>CM038219.1:115185019-116385019 GCA_021442155.1 Cymbidium sinense | reverse complement strand
GAGATCATCACTAAGGAATCAGACATGGGTGTCTTTGCTAAGAAATCCAATGCTTGTCCTTTACCACGGAGGGCATGATATCAAGCGTAAAGTATCATGGACCATTGCGTCTGATAGCGTTGGCAGTCATGAGATACTCTAGATTTGTTGGAGATCAAGTTCACCTTATGAAAGCATATAATGTCATAGCTTTTGGGAAGCAAAGATCAAAGCTAGGCAATGTTCTCAATAGGTGGGTAGTTTACTTTATCAGATGATGGAGGTAGTAGAGAGTGCTCCTTTCTTTCATCATTGGCCAATAGAGCAGAGAGAGTCATCTGTGTAGAGGATGAGTGGCTTGCGCGGGATAGGGGTTGCTAAAACTAGTGGCTTCACCAAATACTGCTTGATTTCTTCAAAGGCATGCAGATACTTGTCATCCCACTTGAACTCGACATCCTTTTTGACAAGTGCTAAAAATGGCTTGCACCTCTTCGATAGGTTGAAGATAAAGCATCTTAGATATGCCAACTATCCTTGGAATGATCTGAGTTGTGTTATGCTATTAGGAGGTGGCATTTCTAAGATAGCTTTGATCTTTTCAGGATCTATCTCTATTCCCCGATGTTGGACAACAAACCCAAGGAATTTTCTTAAAGCTACTCTGAATGCACACTTCAGGGGATTCATTTTGAGGTTATATTGTCTTAACCATTTGAAAACTACTCTCAAGTCAAAGAGATGGTCTTGCTTTCTCTACTCTTGACTATTAGATCATCGACATAACACTCAACCTGATAATGGATGAGTTTGTTGAAGATCTGAGTCATAGCTCATTGGTATGTAGCACCAGTATTTTTAAGGCCGAAAGGTATGACCTTATAACAAAAGATTCCGATCAGAGTTTGAAAAGCGGTGTTTCTTTCATCTTTAGGAGACATCTTGATTTGGTTGTAGCCAGATGGCCCATCCATGAAATAAAAAACTGCAGGAGATGAGGTGATATCCACCATTAATTCTAGTATAGGAAGAGGAAACTCATCCTTAGGACATGCCTTGTTTAAGTCCCTGAAATTGATGCATATACAAATTTGGTCATTCTTCTTCTTAACTTGTACAACATTGGATTCGGTAGGGTATTTTTCTTCCCTGATGAAACTAGCATTGATCAGTTTCTTGACTTTAGAAATGACCTATTGTGCATGCGTCTAGGAGCTTGCTTGATAGGGGTAGCATTAGGATCTATTGCTAGCTTGTGTATTACTACGTTAGAAGACAATCCGGGCATTTCTTCATAACTCCATGTGAAGCAATCTTTAAACTCAGTTAATAGCCTAAGCTTTAGATGAGGTTATGAGTTATTTATTTTAATTTTGAATTATTAAATTTGGTAGAATATTTATTTTTTCCTAAGAGCCTAATCATTATCTAAACCATACATCAAGCAAGGAAGAACTAAGAAAAAAGATGTCATCTTAATGCACAAGCTAAATAAATCATCAATCAATTTATAAAGCTAACATGAAAGAATAAGAGGCCATTTGGTGGTACAAGCACAAACCGAAAACAAATTGGGTAGTGAGCTCTACCCTTATACAACCAGATTATAGATGAATTTAATTTATAATTAAGAATTTATTGTTATGGGGTCTTAGCGTCATTTCTTCATTCTTCTTTTCTTCTTTCTTCTTTGGTTCCTTCTTTTGGATGGTTAGAAGGTGGATGCTCCAAAGGCTTCAGATGGTATATAAGGCATAAATAACCAATGCTCATCCTAATCTCCATAACAATCATTCCAAAATAATAATTATAAAAATTACATGAAAAGAGAAAAATGGAAATCTAACTAACACCTACAAATTAAAGATTAGTTAAAATAAACCATACAAATCCCAAGCATGTATATTAGACTTAATAACCCATACATGGGTGACTAAGTCCACCTAGCCTATTGGATTATGCTTAGGGCTATAAGCACCTACACAACAAAAATCATTTATATTTTTATTTATTATAAGCACAATCCCTGAAAGATAATGATTAGACTAAGATCGCCTACCATTCAATCTATGCACCTAACATCGAGTCTAAAATATTACATCATAATATAAACATCAAACCATGCACCATCTAACCTAAAGCTAGAAGTGGTGACTTAGCTTCTGTGTGCTTTTAAGGTTTGTGTGGTATGCACTATGGCTTTAAGTTAGAATTTTCTAAGTGTTAAGAATGTTCAACTTAGAGGTTTCATTTAAGTGGTTTAATTGTTTTGGATTAATTATTTTGATTGGGTTCAAGTGAATCCTATAATTAATTACTAAGTTGTAAAGAGAGAAAAGAGAGAGAACTTCTCTTTCCTTCCCTAACCTAAGTAATTTTGTAAAGTGGATTCATATTTTAGTTTTGTTTAGTGAATATTTTATTATGTGTTTTAATTAATCCTAAGTTTATATGAACTCTAAACAAACCTATTCAAAAAGAAAGGCATTTTAAGATTAAATAAAGTGAGTTAAGATCACAAAACACACATCACTTCATTTCTTTCCCAACATGTATAACATGCATATGAATGAATTCTAAGCATATCTATACATATCAAATGGGAATGTTTAGCACACTTTATGATGCATGCTAAATAAGTTACTTAAGAAAATTTGAATATTTATGATGCATGATTTTCATTAAGTAGAAAAGGTGTTTCTTATACAATTTTCACATGCACATATGAATGTATGAAAGGCATAAGTGAGTACGGTGTCATTGTTAACACAAGGGGTGTAAGGTACAAGACCTACTTGGAGCCACTTAAAGCCTCGTAACCTTGGGGTTGTCCAGACTAATATACTACTTTCCTTAAATACAAGCATGTGTGCAAAAGAAATGAATGGAAAAGAGAGATGCAAAAGTTTGTATTTGTTTTGTTTTGGTTTGTTTATGCAATTTATATATATAAGTGTAGGTGTCCTTCTTAAGTCATAGCATAGGAATGAATAGAAAATGGAATTAAGCATGTATTGTGTTCTTTTCAAATGAACTATATACTTTGCCAAATCCTATTCAAAACTATACCAAAAGAGAGAAGGAAAACTACACTAAGCACATCTTTATATTTTACTCACATGCAAGCTTATAAGTAAGATATAAGTAACACACTTTCAATTTTGATAATTGATTCATATATTTTGAAAATAATTTGGATTTAATAGTGATAATAGCCACTCATATTCTTACTTTAGCCAAAACATGCAATTTGACATAAAGGAAACATTTTTTATTTTAAATTTGATTTTGAAAAGCATGAATGTATGAAATCATATGACACATATTTAGCATGTTGGAAAGAACTAAAGTAATGAAAGCATGTAAACACATTCACCTTAATTAATTCCAATCTTATGAAATAAGAAAGCTTAAAATAAATCAAAGTTTATTTAATGTGATTTTTGTTTGATTTTGAGTTTGATTTAATTTGAAAATGTAGGTGAGTTTGTTTTAACCCATTCCACATGTGTTTGATATTTTTGTTCAATTTTTAGGTGATTAGATTCATTTTATATTTTGATTAGGTTAAGGTATGAATTAAGCATGTTAATTACCTTACACACCATAGCATAGTTAATCAAATAATTATGAGCCAATGAGATGACACAAAACCACATAAAGAATTTAAATCAGCACTGCACCTAGGAAGAAAAGGGCCTAATGTAATTTGGATCATGATTAATGATTAATTAAGTGATGGAGTTTAACTTAAGAAATTTCAAAACACCCCTCACACATATGAGTTGAATTTTGAGTTCCTTAATTGTACTTAGGCTCTTGAACACCTAAGCATCTACCCAAGAAGAATTAATTGAGTTATGAAAAGTTTTAGAATTTTATGAAATTAATTAAGAGTATAATTAGTGAATTAACCTTTAAAGGTAAGATTAAGGAATAAAGGGGTTTAAGGAATATCTTGGGAAAGTATCCCAAAATTATTCTAAACCCCATTCATTTAATCAAAACTTAATTGACTCAATCGAGGGTTAAACCACTAATTATGCCTTAATTAAATTAATTATAAAGTGATTAAGGAATGAACTAGAAATTCCCCTAATTAAGCCACCAATAAATCCCAAGAAAATTAAGGGAGGTAGAAGTCATCCCTCTAATTACACCTAAGAAATTTAGGATTAATCAATGGATTAATTAAAGAGTAATTATCAAATTAATATTCTCAATAAAGCCTAAATTCAGATAAAAGAACTATTCAAAATCAATTTTAGAATATTCTATGTTCAATTATCTTTCTAATGCAATTTATTTCATATTTTTTTAATTTTTCTATGTTGAGATATGAATTTTAAAATTTTAGATGATTAATTAAGAATTAAATAAAGCTTAATTATATTATTAATCCCATTGTGTGTGTATGCGGTCACATCCGTCATGTGATATTCTCTCGACCATCATCAAGGATTGGTTGAGATTAAAGCCGCTAGGGGAGATATTAGGCATTTTAATCTTGACCGTCCATCCAAATTATGGGGATGGACGGCCAGAGATCCATCCCTGTAATTCCCTACGATAAAGGGGATCTGTCCATCTTCTAGGCCATGATCCGAGCTCGATTGAGCTCGGATTGGGCTAGAATTTGGCCCACACATTCATCATGCATTCTAGATCACATCTAATGGCCAAAATCCTATGCCATGAAAATTTCTTTTACAAAGCTCCAAACCATATTAAATTTAAGCTCGAAAAATGGCTAACCTCACCGGAGGTGATCATCGGCTCTCGATTCCCTTGGAAAAGCTTTGTCTAGTTGAGATGATGCTTTGTTGAAAGTTTGAGCTCTTGAGGTTGAGTGGATGGTTCTATGGACCAACCACCCCTTCTTGAGCTTGGCTTTGGTCTAGGGTACCCTTCCTTTGCCTTTGGAGCTTGGGAAAGAAGGTAGGTGAGCTCGACTTGATCTTCTAATGATGCTTGGAGAAGGAATTGAGTTGGTTTGATGTGTAGAGCAAGTTGAAATTTCAATCAAGCTCCCCTATTTTCAAGTGATGAAAATCGAGAATGGAGATTTCAAATCCTCTCTAGGAATCTTGGGAAGACTCTCTAAATCTTGTTCTGAGTTCCTATGCTTCAATCGATAGAGGGGAAGTGAAAATTCAAATGAATTAGGGGGAGTATATCTTCCCCTTTGGCAATGGACGAGCTAGCTTCTCTTTGTCATTTTGATCCAATTGCCCACAAGGGATGGGTTTGTTAGGCTATTAGGAGTGTCCTTGAGTTCAATTTTGGCCAGGGAGTTGGAATGGTGAACTCGCCATGTTCTTCAATTGAGTGGGAGAAGGTTTGCCATGTAGCCATTTCCATGCACATAGTCAATTTTGACCTTAGGATAGGTTGGGCTGACCCAAACCCATTGGGTTAGGTGCACCACCCTCCCTAGTATTCACTTGATCCACTAGGAGTGCCAAGTGGGTATGAAGAGGATTTGACCAAATTCAAGTAAAATTGGCCAAAATTTATCCCATGGCCTAGGGTAAAATGGTCATTTTATTGATTTTTGAATTTGGGTATGTTTTGTATGTTGAGAAAATAGGTTTGACTAACTTTCATTAGATTTGGAGTTGGTTTGATTTGATTTGGCTCATGTTGACCCATTTAGGTGAAAATGGGTCAAGTTGACCAATTGGTCAAACTAGGTCAAACCAAGGGTTGGGTCAAGTTCACATGACCATTTGAAATATTTTTGGTCTTTGGTTTGATTCAATTTGGTTTAGGTTTGAATTTGATTCATATGACTTCATTTAGGTCAAATGGGTCAAGTTGACTAATTTGACCTATTTGAGCTAGGTCATGGGTAGGTTTTAGTTTGGTTGGTCATATGAAGTGGATTGGTATCTTTGTTTGTAAATAATTTTGATTAAGTCTGAATTTGGCTCAATATGACCCTTTAGGTCAAGTTGGGTTCAAGGTCAATTGGGCTAGGTTAGGATTAGTTGGCCAATTGGGGCTTTGGTCAAGTTCAACAAGTGATTTGGAATGAACTTGACCCATTAGTTTCAATCAATTTGGCTTAGATCAAGTTTTGACACATTTTGACTTTTTTAAGTCAACTTGGATCAACTTGGGTCAAGTGGCCAATTGGGCTAGGTTAGGCTCAAATGTTGACTTGGTCAAGTTCAAACATTAGTCATGAATGAACTTAGATCAATGGTTTCAATCAATTTGGCCTATGGTAGATTTTGGCTATGTTAGGTTTTATTTTAGTTAAGTATTGACTTGGTCAACCCTTAGGTTTGACTTGGTTTGACCCAATTTGATTGATTGATCATCTTATGATGATTGTTGATCATGGTGAGAGATTTAGATGGGCTTAGTTCAATCCTATTTGGTTAGTATTAGAATTTGGCTCATAAGGGTACTTTAGGTCACTTTGGGTCAAGTGAGCCTAAGTGGGTTTTTGAATTGAGTTTTGGCTTAATTTTTGAATTGAGTTTTGGTTAAGTGATTGAAGTTTGTGTTTATATTTGGATTCATGATTGAAGGATTGATTGAATAATGAAGGAAAATCAAGAGTTTGGCTTTATTTGAAATTGATTTGGCTAAGTTCAAGATTTTGACTTGAAAGGCATAGGTTGGATTTTGAATGAGTTTGAGTTTGATTTTTGGAATTGATTTTGGTTGTTTGAATTTATATTTCATTTATATATGTGAATATAAATGAGAATATAAATACGTTATGCAAAAATTTCAGGAATTTGAAGTGATTTGAAGTTGATTTAAGCTAAGTCCTTAAGAGGGAATTAAAGGACTTAGGAAATATTTGGAATTTTGGATTTGAATTTTGGATTTAGTTTGATTGATTTGAGTTTATATTTCATTTTTATATATGTGAATATAAATGAGAATATAAGTGAGTTATGAGAAAATTTCATGAATTTAAATTGATTTGAATATGATTTAGACTAAGTCCTTGGGACTTAGGAAATATTTTGAACTTGGAATTTCAATCATGTTCAATCATATGGTATTGATGTGAGTTTGAAGAAAATCAAATAAG
This sequence comes from Cymbidium sinense, assembly GCA_021442155.1. Lineage (NCBI taxonomy): Eukaryota > Viridiplantae > Streptophyta > Magnoliopsida > Asparagales > Orchidaceae > Cymbidium > Cymbidium sinense. The sequence goes on along the minus strand of CM038219.1, from coordinate 116,377,986 downwards.
ATTGATTTGGAGTTTGAGAAAATCAATTAGGATTGATTTGGTATTTGACTTGAAGGAAGGAAGGTGAGGAGTGGTTCAAGCTAAGGGTAGGCAAATTTTCCTAACACTCCTAAGGCATGACCTATTCCTATGGCTAACCCTTCTAAGTCTTTAGGGCTAGGTTGAGTGTCCACCTAATCACTAGATGTGTCTTAAGATTAAGGATCTCTTAATATCTAAGAGAGTCTTATGTCTAAGATGGAGGGGTTGAGAGCTCATCCTAAAAATGAGGTCAACAGGACTTAAGTAGCATTTGCAAGCAAAGATATTATAATTTTTTATTACAATATTATCTTAAACACAATTCCCTATATAAAATATCATTATCCTTATACCACTCTAACATGTATTCTAAAAGTTACATCATAAAATAAAACATCAATCCACAACAAAGCACTAGCCTAACCTAACACTATAATCGAGGACTTAGCATTCTAAGTGTGTGTTATGGCTTAAAGTGGTATGACTGGATTAAGTCTTAATGTTTTTATTTATCTAATTGTGAATGTTCAAATTTACCATTTAAAGAAGAGTATAATTCAAGTAATTAATAATTTAAAATAATTTTGAATTTATAATTTCATTTCTGTTAAGTTTTATTTTGAATTTATAATTTCAAAGAAAGAGAGGAAGAGTGGAATCCACCTGAATTCTTAACCTTAAGTTGAATTTAAAGATGGATTTTTATGTCTTTTAATCATCTTAATGGAGTGTCATAAATCTTTTTATTAAGCTATATGTTTGGATCTGACTTAAATAATTTTATCTAAATGTAAAGGACATCTTAAAATTAATAAATTCAAATAATGGCTAATTAAATGATAATTTCTTAACTTTATTTCATCATCCTTTAATATTCATTTAAGTAAATGATACATTTAATAGAACAATTAAATTTAATAAATACATACATGTCATTTTGAATATTTTACACTCTAATGCATGAATGGCTTAATACATTTCATTTGTTAATATTTAATATAAAATATAATGCATGAATTTTGTATAGAAGATAATTTAGTTATTCCTTATCTACAAATATACATGCATTAATATATCAAATTTATACAAGTATATGTCATTATTGAATTAGAAAAGTGAGGAAATCAAAGACTCCCTTGAGATTACTTAAAGTCTCGTGCTCCTAGGATGCCTAGACTATATATTTGTTAATTCATATGCATGCATTTGCATATACATATAGATATAGGGATGAAATCACAAAGATTTTAAGATGCTTGATACACATGTAAAAATAATTTAAGCATTATTATGTATTTTACTACAAATCTCAAGATACATGTCATTGTTATATAAAAGGTATGAGGTATCAAGATCTCCTTCGGAGCAGTAGCCCAGTGACCTCAGATTTCCAGACTATATACCCTTCAAAATTGTAGCACATACATATAAGATTTAAATTCAAATTTAAATTATTTATATTAATTTAGAGTTAGACTGATAGATACTTTTAATTAATTAGAAGAAATAATTTGATATTCATTAGTAATAATAGCCACACTATTAATCCAAAAAATGCAATTCAATGAAATATTTTATTTATTTTTGAAACATATGAAATGCAAATTTACAAATGATTGAAGCAAAGCAATTAAACATCATTAAATAGCCTATTTGAATTCATAAAGTCGTAAGGTCAACAATAGAAAGATAAGCACACTTAAACCTAATCGAATTAATAAAAGTTAATTTTAAAATATGAATTATTTAATCCTAATGATGAGAGAAAATCATTGAGGTTAACCCTTAACCCATTTCTGATCATTACGTAATTTAAAAGTGATTTAGATGATTTATATAAATTAATTAAGATTAATTAATTATTTCATCAATTAAGCTTAAGAAAGCCACAAATTTAATTAAGCCCTAAGTATAAGTCCAAAAATTAAGAGAAAATTACTGAAAATATATAAACATAAAATAAACATGTCTTTTAAATTCTAATATAATTAAGTTTATAATTAAAAGTTAATTAAAGAAATAAGGAAAACCCAAAATCATCAATTACACTTAAAATACCCCAAACAATTTAAAGGTTTAGATTTTATTAAAATTTTCTTTATTAATTGAGCACAAAAAGGATTTGGTCAAAATTTCTGATGATTTACACTAATTTCTATAAATTTTCTAAATTTTAGTGTAATTAATGATTTAATTCGATTAATTAAAGCCTTTTAGCATGATTTTAAGAACTAATCAAGACTTGGGGTCCTAATGAATTTCTCTTATCACCCTTATTATTTTAAAACATAATTAGACTTCCATAATTAATTTAATAAATTAATAAATTTCCAAATTTTCATTATTTGTTAAATGCATAAAATGACTAATTTTGGTTTGAAATTTTGGATTTTCTAAATTACTAAGCAAATTAACCTAGCATAATTATGGGAGGTAGAGGTCATCCCATAAGATAACCACACCAAATTTCAAGTTAATCAGCAAAATAATTCAAACTTAATTGCAATGTTGACCTCATTTTTAGAATGAGCTCTCAACACCTCTATCTTATACATAGGATTACTCTTAGACCATAAGAGTTCCTTAATCTTAAGACACATCTAGTGATTAGGTGGACACTCCCCTAGCCCTAGAAGACTTAGAAGGGTTTAGCCATAGGAATAGGTCATGCCTTAGGGGTGTTAGGAAATTTGCATACCCTTAGCTTGCACCATTCCTCACCTTTCCTTCTTCCAAGTCAAACCTCCAAATCAATCCTAATTGATTTTCTCCAAATCAAATCAACTCCATTGAAATCCATGATTGAAACTTCTGATTGAAACCCATAAAAAATTCTTTAAGTCTAAATTTTGCCAAAGTCCTTAATTTTCCTTAAGACTTAACTAAAATCATGATTCAAACCTAATCAAATCTTTAAGATTTTCTCATGATCCATTTATATTTTCATTTATATTCACATATATAAATGAAATATAAATTCAAATTCAAAATTCAAAATCAATTCATGAAAATTTTCTTAAGTCCCTTTAATTTTCCATTAAAGGACTTAGCCAAAATCAACCTAAACCTTGATCAAACCTATTCAAATTCATGGATTTTCTCAAAACTTATTTATATTCTCATTTATATTCTCATATAAAATATAAATATAAATCAATCAATCATCAAAAAATTAAATTCCAAATTTAAAATCCTTGAAATTCTCTTAAATCCTTTAAATTCCATTAATGGATTTAACCTAAACTTTGATCAAACCATTTCAAACTCATGGGATTTTCTCAAAACTTATTTATATTCTCATTTATATTCTCATATATAAATGAAATATAAATATAAATTAATCAAATCAAAGGCCAAAATTAAATTTCAAATTAAAAATTCCCTTAAATCTTCTAAATTCCCTTTAATGGATTTAACCCAAATCATGATTAAACCAAATCAATTTCTTGAAATTTTCTCAAGATCAATTTATATCTTCATTTATATTCACATATATAAATGAAATATAAATTCAAACAATCAAAATCAATTCCAAAAGACAAACTTAAATCCATTCAAAATCAAATCTAAGCCTTTTAAGCCAAAATCTTGAACTTAGCCAAAACACTTTCAAATCAAGCCAAATCCTTGATTTTCTCTCATGGTTCAATCAATCCTACAATCATGAGCTCATATATAAATCCAAACCTCAATCAAACAATCAAAACCCAAATCAAAAATCAAACCCAAAACCCCTTCATATTCTTCCTTTGAATATGAAATTTTCAAATGGATCAAAACCATTTGACTTCAAACCACTTGTAAATGGATTTATATTTCAATCATGAGTCCATATACAAGATCAATCAACTTCAAATCAAGCTTTGACCAAGCCATTTGACCCACTTGACCCAAAAAGTGACCTAAAGTACCCTTATGAGCCAACTTTTGATCCTAACCAAATTAGATTGAACCAAACTCATATTTCCCACTCATCATGATCAATAATCATAATGGGATGATCAATCAATCAAATTGGGTTAAACCAAGCTAAACCTAAGGGTTGACCAACACTTAACTCAAAATGAAACCTAACATAACCAAATTCCACCATAGGCCAAATTGATTGAAACCATTGATCTAAGTTCAGTCATGACTTATGTTTGAACTTGACCAAGCCAACATTTGAGCTAACCTAGCCCAATTGGCCCACTTGACTAAGTTGACCCATTTTGACCTAAAGGGCCAAAATGTGTCAAAACTTGATCTAAGCCAAATTGATCAAACCAATGGGTCAAGTCCATTCCAAATCACTTGTGGAACTTGACCAAAGCCTCAATTGGCCAACTAGACCCAACCCAATTAATTGACCCAACATGACCTAAAGGGGGTGTTGAGCCAAAATTGAACTTAACCAAATTGATTGGAAACAAAGATACCAATACCCATATGACTAACCAAACCTAAACCTACCCTTGACCTACAAAAATAGGTCAAATGGGTAAAATAGGTCAACTTGACCCATTTGACCTAAATGAAGTCATATGAGCCAAAACCAAATCTAATTCCAAATTGAACCAAACCAAAGCACCAAAACATTTCAAATGGTCATATGAACTTGACCCAACCCTTGGTTTGACCTAATTGACTATTGTCAACTTGACCCAAGTTGACCCATTTTGACCTAAATGGGTCAACATGAGCCAAACCCTATCAAATGGATTCCAAATCCAATGAAACTTGGCCAAACCTATTCCAACATACCAAACATACCCAAAGTTAAAAAATAAAAAATGACCATTTACTAGCCATAGAACAAATTTTGGCCTAACCCATGGGTATTTTGGTCATACCTCTTCACAATCACTTGAGGCTTTCCTAAAAGCTCAAGGGGACTTAGTGATGAGTGGTGCACCCAACCCAATTTGGGTCAGCCCATCTCACCACCCAACCATACCTTGAAATTGAGTTTTCAAATTCCTCCTAATTTCAGCACATGGGAAGTTGGCATTCCACTCAAGGGATCAAACCGACCATGTGCACACTCAAAACCATCAAAACAACCTCTCCAATCTCAGCAATTGGATCAAAATGGTAAAGAATGGTTCGACCGTCCGATTGCCATAGGGGGAGATATACTCCCCATAATTCAATGAAATTTCATTACACTCACTATCGATTTGAGCCTAAGAACCTTTAGCAATCATCAGAGAGCATTCTCAAGGTCTCTAGAGAGGATTTGAATTCTTCTTCTGCAAATGCAAAAAAATGGGAGCTCAATCCAATTGCTAACTTCATCACACCCATCCTTCCAATCTCTACACACTCTTCTAGGTCCAAGCCCACTCAAGCTCACATTGGAGTTCATTCAATCAAAGGCAAAGCTCAAGTGGTGTTGGACCATGAGCAAGCCACTCAATCTCCCTAGAATTTCAACAGGCTCATCTCCACTGAAGCTCTCATCGATCCCAAACCGGTGAGGTATATAATTTTCCAACCAATTAGCTTGATAATTGTTGGTCCTTTGTGAAAGAAATGTTCATGGCATGAGAAATCAACCATTGGATAGGTTGGTAATCATGCTAGATGTCGTGGGTTGATTTTGTATGATTCCATGCTAGATCAGGCTCGAATCTCCCCTTAGATCATGAATAGTTCCCATTGATCCTCAGGGAAGAACTTGGGTCATCTTAGTCATCCATCCGCACATTTTAGATGGACGGCTGAGATTATTTAGCAATTTTAGAAATCAGTTATCCTTTTAAAATTGTGATCAAACCGTCTGATCTTGAGGTAGATATGCCGCCACCACGCCATTTGATGTGACGTAAGTCACACTCACGATGAAGCACTACACCGCCATGCATCGCACCGTGAGCTAAGGATTAAGTAGGGATTAGTTAATTACCTAATTAATTCCTAATTAATCCATAGATCTTCTAAAATTCACAACTCTTCATAGAAAAATCAAAAAAATAAAAGGAAAAATGCTATGGAAAGATAATTTCATCTAGAATATTTAAAAATATTTTCAATGGATTTTGAATTATCCTTTTCTTTGAATTTGGGTTTCTTTGGGAATCTTAATTAGCTAATTATCATTTAATTAGACCATCAATTAATCTCAAATTTCTAAGGTTTATTTTAGGGGATGACCTTCGCCGCCTCTTCTAATTTTCTTGAGATTTATTAAGAGCTCAATTGGGGAAATTGCTATTTCATCTCTAATTATCCTTCATGTAATTAAGGGTAATTAAGGTGTGATTAAACTGATTAGTTGATTAAGGTTGATCCATAGTAAGAGGTTTATGGAATAATTTTGGGGCATTTCCAAGCTATTTCTAAACCTCCTCTTCTCCTTAATCTTATTAATCACCCCTTAATCAATTTTCAAAATTCTAAAAGTTCCAAAACTTAATTAATCTACTTGGGTAGATGCTTAGTGTTTAATAGCCTAAATTTAATTAAGAAATTAAATTTCATAAGTATGAAAGGTGTTTAAAAGTACTTAAGCTAAACCTCTTAGCTTAATTAACTTTTAATTGTGAGCCAAATTGCATTAGGCCTTTTCATTATTAGGTGCATAAATTTAAATTCCTTATGAGTTTTATGTCATCTCATTCATAATTATTTAGTTAATTCTATTAGATGGTGTAGGTGGGTTAATTAGCCACTTAATTCATACCTTAACCTAATCACTTAAAAATGGATCTAATTATCTAAAATTAAATAAAATCAAACACATGTGGAATGGGTTAGAATAGCAACTCATCTCACTTTTCAAAATTAAATCAAACTTCAAACTAAACAAATCATTTTGAAATTAATTTGATTTATTCTAAATTTTCTTATTAAGACTTTAGGATTTAAGTAAAGTGAGTTTTTTTACATAATTTCATTGCTTTGAATCTTTCCCAACATGTTGTTGTATGTCCATGTGATTCATGCATTCATAATTTCATGTTTCAAATGTTAAAATGAAATATTTTACTTTATGTCAAATGCATGTGTTGCTAAAGTATATGAGTGGCTATTATCACTACTAAATCCAAAATATTTTCAAAACTTATAAATGAAATATCAAATTTGAAAGTGCTACTTATATTTAATTATGAGTTTGCATGTGATTATATTTAGCATAGGTTTTCTTTCTTTCATGTTAGCATAGTTTTGAATGAGTTGTTAAGGTGTAGGTTCATTTGAAAGAACCTACTTACTTAATTCATACCCTATTCATCCCTATGCATCATCTAAGAAGGATTACCTAAACTTGCATGAATAAATTACATAAACAAAACAAAAATCTATTAAACAACTTTTGCATATTCTTTTTCTATTTCATTTCTTTTATATGCATGTTTGTATTTAAGGAAAGTCGTATATTAGTCTAGACAATTCTAAGGTTGCAAGGCTTTAAGTAGCCCTAAGTAGATTTTATACCTTACACCTCGTTAACAATGATACTCACTTATGCCTTTTTTCTCATGTATGTATGTGAAATTTGGAAAATTTTTTACTTAAGAATTGTATTTCAACTTTAAATTTTCTTAAATGGATTACTTATGCATGCATCATAAAGTGTGTTAAATACTCATTTGTGTATAGATATGCTTAGGGTCCAATGCATGTTATATATGTTGGGAAAGAAATGAAGTAATGTGTGTGATGTAAATTTTGATTCATTTTATTTAATCTTAAAATGCCTTTCTTTTTGAATAGGTTGGTTTAGAGTTGATCTAAACTTAAGATTAATTAAAAGATTTAATCAAAACATTCACCTAAATGAAACTAAACATGAACCTAATTTTAGAAAATTACTTATGGTTAAAGGAAAGATTCTATTCTCTTTCCCTCTCTTCATAACTTAGTAATTAAAGGACCAACTTAAACCAAATAAAACATGAAATAAAAAAAATAATCCAAAATACTTAAACAACTTAAATGAAACCTCCTCTAAGTTGAACATGTCTTCACACTTAGAAAATTAAACCCAAAAATCTAAGCTACATACCACACAACCTTCAAAGCACACATTAGCCTAAGTCACCACTTCTAGCCTTAGGTTACATGCATGGTTTAATGTTATGTTTTGTTTTATGATGTGTGTTTTAGATTTGTGTGTATTAGAATGAATGGTATGATGTGCTTAGTCTTCTATTCTTTTATGGATTGTGCTATCATAAATAAAATATAAAGCTTGCTTGCATGCTTATACCCTTTCGATAATCCATATGGTGGACTTAGTCACCCATGTGTGGTGATAAGTCAATATATGCTTGGGATTTGTGTGTGTGATTTAACTAACCTTTATTTAGGTGTTAGTTAGATTTCTACTTTTCCTTTTCATGTAAAAATTTGTATAATTAAAATTTTGGAATGATTGTTATGGGGGATTAGGATGAACATTGGTCATAAGATCCTACCTTATGTGCCATGTGAATCCTTGGAGCATCCACCTTCCAACCTTTCAAAGGAGGAACCAAAGAAAGAAAAGAAGGAAGAAAAAAAAAATAAGAAAGAAGAAAGAAAGCTTGAAGACCCCCATAACAATGAATTTTCTGTTTAAATATTCATTTGTAACTTTGTATAAGGGTAGAGCTACCATCCAATTTGATATTTTATTGTGCATGGTGACCACAAACTTTTTATTCTTTTTGTGTTAGTTTTATAAGATTGATGTTTATTTAATTTGTGCATTAAGTGGCATGCTTTTCCTAGTTTCTTTCTTGCTCTATGTATGGCTTGGATGAGAATTAGGGTCTTTATGGAAAATAAATCTTTTACCCAACTTAATAACTCAAAATAAAATTTAAACAACTCATAACCTCACCTAAAGCTTAGATTTAAAATCAAGATAAAAGAATTAGCACCTGTTGGATGAGCATTGTAATATCATGCACAATGCATCTTATTTCACTCTTGATTGGAGTTCCATTTCTGAATTAATTTGAGAGTCAGAGGAAACTCACCTCTTTCTGATTTTGGCAATAATCTTCTTTCTCATGCACATAAAAATCCTATTAGGAGTCAAAATAATTATCCAAAAATGATAATAAAATGAAATTTGAATTGAATTAAATTTAGACATTTGAAGATACCTTTACATGATCTAGTCTCTTTAGGAGTGAGTTTAAGAACTTCTCTTTCTAAATAAAATAGACTATCTTGCATAAGCATAAAGACTCCTACATTTTAAAATTATGAGGAGTTAGTTGAGCCACCCCGTGCATTATAAGTCCAATTATTTGTCCTTGGATAAAAATACCCATTTTATGATTGTATGCTGGCTCACCAAAGCTAGATTTAAGTTCTAAGATTGCTTTTCCCTTTGCGGGCTCTAAGCTTAAATCCTCACCTCTCTTGTGTTAAGGAATAATAAGCCCTAGCATTCTAATAAAAATTCAACTCAAACAAACTAAATCAATTTCAAAAATATAAAGCCCAAACTATAGATAGTTTAGATCCTAGTTTAAGCATCGTGAGCATCTCCTACTTATTCTAATGGCTTGATATAATAAATTTCTCTTGATCAATCCCATTTGATCTTCAAAAATAAACAATCGATTGATAGTCCTTCATTGAAATCTTGATAACCATCATTTACCCAATCGAGAGTTTTCTAAGAATCCCCTTCCTTGATGTAATTAACTGGGGCTTGCCCTGAAACTTAACACATGATTAAAATAAATTTCTTTATTTTTCCATGTAAAGTAGGGAAGAATCTTTGGTACATATGAACATTCCTAGTCCATTAATGATTGGCTCCATATAGGACTTTGTCTTAAGATAGTAAACATTTTCTCATTTATATAACAAGTACATAGAATCTATGGCATCTTAAAAGACAAATTTTTATGATCTTTCTTTTTACATGTATTTGATGACTTATAGAATTTTTTCACCAAGATTTTTTTGGTTTTAGATGGTTCCTCTCTTATCTTTGATAAATGATTGATCTATATAAATTTTTGTGATTTTGCATGAATCCAAGACTATCCTTTTCACTTAGCTCATTTTCATCTTGATGAGTTACCAACATCTTAGGTTTTAGGATTACATTCCTTTGGTCTTAATTTTCCCAATGGGTAAAATGAAAAGATCTAAACAAAAAGAAAACATTTTAAAGACTTCCTCTTTATCATTTCCATGATAAGGAAAGGTTCATCCTAAAATAAAGAAATTTTTCATAAAGAACTCCAAGCATTTCATACACTTAATAAAATATTTCCACAAATTTTGTCACCCTCATTTAATAATCCCATAATTTGATTTTCAAAATAAAACCAAAAATCTTTTCCAAAAGCACAAATTAACATCTTCCATCAATTCATTTTGATGAAAATTTCATTTTAAAATAAATGAACAATCATCTTTCTAAAATAAAAATAAAATAAAATTGTAAAGTGAACATCATCAATCACTTGATGATTTCATTAAACAATATCATTATTTTAAAATTTTGAAATTTTCTTTCTTCAAATATAGAAATTTTCAAATAAAATAAATAAAAAATGAAATATTCATCATCAATTCACTTTGATTAATATTTTATTTCCAAAAATAAAATGAACAATCATCTTTTTAAAATCAAAAATTAAATCTAAATTTTTCAAAAGCACAAATGAACATCTTTCCATCAACTCACTTTGATGAAGATTTTATTTTCAAAATTAATATGAACAATCATCCTTCTAAAATCAAAAATCAAATCAAAAATTTTCCAAAAGCATAAATGAACATCTTTCCATCAATTCACTTTGATGAAGATTTCATTTTCAAATAAAATGAACAATCATCTTTCCAAAAGTCAAAATAAAAAAAATGAAATTTTCAAAAAAAATAAAGCACACATGAGCCTTTCTATTCAATACACCCATACCTATTGAATGAAAGTTTCATTTTCAAATAAAATAAAATTTTTCAAAAGCATAAATGAACATCTTTCCATCAATTTACTTTGATGAAGATTTCATTTTCAAAAATAAAATGAACAATCATCTTTCTAAAATCAAAAATCAAATCTAAATTTTTCAAAAGCACAAATGAACATCTTTCCATCAACTCACTTTGATGAAGATTTTATTTTCAAAAATAAAATGAACAATCATCCTTTTAAAATCAAAATTTTTTCAAAAGCACAAATGAACATCTTTCCATCAATTCACTTTGATGAAGATTTCATTTTCAAAAATAAAATGAACAATCATCTTTCTTAAATCAGAATCAAAAATTTCAAAAGCACATGTGAATCCTTTCATTCAATATACTCACACTTATTGAATGAAACTTTCATTTCCAAAACAAAATTAAACTTTTCAATAACACATATGAACATCCTCATTCAATATACAAATTTATTGAATGAAGATTTCATTCTCAAATTAAAAAAAAATCACTTAGGAAATCCCACTTGAACATATCTCACATATATTTTAAGTTGGAATTCTTCTCTTTCAAAAAGCAACAATCACACACAAAAAATTTTACATTTCAAAAATAAGATTGATCTCCATTCTACATACCTAAATTTGTTGAATGTCCCCTTTCAAAACAAAATTAAATCAACAATCATATTTCAAAATTTTTAAAACACATTTTGGAACCTCATTTTGCATACTCAAATTTGCTAAGAGAAGTTTCCAAATCCAAAATTCAAAAAATTTCTAAATACATTTTGGAACTTCATTTAACATACCCAAATATGTTAAGTAAAGTTTCCAAATCCAAAATTCACAAATTTTAAAACACATTTGGAACTTCACCTAACATACTCAAATTTGTTAAGTGATTTCCAAATCAAAAAAATTCAAAAAATTTTCAACACATTTTGAATTTCATTTAACATACCCAAATTTGAAAAGTCTCCAAACCAAAAAAAATTAAAAAAACCAAAAAAATCAAAATTTTCAAACACATTTGAACTTCATTTAACATAATAAATTTGTTAAAAGTTTCCAAATCAAAATCAAAATTTTCAAAACATTTGGAACTCATTTAACATACTCAAATTTAGAAGTTTCCAAATCCAAAATCAAACAAAATTTTCAAAATTTTGGAATTTCATTTAACATACCCAAATTTGTTAAGTGAAGTTTCCAAACTCAAAATCAAAAATTTCAAAAAAAATTTCAAACACTTTTTGGAATTTAATTTAACATACCAAATTTGTTAAGTGAAGTTTCCAAAATTCAAAAAAATTTCAAAACATTTGGAATTCATTTAACATACCAAATTTGTTAAGTGAAGTTTCCAAATCCAAAATCAAAAAAATTTCAAACATATTTTGGAACTCATTTAACATACCAAATTTAAAGTGAAGTTCCAAATTTAAACTAAATCAAAATTTTCAAACACATTTGGAACTTCATTTAGCATACAAATTTGCTAAATTTCCAAAATAAAATCAACAATCAAATTCAAAAAATTTCAAATGGCTTTTTGGAATCTCATTTAGCATACTCAAATTTGCAAAGTGAAGTTTCCAAAGACAAAACAAAAATTTCCCAAACACCTTTGGAACTCCTCTCCTTAGCATACCAAATTTGCTACAAAGAAGTTTCCAATTTTTAAAACTAAAAATGAAATCAAAATTTTAAACACACAATTTGGGATCTTATTTAGCATACTCAAATTTGCTAAGTGAAATTTCTATTTCACAAAACTAAGTGGAACTTCATCATTTTTGCTAAAGTTGAATCTCCACTTTCAATCATTTCAAATATAAAACAAAACACTTAGGATTCCTTTAGCATACCAAATTTGCTAAAGAGCCTACCACTTTCAAAACAAATTTAAAACAAAAATGAAACACTTAAGATTTTCTTAGTATACCTAAATTTGCTAAGAATCCTATTTTAAAAAAGAAAATCAAGCAAAATACACTTGGGTTCTTCACCTAGCATACCTAAATTTGCCAAGTAAAATTCCAAATTTTCCAAAATCAAAATAAAAATTCAACAAAGAAATAAACACTTCACTTAGCATACCTAAATTTGCTAAGTAAGTGAAATAAAATAATCAAATAAAATCATTTGACCCTTACTTTAACATACCCAAATTTGTTAAAGGAAAGGGTCCTCAAATCAAAATTCAAATTCAAAATAAAATGAACTATGGAAGCATCCTTGTCAAAAATTTTGGATCAATGTTTCAACATACCCAAATTTGTTGAAGTTTGGGTCCATATTCAAGTTCCTCTTTCAATCAATCTTCTGAAATCTATTTGAACCCCACTTAACACTTCCAAGTTGTTGGATGTGGGTTCAAATTTTCAAAATTCAAAATTCAAAATCTATGGAGATAGAAAATTGATACAAGTTCATTTCTCATTGCAGATTCTTTTCAATTAGTGCAGTACAGTTAAGTGTTAGTTTACTCAAATGATTCTCTAAGTTTGTCTATCTTACCTCCCTCATGGACCTTGCTTTAGATCAGGCTAATTTCCATCATTTGGACCATACTCACCTAATTCACTTTGGTCGGGGATTTGAGGGAGCCAGGATCACTTGTGAGGGTATTCCCCTTACCAAAGTCAGCAGGAAGAAGGTGGCTGGGCAGAAGCTAGTCATCAGGATACACCTACCATCTAACTCGAATGTATCCTCACTGAAGAGGAAAATTATAGTAGTACCATAGACTTTAGCTATTCAGCAAGAGTTCCAGTCGCCAGAGTTCATCCTAGAGTTGCACATGTTGCCCTAGGTGCTAACCCCACCATTTGTACCCTCCAAGGGTAAGGCTCCCTAGTTTTAATGGCTTGCCTCCCCACATTTGAGTAGTCTAGCTCACACTCTCTCATCCTACCGCACTGATAGAACAAGAATGTATGGTCAAATGGTTCCATAGGATAGCTAGAGCTGAGCAGTGATCGCCATGGATGAGTCTCCCATGATCACTTCACCACCGGTTAAAACTAGTTTCATCCTCTCTAGATCAACAGAGGATGCCGAGGATCCATTCATCGCCTCCAGTGGTGCACTTGCACCAGCTAGAGTAGAGGTCACACTCCCTGCTCTAGCTGTGTAGGTGGAGCATACAGACGCTCAAAGTCTAGTACCCAGTTTGATATTTGGTATGTTATCCCCCATAGTGTAGGGAGGCAGATTCGCTAGGAGAGGGCCAGTGAGGCCCATACATACACATTACTAGGGACAATGGAGGTTCACCGTCACGTCTACTTTGATGATTTTCTAGTTCGACGTACCCGCCCATACCGAGATATCTCCTACGGGACCAACCAAGAGGGTAGCTCCTGCACGAGAGTCGGTGTCTCCACCCCAACGCTCTACCCCTTGTCTACCATCGCCAAGCAGTTCCAAAGCATCTCCCATTCCATCTAAGGCCATGAAGGCGATCCCAAAAAATGTACCTTTGGTGATCTTATGACCAAGGATCCTACTCCTCCTACACCACCCATTGTGGTAGGCTCTCCTGCTTGACCTTCTGCCCCAATGGTGGTGTGGAAGGAGTGGCAACTTGAAGTGTCATTCCTTCACCAACTCCCATAATGAGATGGAGATGGTGATACAGTATTCCGTGTGATAGTTAGCCACATCAAGTGGAATTTGTTACTACCTATTCAATCAGATTATCATTCATCTAGTGAGTACACCACAAGATTGACTCCTCCTGTGAGGTCCGCCTCCCATGATAGTGATCACACCGGATATTTGTACTATTCAAATGGATCATTCATAGATGAGATAGTTGCACACTATTTCATCAAAAGAAGGAGATCTAGGGTAAATTATCGATGAAGAGAGTCACTTGATCCCAATGAAGATGACTTGATGGGGGATTCAACTGAAGTATGCATGGTTGACATTAGAGGATCTCTTCTTAGGGAGCAATAAGCCATGGAAGGTGATGAGGTTGATCAAGAAGACACTGCAGAATCAGCCCAACACCTCTAACTTCAGCTAAGGTAGAAGGACAAGCAGATTGATAGGATGGCACGTCGCTTTGGACTTGCAAGAGGTTCAAACAAGCCCTCCAATTCATCCTAGTACAATGATGTTAGTCTTGAGCTAGTGCATGTCTTAGCCCTAGTTAAGACTCTACCTCCATTGAGCAAGGTAGCACTACATGAAGGTAGTGGAAAGTACCTCCATACATGAAAAGATCAAATCCATGGTTGAGCAACAGTGAAGGAAGCTTTGGCTCAAGCCTGAGGATCATCCCAAAGGGTAGACCCTACCGAGAGAATTTGATCCATCCGTATCCCAAGGGTTTGCCTCCTTCCTTAAAAGCTTTGATGGCGAGAACTGAAACATATAGCATTTTAGAGCGCTATGCAATGTGTGGAGATGCTTTACTCTTAGACTCTTTATTAAGAAATGGGTATTGCTTTTGATTGGTATGTTGAACGTCAATAGTTCAGTAAAGACATTTAATGAGTTAGAGTAACTCTTCATCAAGAGATTTGTTGGGGCTCAGCAAAGGGTTACTATAGGTGATCTCATTATAGCAAAATAACACCCCAGTGAGTCCCTCATTGATTATATTCTCGATGGCATAACCTCGAGTATGAAGTGTGAACCACACTTTGAAGATGCCATTGAGATTCTCTTGAAGAATATCCATGTCTGCCTTTCATGCTTAAGGGCTTCACCATAAAGACATTTGAGAAGCTAATCAACAAGGCGACTAGTCTATAAGGAGAGGCCAAACAGTTACCTTTTCAAGATCAGTTGCCAAAGCAGAAGTCCCAAAAGGTCTATGAGAAGAAACGAGAAAGTACTGAAGGGACCAACTAGAGATTAGTCGAGACCACAACCTCAGCTCCTTTCCACCATCGAGCAAAATACCGCCTCCAGCCTCCACTCACCAAAGACCACCTCACCATATTAAGAAGCGTGCGATGCATACCCACGTCAGTATATGGTCCACCTACTCTTTTAGATAAGTTAAACAAACCTTATTCTTTTAAGAGGGAGGTAATTAGAAAATATTTAAGAATCTCTTAAAGAAACTGATTTCCAGCTACCCGAGCCTAGGAGACCAGAGGAAGTTAGCAAAAGTCATGATCCAAACTTTTGCCCTTACCACAAAATGTTAGGCCACATTTTGGAGGATTGTTTCACATTTAAGAACTGGCTTGAACACAGCTTCATGATCGGTGCTGTAGTTATCCCAAAGGAATACCTTGTGGAACAACCTTCCAGTTCCATCAGGGTAATCCTTGGGGATACATGTGATCCTACCAAAACCAAAGAAGATTGAGATATCTTCTTATCTCGTACCTCTAAGAAGATAGTCCAAAAGATCAAGAAGCTTTCCTTGTGTTGAGCCTCAAACCTCCAACACCAAGGAAGGTTTGCAAGTTTCCAGTGCCAACTCATAGAAAGGGGGAGCTCAATAGAAAGAGACATGTGTCACGATAGCCCTTTAGCATAGCCATCGACATGTCCAGACCTCCCCTGTAGTTTCCACACCTGACTTCTTCCATTTTAGCTTTTATGTTTCTTCTACTAGAAGAACTCTTGTATCAGCAGATAAGGGCACCAAATCCCTTACTCCACTCACTCTACTTGATTTTTACTTTGTACCTCCAAAAACTTCCAAGAAATTGCAGAATAAAGCTAGCTTGAATTATATCTGTGTCACTTCTTATGGGTTATCTTCTTCTATTCCAAACCATAACTCTTCAAGTCTAATTAACTATAATAATTCTGATCTTCCTCTTTTTGATTTAGAGTTAGATTTTCTAACTCTGAACACTACAGGTTCACCTCTTGAGATAGACTTGGAATCATCCAATTTTGAGGGTCCTATAGGAGAAGATGTAGGTGAGCCAAGTGTGAGAACTTGCCACCACCTTGCCTCAGAGATTCAAGTCAACCTCAGTGGCAAGGTTCTACCTCCTAGGGTAGCACCTCAAGATAGAGGGAAACAAGTCATTGGTACTGAAGAATGAGAAGCCCTTCCATGGGATGCTCCACCCTTGGATATGCTTGGAAGACCAACCAAGGTGGACTACAATTTTCTCATCTAAGAAAGTTTCCATAAGCTAAGCATATATGATGCCCTTATCTTATCCAAAGAGATGAGGGAATCACTAATCAAGGCTCTCCTTGATCTAGATATGCTTAGCTTACCGCCATAGGTGAGGAAGCACTAAAAAGAAGCCCAAGGGATCACCTTCATAGATGAAGACCTTCGGGGACTTGGAGCACAACGCCCCTCTACATCACATGGAGATTCACTACAGGGTTCTCGTGGACGCAAGTGCATTAGTGAATATTATGAGTCTAAAGACCCTTGCCTATTTGAGGATTGACATCTCCACACTTGAGGCGATGAAATGATGTTGAGATTCAGACCGGGATGAAGCTTGATTTCATGCTGTTAGATGAAGATTAGTTGTTGATGATGATAATGAGATGAAATTAGTTAGAGGTTGAGATTTATGAGGATAACCTACTATCCTCAACACACCTTTCGTGAACTTGGCCAAAATTCAAATGTAAAATAAAAAGAAAAGAAAATCAAGAAAAGAAAAGATAAAAGAAAATGAGAAGAAAAGAATCCAAGTCACAAGAAAGGGAAATGAGAAAGAAATAGATATATATCACATTCCACCAGTCCATTCCATCATATGGACATGTGGGTAGACTCAACCTACCGTAGAGGCAAAGAGAGATGCCCAATGAGGTCATGTTCTAGTTCAGGAGTACCCCTACTATTCACATAGACTTGGAATCCAGCTCGAAGGATGAGTCTTATGTGATTAGTATACCAGCCAAACCCTCTCAATAGGGTCCATTGGAGATGACTTTTGTTCCAGATAGTGATGAAGATCCTCAAGCAAAGCAAAGTATATTCAATCTAGTTTATGTGAAACTATTAGCAGCTTGGGAACCCTAACTCTAACCTCACTACATCTCATTTGAAGGTTTAGTAGTTAAGAAGTCCCTAAGTCTTCAGGACATGAAGAAGAGATTCTTTTGTTCATCATCCTCAAGTCCGATGGATGTAGGACTTGAGGAAGATACTTTAAAGAATTAATGGAATTAGTTGATTTTACTCTTGTGTTCAAAATCTTATTCAAAGGTTTAGTTCCTCACATGGTCCAAGCACATGAAATACTTAAAAAATTATGGAACAACTCAGGCTAGGAAGCACAATCAAAGGCAGGGCTATGATTCGGTACAGTGGGTCCAATGGATGATGGGGATTATTATTTGGTTGTTACCAACCATTTAGAGTCTGATAGGTTCTTCTCATAATGAGAATGTGCGTTTAGAAACCTTAGATGATCCAAATGATCTTCAAATCCAGGATGCACCTCCAAAATTTGAAGAAGAAATCAATTCAATAATAGACAAGCTCAAAGAAATCAACCTCGGGATAGAAGAAAATCCTCACCCGATGTACATTAGTTCATTACTGAATGAAGAAGAAACCAATGAATTAGTTAGGCTATTCAGTGAGTTTAAAGACTGCTTCACATGGAGTTATGAAGAAAATCTTGGATTGTCTCCTGATGTTGCAGTCCACAAGCGAGCAATAGACCCTAACGTTACCCCTATTAAGTAAGCTCTTAGACACATGCAATTATAAATTGAATAACAGGTCATTTCTGAAGTCAAGAAATTGATCAATGCTGGTTTCATTAGGGAAGAAAAATATCCTGGTTAGCTGTCATCCCGTTAAGAAGAAGAATGGCCAAATTCATTTGCATTTTAGGGACTTAAATAAGACATGCCCTAAGGATGAGTTTCCTCTTCTTATACTAGAATTAATGGTGGACATCCCTCATCTCATGCAGTCTTCTCTTTCATGGATGGGTCATCTAGCTATAACCAAATCAAGATTTCTTCTGATGATGAAAGAAACACTACTTTTTGAACCTCGATCAAAATCTTCTATTATAGGGTCATGCCTTTCGGCCTTAAAAATACTGGCGCTACATACCAACGAGGCATGACTCAGATCTTTAGTGAACTCATCCATCATCAGGTTGAGTGCTATATTAATGGTCTCGTAGTCAAAAGAAAAGAAAAGGAAGATCACCTCTTTGACTTGAGAGTAGCTTTCGAACAGTTAAGACAATATAACCTAAAAATGAATCCTCTAAAGTGTGCATTCAGAATACCTTCAGGGAAATTCCTTAGGTTTTTTGTTTGACACTAAGGAATAGAAATAGATCCTGAAAAAATCAAAGCTGTCTTAGAAATGCCACCTCCTAAGAGTTTAACTCAACTCAGATCCTTTCAAGGAAGGCTGGCGTATCTAAGACATTTTATCTTAAACCTATGGAGGAGATGCAAGCCATTCTAAGCACTTGTCAAAAAGGATGCTAAGTTCAAGTGGGAAAAGTGATGCATAAAGCATTCAAATATATCAAGATTTGGTGAAGTCGCTTGTAGCCTATCTGCAGGCCACCCATCCTTTACACTGCTGCATTGGATGACTCGCTCGATGCTCTATTAGCCCAAGCCAACGATAAAGGAAAGGAGAGTTCCCTCTACTACCTTAGCCATCGTTTGATCCCTGTTGAAGCAAACTATCCACCTATTGAGAAACATTGTATAGCTTTGATCTTTGCCTCCCATAAGCTATGGCATTACATGCTTTCTCACAAGGTGAACTTGATCTCCAGGACTAAATCCATTGTAGTATCTCATGACAAGACCAATGTTATTTGGACATTTGGCTTGCTAGTCCATGGCACTCTTGCAGTTCGACATCACTTTCGTACCCCTCCGTACATTTAAAGGACAAGCACTAACGAATTTTTTAGCAACACACCCACTTCCTGTTGATTCTCTGCTTAATGACAATCTATCCAATGAATAAATCATAAACTTAGGGGAGGTCAGCAACCACTGATGGGAGATGTATTTTGATGGTGCCACTTCTTTTCTTAAAGGTGAAGCACCATGATCTTTTCTTCCAGGTAAAACAAGGGTAGGAATAGTTCTACTAACTTCAATCCAAAATGTGATGAGATTCTCATACTATCTTTTCAGCCCCTACACTAATAATGAAGCTGCGTATGAGGCTTTGATTGCTGGTCTGGAGTTAGTCATCACTATCAGTGTCAAAAGTATCAATATCTTTGAGGATTCTCAGTTGGTTATCTACTAGATTGTCGGGTCATACAAAGTTCTCAAACCCAAGCTTCGTGACTACCATGAGTATACCATGAAGCTATTGGCCCAAATTCTTGAAGTTACCATCTACAAGGTTCCTCGAGCAGAGAACGCAGTAGCAGATGCTTTGGCCAAACTTGCTAAAGAATTGGCATGTTTGAAGATGAGTCCATTCCAATAAGGGCCTAAAATAGACAAGTCATATCCCTTATTGATTCTTAACTCATCAAGAGACTTTCTCTTAAAGGGGAGATTGTCGTTGCCAAAAAGGAAGAGGAGTTAGATTGGAGGCAACCGTTCATAGACTACTTGAACATTGGCAAACTACCTTAAGAGAAATCACAAGCCCATCAGGTGAAACAGAGAGCTCTCTCCTACTCTCTCATTGATGGCACCCTGTACTGTCGATCCTTTGACCAATTGGGGTTACATTGTTTTGGCAAACATGAAGCTTGTGGCATTATAACTAAGGTACATGCAGGTCTATGCAAAGCTCATCAGTCCAGAAGATGAAAATGAAGATCAAGAGACTAGGATACTACAGGCCTTCGATGATTTCAGATTGCATGGATGTAGCCACAAGATGCCATCAGTATCAAGTGCACGGTGTGATCCTTCACCAACCACCCAACATTCTACACTCTACATTAGCTTCATGGCCATTTGAGTGTTGGGGTACTGACATTGTGGGTCTGATCGATCCTCCTTCTTCTAAGGGGCATCGATTCATCTTAGCGGCTACCGAATACTTTTCTAAGTGGGCAGAAGCCATCCCACTCAGAGAGGTCACAGCTCAGTATGTGCTTCAATTTTTTTATGAATCATATCATATATAAGTTCAGATGCCTCGATGAATTATATCGATAACACTGCATTCAAAAGCATGAAGATCAACAGCTTCATGAGAAGACACGGTATAGACCGGAGATACTCTACCATCTACTACCTTAGAGCAAATGGCTTAGCAGAAGCATTCAACAAAACTCTCATCCAGATACTGAAGAAAACTCTTGATGACAATAAATGATAGTGGCATGAGTAATTGGTTGAAGCCTTGTGGGCCTACCGCACCACATACCAAACTCCGACGCAGTCTACCCCATTTTCCTTAGTGTATGGGTCTGAATCCATTCTACCTTTAAAAGTTCAACTCCCATCACTAAGGATAGCATTGTGTAACAATATCACTTTAGAATAAATATAAAGTTGTGGTTAGAAGAGCTCGAAGGTTTGGAGGAGAGTCGCCTACGGGCATGCCAAAACCTCGGGTTGTATAAAGCCAAAATGATTCAGGCTCACAACAAGTTGGTCTGACCTAGGTCTTTCCAAGTAAGAGAACTTGTGTTAGTCCTAAGATGACCAATTATTGCCCATCGAAAGATGGGAGGCAAGTTTGAACCCACTTGGGAAGGCTCCTATGCTATAGAGAAGGCCTACCAAAGAGGATCTTATCAGCTTATTGATTGTAAAAGGGAACATCTGATGCTTCCAATTAATTATCTCTATCTAAATAAATATTACCCATGAAATAAATCATGTTTTAAAATAATCATCAATAAAAAGAACAAAAATTTGATTCCATTCATCAAATCTTCTCTTCTTTTGAAGTGTTGTTTGCTTGTCTTGTGAATCCGCCATGACGTGTTTTACGGTAGGTGTAAGTGTCCCCTAGTGGCATCCTATCCCTCTTTCACAACACAAACACAATCTCTCGATGCTTTTAGAATAAGTGTGAGAGAACCAAGTGGAATCCTATTTCGATTAGCACAACTAAGTTAGGTGTAAGAGTCCCCCAGTGGCAGCCTTTCTTAGTGGGAATTCTTATTGCAATCTGGCATCATTTCATAATTCCCTAGCGTGTTTTAAGGTGGGTGTAAGAGTCCCCCAGAAGCATCATATTCCTTTTAACACATGCACAACAATAAAGACAAATCTTTTGTCTCAGGCTACTTTGATGTGGGAGCAAGCCCTTGTGGCACTCATTAGCTGCTCTAGGTCGGATCTACATGCTACCTTACTAGTATGTCATCCCTAGTGATCATTATTGGAAGATATGAGTCTTCGCTTTCTTCCTAACTTGATCATTGTAAACCAATGAGTGCCTTGTTAATATGATAGCTTTCACTGCCCAGCCAGTAAGCTACCTCATGTTGACTTTGCTTAAGAAGATGTGAGTTCCCATGCTTTCTTCTTGAACTAGCCATCATGTTCTAACTAGGTTAAGTATATTTGAGATTTAGGGTAAGTCCCCTAGAGGCTTCTTTTCTCTTGACTACTTTTGAGTTGATATAAGTCCCCAGTGGCATTCACTCAATAGTCACCCTAGGTCGGATAGCACCGTCATGACACACCATCTCGAATCGCCCACTATAGAGGATGTGAGTTCCCGAGCTTTCTTCCTAGGCTGATTATTACAAACTGATAGGCACCTTAGGTTGGTTAATGTTCACTATGCTGATAGTGACTCACCCGATGAATACACCACTCTTGGCAAATGTGAGTCCCAACGCTTTCTCCTTGAGTTGGACACAGAATACGTATTGGATTTATGACTAGCCATGTCATCTTCTCCATGGTGTTGGATTAATCCTTAGCGGCCCCATCCCCTATATGCACTCTACTTGGATCAAGTCCTTTGCGAACCCATTTAGACACTACCCGGGTTACTTTTAGATTGGACAGTCCCCCTTTCCTACTAACCACCCTTGTGATTGGAGAATTCATTCAGCGGATATGCAAATTCTCCCTTGGTTCAGTAAATCTGAGATAGGTCTAGACTGATATAAGCTTCTTCTCAATTTGATCCCTCGTAAACCAACAGGGTCCATGTTAAAATAAACTAAAATAAAAAAATTAATTCAGTGGATCAGGAATTCAAGCCCCCAAAGGTCCCCTTTTCCTAAGCAGGCATCCTATCTTTAAGGTAGTGTCAACTCCCTCAGAATTGCGACTACAGTTAAGATAAATCAGGTCACTCACATAGTCATCATTAGGTCGAGTTTAATCTATTTTTTCATAAGCAAGTTATCCTAGCAATCCTTTCGCTTTGAAATATGTAATGATATGATGCATCCTTCTAGCATGATTACACAAACTGACGGGCAGCCGTAGGTCAGGTTCGATTTGTTGCCCAAAGCAATCGATCACCTCAGTGATCTTTTCTAGTGGAAGATGAGTCCCCAATCTTTCTTCCCTTAAATTGATCATTGTAAACTGAAAGGCACTCCTTTAGTCAGATAGCTCTCCCATTGGTTGGGAAGCTACTCCCTTTGGCTCAGTAAATATGAGATAGGTCTAGGCTAATATAAGCTCCTTCTCAGTGTGATCAATCAAAAACCAACGGAATCCATCAACTTAAACAATCTAAAAATGAAATATATCTTGACTATCTTTGAGTTGAGTTAAGTCTCCCAACGACATTCACTTAATAGTCAGCCCTGGGTCGGGTTTGATTTGTTGCCCAATGCAACCGATCACCCCAGTGATCTTTTCTAGTGGAAGATGTGAGTCCCCGAGCTTTCTTCCCTCAAATTGATCATTGCAAACCAAAAGGCATCTCCTTTGGTTGGATAGTCCTACCTTATGGTTTGTATACTACTCTCTTTGAATTGGTAAATCTGAGTTAGGTTTAAGCCTCCATGGCCCCAATTCAATACAGTTCATTGCAAACTAATAGAATCAATCATAATCAAAATAAATCTAAAATGAAATCTATCTTTGACTATCCTTGAGTTGATATAAGTCCCCTAATGACATTCACTCAATAGTCAGCCCTACGTCAGTTTGATTTGTTGCCTAAAGCAACCGATCACCTCATTGGTTTCTTATCTCTAGAAGATGTGAGTCCCTATGCTTTCTTCTTAAGACTTGACCATTGCAAACTGAAAGGCATCTCCTTTGGTTGGATAGTCCTACCTTATGGTTGGTAGACTACTCCCTTTGGATTGATAAATATGAGTTAGGTCGGTCTTCATGGCCCTTACTCAGTGTAGTTCATCGCAAACCAATAGGATCATTCATAATTAAAGCAAACTAAATAAAATAAAATCTATCTTGACTATCCTTGAGTTGATCTAAGTCCCTCAGCGGCATTCACTCAATAGTCAGCCCTAGGTTGGGTTTGATTTGTTGCCCAAAGCAACCGATCACCCCAGTGGTTTCTTATCTCTAGAAGATGTGAGTCCCCGTGCTTTCTTCTTAAGACTTGACCATTGCAAATTAAAAGGCATCTCCTTTGGTTGGATAGTCCTATCTTTTGGATTGGTAAATTGGAAGTGGTTTAGGCCTCATTTCAGCCATCAAGCCCAATCCATTCACTATCTGGTGATTTAAGTCTTCACCCATGTTTTGCCTTGCTGGATTACCCCAAAGAATATCCATACTTTGGAGGATGTAAGTCTACAATGCTTTCTTCCTAGATATTGTATACCAAAGGAATCCTTTGGTTGCTAGTCCCTATGTGTTTAGTAGACTACCTCTTTGGATTGGTAAACTGAAGTAGTTAGGTTTAGTGCATCATGCAAACCAATGCTCATCTCAAAATCTAAAAAATATGAAATAAACAAAACTAATGAAATGAAGAAATAAATAAAACAAATAATTAATCTGAATCAAATCCTTTTGCTTCTCCTCAGTGAGATGCAAATCTTTCTAATCCCCCAGTGGATCTAGAGTTATGATCCCTCAGTGGATTTCTCAATCCCTCCCTTATGGATGATTTGAAGTTGCTTCTCTAGTGGAAAGTTCACCTTTCTGTTCCCTGTGGAATCTAATCAAACAAATCTAAACAAACAAATTAAACAAATAATGAATTACAACAAATTCAACCCTCTCCCTCAGCAAAACTCAAATCAAACCTCTCATCCCATTGTGGATGACTTGAACCTGCTTCCCTAGTAGAAGGTTCACACTGTATCCCATAGTGGATTCCTCTCTCTTATGTCTTGGACATAGGTAGAGCCACATTGCATTAGGCTATGGATTCATTTTACTCCTTAGGTTAAGGATAGATGGTTTCTGCTAATGCTTTGATCTTCTGATGTTGTTGATCATTTCGGTCAACACCAATACATGCTGTGTACCTAGTCAGTCACACCACACCTATTGGGCACCTTTTGTTGACCTCATTTTTAGAATGAGCTCTCAACACCTCCATCTTAGACATAGGATTCCTCTTAGAGCTTAAGAGTTTCTTAGTCTTAAGACACATCTAGTGATTAGGTGGACACTCCCCTAACCCTAGAAGACTTAGAAGGGTTTAGCCATAGGAATAAGTTATCCTTAGGGGTGTTAGGAAATTTGCCTACTCTTAAGTTGCACCATTCCTCACCTTTCCTTCTTTCAAGTCAAAACTCCAAATCAATCCTAATTGATTTTCTCCAAATAAAATCAACTCCATTGAATTCCATGATTGAAACTTTTGATTGAAACCCATGATCAAAACTCATCAAAAATTCTTAACTCCAAATTTTGCCTAAGTCCTTAATTTTCCCTTAAGGACTTAACCAAAACCATCATTCAAACCTAATCAAATCTTTAAGATTTTCTCATGATTCATTTATATTTTCATTTATATTCACATATATAAATGAAATATAAATTCAAATCAATCAGATCAAATTCAAAATTCAAAATCAATTCATGAAAATTTTCTTAAGTCCCTTTAATTTTCCATTAAAGGACATAGCCAAAATCAATCCCAAACCTTGATCAAACCTATTCAAATTCATGGGATTTTCTCAAAAATTATTTATATTCACATTTATATTCTCATATATAAATGAAATATAAATATAAATCAATCAAATCTAACTCAAAAATTAAATTCCAAATTTTAAAATCCTTGAAATTCCTTTAAATCCTTTACATTCCCTTTAATGGATTTAACCTAAACTTTGATCAAACCATTTCAAACTCAGGGATTTTTCAAAACTTATCTGTATTCTCAAGTATATTCTCATATATAAATGAAATATAAATATAAATCAATCAAATAAAAGGCAAAAATTAAATTTCAAAATAAAAATTCCATTAAATCCTTTAAATTCCCTTTAATGGATTTAGCTTAAATCATGATTAAACCAAATCAAATTCTTAAAATTTTCTCATGATCAATTTATATCTTCATTTATATTCACATATATAAACAAAATATAATAATCAAAAATCTATTTCCAAAAAATCAGAAACTCAAATCCACTCAAAAAATCTAAGCCTTTCGACAAAATCTTGAACTTAGCCAAAACACTTTCAAATCAAGCCAAACCCTTGATTTCCTCTCATGGTTCAATCAATCCTACAATCATAAGCTCATATATAAATCCAAACCACAATCAATAATCAAAACCCAAATCAAAAATCAAACCCAAAACCCCTTCATATTCTTTCTTTGAATATGAAATTATCAAATGGATCAAAACCCATTTGACTTCAAACCACTTGTAAATGGATTTATATTTCAATCATAAGTCCATATACAAGATCAATCAACTTCAAATCAAGCTTTGACCAAGCCATTTGACCCACTTAGGCTCACTTGACCCAAAGTGACCTAAAGTACCCTTATGAGCAACTTTTGATCCTAACCAAATTGGATTGAACCAAACTCATATTTCCCTCTCATCATGATCAAAAATCATCATGGGATGATCAATCAATCAAATTGGGTCAAACCAAGTCAAACCTAAGGGTTGATCAAGTCAACACTTAACCCAAAATGAAACCTAACACAACCAAATTCCACCATGGGCCAAATTGATTGAAAACAATGATCTAAGTTCACTCATGACTTATGTTTGAAGTTGACCAAGCCAACATTTGAGCCTAACCTAGCCCAATTGGCCCACTTGACCTGAGTTGACCCATTTTGACCTAAAGGGCCAAAATGTGTCAAAACTTGATCTAAGCTAAATTGACTCAAACCATTGGGCCAAGTTCATTCAAATCACTTGTGGAACTTGACCAATGCCTTAATTGGCCAACTAGACCCAACCTAGTCCAATTGACCTTAGACCCAACATGACCTAAAGGGGTCATGTTGAGCCAAAATTGAACTTAACCCAAATTGACTGGAAACAAAGATACCAATCCACTCCATATGACTAACCAAATCTAAACCTACCCTTGGCCTACCCCAAATAGGTCAAATGGGTCAAATAGGTCAACTTGACCTATTTGACCTAAATGAAGTCGAGCCAAAAGTAAATCTAATATAAATTGAACCAAACCAAAGCCACCAAAACATTTCAAATGGTCATATGAACTTGACCCAACCCTTGGTTTTACCCAATTTGACCTATTGGTCAACTTGACCCAAGTTGACTCATTTTGACATAAATAGGTCAACATGATCCAAACCCTATCAAATGGATTCCAAATCCAATGAAACTTAGCCAAACCTATTTTCTCAACATATCAAACATACCCAAATTAAAAAATAGCAAAATGGCCATTTTACCCCTAGGCATAGAACAAATTTTGGCCTGACCCATGGATATTTTGGTCATACCCTCTTCACAATCACTTGAGGCTTTCTAAAAGCTCAAGGGGACTTAGTCATGAGTGGTTCACCCAGTACAATAGATTTGGGTCAGCCCATTTAGCCCATAGACCAAACCCGACCACATAGCTTGAAATTGAGTTTTCAAATTCCCTCTTAAGCTCAATTTCAGCAATGGGAAGTTGTCATTCCACTCAAGGGATCAAACTGACCATGTGCTCACTCAAAACAATCAAAACAACCTCTCCAATCTCAGTAATTGGATCAAAATGGAAAGGAATGATTCATTCATCCGATTGCCATAGGGGGAGATATACTCCCCCTAATTCAATGAAATTTCATTACACTCACTGTCAATTGGAGCCTAGGAACCCTTAACAATCATCAGAGAGCATTCCCAAGATCTCTAGAGAGGATTTGGATTCCCTAATTCTCGATTTTGCATAGTGCAGAATAGGGGAGCTCAATCCAATTGCTAACTTCATCTACACTTAATCTCCTTCCAATTCCTTCTACACACTCTTCAAAGGACCAATCCAAACCACTCAAGCTCACATTGGAGTTCCCATTGGAAGGAGAGGATCAATTCAATCAAAGCCGCAAGGATCTTTAAATGGTGTTGGTCCATTGAGCAAGCCACTTAATCTCAAGGCCTAGAAATTTTAATAGGGCTTCGTCTCCACCAGACGAAGCTACCTCATCGAGCTCGAGTGTCGGTGATCACCTCCGGAGAGGTATGTAATTTTCTGACCACTTATCTTGATAGGTGTTGGTCCTTTATGAAAGAAATGTTCATGGCATGATAAATCAACCATTGGATAGGTTGGTAATCTTGCCTAGATGGTGTGGGTTGATTTTTGTATGATTCCATACTAGATCGGGCTTGGATCTCCCATTAGATCATGGACGGTTCTCATTGATCCTTAGGGAAGAACTTGGCTCATTTCAGCCGTCCATCTGCACATTTTAGATGGACGGCTGAGATTATTTAGCACATTTTAGAAATCAATTATCCTTATAAAATCGTAGGTGAATCCTTATCCATCCGATCTTTGATCGGACGGTCAAGGATATTAGCGCCATCCCGCCATTTGGGATGTGATGTTTAAGTCACACCCTCATGGTGTGATGCATGTAAAGCATGCTGACCGCCACCGCCATGCGTCATGCCGTGAGCTGAGGATTAAGTAGGGATTAGTTAATTACCTAATTAATTTCTAATTAATCCATAGATCTTCTAAAATTTACAACTCTTTGTAGAAAAACTAGAAATAAAAGGAAAAATGCTATGGAAAGATAATTTCATCTAGAATATTTAAAAAATATTTTTAATGGATTTTTAATTACACTTTTCCCAAAATTTGGGTTTCTTTGAGAATCTTAATTAGCTAATTATCCTTTAATTAGGCCATCAATTAATCTAAAATTTCTATGGTTCATTTTAGGAAATTACCTCTGCCTCCCCTAATTTTCTTGAGATTTATTGAGGGCCTAATTGGGGAAATTGCTATTTCATACTCTAATTACCCCTTTCATGTAATTAAGGGTAATTAAGGTGTGATTAATGGTTTTACCCTTAATTAGAGTTGATTAAAGTCTGATCCAGTATGTAGGAGGTTTATGGAATAATTTTGGGGCATTTCCCCTAAGCTATTCCCTAAATCCCCTCTTCTCTCCTTAATCTTCTCTTAATTAAGGGCTAACTCATTAATTCACCCCTTTAATCAATTTTCAAAAATTATAAAAAGCCTAAGTTTAATTAAGGAAATTAAAACCCCTTTCATAAGTATGAAAGGGTGTTTTAAAAGTACTTAAGCTAAACCTCTTAGCTTAATTAACTTTTAATTGTGAGCCAAATTATATTAGGCCTTTTCATTATTAGGTGCATTGCAAATTTAAATTTCTTGTGAATTTTATGTCATCTCGTTGTCTCATAATTATTTAGCTAATTCTTTTAAGGTGGTGTAGGTAAGGGTTAATTAACCCACTTAATTCATACCTTAACCAAATCAACACTTAAAATGGATCTAATTATCTAAAAATTAAACAAAAATTCAAAACACATGTGGGAATGGATTAGGAACAGCAAACTCATCTCACTTTTTCAATATTAAATCAAAATTTAAATTAAACAAAATTATTTTGAAATTCACTTTGATTTATTCTAAATTTTATTATTCCTTAAGAATGTCTTTATGATTTAAGTAAAGTGAGTTTGTTTACATGCTTTCATTACTTTGAATCTTTCCCAACATGTTAAGTTGTATGTCATGTGATTCATGCATTCATAATTTCATGTTTCAAATTTTAAAAATGAAAACTATTTACTTTATATCAAATGTGCATGTGTTGGCTAAAGTAAAATATGAGATGCTATTATCACTACTAAATCCAAAATATTTTTAAAACTTATAAATGAAATATCAAATCTAAAAGTGTGCTACTTATGATCTAATTAAGATTTTGCATGTGATAGATTATAAAAGCATGTTTAGCCTAGGTTTTCTTTCTTATGTTAGCATAGTTTTAAATAGGAGTTGGTAAACTGTAGGGTTCATTTGAAAAGAACCTAACACTTACTTAATTCTATACCCTATTCATCCCTATGTTATCATCTAAGAAGGATTACCTACACTTGCATGAATAAATTGCATAAACAAACAAAACTCTTTAAATAACTTTTTCATATTCCTTTTCTATTTCATTTCTTTTATATGCATGTTTGTATTTAAGGAAAGTGGTATATTAATCTAGACAATCCTGAGGTTGCAAGGCTATAAGTAGCCCTAAGTAGATTTTATACCTTACACCTCTGGTTAACAATGGCTCTATACTCACTTATGCTTTTCCTACTTTCATATATGTATGTAAAATTTTGGATAAGGAAAACCTTTGCTACTTAACAAAAATCATGCACATTCAACTTCTAAATTTTCTTAAATGGATTACTTAGCATGCATCATAAAGTGTGTTAAATACTCTCATTTGCATGTATAGATATGCTTAGGGTCCATCCATATGCATGTTATATATGTTGGGAAAGAAATGAAGTAATGTGTGTTATGTGAATTTTGATTCATTTTATTTAATCTTAAAATGCCTTTCTTTTTGAATAGGTTTGTCTAAACTTAGGATTAATTAAAATATTTAATCAAAATATTCACCTAAATGAAACTAAAACATGAACCTACTTTAGAAAATTACTTAAGGTTAGGGAAGGAAAGAGAAGTTCTCTTCTCTTTCCCTCTCTTCATAACTTAGTAATTAATTATAAGATCAACTTAAACCAAATCAAAACATGAAATAAAAATAATCCAAAATACTTAAACAACTTAAATGAAGCCTTCCTTTAAGTTGAACATGTCCTTCACACTTAGAAAATTCAAATCCAAAATCCTAAGATAAGCATACCACACAAGCCTTCAAAGCACACACATTAGCCTAAGTCATAACTTCTAGCCTTAGGTTAGGCCGGTGCATGATTTGATGTTATATTTTATTTTGTGATGTGTGTTTTAGACTAGATGTTAGGGTGTATGCTCGTAGAATGAATGGTAAGACTTGCTTAGTCTAACTTCTCTGGGGGATTGTGCTTAAGGGGCGCTATCATAAATATAAATATAATTGCTTCTTGCTTGTAGGTACTTATACCCCTTTGCATAATCCATAGGCCAGGTGGAATTAGCCACCCATATGTGGGGTGATAAGTCCAATATACATGCTTGGGATTTGTGTAGTGTGATTTAACTAACCTTTGTTTTGTAGGTGTTAGTTAAATTTCTACTTTTCCTTTTCATGTAAAAATTTGTATAATTAGGATTTTGGAATGATTGTTAGGGGGGATTAGGATGAACATTGCTCATAAGATCCTACCTTTTGTACCATGTGAAGCCTTGGAGCATCCACCTTCCAACCTTCCAAAGGAGGAACCAAAGAAAGAAAAGAAGGAAGAAAAGAAAAGAAGAAAGAAGAAAAGAAGAAAGAAGAAAGAAAGCTTGAAGATCCCCATAACAATGAATTCCTTTTCTTAAATTGTAATTTAATTCATTTGTAATTCGGGATATACAAGGGTAGAGCTCGGCTACCCAATTTGATATTTTTCAGGTTTGTGTGGTGGTGCCCGATCACAAACGGCCTTTTATTCTTTTTACACTAGTTTTATAAATTGATTGATGTTTGTTTAATTTGCACATTAAGTGGCATGCTTTTCCTAGTTTCTTCCTTGTTCCATGTATAGCCTGGATGAGGATTAAGCTCTTTAGGGAAAAAAAAATCTTTTACCCATCTTAACAACTCAAAATAAAACTAAAATAACTCATAACCTCACCTAAAGCTTAGGTTTAAAATCAAGATAAAAGAATTAGGAACCCCTTAGCCGGATGAGAATTTTTTTATAATATCATGCACAAATGCATCTTATTTCACTCTTCAATGGAGGACTTCCACCTTTGCCAGAGAACCCGGCTTGACCTTTGAGAGCCGTGGTAGAAACTCACCTCCTTCCTTCTCGCTAATTTTGACCAATAATCTTCTTTCTCATGCATGAGGCATAAAAATCCTATTAGCCTAAGTCAAAATAATTGTCCAAAAATGATAATAAAATAAATTTTGAATTGTATTAGATTTAGTTCATTTGAAGCATACCTTTATATGATCTAGTCTATGTAGGGAGTAAGTTTAAGGACTTGGCCTCTTTTTAAATAAAAATAGCCTAGCTTTCTTGCATAAGCATAAAGACTTGCCTACATGTGTTTAAACTCACATGAGCAATTAGGTAGCAGCCACCCCCAGGCAGTTGTAAGTCTAAGCTATCGAGTGGTTTGTCCTCTCTTGTGGAGGCAAACCAATTACCCATTTTTTCCTTAGATTTAGGTTGTGCTTTTGGCCCTCGCCAAAGCTCCCTAGATTTAAGTTCTGAGGTTGCTTTTTTTCTTTATGGGCCCTAAGCTTAAATCCTCATATTTTAGGCATTTCTTTATTCTTGTGTTAAGGAATAATAAGCCCTAGCATTCTAATAAAAAGTCAACTCAAATAAACTAAATCAATTTTCAAAAATATAAAGCCCAACTATAGGATAGTTTAAGATGCTCACTAGGTTTTCTAACATTGTGAGCATCTCCTACTTATTCCCATTTTCGCTTCGATAATAAATCTCTCTTTGATCAATCCCATTTTATCTTCAAAAATAAACCAATCGATTGATAATCATTTCCTATTGAAATCTTTAGAGACAATGATCATTTACCTTAATTGAGAGTTTTGCTAAGGAATCCCATTTCCTTAGGATATAATTAACTATGGGACCTTGCCCATAGAAACTTAACGAACTCAATTTAAAATAAATCTCGCTTTACTTTTCTATGTAAAGTAGGGGAAGAATCTCTGGTACATATGCAAGCCCATCATCCTTAGGAGTCCTTTTTGAGGTGATTGGTTTCATTAAAGGGTAGTGACTTCTGTCTTTTGGGAAAGTACACTATTTTCTTGATGACGTATCCGATCACCTGAATAAGTACATCTGTAGATCTGCGTATCTTACCTTGATAAATTTTATAAGGTGTCCTCTTTCTTTGCTCACCACAAATTTGAAAGGCGACTCCTCTATCAAATTTTTCTACCAACATGCACTAATTAAGTGAAACTTTAAACCATAATTAATTATTCTACACTTAATAATATTTAGGACTTTTATTTTTCTTAGATTCTTCCCTGTCTAAGCTTTCCAAAATAAATTTATTTATATTTTTTAAATGTTTATATTTAATTATGATTTTTCAAAGTTCTAACAATTTTAATTGATTTTTAAGCCTAAATAATCAATTTATACAGTCGGCGTTGATGCGGTAATGCTTTGGCACCGCATAGTTGGTTATTCAAAACATCCAACGTGGCTGCTAACTCAACAGCGGGGGACGCACTTTCTCCATTCAATCACAGATCAAATGGTAAAGATTAATCTCATGAATTAAAAAGAATTAAATTAAAAATTCTAATGCAATTAATCATAGTTGTACGTTCCAGAATGGACTGCGAATGATCTGTCATTGACCTTTGGTGAGAGATGAACATCGTATGCCTTTCGTCTCTCAATCCGAGCTTACCGAAACTCATTTGACAGAGGAAACAAATCCAAATCAATCAAGGGATGAATATAAGAGGGATCATATGGTTTGATCTAAAATCACTTTAAAAAAGACTAACATCCCTATGATTTTCTACAGTTTGCAAGAATTTATCTCGTCGGAGCTTAAGACTGATGGCCTTGATGAGGTAAATCCCTATTAATCACAAGATGCCTCCCCATCAATTTTCATTTGGACGCCATCACGAACATCACCGGAGTTGGTCTAAGAGTGATTTTTTGATGCTCGAATCAAATGGTTCACAATGTTTTTAACTCACCGAGGAATGTGTGGGTGAACTTAATTTGAGTTAGGTGAAAATGGGTGTGATGAAGGCTCAAGCTAAATGGGAGTTTCATCTCACCAGTGATGGGGTGCACAAGAAGCTCTAGGAACTTAAGGGACTGAGTCTCTCACTATGAGGTTGGAGTGTGCTCAATTTGAATAGGGGAGGAGGTGTATACACCCCTCCCTATGTGAACTGACTTAAGAAGTAGGTTCAAGCCATGAAAGTCAGTCGGCCAATAGAGGTGGCTGGAAATGGCATGGGATTGATGAGGTAAAGGTCCCTTAATGGCTCAAGGAGTTTAGTGGCCAAAGGTGATGGGGACAAGGCTTGGTGGTTGAACCATGGCTTGGCCAAGGTGAGGGTGACCTCTCCTTAGTCAATGGCTGAGTCCAATAGTTTTAAGTTAGGCCTAGTCAACATGAGGGAGCTCAATGCATGCTAAGATGGTTGCCCAATGTAAATAAGGGGATTAGAACTTTATATTTTTGGGTTTTATCATATTTGGATGGCTTGGATCACTTAGTTTTGGTTGAACCAGGTTCACCTTGGGTCGGAGTCACTTGGACAGGTCAATGGGGACCTAAGGATGAGTCATGCCAAGTTTGGTTGGGTTTGGACTTGGTTTAGTTGGGTTTGGCTCAATTTGACATATATATATCAATTTGGGTCTAACTTGGCTAAGTTGATCAATTGACCCTATTAGATCAAGAGGGATAATAGATTAAGTTCAAATGATCATTTAGAAATTATTGGTATAATCAATTTGATTCAATTTCAACTAAATTTGGATTTGGCTCATATGGGTCAAATTAGTTAAGTTGTTCAATTTGGCCAAATTATCTAAATTGGGTAGAATGTGAGGTTGAGTTATGTTTGGTTGATCAATTGAAAGTGACTGGAGGCTTTGATTTGAATTGATTTGGTTTAGAATAAGTTTTGGTTCAATTTGACCCTTTAGTTGAAATTAGGCTAAATAGGTCAATTAGATTGTGTTAGCCAAATTGGATCAATTGGGTTTAATATATTGCAATTAATTAGCTATTCATGATCAAAAATCAATTTGGAAGTAATTGGATGATTGATTTAACCCAATTTGGAATGAATCAATGTATGGCTGAGTTGACATTTTAGGCCAAACTAGGTCAAGTGAGTCAAATGGCTTGATTGAATTCAGTTGGGATCAATTAAAGGTTGAAATATGTTCAATGATATATTTAAAAGTGATAGATGGCTTTGATTGGATTTAATTTTAGTTAAATTGAATTTTTCTCATTATAACCTTTTTGGCCAAATGGGCCAAGATGGATTTATTAGATCAAATGATCAAATTTGGTTGATTAAAGTGAATTGGAAGGTTCAATTAAGTGATTGGAATGATTATGAGGCTTAGATTTATTCAAGTTAAATCAAGTTGAATTGGATTTTGGCTCTATAGCATTCATTTGGGTCAATTTGGGTTAAGGGATAATTTTGTTTGATTTGATTCAATTGGGTTGCAATCAAGGTTCAATAAAGTTTAATTAAGGTTCAAATGAGTTTGGGTGATTTTAATTTCAATTATATTAAATTAATTTTGTATTTAGTCCTCTTAAGCCCAAAGGAGTTAAATTGGATCAACTTAGCCAAGTGGTCAAATTAAATCCTAATTGGTCAAATTATGTTTAAAATCATTTAGACTTGGTTAAGGTTTGATTTATAATCAATTGATGTTGAGTTAAAAGGATTGATTTGGTTTAGTGGTTGATTGGGTTTAAGGTAGGTGGGCCCTGCCTAACCATGGTCGATGTCTAACCATAGGGTTGAATCCTTTGAGTCTTCTAGGCTTAGGGTTAGTGTTCATCTAACCTCTACAAGTGTCCTAATTCTAGAAGGCATTAGTTCTTAGATAGATTCCTAAATCTAAGGAAATGATTGTCAACTTCACTCCAAAAGTCAGGTCAACAAAAGTATCATTAACAATTTAAATGTATGATCCCTTTTAGTTGAAAGCATGTTCAAGTTGAATTCCATTGAGAGTGATATAAATGATAAAAAAAAAAAATTGTCTTCATCATTTAGATGCTTAATTTAGTGGTCATAGCCATCAAAATATATTAATGTTCTTAATTCCCATTAAGATATTGGCTTCATATGTATTCATAAAAGTGTATTAAGGTCATTAATGCTAATCCAGATTATATGATTAGTGAGAATCAATATGTAAACTCATATTTTAATGTCATTGCAAAGCAATACACTTATCAAGGTCTCTCTTTTATTTGAGAATGACTTAAGTAAATTATATATTGTCTCAATAGCATCATTTGTTATGACTTAAGCTTTAATGTTATAGATGAAATCAACAAATATGTAGATCATTTTTCTTATCAATTTAGTGTATAATGCATAATGGTAAATTTACCCAAAGAAAGACTAATCATGTGATGGTGGTAAATTAGTCCTTAGTACTGACCTATTATGTGATGGATATTTTGTAAGTTGAGTTAGAGGCATTATAAAGGTCCTCATTAATCTATGGAGGTGGAAGAGGATCCTCATCCTTATAAGATGTCATTGTGTGAATGTTTATAGCATGATGAATCTTGAAGCAAAAATATATCAAATGGGTTGTAAGATTTAACAATATTATGGCATGATGGACCTAGCTAGAGAGGTTAAGCAGAATTAAAAAGAATCTCATCTTAGGATTCCTTCATGTGTCTAACAGAATCTCTTAGGAATGGATCAAACTTCTTTTTGTTAATAACATTCATTTTATAAAAAGAGAGAGCAGTAATAATTTAACTACAA
Source organism: Cymbidium sinense (assembly GCA_021442155.1). Taxonomy (NCBI): domain Eukaryota; kingdom Viridiplantae; phylum Streptophyta; class Magnoliopsida; order Asparagales; family Orchidaceae; genus Cymbidium; species Cymbidium sinense. The sequence goes on along the minus strand of CM038219.1, from coordinate 116,341,191 downwards.
TAAACATAACTTAAGGGCATGTTTATTTTAGAGTAAGAGTTAGATCTATACATCATATTATTATTGACTTTGTATTTAATGTTTTGCCAAGGTGGAGAGGTGAAAATATTTTTTGATCAATAATAGGCGGGAAGACTCCACATAGGACATGTCAAATGATTTTATTTAGAATATATATGATAATTATGAGATGGGATAATAAATTTACTTTGAACAAAATATTTTGAGCATTATTAGATAAATTAAATGCAATATACAAAACACATATAATTTTTTAATGTAAAAATATATAAAAAAAATTATGGGATATGATATTGTTGAAATGATACCATTAATTTAAGTTAATATTATAATAGATTTTTCCTCCCTAGAATCAGAGAAGGCATAAATATAATGAAATGATACTTGAATTATAAGAAGCATTCCAAATGAAAGTAGTGAAAGGCTTCCAAAGGTGTTGAATTTCATAATATATGTTGAATGATAATAAATACCAAGTGATATTAGATGTTGATGAGCTATTCATCATGTAATGATTGGTCTTTCATGATGATGATAGATTTTAGGTGATTGGGGGTAGTTTGAATGATTCTTTTTTTAAAAGAAGGTGAGAGAAATGGTTGTAAAGTAAACAAAGAAGATAATACATGCAAAAAAAAAAAAAAGACTAATTTTTCAAAGATAAGTTTAAAGCTCTTTAGTTCTCTATGATTTGGGAGTATCTCTATTGAAATTTGTATATAATATGTTGTTAACCTCACTTTTAGAGTGAGTTCTCATCCCCTATTCTTAGACTTAGGAGTCTTCTAGACACTCAGAATTCTTAGTAAAGAGACACTTCTGGCACTTAGGTGAACACTTAACCTAAGCCTAGAGACTTAGAAGGGTTCTCCATAGGATTAGGCTATGCCTTAGGGCTTTGGGAAATCCACCTACACAATAGCTAAACCCAGTCCATGTTCACCCTCTCAAAATCAAACCTCAAATTCAAATATCAAATTCAAATCCAAATCCAAATCAAATGATTGAAATCTATAACCAATTCCAAACCAAATCAAATCAAATCAACATAAGCCATATGATTTTATCTTATGGACTTAGCCTTAGATAAATTCAAATTAATCCAAACAATTGATTTTCTTAAATATCAATTCAACCCTTCAATCATTCTATCAAATTTGCAATCAAATTCAAATACAAACCTAATTAGCTAAAATTTGAAATCGTACCCAAATCATTCCTAAGTCCTTTGAATCAATTTCATGAACTTAGCCAAAATCCCATTCAAAACAAATTCAAAAGCAATTATTTGTTTCATAATCAATTTATATCTCCAATCATCTTCTCAAATATAAATCAAATTTGCATTCAAATGATCAAAGCCAAATCAAACTAAATCAAAATCCTCCCTAAGCCATATGAATCAACCTTCATAAGCTTAGCCAAATCTTAACCTAAATCAATTCAAATTTAATTGATTTTCTCATAATCAATTTATATATTTAATCATCCCATTAAATATAAATCAAATCTATAATTAAATGACCTAAACTAAATCAAACCAAATCAAATCCAAACCCTTTAAGCCAATTCCATGAACTTGGCAAAATTCCATTCAGATTTAAACAAAAACCAATTGATTTTCTCATGAATCAATCATTCCATCAATCACCATTCCATATATAAAGAAAATATACAATTATCAAGCCAAATTAAAATCAACTCAAGTCAAGCCCAACCAAACCCATTTGACTTGAAATTTTCAAATGAACCCAAACTCATTTGAGCTCAAACCAATTGCCATTGAATTTATATATCAATCCCAAATCCATATATAAACTCAACTAAATCAAACTCAAGTCAACTAAACCCAATTGACTCACTTGACCCAAAGTGACCAATTTGATATATATGAACCAAAATCTAATTCAATTCAAACCAAAATGAATTAAGCCAATCCAAACTTCATCACATGATTGTTGATCATCCCAGGTTGATCAATTATCATAAATTAGGTCAAACCAAGTCAACCTAACCCTTTCACCAAGTCAACCTTCTTAACACATATGAACCTAAACTAGACAAATTGCAATATAAGCCAAATCCAGTGAAACCAATGATTCATACCAACTCCAAGTCAATCATTGAACATGACTTAACATTTATTTGAGCCAAACCTAACCCAATTGGCCCTCTTGACCCAAGTTGACCCAATTTGACCTAAATGGCCAAAATGGTTCAAATCTAAATCAAATTGATTGAAACTAATGGCTCAAGTTCACTCTAAGTTGACTATTGAACTTAACCAAAGCCTCAATTAAGCCCAATGACTCATTGGACCTAAGTGGCCTATTGAACCCAACTTGACCTAAAGGATCAAACCAACCTAAAACCCCATCAAATCTAAATTAAACTCAACCAAAGCCCACAACATATTCCAAATGATCAACCAACCCTAAGCCAATTTGGTCAACTTGACCCATTTGGCCCAAATGAACTCAAATTAATCAAAATCAAATCTAAACCAAATTGGACCAAACCAATAATACCAACACACTCCAAATGGTCATATGAACTTGACCCAACTCTTGGTTTGACTCAATCGACCAATAACACATGAACAATTATTTTGAGCAAACATAATGAACTCCAAATCACATAAAATTTGGGCTAACTCACTTTTGACTCATTTCAAATCTGTCCAAATCAAATCTAATTCCAAATGACCAAGATACCATTGGTCTAAGGGCATCACATGCGATAAATCACCCATGTAAGTGATCATTTACATTCTTTGATCACTTGGCACCAGATAATTCTAGGATTCACTGAACCTGAAAGGTCACCTCATCGGAGCATTTGAAACCACCAAGGACACCCACTATCCCCCTTGGCAGCCACCACCCATGCCTTGGCCACTCAAACTGAGCCACCTAAGAAGAATCCCTGCCATTCTTAGCCACCACCAACGGCCAAGCATCCATAAGAAGCCAAACTAGCCTAAGCCATCCGATCCAAGGGAAGGGGGGTACACACCCCCTCATTTCCACTCAATCTCACACACTTGCATTCCTCAAAGACCTAGTTACCTAAGATGAGCCACCAGAGATATTCCTCAAGCACCCAAGCTAATCCGACATTCCCCACTCTCAAATTTCTTCAAGCCAAAATAGGGGAGCCATTCTCTCGATCCCATTTTCTCAAGGCTTGACCAAAGTGCAATTAACTTTGCACACACTATCCTTGGAAGTAGTTGAGCAAGAACTAATAATCTCTCGAGCTTCCTAAGAATCGGAGGGTGGACTTTGATCAACATTGACCACTTACACCTCGTGTGTTGGCCTTTCGAACAAACTACCTCAAATTGGAGCTTGTGATGATCAGTAGATCTTCATCACTACTAGACGAAGCTTCCTCAATAGGATTTGGCACCGGTCTTAAGCTCCAGTGAGATATGCCATTGAAACTGATCCTTATATAAAAATATGTTGGATCTTTTTGAAGAAAAATTTCACCCCACTCGATCTGAGTCATTGGATCCCTTTAGATCCTCCTTGCAAAGGTGTGGGATCAATTTGAGATAGATCCGAGCTCGGGTGAGCTTGAATCGATCGAAGGAAGGTGGATGATGTTTGTCTTTTGTCGATCGATAAACGAAGGATCACTCACCATCTATTCCACGTGATTGGAATGAACGGTCATGATTAAATTTGATAAAATTATCCATTTTAATCCTTTAGTGTCATGGGATTAATCGTGGTCATCCAATCTTAGATCGGACAGTGCACGAGAAAGCGCATTCTGCCATCGCCATGCAAGCATTGACCAGGGTAAGTTTAAATAACCAATCCTGCAGAGCCACGTGGAAAACACATCATCTCAGCACGCCATGTGGCAAACATTAAGGGTTAATTAGGCCTAATTAACGTGTTTTAATGGGTGAAACTTTATAAAATCATAATAATTATAGAAAAATAATAAAATACAAATAAATACTCATTTTAAAGATATTTTAGAGGAGAATTTATTTAAAATATTCTTAATTAATTTTAAATATTAATTATAATTTAATTAATATTTAATTAAAAATTAATTAGCTTAATTACTCATTAATTACTTAAGTGAGTAATTCTAAACTTTGTGGGTTAATTTAATGGGATGACCTCTGCCTCCCATAATTTCATGGGGTTTATTACTTGATTAATTAGGGAAATTGACTAATTAAGCTTTAATTACCCTCATAGGTCAATTAATCATTCATTTATAACATGAACAGTAGAATGTCAATTAATTAAGTGGTTAATCACTATCCAACAGTGAATGATCCTATGGAATGGGATTGAGGCCTCCTCCCCAATCTATTTTCCTAAGTTCATTTCATTAATCAAACTAATCAAAGCTTAATTAATTAATTAAATTAAAATCATAATCATACCAGAACTTAATTGATGAGATCTTGGGTAGACCCTTAGGTGTTCAACAACCTAAGAAAATCCTAAGAAAATTATAATTAGCCCACATGTGTGGGGGAGTTATAAAAGTACTTAATCAAGTTCCTTAACTAAATTAACCATTAATTGTGAGCCAATTGCATTAGGCCCTATTCATTTCTTAGGGTCATTGCTAATTTAATTTCCAATATATGTGCATATCATGTTGGCTCATAATTATTTGAGTAATTATGTTAATGTAACATAAGGAAGGGTTAATTACTAGATTTGATGCATATTATAACTTAATTAACTCATAAAATCAACTTAATCATATTTCATTAAACCAAATTAATTAACCAACATGAGAATGTGTTAGGATCAGCAAACCTTTTCTCACATCCTTAAATCAAATCAACATATGAAATTAAAAATAACATTAAGAAAGCTTTGGGTTACCTTAAATGATTTTATTTGATATGATTATCCTTAGGAATTAATTTGATTGAATGAAATCATGTGTTTATATTTATTTATTCCTTTCCAATCATATCAAATATTGTATGTCATTTAAAATCATGCATTCATCTTTTCAAAGTTAATTGAATCAAATGGTTTTCTTTTATGTAAGCTTGCATGTGTTGGATTAATTTATGATATGTGTGGCTATTCTCACTAATAAATTCAAATTACTTTCTAAAGTCTATAAATTAATTACATTGATTAGAATAATAGTAGTTATAGACATATATAGGTTTGCATGTGCTTATAGTTTAGACATGTGAACTAAAGCTTTCTTTTATTTAATTCATATGTAGTTTTACATGTATTTGAATGTTAATAAGTATATAGGCTGGACATCCCGGGAACACGTTAGTTAGCCCCAATGAGGTTATTTGATTACCTCACTTCCCTAGTTAACAGTGACACATACTTATTTGATTTTATTTATATGTGTTTCTACATTAGAATTTGGATAGAACCTTAATTCACATGTATGAATGCTTCAATCAAAAAAAAAATGATCTTTGCATGATTTTATTTCCTTTATTTATGTATACATCCATATGTATTTGGAAAAAGCAAGTGTTTAGTCTGGACATCTTAAAATATGAGGCTTTAAGTAGCCCCAAGGAGGTCATTTGATTACCTCACTTTCTTAGTTAACAGTGGCATGTATTAGCTTATGTCACTTATATATGTGTGTGTGTGTACTTAATAATGGAATTAGAACCCCTTTTCTTTTATCAAGGATACATGCATTCATAATTGACTAAGTGATTGAATTAGTTGGTCATGTGATTTGGAGCTTTCTTTCTTACATTCATTCATACAAATCTTCATGTGTTTGAATGCAAATGGGTATATAGTTTGGACATCCCGGGAATACGAGGCTTTAGTTAACCACAAGGAGGTCATTTGATTACCTCACTTTCCTAGTTAATAATGACATGTACCTATTTAATTTCATCTCTATGCATTTTTGCATAAGAATTTTGATAGAGCTTTAAACTAATATGATTAAATAATTCAATCATATAAAATGATATAAGCCTTAAATATACATATCTACATTCATCATATAAGTGTGCTAAAACATATTGCATGTATAGATACACTTAAAATTAAATCATATGCATGATTACATGTGATGGAAAGAAATGAATTAACATGTGTCATGTGATAGTAATTCAACTAGATTAATCTCAAGATATCTTTTAAATAGAATAAAATTATTTAAGGTGAACCTAAACTTAGGATTAATTAAAATGTGTCATAAGCCATTCATCCAAGAGAACTAAATCAAATTAACATGCTTTAGAAAGTGAGTTAAGGTAGAGATGAAAGAGGGCAATCCTCTTTCTTCTCTTTATAACACTTAATTGCTAAGTGTAATCATATGAAATAAAAGAAAACATAAATTAAAATTTACAAATCAATTAAATAACTTAAAGTGAAATCTACCCTTTATGTTAAATGGAAGTTTACTACACTTAGAAAAATATAACTTTAATGCTTAGTTGAGACAAATTACACAAACCATAACACACATATTAGAATTAAGTCATCACTTCTAGTCTAAGTTAGGACGGTGTATGATGTGATGTATATTTTATTTTATGATGTACTATTATAATGGATGTTATGGTGAATGCCTCATAGACTGGATGTCAGCCTGATATTAGCCTAATCATATTTTCTATAGGGGATTATGCTTAAGGGGGTGCTTAAAATAAATATAAATGCTCTCTTTTCAGGTTGCTTATGCCCCTAAGCATAATCCAAGTTAAGACAGGTGGGCTTGGTTACCTATATGCAGGGTGCTAAGTCCAAATTATAAATATAACTGCTTAGGAATGTATGTATTTTTAGCTAACCTTTGTTTTGCAGGTATAGTTAGATTTACTTTTCCTATTTTTAATATAATTTTGCATTAGGAATTAAAATTAGTACTATGGGAGTTTAGGATGAGCATTTGTTAGAAGGCTTTGTCCTGGGGTGCAATGTGAGTTCTTTGAAACCTACTAAATCAAAGAAGCAAAGTGGAAAGAAATATAGACATGAAGAATGAAGAGTGAAGACCCTCTATAGCATTCATTCATTATAAATTATAATTATTAATTTATAATTATGGGTTATATAAGGGTAGAGCTGGGCTACCCATCTTCTCTTTTCAGGTTGTACGATGGTACCCAATCGCACCAGTCTGTTATTCTTTTGAAGTAGCTATGAAAATGTTTGATGATTTGTTTAGTTTGCACACTAGAAATGATATGCTTTTCTTAGTTTCTTAAATGATTGATGCTTTAATGTGTGGCCTGAATGCGAGTAGGCTTTTAAAAAAAATTCATCTTTATACCCAACTACAACTCATAATTAAATTTTAAACTATTCATAATCTCATCATAAAGCATAGGCATTAAATAAAATAATTAAAGATTTAGCAACCAGTTAGCTGAATGTTATATGTCTTACATCATGCATGTATATTTCTTCTTCCTTAAAATTGGGGGATCTCTATCCTTGCACGATAGGGGAATGCTTATCCTATGAGGGCATCCCTTATGGTGGAGAACACCCTCTTCTCGCTGATTTGGCAAATATTCCATTTCATCATCTACTTAGGCATATAAAAATTCTAAAATATTTATCAAAATGAAGTGTCAAAATTTAAATAAAATTTGAAAAGATTTTACATTTGATTAAGTCATTATTCATGCCACTCATACTCTAGTATCTTGGGAGTTGGTTTAAGGACTTTAGTCTCTTTCTAAATTAACAATAGTCCAACTATCTTGCAAATTCATAAGACTTGCCTACATGATTTTAAAATCGTAGGAGGAGTTAGCTGGGGCCACTCTAAGCAGTTATAAGTCAAGAAGTCAGACTATTCATCCTCTCTTATGGAGGTGAACCTTTATGTCCATCTGTCACTTAGATTTAGGTCATGTTTTGGTTTTTATTTAAGCACCCTAGATTTAGGATCCGAGGTTGTTGTTTCCTTTGGACTTCAAGCATAAATCCTCACCTCTTAGAAATTTTCACAACCTTGTGTTAATGGATTATAAGCCCTAGCAATCTAATAAAATTCAACCAAAATATACAAAACCCCTTTTTATTTCAGATATAAAGCCCAACCATATGATAGATTGGAGTGCTCACTAAGCTTCCTAGTATCATGAGTATTCCCTACCTATTCCCTTTAGATTTCAAAAATAAGTCTTCTCCTTAACCTTTTCCACTTGATTTTTCAAATATAACCAATATTTTGATAATCTAGCTTTGAAATCTTTAGAGACCTTAATTTTCTACTTTAATCGAGAGTATTTCTAAGTAATTCACCTTCCTTATGATATAATTAACTATGACGACTTGCATCTATAGAGAACTTTATAACCCGGTCTAGTATAAATCCTGCTCTATTCATCCATGTAAAGTATGAAAAGAATCTCTAGTATATTCGAACACCCATTATGCCTCAGGAGTCCTTATTAAGTGATTGGGTCCATTGAAAGGTGATGTCTCTATCTTTCGAGATAGTACACCATACCTCAATGTCGTACCAGATCACTTCAATAAGTACCCCCTACGATCTGCATGGTGTCCCCCTACATCCGAAAATAAACACCATATATGTATAAAGAATTCATTTATAAAATTTAGAAGATTATTTTAACCCTTAAAATAAAATCTACCATATTAAACTCCATAATTTCCTCGAAAATATTTCAATTCAAGAATAGCTTATGATTAATCTACCCAAACTCAAGAATTGTAAGAAGTTCAAACTTAAGAGGATGAATTAAGTAAAAATATATAATGAAATTTATGAATTGGTAAAAGGAAAAGAAGATCCTAATGAGACCATCAACCCCTCTAGCTTCCACACCTTGTCATGACCTTAAGAGAAAAGTGGAATAGCTATCACCTCATGCTCTAACAATCTAATTAGATTCAAGCAATTTAGGCCTAATGTAATGTGAATTTGCACAATTTGATAACACTAGATTTATTATGACAAGTTCTAGCTATACATTTTTGGAGTTAGAGTCTTTTTTATTTTTTTTCATTTTTAAAAAATCATTGGCTCATATTTTGAGTGCCTTGAAAGCTATAAAAGTAACAACTAATAAATATAGATAGTGATCTAATGATGAGCAAAAAATTCTATTTCAGAGACCGAGACAATCATGCATGTAGTTTATGAATTTCCTAAGTATTGTACTTTCCATAGATCAATAAAATCTCATTCTTAAAATTAATGTATAATTCTTACTAAGGGTTGTTTTATTGGTTGGAATTAAAATGTAATGTAAAAAAATATGATGTAAAGTGAATGTAATGCATTTAGAATACCTTTAGATTGTTTTATTGACAATCCTACTACATGAGTTTATTTTTTTCTTATTTGGTAAAGCCACATAATGGAAAGTAAAATACCTATTATTTTGACAATGGGGAGATGGAGTGGTGAGGACAATCGATGGCGATGGGTGGTGGAAGGAGGGCAGCGGGTGGTAGGTTGACAGCTGGTGGTGGTGGTCAGCCGGAGGTATCAAGCACAAGCTATAGTGGGTGACCAGCTGGCCTCACCTTACACTAAACAATGTACTTAAAAATTGCACAAATTTGAGCGCACTTCAAAGATATTGAATTTAAACTACAATTTGAAATACATTGAAATCTTACATTGTATTTCAATTTCTTTAAATCAAACACCAAAATTTTTAAGACACCCATATTCTAAATATTTTATGCTCGTTTTTCAGCAAACAGAACATCCTCTAAATAATTGTCAACTTAATAAGATGTTGAAGCATCAACCAATAATTTTTACCATATGTTATTCATATAATACAACATATACAAAATGGATATAATAAATTGTTATTAGTTCAATGTAGGGGTGTCAAAAATTGACCCGACACGATAACTCGACACGAACCAAACTCAAAAAATCCAAATTTAGGTTGACTCGAATAATTTTCGGGTCAGGCTTAGGTTGAAAAAATTGACCCGTTTAATATTTCAGGTCGAGTTTGGGTTGACCCATAAATCTAAAATTGACTCGATTTTGACCCGTCAACTCAAATTTGACCCGAAATTTACCCGTGAACCCGAAATTGACCTGATTTTTATCCACAAACTTGAATTTGACTTAATTTAGACTTGAATTTGACCTAAAATATATATATATATAAATAGATCTTTTGGGTCATGTTGGGTCAATCAAGTTGAATTCGAGTCGGGTTCAGGTTGAGATTTTTGACCCGTTTAATAAACAGGTCGGGTTCGGGTTAAACTTATTTGGGTCGGGTCAACTTTGGGTTAGACTTAAACCCGACCCGTCGACCCGAATTGACACCCCTAGTTCAATGATAGTAGCCCATTAACATATCCAAATTAATGAATGCAAAGCATAACAATGAAACTTAAGAAAAAATTAATGCCACAAGAAGCTGTGAAGCACAATAGGGGAAATCATATGGAGCCAACTTTAAAAAAAACAAAAAGATAAAAATTATGCTTAGGAAAATGCTTAACTTAATAAAAAAGATTTATTATATATGAACGTATGCTAACATTTTAACATCCAATTGATCATGGAATCATACATCAAATGTTATTTAATGCTATAAATAGATGCTAGTATTTTAAGTTTAAGAACATTGAAGTAAAAATAAAAATAAAAATATTTAAAATCCTTAAGTCTTGAGAATTAACAAGATTAAATAATTTATTTGTCTATTTGTTCTAAGATTAAGACATCATGCTCATAACATATTTAAACATTTTATTTTCATCCTTTTTATTATCAAATTTATCTCTTTCTAATTAAATAAAAGCTACAAATTACCATTTTTTATGTTTTAATTATTTATTGTCATTCTTTTGAAGTTGTCTATTCTAATGAATGGATCTTACCATTTTATTGAAATGATGATGTTAAATATTATGTTAGTTTGATGATAGCTTCAAACAATATATATGTTATTAACTTATTATCAACTTAAATAAAATCACATGTACATGATGTCTTTATTTCATTAAAATTCCTAGTTGAAAACTACTTTTAACACTAAAATCAACATGTTATACTCCAACAATGGAGGCGAATTACATACCACACAATTCTTACATATTTATATTTCGAATAACTAAACTTTAATATTTAAATAACACATAAATTTTTAAGTTCGCAGAAAAAAAATATCACTAGTACTTATTTTTTAAAAACAAAATAGTCATTTACAAGTATAAAAAGTGTTATACATGTAAATATGAAATTTTTGATATTAGATACATAAATATATAAGAATTATGTTGTATGCATGTAAAATGTTCTTATTATTTGTACCCTGTAGTATAAATGGTTCAAAAATTGGAAGACTTAGCACCCCTTCTTCTCTTTATTAGGAGTTTGAGAATAGTTACAATATTAATATTAATAATTTATGATTAAATGTTCCATTACAAAAAAAAAGAATTAATTGCATCATGAAGCTGATTAAATTAACATATATATGAAATAATGTTCTGTGTTGCTTTAACTTGCTCTTCTAAGGGAATAATTATTTTATATTTATGGCATATTATTGTTAAAGGTAGTAAAAGAAGAAGTAGATGAGGATCATTCATAAGGTTGGAAAGTCCTAAGGTTTTTAATACCAATGAGTGAAAAAAAATGATAATTCATGATATCGATCCTAAATAATTTGGAAAAACCAAATGTAATTATAATGATGATGATATATTAGGATGTTGTATCTAGTTAAAATTATATTTTGGTTTGCTTAGTTATTTTTTATGATTATTTAAAGTGATTATCTTGTATAATTATTTCATATAAATTGGAAGAAGTGGTCGAGAAGTAACAGACGATGTTGGGAGTATCTTTATTTGGATCTCTAAGAAATGTTGAAGTGGAAGTGAAAGGGTGTGCGACGTGCCCAATAATGATACTAGTCCTAAAACTAAATAGATCATTTTTTGTAAATTTATCCTAACTAACTTCACACATATACAAATGTAATTATCATAGCGAAGATTGTTGAATCCATCAACTATCAAAATCAAACTTTAAATATTTAAGGAGGGTACAAATGCTTAAAGGGTGAAAAGATTTTAGACATGATCTTTAAAAAAAATTATAAATGTCTAGTGTGTTGGACTAGTTTGAGTTAATTTAGTCGAAAAGAAAAGGAATGACAGGTCATGTATATGCCTAAAATTGAAAGGTGTTCAATCATAAAGTATGGTTAAATAATAGAATGATCGTCAAATGTGTAAAGATGAATCAAAATCAGACTTGATCGAAGTAGGATGATTAAGTTTAAAAAAGCATCAAATTAAAGATAGTAAAATAAAAATGAAATGACCTTACTAGAGAATGACTTAATTAAAAGTGAAATAAAAAATATCTAGTAAAAAATGCATGGTAGGTTGAGGGCAAATTTTTCCAAAGGGCATGATTAAATTAGAATATTATATTCCAAAGAACATGACTAAATTGGAATAGATTTGGTCTAAAGAGCATGACCAAATTAGAATGTTTCTTGTCAAGAAGAATATGGCTATGATAGGATATTATAGTTAATAAGAGTATAATTACACTAAGCCAAAAAGCATAATTAGTATACAAAGATTCTCAAGAATAAAATATACTTAATCAAAGTGCTATGACTATGTTCAAAAGAAGCCTAGCTAAGAGTACATAACTAAGGTGAAGTTCAAGTCAAAATATCAATCAAATTGATGTATGTTTGTAAGTGATTTAAGCAGGGTAGACCAATAAGACACTTTAAGTGTCTAAATAAGGATTATGATATTTGATGTTAGTTGGACCTAAAGAGAATTAGAATAGATTATCCAAAATTATTGTGTAGGTTATCTTAAGTTGTGTAGTTTATACTAGCTAGTCCATAAATAGTTGCAAGTTATATTCAAAATAGTATTTTAAATTATTATGCATGTAGACAACTTTAATGGAGCATGTAGAATAAGCTATTACACTTCCCCTTATTTAAACAAAAAAACCTTTTATAAAGTTTTAGAGCATTTTTATCACATCTTTTATGCATACTCTTTATTCTAATTTCTTCTGAATGTAGGTTAGGTAAACTTGAAGCTAACACCATAGATAAGAAGCAAGTGATTGAAGAGGAACACATAATATAAGCCACAGTGAAAGCTTTTATAAAGAATGATTTGGCAAAAGTGGCAATAAATGATGCTATGGAATCAGTAATGCTTAAGGAAGAATGATGATGGTAGCTAAGGAATAGTAGTGGAAACAACATTTATGGTGATAGTGGAGGAGGTCATGCTCATAGTGAGGAAGAGAAGTTGGATGAAGGAAGAAAATGTGTCTATTATAATGATAATGAAGGTACCAACATTGACTGTAAAGCAAGTTTAATATAGGTGGCAACACTAACTAATGACTCTTGAAAGTGCGACTTTTGGCAAAATATATTTGTTGATTATATGCCATAACAATGATCATTAAAGACCTGCACTAAGTTGTTAAGAAATAATAAAAGGAAATATCCACTTTAAAGGTGAATCTTATAAGCCATAACTAGGTTTTAGGCCCCATGGATTCCTTCTACTGAGGTTACTTATATTACTTCTATGATCATCAAGGTAATTACACATAAAATTGAGAGAATTTATTCAAGTTAAATAACTAGTTGAATCAATCAGACAAATTATAATAAATTAATCCATATATTGATCATATTAGATTATCCTAAGTTCTCTTTCTAAATTTAGAAGAGTAGATTATACAAACCATGAATGGACAATAAATTATGTAATGATTTGAAATTTTAGAATTTTATTCAATTAATGTTTGATATAGTTTGATTATGGAAGGAAAGTTAATATTATGAGATATTAATTTATAATAAAATACATATTAATAGAGGCATAAACATAATATATACAATAAAAACCCTAAAGTGAATATCAAGGAGAAAAGAAAAGAAATAGTAAGTCCTTTATCTCCACACACCAATTTATTCTCCCCTCTATTGCTTTGATCTTTCACTTACAAAACCAACTTTGAAAACATCATTTTTTTTTAACAATTTACTATTCTTAAAGTGCCAATCCCTCAAAAAAATTATTTTCTAGCTGGTTGTACTAAGAGTGTCTAGTGTTACACTTTGTATTGAGATGAGATCTAATAGGTTGTGTTAGAAGCAATGAGCTTCTTAAAAAATCATTTTTGAGGTTCTGTTTTCTTTTAAAGAGAATGTATCACAAGGCTTTTGAGCCTATAGTTCTAAAGAAAATTGAGTTAAAAAGCTTTAGAGAATAACTCAAGGAATAATCATAGGCCTTAAAGAAACTAAAGTATAATAAATTAACTTATATCATAGTTCTTACTCTTTTGAATTTTTTTTTATTATTGTTATCATCATCGTCATTATAATTATTGCCTCCATATTCTTATGAAAGAATTGAATAAGATTCTAAATTAATATTGGCTAACAAGGTTGTGAAAATTGAACCAAATTTTTACCCAAAAGAAAAAGAAGTTCAAGGTTTAATGGTTTGACCATCGATGAACGTGATGATATAATAAATATTATAATTATAAAATTTTGATCTAATTAAATGATACAATAATATAAATATGTGATAAATATATAATAAAAATAAATAGAATAAGTACAAAATAATATTTCTAGTATTTATAAATTTAAAGATAGATATAAAGATGATTACGATATAATTATATGTGTGTTATAAATCTAGATGTGTATTTTAAATAAATTTAAAAATTAATAAATATTTGTAATATTTTAGAAAAATACATATAATTTATAAAAAAATGTTGGTTGTAATAAAAGTCTAAAATTTAAAATATAAAATTATTTTTAAAACCTTGTAAAATGTAGGTAACATAAAAATATAACATATAAAATATTTATACAATATTATTATAAGATAAGTTATTAAAATAATTATTTATACTATAAAATATAATTTATAATAAGAATATAGAGTTAAAAAAATTCAAATGTTATTTTTATGTTATTATATTTCAATGCCTTCTAATATTCTTAAAACAAAAATATAGTTGCACTCTTTATATATATAAGAAGAGCTTCAAAGAGTATCCTTATAACCCACTTGAGTGATTGCTTGGTGGGAATATTATAGATAAACTTATGATTTTAATAAAAATGATATTTTTAAAATTTTATAATATTAATTTCAAAAATAATTCAAGTTAAATTCTTAAAAAATATTATTAATACTTAATATAAATTTTATTTAAAAACTTATTTATTTGAATAAATAAATTTAAAATAGTGTTTAAAGGGGCATGTATTGAACTTGATGGTTTCTTAAAACTTCGACTAGTCCGTCAGTTCAATGGTCAATCGAAGATTCTCCCCAATTATGATCGGTTCAATGTGAGACTGACTTTTCAGGATGATTAGATCAACCTTATGACTAATTCGTGATTAAACCAACTAGAAAATATGACAAAAAATTAGAGCAACTCTATAAAAGGGATATGACTTATAAAGTTAAATAATGGGTTGCTCTATGATAAAAAAGGATAGTATGGTACTTTAAGATTAATATTATAAAATCACAAGTAGGAAGGTGGTGTTGAAGGATCTAAGTGTTGAAAGATTTAATATTATAAGATCTTAGTATTGACCTATTATGTGATGGATATTTTGTAAGTTGAGTTAGAGGCATTATAAAGGTCCTCATTAATCTATGGAGGTGGAAGAGGATCCTCATCCTTATAAGATGTCATTGTGTGAATGTTTATAGCATGATGAATCTTGAAGCAAAAATATATCAAATGGGTTGTAGATTTAACAATATTATGGCATGATGGATAGCTAGAGGTTAAGCAAATTAAGAATCTCATCTTAGATTCCTTCATGTGTCTAACAGAATCTCTTAGGAATGGATCAAACTTCTTTTTGTTAATAACATTCATTTTATAAAAAGAGAGAGTAGTAATAATTTAACTACAATAAACATAACTTAAGGGCATGTTTATTTTAGAGTAAGAGTTAGATCTATACATCATATTATTATTGACTTTGTATTTAATGTTTTTCCAAGGTGGAGAGGTGAAAATATTTTTTTATCAATAATAGGCGGGAAGACTCCACATAGGACATGTCAAATGATTTTATTTTAGAATACATATGATAATTATGAGATGGGATAATAAATTTACTTTGAACAAAACATTTTGTGCATTATTAGATAAATTAAATGCAACATACAAAACACATATAAATTTTTAATGTAAAAATATATATATAAAAATTTATGGGATATGATATTGTTGAAATGATACCATTAATTTAAGTTAATATTACAATAGATTTTTACTCCTTAGAATTAGAGAAGGCATAAATATAATGAAATGATACTTGAATTATAGGAAGCATTCCAAATGAAAGTAGTGAAAGGCTTCCAAAGGTGTTGAATTTCATAATATATTTTGAATGATAATAAATACCAAGTGATATTAGATGTTGATGAGCTATTCATCATGTAATGATTGGTTTTTCATGATGATGATAGATTTTAGGTGATTGGGGGTAGTTTGAATGATTCTTTTTTTTAAAAGAAGGTGAGAGAAATGGTTGTAAAGTAAACAAAGAAGATAATACATGCAAAAAAACAAAAAACAAAAAAAGACTAATTTTTCAAAGATAAGTTTAAAGCTCTTTAGTTCTCTATGATTTGGGAGTATCTCTATTGAAATTTGTATATAATATGTTGTTAACCTGACTTTTAGAGTGAGTTTTCATCCCCTATTCTTAGAGAGAGTCTTCTAGACCTCAAATTTCTTAGTAAAGAGACACCGCATAGGTGAACACAACCTAAACTGAGACTTAGAAGGGTTAACCATAGGATTAGGCTATGCCTTAGGACTTTAGGAAATCCACCTACACAATAGCCTAAATATAATTTATAATAAGAATATAGAGTTAGAAAAATTCAAATGTTATTTTTATGTTATTATATTTCAATGCCTTCTAATATTCTTAAAACTAAAATATAGTTGCACTCTTTATATATATATAAGAAGAGCTTCAAAGAGTATCCTTATAACCCACTTGAGTGATTGCTTGGTGGGAATATTATAGATAAACTTATGATTTTAATAAAATGATATTTTTAAAATTTTATAATATTAATTTCAAAAATAATTCAAGTTAAATTTTTAAAAATTATTATTAAGACTTAATATAAATTTTATTTAAAAACTTATTTATTTGAATAAATAAATTTAAAATAGTGTTTAAAGGGGGCATGTATTGAACTGGATGGTTTCTTAAAACTTATTTGGTCGTCCTTCAATGGTCAATCGAAGATTCTCCCCAATTATGATCGGTTCAATGTGAGAATGACTTTTCAGGATGATTAGATCAACCTTATGACTAATTCATGATTAAACCAATCTGATCGGCCAATCCAATCCAATTTTAACAACATCGATGACCAATTAATCTCCATATTTCTTTCTTAGTTTGTGCCATTACATTCAATTATTATTAGAACAAATTTTTACTTCACATAGATTTATAATCTTAAGTAGATCCAAAAGGCACATGATTAAACCAACCTTAAATAAATTATTTTTAAGATTAAATATGAGTTTTTTTAATTTATAAGATTGGTAAAGATGCATGGGATCATCTTATAATTACATGTGATAAGATCATCAATATATTAGTATATGAATATGTATTGTTTTTCAAATGCAACATAGTAAAATCATAGATAATATGTAGACTAACCAAAATTATGATGTTTTACATTCACTATGCAAACAAACTTTTATCTTAAAAAATAAATCAAAATTCATCAAACTTTGTGTGACTTATGGGATTAAAAAAATAGATGTTGTTATGAAGATAAAATACTTATTGAATTATTTTTAGATCATCCAATGCCTCCAACTAGAAAATAGGACAAAAAATTAGAGCAACTCTATAAAAGGGATATGACTTATAAAGTTAAATAATGGGTTGCTCTATGATAAAAAGGATAGTATGGTACTTTAAGATTAATATTATAAAATCACAAGTAGGAAGGTGGTGTTGAAGGATCTAAGTGTTAGAATTTTAATTTTATGAAGAATATGTGATAAATTTATGAAGAATAAATTAAAGATTGGTTATATTATATAAATAGATAAGAAAATGATTTGTATAGAATATGTTTAACAACTCAATCATTATTTATCAAAGAAGAATGAAAATTAAGATTCATAAATATACCCTAAATAATTAAGATAAAACTAACAATAATGGTGATGAGGGTTAAAGAGATCCTTATAATAAATGTTTAAGATGAGATACAATAGTTTATGCTATTGGTTGATTGTAGACTTAGAAGTGCGTTGATTTAATAATGTCCTTTTGGTCAGTTTACACTTTTTAATAAATATTTATGCATTATATTGCTATTCAATAAAAATAATTTATAATAATTTTTCAAATAACGGCTATGAATTACCTTTTTTATAACAAGCATTTTGTTTAGTTTCATAATTTCAATATACAACAATGGTTAACATTTTTTAAAAAGAAAAGTTTAAATTCTTATGGGCAGAACCTTTACTTTTGTTAACCAACTGATTCTTACAATAAATTAGCTATAACTTTGCAAATTGAGCTTATATTCTTTCCTGGAAAGTTAGCTAGGAGAGTTAATTAAGCATAAGCCCTCATACATAATTATCATTATACAGCATGTTGCCCCAATCGTATGAGCTTAAGGATGCATTTAGCACGACGATGACAGTGCAACGCGATACCGCACTACACCGTAATACCATTTGAGGTATTATAGTCCGCCTACATTTAAAAAAATCTATAATCAAAAAATTATATTATCCTACCTGACCTGACTCCCTGCTATGACGGCTAGAAAATTACGATTTGATATTTTAAAAATAAATAAAAAAATTATAGCCCCTTTTAACTAAGGAGCTATTTGATTGAAAGAATTTTGAGTGTAAAATAAAATAAATGTAAGAATTTTAATTTTTTTGGTGTTTGGCTTGATGTAAAATAAATTTCCAAGATAATGTAATGTATTTCAAATACATTACAAATGTCATTTTGGTGTATTTGAAATTCGATTTGGAATTCAATCCTACCAAAGTGTTGGACGTCGTTGTCGAGGTGGCCGTCATGTCACCACCCTTCAGCGCCATCCACCGGATCAAAACCTTCAAAATACTTTACATTCTGATTTTTTAGAATAAAAAAAATAATCGTGAATTGTAAAACTCACCAAACGTAAAATCATTTATTTGTATTCTTTTACGTTATATTCTTTTTATACTTTTCATTTTCAACCATACCTAAATAGATTCTTCTACAATACCTTCACTACTATTTTTTTAAATAACTATAACTATCTCAAACAGACCCTAAAATTAATATGTAATAACACATAAAATTTGAGTCCATCTCCACCTGAGCAAATAAATTATATTATACAGATTTTTATAGCTTATAAAGAATAATAGAGCCAACCAACCTTCTAAAATAGAAGAATTAAAGCAATAAAAATTATTTTTTATAATTTAAATTGATCCGAATTTAATTTAAAATATGAAATGATCAAAAACCCCCATCTTATTTTCAGAGAAAGAACAAAATATACAATAAAGTAGAGAAGACAGGAGGGCAATTACGATATTTCTTTTTCTTAAATAACGAAGAACACAGCAAAAAGAATTCTCCTTTCGCTTTCTGAAATTGGGATAAAATAAAATTCACTAAAATATAAGTTAAGAAAACATCTTATTCAAACAATAAATAAATATTAATTTTCATAATTTTAAAATCAAAATATATTAAAAAAACTTAGCCAAACGAAACCTCAATAGATCATGCAGTTTAAGAGACCGTGTTTGTGACTCCCGCTCCAATGGAGTCAGCCAGATAATTTTATTCAACTCTTGCTATAGGTACAATGCTCTTGATGACTTTCATAATTTCTAAGAAATTATTTGAATAATAATATTTATTTAGTGTACTGTAAATTAAATTCATATTTTTAAAATTTCTATTATTTGGTCCACTAAATTTAAAATACAATATATTTGAAGATGCAATTAAAATACTAATATTCAAATATAATATATTTAAAATTCATCAGACTTTTAAAGACAATTCGGTGTAAAATTAAACCAATGGTATTTATAAAATTTTCAGCCAAATAATCAAAATTATTTCAAATATATTATTTTCACTTTACAATGCATTTATTTGACATTATATTTTAAATTCACCCGACCAAAACCCCTAAGAATAAGATTTTTTAGGATTTTGAGCAATGTCTTGTAATATCATGGTGGGAAAGAAACGAGTTCAAGTTTTGCCACATGAAAGCTTCAATGTTCCAGCAACCAATCCTTTCACATTTTAGACAGGCACCGGAATATAAAGCATTTCTAAGGGTCCACTGATATCTGCTAACCATAATTTTTTTTTTAATAAGTTTAACTAATATTAAGTATGACAAAGCTCAGCTAATCTTATTGGGGACTGATACATGAGAAAAATAGACAAAATCTAAGAAACAAAATTAAAATAACAAAGAGAGGAAAAAAAAGTTACCTACTTGTAGGACAAAATAAAGCTTGTATGCCGGCAGAAGATCTAAGTTAACTATACTGTACAAGAGAGGGAAATCAAATCTCTCTCCTTAGATCATTATGCAAATACTTACATGACCTCCCCTTCTTGCAGTGGCCGCTCTCAAAAAACTTGCACACTCCTCTCTGTCCGTCCACTCCAGCAGAAGCTTGATGGGACCAAGTTGAACCTCCTCTGCCACCTGATTGGAGCCTGTTATTCATAAAATCGCTACTGCTGCGACGGCCCATGTCTCTATCTCTGTGACGAGAGTAACCGTCTCCATTGCGGCCTTCATGGTCAAAGCGCCTGCTCGTATCTCTATCGGATGATTTCCAGTACCCGTTCCTACTCCCATATGCTGATCCCAAACCAGCTCTTACACTAGCATCATCGTCATGCCTGGGAATGGTTTCCCCAGTTGCACCAGGGTTTGAATTTCCCAAGCCTACAGTAGTTGAGCTTGAACCCCAGCCATTGCCTTGTGGAACTGCTCCCCAACCTGTAGTTGCATTTGCATTAACCTGAGTTGGTGTCACCCAACCAGTATTTGTGTTTGTGTTCAACTGAACTGGTAGCCCCCAACCAATATTTGTATTTGTGTTCGCCTGAACTGGCGTACCCCAACCAGCATTTGGGTTCGTTATCGGAGTACTCCAACCTGCATTCGCAGTTGCATTCCCCTGAGCCGGTGTCACCCAACCTGTATTTGCATGTGCTGGCATGCCCCGGCCTGCATTTCCTTGTGGTGGCCCACCCCAAGGTGCATTAGCATTTTGTACAGTCTGCAGTTTTTGGTTTTGAGAGGATACAATATTGGATGCACTTGAATCATCTACGCCCCAAGAATTATTCTTAATGGTTTTAGGAGTAGGAGATGGGAGGGAAGGCTCCGCTTCACTAGCATTTTGTGGGTTCATTTGATGAATAGGTGAATAGTTTGAAAGATTTTGGGATTGATCATGCTCCATTCCATGTAATGATGAAGTGACGCTCGAACCAACTGAGAATCGTTTCTGCATTGCTTGGAATCCGGTCTCTATTTTTGGAATAGACGATATATCTAACCTCTGAGTATGCCCGCTAGTCATATCATCAGATACAGCAACAATTGGAGTAAGATTGTTCTGAAACTCATTGCCATGAATTTTGTCCGTCAAACCAACAGTTGAAGCTGTGTTTGATGATTCAAAGTTAATGGTCGCAGGATGAGAGGCCAAAGATGAGTCCAGTGTTCCGAGAGAAGCAGCAGTAGGCTGATGATTAACAGCCATGTTGCCTGTCAGTCTATCCAGTGTTTCAGAACCCATCATGGCAGAACCTAGTTCATCATGCCGTAAGAAAGATTCCTTCCTCTCAGTTCTAGGAGTTGGACTTGGGCAATCACTTTCATAGGATTGATATTTGTTCATCCGACCACTTAGCTCATTGGCGCTAAGACTAGCAGAGACAATGGAGGGATCTAACGAATGGTTGTCTTCAACCTTTGGAGTTTTGCTAGCCAACCCAACCGCGGGTCTAGTTGGACTCCAGATATTCCCATAATCTTGTTCCTGGTGCAATCCGCTGCCATTCCCTCCTCTCCCAGCATCTTGGTGGATGCCTGAAATATGATATGGATTAATGTATGTTGAGCCAGCAGGCCTAGGGTTGCTGGACCAGGTGCTAGAGTATGCACCTGGTTTTCCCTCAGAAGAATTAGAAACTTCAACTCCAGGTGAAGACCAGACAGGTGGTGGTGAAGGCAAACCATCCAAAGTTGGTTGTTTGATATTTTGATGTGCATTCCAATTGCCTCTGGTCTGCTGCCTCTCTGCCCACGCAGGCTGATGTGGATTGCTGCCATGCTGAGTGAACTGCTGCGGTGGTTCTTTATAAAATCTTCCAGCTAGTACATCAGCCAGTAATTTGGAATCTTCCTGCTTCTCAGAAGTTCTCCATATCCTCATATCAGGTGGAAAATAGCCAGTAGTATTCCACTTTCGTAACTGTGATATCGAAAATGGTCCCTGTATACTCATGGATGGATCTTGGTAGTGCCAAATCTTGTCTACCTCATTTGTAATAGATGGCATTGTATCTTCAGGGGTCGCCGAGTTAATTTCAGGAGCAGAACCATGTGACTGTCCTGAAGATTTTGGAGTCTGAAGAGAAGTAAAATTGGCCTCGGTTTGGTACACATCTTTGCTTTGATTCAGCAGAACTTCATTTGGTCTTTCAGCCATATTGTTATGCACCTCCGATCTATCTTGCCAAACTTCAACCTGCATTCTTCTGCTTGATTCACGGTTAAAATTTGGACTTTTATGCATACCATTCCAGTTATTTCCTATTGCACCTGCTCTTCCACGAGGAATCAACTCTCTCCTCTTTCTCTGGGATAAAACTTCCTTTGATCTAGTCTGGTAATCTGCATATACGCAAAAAACCACCACAGCAACATTATTGTTAAAACCCCTCAAATAAAATGAAACAGATCACTAAAACATAGAAGCCTTTTAGTGTAATGTTTGAGGATCTATCAAGAACTCCAAAATTAAGCATGCTCATGCTAGAGAACTGCTCAAATAGGTAACCCTCCTGAAAAGTTACATCAAAAGGAGTATTGCCAATCTTTTTAGGCCAAAACTGACAATATCTCAATGGACAAAGAGTTCAAGCTATTACAAATGATATTAGAACAATATGCCTCTACTAAAGCACAACTCTTAACCATCCAAGTGATTATTGGTGTAACAATCGAGATTTTATCAAGAACACTGTAAAGCTAGTGTACTCATACTAGAGCACTCCTTATATAGGCAACCTTCCTAAAAAGTCACACCAAGAGGATAAATACTTTAACTCAATTAGACCAAATCTCCAAAGTAAAAAATATTTCAATGGATTAGAATTCGGGATATTCCAAGCATACTACATGCAAAAGTCCTAAAAAATGCCCAAAGTAGTAACAAAAATAAATACAAAATCATACTCCAAAATTACCTTGATTTTTATCTTCATCCGAAGACTCATATTCCGGATCCATCTTTGGATCAGCATGTATTTGAGGAACTTCATTCAATCTTCGCCGGCGCTCATCTGGATTGTTTAGAAGCTGCAACTTTTCTATGCATTCTCTAAGCGTAATTTAAAGTCAAGGGTCAGCAAGAAAAAGATACCAATCACAGAATTACCTATAATTACACTGAACTGAACATTATATCCAAACTTTACCAGCGCATAGCAACTCTAGAAAAATGATCTTCAAGAGCATAAGCCAGAAGAAAGAACAATATGCAAAGTTGTATTTATGGATAAAACACCTCAAAATAATAACATGAAAAAGAGAGCACCAAAAGTCAAAATAGCAAATGTAAATGAAGCAAAGAATATACATTGTAAAAATTAGTTCACCAATTTTTATTCATCATACACGAAACTTGACCCAACAACTTCAACGATGTCATTTTTAAAAAATTTAATTCATCAATGAATTTTTAGCAACTAAAGAAGCCAATGGAGAAAAAAAATAACTTGGTTATTCCAACAGCTGTCATGGATGGGGACTTCGGGAATTGGCAGTATAAGAATATTTATTCTATCATAAATTTGAGATTTTGGATAAAATCAAAGTTGATCTTTAGGCTTACTTAAATTGAACTAGATTGATTTGGTGTCAATCATATTTACAAACATAGAGGAGTCTATAAATAAATAGTCAGAGGAAATAATTAGAAATTTTAATTCAATAAAATTTTAGATTCTAATTACCAATCTTGTGTGTGCAAGATGAATGTGTAATTCCTTCCAAGTGAAGTAGAAGAAGGTATACATGGCAGCTAAAGAGAGAAATAGGGAGGAGTGGAGCGCTCAAGAAAGAAGATTAGAGTATGATTGACAGTACATTAAGCCAAGATGTTGAACCAAGACCTAAAACATGATTTTTCATCATGAAATGATCAAGTAATCCCAAACCCTAGTTATCTACTAGCTTTGTCTCTCTCCAACAATGGGACTGACTTTCAGCATAGCCAAGTAGTATGCCCAGTAGCCATGGTCTAATAAGCCATGCCGAAAAGGTGGTTAGCCACTTAGCCTTAGTGTCATCATGTCAACATAGAGGTGCTAAAGTGAAATCTATTACAAGCATCAGATTGAGGAAGATGAGCTCTAAGTCGTCTAATCTATAGGTTCAAATTCACTCAATAAGATAGGTTTCTCCTTAAACACATATGATCCAGACTAAGGGTGTTTTTGGGATGGAGGAGCATTTTCACACCACTATAGTTATTTTTTGGGAAATTGCGGGTGAGAAACTGTGTTTTAGAACCTTACATAGTAGAATGCAATAGCTACTAGAAAGCTGCAGTCTATCATTTTAAATAAAAAAAAAAAAAAAAATTGTAGCACCCACCGAAACTTCTTAAACAATAGCTTCTTCTGCAGAAGCTCTATCACTGATTTTCATACTGCTATAACTACCCCAAACATATCATAAAATTTTCACTATATCCAATCTTTGATCAGATAGTACTATTCTAGTTCGATTAAAAATATATATGCTGAATCAAAATCAATTGTGTAATGATGTCAATGATAATCAATTATTGCTTAAGGTCAACTAAATCATCCAATATTTAAGATAATCATTTGTGTTAGTAAAAATTTAGGTTTAGAGACGAATTGTTAAAAATAATTTTGGACTTCAAAAAATCATAAATCCATTCTAGTCAAAAATTTATAAATAAACAACAATTTTTTAACTTTGAATTTTAATTTTTTAAAATATAATAATATTTTTTAAGAATATCCAATACTATCAAAAAAATTTATATGATAATTTGATAAAAACAATATTTAATAGCTTTATAACATAATTTAAATAGATCAAATCAATATATTTATTTTAAAATAGGTTTTAAATTATAAAAATAGTTAAACAACTTCTCATTAGTTAAATTATTTTATAATTTAAAAATTATTAATACCTTTATAGTATTTAAAAATTATTAAAATATAAAGTTTATAATTGCATAAATCTTTATAGTATTTAAAAATATGATTTTAATAGAAAATTTTAATTTAAAAACTATTTCATTTCATGTTTAAAATAACATTCTTTAATTGATAAACAATATATAAAAAATAATAATAATTAAGGTTCAAACTCATCAATCTAAATCTGATTAATTAAAGTTAACTAAATCATCAAAAAAATTTGAATTCCTAATTTTCAGAATATATGGATTATTTTAAAATTCATGTGAATTGGCAAAATTAATATAAAAATAAGAAAAATAAAAATTTATATTTTTCTGATTTTTCAATTTTTTAAAAAGGGCTATTGTATTTTTCCAACATTCCTATGAATTTTTCTATGGTTTAAAATTTATAAATGATAAAAGTAATGACAATAAACACAAATTGTTAAAATGCATCCTGATGTTTTTTTTTTTTAGTGCCAAACTATATTTGATGAATGACAATTGAGAATCACTAAAAATGAAAGTAACTTGATAAACTAAGGTATAAAGAGTATGGAGAGACAGTGAATGGTTAGGAAATAAGCTACTAGCACTTCAGCAATGAAAAAAAGAACTAAGAAAAGAAACACTTGTCTTATCGTGATTTTTTGCATGATAAATTTCATTCATTGAAACAATGAACAAAGCTTGTGACTTGATATACGAACAAATTTGAGAAATTATTATTATATTCCAATATCCTTAAAAAGATCTTAAAACCACACTCTCAAAATGTAAATCTACTTTAAGACATGATTCAAAAGAGAGATGATACCACAAGTAATCCTAGCACTGGAGCATGTATTTTAACATGCATTAGATTTTCAGCAAAAGTTAACATACCCTATCTAAATTCATTTAAGCAAATCAAATTCAATATGGTCTACTGTTTATCTAGGGCAGTAATGCTAATAAAGATACGAAGGAAAATCATCTCATCTAGGATTTCAGATTTAAGAAGTTGCTATCATCAAGTGAAAATGAGGGGAAGTGGTTAATAAAAAGTTGATTTTAAGATAAAAAAATGAATTATTTGAATGATGAGTGATACATTTTAGATTAACTAATACGTCTTATATTTTCAAGAGGATAAAGAATCATATCTTATGGCTTTTTATTGAAATTTTTTTGTTGTTTGTTATAATGATATTTTAATTTATAGAAAAATATAAGATCATCATTTGGTGCATCTTAAAAGAGTATTTGAATTTTTTGTAAGGGAATAAATCATTGAATTTTTGTAAGGAAATAAATCATATTTGAATATGCAGAAATGTTATTCTGTGATGACCCTAAACATGATCAAATTATGATTGGATTATACTTGTAAAAAACAAAAAAGCACACCATAACACAAGTATCTCATGTATCCATAATGCATAGAATGAAGCATTAAAAATATGAAAATTTTACTAAAATTTTAACAACATAATAAAAATATTATATTTGCAAAAAAAAAAAAACTATCAATCTCATTTAAATAGAAACATAATATTACTTTGACATATTAAATACATGCACCAAGAAGTACAGATCTACTAGTATCATATAAAGCTTAAATTATATCATAAGAGTTCAAAACATTATACTATTCAAGTAAAGATTGTTTGTATTTGAAACCAAAATAATGAAATAGAAAAAAAAAAAAAATGGAAGAAAGAACAAACCCTAGGTTCGACAACGACTCATAGTTGGTACACCTAGCGTCCAGCGCACGTCCGGCCACCTCGTCCATGACCTTACCTTGATCCCATGTCGTGCATGACTCATGACTGCACATGCAAGTTCACGACCTACTCGCCTTCACCCAGGACCCATGAGCCTGCTCACATGGTCTTGACTACATGCATGACTCCACTCACTTGACCTAACTTATGTCTGCAAGGTAGACTTCACTCACATCCAAAGCCTTTCAATTGATATAAGCCCAATGTATTCACAAAGCAAACCCTATTTCAAATTAGGGCTTTCCAAAGATTATAAGTCTTGTCAATAAGATACATTAATAATAATAAACCCTATCTATATCATAAAATTTTCAGATCATCTTATCTAAAAGACGAAATCATAAACTAATGATCTATTTGGGGTAATTGCAGCAGTATGAAAACGCAGTGGTGAAGCTACAACAAAAAAAGCTATTATCTAAGAAACTGTGGTGAGTATTATAAATTTTTTTATTTAAAAATAAAATCAAACCACATTTTTCTAGTAGCACAGTACTTTATCAGATCAAGTTAGAAAACGCAGCTACCCCATCACAAATTTTTGAAAACACAGTCAAACCATAGTGTCCTAAATGACACCTAAGTTTAGCCTAAATAATCCAATAACTGCTTACACTAACGATGATCTACTCGAGACTCTTGGGACGAGGCAACTCATGGCTGTTAATCAGGTTCATTAGACATTACAACTAATGACCCACTAATGTTGGTAGACTAGAAATAATAATGATCCTAGGATAACGAAATCATAGAATCTTGATTGAGACTACTTTCACCTATCCCAAACAGTCATCCACACAATGTCACTAGGCATTAATTCACACCTGAAATTAGTATTTACATCCAACCTTAATCGAGAGTGCCTCTCTTGTTGTGGTAAGAGGGGCAATTAATTATGGATACTTGTGTTCATAAGAAGTAGAACTCAAATCTAAATAAACCCTAACATAAATGTTGGGGGAAATCTGATTGAATAAAAACCAATCTACCTCATAAATAATGAACTCCTAGCATCTTAGATGATGGAGATTCAAGTGTTTTTCATGAGCAAACAAAGATCAAGGAGCTAATGAGAATAGAGGGATGAATCAACAAGAGGTAGAAATAGTTTCAATCAAATTGAAACTTAAGTAAATACTAGCTCTTGCCAAGATAAATTAATTGAAATTATCTCAATATAATATCAAATATCTTAGATCCACAACTTAATCTTGAGAAGTCATCCTTCATCCAACCTCTTAATTTATATATTCAAAAAATCAAAACAACAAATGGCATGTAAACAAAAAAAAGGTAAACCATTTAAGGAGTTTAAAGGGAAAGGAAAAAATGGATAATTAACTGACCATTTAGGAATCATAAAAGTATATAATGTGTTAATCTTTGAAAAATATGTTAAAATTTATCAATCATATTGAATTATATTTACACTTTAAAGGTGTTTTACAAGTAATCATATCTATCAATCACAAAGTCAAAAAAAAAAAAAAAAACCATACAAAAAGATATAAGTCATTCCAATCAAAAAGATTTGAGAGATTAATGAATAATTAGATGACTTCAAAAAATAAAAGAAAAAAAAAAGATATAGAGAAGATGGCTATAATATAAGAAAGGTATTATAAAGAAAATAACATTTACCCCTTGTTTGATAAAAGAGGAAAAAAAAAGGGAGAAAAGCATATGATAAGCTCAACTTACAAAAACATCCCTAATCAATACATCAACAAGATATAGCCATATTTTTTTAGCAGAAGTATATTTTTGGATAGATAAACAAACAATGCTAAAATAGACAATAGTATTGGCTGGATTTAAAAAGATGTGGCACATATTATTTCATAATATAGGACGTGTCAATCTGCCATGATTTGAAAATATAACAGACTTTAATCAATTTATAAAACCTTAAGAAGATATTTGTATAAATTGTGTTATGTTTATCATGAACTATAAAAAATATTATTCTATATTTTAATAATAGATCAATTTTTTTTAAAAAATGATTCACTTCATATAAAGTCATAAACTGTTGATATATCATATGTTGCTAAATTATATTTTAATGAGACAGTTAAAGTGTATAAGCTACCTGAAATAATTATAACTAAGCAAGATATTACATTCATAAGTTATTTTTAAAAACTGAATAAAAAAATAATACAAGTTCAATTTTCAAAATAATTAATACATGCAAATTGATGAAAATCAAGAAGTCAATACAAGTTTGTGAGAGATTTATAGCATAACCACATACTATGACTAAGTATGCATGCAACAACAACAAGCATTTATCCCACTATATGGGGACGGTACATGAATCCTTCTTCTCCATTATGTCATATTAAGTGTCAAATTCTCATTTAATTTGGATAAACTAAAGTCATTTTTTTATACATCCTAACCAAATCTTTTTAGGTCTACCTCTACATTTCTTAACATAAGGCAAATCTTATACATCTACTCTCCTAACTACGTCATCAGACGGCCTACGCTTTATATGACAAAACAATCTAATGCAACTCTCTCTAATCTTATATGCCATTGGAGCTACTCCAACCTTTTCCCGAATATATTCATTTCACATTTTATCTCTAAGAGTAATGCCACTCATCCACCTGAACATCCTCATCTTTGCAGCACTTAATTTTATGCTTATCTTTTACTAGTTAGCATTCTACATCATAAATCATCACAGGTCTTACCGCCATCTTATAAAACTTTCCCATAATTCTAAGTGGGTCAGATGCATT
Source organism: Cymbidium sinense (assembly GCA_021442155.1). Lineage (NCBI taxonomy): Eukaryota > Viridiplantae > Streptophyta > Magnoliopsida > Asparagales > Orchidaceae > Cymbidium > Cymbidium sinense. The sequence goes on along the minus strand of CM038219.1, from coordinate 116,311,121 downwards.
CTTCCACTTCAACCATCCAACTTGAATTCTACTAATAACACCCCCATCTATTTCACCATCATTTTGAACAATAGACCCAATAAATTTAAAACATTCACTCAATTTAATGACTTGATCATCCAATATTACACCACCACCACTAGAACTTCTACAACTAAAATTACACTCCATATATTCAATTTTAGATCTACTAAAATGAAATCTTTCAATTCCAAGGTTAACCTCCATAATTCAAGTTTCTCTTGAATTCCCTCTCTAGTCATACCAACAAGAAGAATGCCATCAGTAAAAAGCATACACCAAAGTACATCCTCATATAAATGCCTAATAAGAACATCCATAACTAAAGCAAAAAAGATATGGGCTTAAAGTCAATCATTGATGTAATCCAGCTGAAATACGAAAATATTTTATCAATCCTCCTTGTATTTGGACACAAGTAATAGCTCTAATTTACATATCCTTGTTGACCTGAATATAACCAATATTAACGTCTTTCTTTTCTAGAACTCTCCAAAGCACTTCTCTTAAAACATTATGATATGCTTTCTCAAAATCAACAAATATCATATGTAGAACCTCCATACTTTCTCTATAATTCTCCATCAAACCTCTCAACAAATGTATAGCATCCACAGTAGATCCACCCGCAATGAAACTAAAATGATTTCGAAAAATTTTTGTATCACATCATAATATATGCTCAATTACTCTTTCACATAATTTTAATGTATGAAACATTAACTTAATGCATCAATAATTTGCATACTCTTGTGCATCACCATTATTCTTAAATATAGGAATTAGTAAACTCTTTCTCCACTCGCCTGGCATCTATTTAATCTTTAAAATAAAATTAAAAAGATTAAAAAATCAAAATAAATCTTGATCTCCTAAGCATTTACACACTTATATTAGAATATCATCAAATCCTACTATTTTTTCAGACTTCATTTCTCTAAAGCCTCTCTAACTTCAAATTGACTAATACGACAATAAAAATAAAATTTTTTAATTTTTTTTTGAGTAATTACTAAAATCAATCATATTTTTATATTCTTCATTGAATAGTTTATCAAAATATCTCATTCACCTATGTTCAATATCCTTTTCTAAGAAAAATTTTATGATTTTCTTCTTAGATGCATCTTACTTGAACTAGATCTTTACTTATATCTATTTGTTTGGCTAACTTATACATACATCTTTCACCTTCTTTGGTATCCAATCTATTATATATAAATCACTAAAAGCTAATTTTTTTATATCACTTATTGATTTTTTAAAATATTTACATGTCACTTTATATCTTTCATAATTCTCCAAATTTTTACATCTAAATTAAATTTTATAACAAAACTTCTTATTTCTTATCTTTTCTTCCAAATTTTGACACAACTACCAACTATTTTTACTAAAAAAAACTTTTTCGTTGATTCTCCAAGCACAATTTTTGCAACTTGCTTAAGTTCACATGCTACTTTTTTCTCACATAACATTAGCTTCCTCATGAACATCTCCATTCTAAGATCTTATAGCTTGTTCTTAAAAATATTTTGTATTATTGTTCTTTAACCGCCACCATCTAATCATAGGACAATGATTTGATTTATTTTTCATCTTAAAATCTAAAACTAGCAATCAATGTTGAGTACTTAAAATTTCACCCGAAATGGCCTTACAACCTTTACAATCTAAACTATCTATTTTTCTTATCAGAAAATAATCAATCTTTGTTTTACTAAATCCATTCTTTTAAATAGTAATATGCTCATCTTTTTCCTTAAATATTAACAACTATAAAATCGTAAGCCAAAGCAAAAAAAATATGATCCCACCTTCATTAGTTACTCCAAATCCATGTCTAATATGAATACATTTAAAATCTTCTAACACTCTATGAATGTCCATTTAAATCTCTTCTAATAAATACATTTTCTTCAAGACGTATCATTTGTATTAATCCCTCTAAGTCATTCTAAAATTTTTCTTTTGAACCTACATCCAAACCTACTTGAGGAGCATAAACACTTATAATATTAATAATCTTAGTATCAATAATAATCTTTAAAGCTATAATTCTATCTCCAATCCTATTAATGTTTACAACATTATTATTCAAACTTTTATTTATAATCACACCTATACCATTTATAATTTAACTCATACTTGAATACCAAAAATTTAAAACATAAACTATCAATCTCCTTAACTTTCTCCTCAACCTATTTAGTTTCTTGAATACATAAGATATTTATCTTCCTATGGACCATAATATCTATTAACTCTATTAATTTACCTATAAAAGTACCTATATTCCAAATTCTTAACCTAATACTAGTTCTATAGACTAACTTATTTTCTCGCATCCATCTATAATGTGAGAACCCTTGCTTATTCAACATTACACATATGCACCAATGCAACAGCCTTTACACAATTTTCACTATATTTAGGTCATACAACATGTCGCATTCAAGGAACGTCCTAGCATTAATACAATGTATTAAAATATTCATTCCTTCTTTTTTTTTTGACAAGTTTTATGCTGACTGTTGACTACCTAACGCAACCCTCCACTTTTCACATCCAAAACTTAGGACCCGGCAAAGGAAGTATTGACTAAGTTTGTATACAATTCATTTATAAATAAGTATATTGGCATGAGTCTTTTTCAGGTTGTCACATTATTTTAACATAGAAAGCCAATAGATCTTGTTAAGCTCCCTATTGATTATATACCTAATGCATTTGCACAATCTTAAGTAAACATGAATTGCAAGAGCATACTCACAAAAGTTAACCAATCTACAAATGTGGATAGGAGGTATACGAAGTTTAAATCTGGTGATAAAGAAATGGTGTATCTAGGTTCAATGTGGCTTCATCTAAGAAAGTTTAAGAAATTCGATGCAGTAAAGATAATCATTTAAAATTTTGCAATGCATTAGAACTAACACCTACAAGTTGGAAATTTCAACAACCTTAGATTGTTGTTGCAAATCAACTCCTTTTGCAATTGTTAACTTTATTTTCTAGCATTAATCCAATATTTAGTGTATCTAAATTGACATTTTTTATGAGAATATGCATCCAATCCTTGGTTATATAATTTCATACAACTTATTCCTAATGTTACTATGAATGATGAGATTGTGTTCACAATTGATGGTGAATTCCAGAGACATTTTATTCACCAGTGAGATAAACCTATTTGTAATGACTCTTGAATTACGTTGTCTTGAATATTAAATGTGTAAGGCTATGTTTGGAACTATTTTATGTTTTTATTTTTTGAAAAATTAAAAAATATCTTATAAAAATATAAGCATGTTCACTTATTTTATTCTCTATATTAACAAACATTATTATTTGTTTTAACAAACATTTTGAAAAAATTTTAAAAGTGTTTTTTTCATCAATTTTTCCCTTGAACCCATACTCAAATCTCTAATTGCAACCTTTAACACACTCCCTTCATGAACTAGGGTTCATCAATCTATGAAGCACCGACACTTCTAAAACTGTAATATCCAAGGTTCGATATGTAGACCGACATCGACCACCAACATGTGTCGAACACTTCTCTAGCATGTCCAATTAAAATAAAAATTAAAAAATCTGACAAGCATATCGAGCACGCTTGTCGCCAAATTAAAATTAAAATTATTTCAAATATAATTTATAAATTTATAACGTATTTCTTAACTTATAACTCATGCCTTATGAATGTGAATTTTGCCTCTCCCATCAAAACTCTGACCAATATCCTTCACGAAGTATGACTAGAGCTTCTTATGTGATTATGGAGTATTGTCAATTATTATCATCAATGCTTTCACCGTGATTATCGATGTTGAAGGTCAATGTCTTCACATTTATTGACACTCTTTCTCTTCATGTTTTCTTAATACTTATGGACTTTTTATCTTTTGAAACTTCATATTATACTTAAATATCATATCATTTTTTGTTTTTAATATTTTATTTAGATTAAAAATATTATTTATAATTATTAAGATGTAAAATTTATAATGTCGTATACAACGCGTGTTCGTATCCTACATTTTCCAATCAGCAAGACCAAACTATCTTCATCACTTTATTAAAAGTTAAAGTTATGGAAGTGGAGATTTAAGTGGTAGAGATAAAGTAGGCAATGTGAAGCCTCTTGCACACCTTTATATCATCAAATGTAATAGATGAATTAATGACGTAAAATGGAGACATTAAAATCTTTTGGTTGCCTCGCTCATCCTTCCACTATTGTCATCCTCTTCATTAGAGATCATGGAGCGCCAATAAAAGATATTGAGGTTGTTGTCATCAATGATGTTTTTTTATAACATTTTTTCATTTTTTTAAGTAAACAATGCATAACATACCAAACATAATTTTATTTTATATCAAAATATAGATAAAATTAAAAAACAAATTAATAGTGATCTCAAATAACCCCAAAATTTTGTCAAAGCCAACTTTTTCCACGTCAAGCAAATTTGATAAAGATGTGTTATATTCTTGTTAAAAGAATCAAATCAATTACTCAAGTAAAATTTTACTTAATTCTATTATTTGGTGGTTATTTTGTTGTGCAATTTCAAGCAAATTTTGAACATATCTGCGATGATGGCCTTGCAAAAGGGGTGTCTCTTCCATTTCCTAATGTTCGGCTAGTCTATACAGTTTTGTGTGGGATCAAACTAGTTTGGTCCATGGATAATTACAGGTTATAAATAAGTTTAGGGATAATTCCAAGTTACACATAGAACCTTCTCCATACATGGATTTTAATTCATATGGAGTTGTCACTAGCATCATCAATGATTTTGTTGTTTTGATTCTTTTAATCTTAGCATTGTTAAATCCTTATTTGTGAGCAAACTCTACAGGTGCCATGGTAATTTATTTGTTGTGCCACACCAATGGCTTGTTGTTAATTCCCTTTGTCATGTCTTTCACTTGGTTGTTGTGATTTGTTTATACATTGACTTACATAATGGTTGTGACGATATGAGGGGCTTACAGGTTTAGCAGTGCAGATATCTTTTTTTATCATAAATATAAGCTTTTGGAAAAAAATCATGTTCAATTTTAAGCATGCTTGAAATTAAGTATGACTGATCTTGAGCTAACCATAACTATTAACCTAAGAATAAAAAATCTATATAGAAATACGTTAAGTCATGCAATTGGAATTTTGATTCGATAAAATTTCATATTTCAATTTCAATCCTATATGTGCAAGTTAGATTTATGAGTTATTCAAGTCAAATACAAGTGCGACTACCTAATTCTATATAAAATCATCTCCATGTACCAACTTGAGTTATGAATTTCATTTAAATCAGTCAATTCTTTCCATTAGCTAATTTCACTTTAATTTTTGGTATTGGCAAGCTAGAATTTTTCATTTTAGTAAAATTCAACACATCTAATGTTTTAATTGTAATAAATAAATAACAACTGCTTCTTGATTTTGCATGGTACAAATTTTTCATCTGCTTTCATTCCAACTATCATATTTTCAAATTTTCACCAAGAAAAAATTGCCAATTTAATGTTTTTTTATTCGTGAATCCTATTTTCCATTGTGAGCATATATGTTAATGGCGTAAAATATCACGCACCATGGCGAATGGCGTGGCGCACCGCACCCTAGGGCGTTATCTGTATGGCGCGGCATAGCACATCAAAATGGTCCACATTATTTGCACCCTGCATGAGCAAATGGCATATGGCACATGGAGCACACCAAGTTGATTTTTTTAAGTTTGATATGAAAATTATATATATGTGTGTGTGTGTGTGTATATATATATATAGAGAGAGAGAGACATACATAATATATACATGTATATGTATGTATACATATACATATACATGTATATATGTTTGTATGTATATGTATATACACACAAATATACATACATTCATACACACATGCAAGCTACATACATACATGCACACACAAATACATACCCGCATATATGCAAATAGATAGACATATAAGCATACATGCATACATACATACACGCATACACATATGCACACATACACTAGGGTGGATATACCACTACCCTTGGGTGGGCACTTACCCACCCTGAAAAAAAAATAACCAGGGAATATTAGTAATTTTACTAAAAAGCTGAAATAAGTCCTCGATGGCCCAATCTCCTCGCATTCGGCATTCTTCCAACTCATAATACCTAGCCGGCTAGCCCTCGATCTCCTCTCTCACATTCGGCATTCCAAATCACGTCGGCACTTTGCCCACCCTCAACCCTCATATTCTCCCTCATTTTCGAACCTCAACACCTGAAGGTGTCCCCAACGCCTACCTGCTTCCACCGCGACTGCTGCCAGCCTGCTCAAGATGCTGCAAATTCCTTCCTATTTAGGTTGGTCTTTGTTCCGAGACTCGAGTTTGTGGAAAATAAGTTTTCTCTTCGTTTTGAGTGCAAATTCTGTTTTGTTTTTAGTTAATTGTGTGGTTGTCATCCTCATGATTTTGATTTTTGTTACTGCAGTTAAGTTTTTTCTTTCCCTTTTGTTTTTGTTTGTATTATATCCATTAGAATGAAAACCTATATTGAAAGCAAAAAAACATCAAGATTAAATCATCATTCCCACCCCATTTCATCTGAGTATCTCATAAGCTGAAGAATGCACTAAAATTGGCACAACTAATTGGATCATCAGGTTTATATTTGGAAAACTCACCAAGCATGACCTCTGGCTTTGTAGGATCTTTATTTAAGGTTTATATAATTTTAGGATATCATGTACATCATTTAAGATATTCAAGATTTTTATATTTAATATTCCCTAGGGATTATTTATAAGAATAATTAAAAACTTTAGATTTATGTATAGAATGATATTTAATTAAAAATATAAGATCTTTGTATCATAATTATAACTATAATATTTTGCACTATAAAATGACACTCATTCTTTTTTGATCTTAGATAAAATGGTGGTGTTTTCTTATTTTTTAAAATGATCTTTTATTTTGATCATTTATCTTGCGCCGACAAGAAATATATTAGGAGCTCACAATGCAATTCTCTCTTAATTTTAGTACAATATTGATTGTTGTAACATGTTTAAATTTCACTGGCTTTTAGATTCTCATTAGTTTGTAAATTTTTCATTTTAGATGAAATTTAGCCTATTTTGGAAGATATTTTTGGAGTTAAAATCTATAGTTAGGTAGAATTTTTTCTTCTTTTTTTTTTTGGCATTAATAAGTCATGATGAATAATTGAACAAGAATAATTAGATGAATTTGTGGTAATGTTGAAAAATATATATTAAATAATGAATATACTCAAGGTTGAATTTACTTTTGCTCTCTACCTTAAATGTTGAATTTGCTAAATATAATTAAAATCAAATGGTTGCTGACCGCATAACCATATTGTCTGGCTACTTAATACATGCAAAAGATGATTTATTTGAACAATTTATACAAACTAAGTTCATAAATATTAACTGCATAATGAATATTTCAAACAATTATTCCCCTCCACCACCAGACCTCAACAAAAATTAGGATCAAAAACAGTTAAAAAAATTTTGCTTGTAAAACAAATAAATTTCATGTTACTTATCTTTCTTTTATTGCATAATTTAAATTAATTGATATTTCATTACCTCTTTACTCTTTCCTTGTACTATAGATAATATTAACCTAATTCAATTTTTATATTAGATGTTCTTTATTAAAAGGTGATCTTTGAGAATCGGAGGAGTCAACATATTCCTTGCTGAAAAGCTCTTGACAACCAATACAAGTATGTGATTAGTTTTTTTTTTTAACAAATGCCGATGATGTGCCCTTTGATTTAGAAACAGTTTATAATATATTTTAGTTTTAAAAAATGGTCGAAGGTTTGCCTTTATTTTAAAAAAATTGTTATTTTTTGTTTTGTTTTAAAAGGTCGATAGTGTACTTCTATTTTTTAGTAGGAAGGCCGACGATGTATCTTTATTTTGAAAATAACTGATGGCATTCTTTGTTTTTTAAAAAAAGGTTGATAGTGTGCATTTATTTTAAAAACAGTTTATAATATATTTTTATTTTAAAAATGGCTAAAGGTGTGCCTTTGTTTTTATAAAAAAAAAAAAAATTTTGTTTTAAAAGGCTTATATTATGCCTTTATTTTATTTTAAAGGAAAAGGTCGATGGTGTTGCTTTGTCTAAAAAAAATTATGGATCGTGTGTTTTGTTTTTAAAAAAAGGTCGAAAATATGCCTTTATTTGCATTCATTTCATATTAATTTGTATTTACTTTTTAGTTGACATTGAGTAACGAAACTATAAAAGATTACTTATATGTAACAATATGGCTTTCCTCATTTTTAGGGTTTAGTAAATGAATCATTTCTTAAAGAAGAAATAGTGGGTAGAGTTAGACATTGACAATCTTTCGCTTAACCCTGATTTTCTTCCTTCAATTTGAACATAGGGAATAAGTACGAAGAGCATATTTAGTGAAGAACCTCAGTCTATAATTTTAATTTTTCTCAAACAATGATAGAAAATGTTGCACAGAAATTTAATGCTAAATGGTTTGAAAAATATCCAAATTGATTGCAACATAGTGTTAAAAAAGATGTTGTATTTTGTCTTTATTGTTATCTTTCAAGCCACAAGAACAAACTAACATAAGCTAAGGTGGTGGAGACTCATTAGTTATTAAAGGGTTTAGAAATTGGAAGAGAAAAGAGAAACTTCTAGTTCACGTTAGAGATCATAATAGTGTTCATAATAAGGCGAGATAAGAATATGAAGATTTAATGAAGGCTCATGAACAAAGTCTTCTAGTTATGTTTTTAAGGAGAAGAAAAATAAAAAAAATTATCGTATCATATTAACTGTAGTTGTTGATTCTACTATCATTTTATGATCATGATGAGTCTTCTGAATCAACTAATCAAAAAAATTACTTAAAATTATTTCATTTTCTAGTTGATCACAATGAAAAATATATATATTTGAAAATGCAAATACAAAGTTGAAATTAATTTCATCAAAGTTTCAAAGAAAATTTGTTGTGCAACTACAACTGAGACCTTACATTCTATCATAATTGATATTAGTGATTCATATTTTTATATAATTATATCTAAATTTCGTGATGTGTCAACAAAGAAACAATTAGTTGTTGTAATGAGATATGTTGACAAAAAAGGGCAAATTATTGTGAGATTTATTTGGATTAAACATATTTCTTTCACTACTGTAGCAACATTGAAACAAACTCTTAAAATTATTTTTGTCAAACATTAATTAAGTTTACATAAAATACATGGTCAGGGCTACAATAGAGCATCTAATATGTGTGGGGAGTTCAATGGATTAAAGGCAATTATCCTAAGAGATAACCCTTCAGCATTTTATGTTCATTGTTTTATTTATCAACTCCAATTATATTTAGTAGTTGTAGCAAAAAGTTATTAATAAGTAAAACAGTTGTTTGAAATTACTATAGAAATTGTAAATATTGTTAGAGGATGTTGTAAGAGAAAAGACATTCTCAAAAACATTCAGCATAAAAAAAATCTCACATCTTAAAAGTGAGGAGTTAATTAATAGTCGTGATTTGAATCAAGAGACTGAATTACCACGACCTGGTGACACTTGTTGGAGCTCACATTTATATAAATTAATTAATCGCGTGAAAATATATACTTCTGTAATTGAAGTTATTAAGTTTGCTGATGAGAACGAGATTCACGATCAACAGTCAGTCAAAGTAGGTGTGTTTATAAATGCAATGGAATCTTTTGATTTCATTTTTTTAATACATTTAATGATTAATATTTTGGGATCTACAAATAAATTATCATAATCATTACAAAAGAAAAATCAAGACATCAAGAATATGATGGGATTGGTACAAATATTAAAGCAACAATTACAAATCATAAGAGATGATGGATGAAGTTCTTTATTGGAGGAAGTGTCACATTTTTATGGTGTTTTTGATATCGTTGTACCAAATATGAATTATGTGCACAAGTCTTGTTGACGATCTATAAGAAGAGATGAAGAAATCACAACTTACATCATTATCGTATTGAATTATTTTACACTATAATTAATATGCAACTCCAAGAGCTTAATAATCATTTCAAAGCTAGTGCTTCTTTGTGCGGCATGCTTAAATTCAAGTGACTCTTTCTCTGCATTTGATAAAAAAAAATTAATTCGTCAGACAGAGTTATATCTAAATGATTTCGCTACAATTGATCTTATGGCTATTGAGTATCAGTTGTCTACTTAATTTATTGATATGCGTACTAGTAATGAATTTTCTTCTTTAAAATTGATTGTTGATCTTGTAAAGCATTTGTTAAGATGAAGAAGAATGATGTATAACTTTTAGTTTATAGACTTATTATTTTAGCACTAATTTTACCAGTTCTCACTGCCACAGTGGACAAAGCATTTTCCATAATAAAGATTGTCAAACATCGACTACGTAGCAGAATGAAGATGATTAGCTTAATGATTGTCTAGGGTCTCACATTGAAAAATAAGTGTTTGGTTTAATTCCTAATGAAGTTATTATGCAACATTATTAAAAAAGTCAAAATAGATTGCAAAGCTTGCAATTAATATTTAATGTATCAATCATATTAGAATGCAAGACTTTGATTTGAATTTTATATTATATTTTTTTTAATATTTTAATATTATTTTAATTACATACAAGTTTGCCTACCATTACAATAGGGGTTGGTTCAACCCTTGCATATACACACTTAAATATATGCATACCTACATACATACATATATATAATACTCTTACATATTTATCTACATTTTATAGTTTTTAAATATTAGTGTCATATTTAATGTTATAAATATTAATAGATGTGGAGATAGAATTATAACTTTAAAGATTATGGTTGATACTAAGATTATCAATGTGTTTCTACGCTCCTCAAGTAGTCTGGAGATAAGCAGTTGAATTTGAATTGAATTAGAACACAAAAGATACCACTTAAAAAAAGTATTTATTGGAGGAGATTTAAAATGGACGTTGACAGTGGTAGAGGATTTTAAAGATTCATTTATGAATTTATAGTGGTAATGAAAAGGTAGGACTATATTAGATTTTACTTCTTTTTACGATTTTATAGTTAAAACTTTATTTAAGAAAAGAGAAACATATTATTACTTATAAAAATGGATCTAAGAAAACACGATTGATTATTTTCGATAAGAAAAATAGATCATTTAGATCGAAAGATTGTAAGGTCATTCCAAGTGAAAATCTAAAACCCAACATCGATAGTTTTAAATTTTAAGATGAAAGGTTGTAAGAGAAAAATAAACCAAATTATGCTCTAGAATTAGATGGGACACTTAAAAAACACAAATAAAAATATTTTTAAGAGCAAGCTACAAGAGATTATGATCATTTATGAACATTATATGAGAAAAAATAACAGTTAAAGAAATTCAAAGATGTTGGAGAATCAAAAGGAAAAGTTTATTTTAATAAGAATAATTGGTGGTGGAGTCGAGTGTGTGCAAAAGATAAAAAATAAATAAGTATTGTTATAAAACTTGGTTTAGATGTAAAACTCTGAGAATGGGAAAGATATAAAGTTAGAGATTCTAAAAGTTAAAGATATGATACAAAAATTTAACTTTTGATTTACTGATAGATTAGATACAAAGAGGTAAAAGATGATGATAAGTTACAACCAAAAGAGATAAAGAGTAAGATATACCAAGTGAGTTGTAAGGATGAAAATAATAAAATGTTTTTTTAGAAAAGGATATTGAAAATAGGTGGATGAGGTATTTTGATAAATTTCAACGAAAGATCTAAAAGACGATTGGTTTTAGCAACCTTATCACTAAACAAAAAATAGAATTTTATTTTATCATCGATCAATGGCGTTAGTGAAACTTTAAAGAAAATGAAATTTGGAAAAGCGAGACGGATAATATTCCAATAAGTGTGGAAATGTTTAGGAGATCAAGGAATTTCTTGACTTACAAATCTTTTTAATGTCATTTTAAAGACTAAAAAGGGTAAGATGAGTAGAGAAAGAATTTGTTGGTTCCTATATTTAAGAATAAAGGTGATGCACAAGAGTGTGCAAATTATAGAGGAATTAAGTTAATGTGTCATACATTAAAATTATGGGAGAGAGTAATTGAGCATAGGTTACGATGTCATATAGAAGTTTCTCATAATTAGTTTGGTTTCATGCCAGGTAGATCTACTATGGATGTTATACATTTGTTAAGGGGTTTGATGGAGAAGCATAGAGAAAGTAAGGAGGATCTACATATGATATTTATTGATTTAGAGAAAGCTTATGATAAAGTTTCAAGAGATGTTCTTTGAAGAGTTCTAGAACAGAAAGAAGTTAATATTGGTTATATTCAAGTCATTAAGGATATGTATAATAGAGCTGTTACTTGTGTCCAAACACAAGGAGGATTGACAAAATATTTTCCTATTTTTTGGATTACATCAAGGATCGACTTTAAGCCCTTATCTTTTACTTTAGTTATGGATGTTCTGGCATTTACAAGAAGATGTATCTTGGTGTATGCTTTTTCGATGACATTCTTGTTGTTGATAAGACTAGAGGGAGTCCAATGAAACTTGAATTATGGAGGTCAACTTTAGAGTCTAAAGGTTTGCCTAAGTAGATCTAAAATTGAATATATGAAGTGTAATTTTAGTTGTAGAAGTTCTAGTGGTAGTGACATTGAACAAGTCATTAATAAGAGTGTTTTGATATTTAGGCTCATTGTTCAAAATGATGGTGAAATAGATGGAGATGTTATTAGTAGAATTCAAGTTGGATGGTTGAAGTGGAGGAATGCATCTGCCCTATTATGTGATAGAAAAGTTCCACTTAAACTTAAGGGAAAATTTTATAAGATGGTAAGATGCAATGACTTATGGTGTATAATGTTAAAAGATAAATTAAGTGTTATGAGAGGATGATGTAGAGGTGGCTTTCTTAGAGATAGAATGCAAAATGAGTATATTCGGGAAAAAGTTGGAGTAGCTCATAGATAAGATTAGGGAGAGTCGCTTAGATGGTTTAAGCGTCGATCATCCAATGACCGACAGAGTAGATGCATTAGATTTGCTTTATGTTAAGAAAGGTAGAGATAGACCTAAAAAGACTTGGTTAAGATGTATAAAAAATGATCTTAGTATACTTGATTTAAATGAGAATTTGACACATAATAGGACACAATGGAGACGAAAGATTCATGTAGCCGACCCCACCTAGTGGGATTAAGGCTTGTTATTGTTGTTTTTGTTATTGTAGTGTCATATTTAAAATGGCACTGTTGCATCATGCTCTGTTCATCACTAACAATTATGGTTATGAGATACATTGATTGCATTATAGTTGCAGCAGGAAATTTAAATCCTTTGAATTTACTAGGTAACAAAAATGGCAGGTTGTACAGTGTCTAGGAACAGGCAACTATACGTTCACCTATTTTACAACTCAATATAGCATTTCCCAAAGAAAACTATAAGTATTCAACTTCCTGCAGCAAGCAATGCATATCTTCAGCGTTGAAACATTTTGAAGCAGTATGGATAGCTAAGAAAATGAAGTTAAGAAAGGCCCAACCATCCAAATGTGAGGACCCGGCTTCCTACCAGGACTTAATTGCATGTGATGGACAGGAGATAGACATAGGATACCATTTGTTAAAGACAGAAACAAAGATGCATCCAGGAAGAATGTACAGAGATTAAAACACAACAAAACAGAGATGTATTCAGGAAGAAAATAAAGAGAGAGAAATAAAAGAAAACAAGAGAAAAAATGACTCTTTGAAAGTATAAAATAGTAAAACATAAAATCATTACACAAACACCAAGTAAAATGATATTATGAAGCACAGAAAGACTACTTAAAGAGACATAACAAATTTATTATAACTGGCTGCTATTTGGTAATGAGAACATTATTAGATGGTTGAAGAGACACAGAATAGGGAAAACAATCAACAAACAACTCAATTTTAATGCATATCGAATTAAAGAAAATAATTCAGTAAAATGAAAGTAATGCTACAGTTAAAACATGGCAAAACCATAAACATTAAGTGATTCTAAAAGACACCATCATCAGACTATAAAATGTGAAATTGCAGAACTTGAGCATGCAAAACAATAATAGTGATGGGCTATAAACTGCAAGGATATTCTTTTCTGCGACCTGTTTCACTTGCACGATCCCGGAGGTGGCTTAGCCGTAACTTTTCAGTTTCAATTGACTGCATATCAAGTTAGAATACAGATCATAAGTATGCTTAGGTAATAGATATTGCTAAATAGCTGTACAACATGAAATTTAGCGAAGACCTTTAGAGGAGCGAATACTATCATAAGAAACTTACGTCATTGACTTTCACAGCTTGAAGAACCTTTGCTTTCTCCTGAATGTAACCCTGAAGTATTGAACAAATGAAATTATAAAATACTACAAAGATAAACCCGATAAGTTACACCTTTGATGCTGTCCAAAAGAAAGTAGTTAAGCACATCTTACTACTTTCAGTCGATCGATAAGCCCACATTTAATGCTCTGCCTCAACCGTTGGCACTCCTCCTAGAAAGAGCACTTATCAGTGGGTATTGAAGAGGAATATATTGAAATAGAAACACAGTAAATTAAATGCACAACTGTATTTTTCCCTCACTAGCATCCGTGCATCATAGTATCCCATTATCAATAGTATAATAGTATGGATGCCACGCATCTGATATCACAAGAACAAAAAAAAAAAGAGAGAAGCATTGTTGGATACAAAATGTTTAAATAATTTCAGCTTGCACCAGCAGTTATATGGAAAACAGGACTCATCGTTATCATTAGCCCTGCCTAACTTCTTTAGGAATCATCCTTCACTGATTCCTATTGAGTGCAGCATGAGGTGTTAATTATATGTTGTGCAATTTTACTGTACAACTTCTAATCATGTTAGCATTTATTTACATTTTCTTCTCCCTAATCTTTACACATCAGTTCCATAGACCCAACATATTCATTATTTGGTCACAAAATACATCATCTATCATACCAATTGAAAAGTGAAACAAAATAAAAAGCGTACACTATAAGTCTCCTCAGACAATAAGAAGTCAATACCAACATGCGTTGGGACATCAGCACTGGATAGGACAGGCCAAATAAAGACGGAAGAAAATTGGTTTTAATTTTTTCAGGTTATTGCCCAAGCCAGTTCTAGCCCAAACATCAGAACAAGCACTAAAACCCAAATCATACCTATAATTAAATTGCAAAATTACGGAATAACACCCATACTAGCTCAAGATTTTAATACCACATTAGCCATTAATGGTAGCCTTATCAAAAGTAAACTGACTCTTTTACTAAAAGCAAACAGTAATGTAAATAACATCCTGGCCATCTTTTTTAGCACGATCAAAAATCACTTCTATGTTAAAATTAAACGAGCCAGATCCGACAATATCAAAAAGCTATTTTAAGCATTTTCTTTTCTCATACTTTCAAGCAAAAAATAACACCTAATTCCACTTATGTGTAATCACCCCAATAAAATGGAGCAGCTGGATGAAAGAACTACCTACCTGATACCACAAGGACTCTCATTTTTTAGAAAAATACCCTAAAACAATACTAGGTGAAAGCTTTTCAATAGCTGCAATATCATAAATCGATTGCATATAAAGTTCCTAGGGTTCAAAAAGTCATACACAAATTCTAAAAAAACTCTTCCCCATTTCAATACCTCAAACAAATTGCCTCCCAAATATTTGAATGAGTTGCTTTTATTCATACACATTCCCAAAACAAATAAAAGCTTGATCCTCAAGTAATTATATCCATCTCAATTTAGCTCATCTCCCACATAAAAGGATAGTAATGTGACCGTTCTCATCCAAGAAAGTGTGTCCATTAATATCAACTTCAATGAAAAAATCACTATTTTATTACTACCTACCTTAAGGAAGAAATACCATTCACAAATAAGTTTTCATTTTTTTCAAATTGTCCTTCTTTACCCCTAATAATAGCAAACAATTATGTCATAACCATTTACTCCTACATAAATTGAGCCTATATTAGAACTTTTTGTTACTCAGCCATTACTAGTTTACCCAAGAAAAGTATCTCGACATCACAAGATGATAAAATCAAATCAATCCCTACCAATAAAGACATTGAGAGAAATATTAAGCCTAAAAGAAAGGTCCAAAAACTTTTACTAAGCATATCTTACACTTATTTTTGTTGTAAAAAATCTTTAAAATAATCACTAATCCTTCCTTATCTGCATGCAACTTCTATCCATAAAATTGCCTTTACAGTGTTCGGTGATGTGAATCAGAATAACATGAGTGAACAAAATAATGTCAATAAATAAAATATGGGAATTGATAAAATTGCCAAAAAGAAAAAGACTAGTGGGGAACAGATGAGTCTTTAATTTAAAATAAAAATTTAATGACTTTGTAGAAATATATAAATCCAAACTGTCCCAATCAAACTACCAAATAGTTGTGAGAAATTTGAATATTCAAACCATCCAGAAACTACATGTAATTGATCATTAACATTCCCGGCAACTCCTTATTTTCTAATTATCTCATTTCATTATTACATTCAATAATTCTAAGATAAAATTAATGCTTACAAAATTTTTTGAAGTTTCTAATGACCAAAAAAATTTGCTAGAAAATAATCTCAAACAAAAAAAGACTCTGATGAGTAAATTTACCCTCCTAAAACTTTCATATTGATACTTTCTTATATTTATTGTCATCAATCACTTACTATCATCCCTCCTGCATTGCTCTGATGACAAAGGTTTTGACTACCAAGAACCATCATAATCCTTTGCGTTAAAGGAAACTCTTACTCCTTCAAAGATAATGAGAGTAATTTTCACCTGCGCTTCCTCTGCCAAATGAAGGTCTTCACAATCATCAGCCTAGCTAGATGTGAATTGCAATTACAGTTTTGGCATGCACTTCCTCCAGCAAAGCAAAATTTTCAAAGTCATCGGCCAGGCTCAATTTCTCATCCACTGCTCTACATGCTCTAACAATTTAACCACACCTAGACGCCCTTCTTATGATGTTTTTATTTGACAAGCTCAAGCTGAGCAATTAGAAATGGTAAAAGTTCAAAAATTATATAAAATTTACATTTTTTTTTTAAATACCCTCCTTCCACACCGTCATCAGCTTTATGTGCACTTTCCATTAGGTTACATAATTATTTTAATAGAGAGACCTACTTTGAATCAAATTTGAGAGATGAAAAGATTAAATTCGACATTAGAGAGCCTAGAACTAAAATGACCCTATTTTGGCCTTTTTCTCGGTGTTATTAATATGAAATATAGTTCAAACTCCATGTTTAATGAGGCATCGAGAAACAAAACCATCAAAAAATGATAGTATGTATAGTTTTCACAAGGTAATTCAGCACTATGAATACAGGGTCTGCCAAGGAGACTTAATAGAAACACAAAGAATTTGTTTCCTTCACATTCTCAGACTTCATAAAAATAAAGTAAAAACTTGATAGCATTCTTGAATTAAGGTACTCAAGCTTTCGTTGATTTTTGCCAACTGCCTTAACCAACACATCTAATTTTTTATGCCGCCCAATTGCTAAGAATTTAGAAGACATGGAATAACAGTATCATCATCCTTGTACCAACTATTTGAAGTCACTTTATAAATCTTTTCGATTCATTCTTTTTGAGTATTAACTAATGTGTTAAGCATATTCCCTGCAAATCATATGGAAAAAACTTCTATCCATGTTACCTTATGTCTACCACTTCTCCTTGTTTGTCCTTCGACACTAATTTTATTTACTCATACAATGGTGCATTTTATACCTTTATATATATATCCATATAAACTACCTATCTATTTGTAATTATCTTAAGTTCAATGGAACTCACTCAAGATCAACTACATATCCATCTTAAAATTCTGTTATCCACCCAGGTTAATTTTATTGCAGATAACTTTTTCTTGCCAACATTTGAAAAAATACATCACTAGCCTAATTATAACTTTATAAAATTTACAATTAAATCTTCATAATATCCTCAACACATAATTCTTTAAACACAGTTTTAACTAAAGAAAGTATGTTCTCATCTATATCTTAATTTTATATGATGGATCTAAGATATATAATTATATCACATCTAATACTGATTAGTAATAACAAATAAATTTGCAACTCATATACTAAGCCTTTGTTCTATTTATTCCACGTCCTCCATATTCTAAACATTTTGTCCATTATTTTAGCTTTCCACTTATCTCAATGGATATCAAGTCTATTTGAACTATATTATCTGCATAAAGCATACATCAAAGCACCCTTACTTTAAATATCCTTTACTAGCATCTCCACAACGAATACGAAAAGATAATAGACTTAATGTTGATCCTTTTTGTCATTCTATGATCAATTCTAAAACTATTCAATGTTGCATCATACATATCTTTAATAAATTTGACAAACCATTAACACATTTTCATCATAATGAACATTAAATCAATTATTATGGTACTTAATTATATGTCTAATCAAGATCAATGAACATCATATGAAGAATTCATAAGTTATACCATTAACATAGTCTATTAAATTTAATAAAAAGGTTTCATATGCACCCCCCAATAGCAGTGTATGAAAAACTTGAGTAACTATGAAGGCAATTGATAACTCACCTCTGTGAAATCCTGATTCGAAATACTATCAATTGTTGAGATCTCTTTTTTGTTCAAGTTAAGTATCTCCAGAACAATATCTGTTGTCTTCTTACCAACCTTATATGGTTTTGAGCTTTCCTGCGCTCCTGTGCACAGATCATTGCCATTTCATAACTAAACAGTAACAAGATCCACAGTAATTATCAGAAAGATAGGCAGAAGTTTACCAACAATTTGCACAAGCCTATACAAGTCTTGCCTTTGACCAGCATTAGATATCCTTATTCGCACAAAGGAGCCGACAACTTTATCGTTAAATGGTTCAATATCATCAAGCAAATCCTCCAGCAAGCTTCGACGTAAGAAAATAAGAGCTATGTTATGAACATCAATTGCTGCATAATCATCAACATTCATCTGCGGTTCTATCTCCTCAGTTCTCTTACGGTTTTTCCGTCTCTTTTCAGAAATTACTGTTGCAAATGTGTCACCTTCAACATCATCAGCTGGTTTATTATCAGTATCTGAAGTTTCCACTTGACTGCCATCAGCCACTACTTGTGGCACTTCTTTTGAAAGAAAATGTGATTCAAGAAGCTTCAGCATTTCAAAATGACCCACTCTTTCTTTCCCAAAAAGATTTCGAAGTCTAAAGTCACAAATAATTTGACTTTTCCTGCGAGGATCTCTTAGATTATATT
Source organism: Cymbidium sinense (assembly GCA_021442155.1). Taxonomy (NCBI): domain Eukaryota; kingdom Viridiplantae; phylum Streptophyta; class Magnoliopsida; order Asparagales; family Orchidaceae; genus Cymbidium; species Cymbidium sinense. Next base: position 116,291,671 of record CM038219.1, on the reverse strand, counting down.
TCTTTATGTAGTCAAGAAGGAGCGCCTGAACATCAAATTGAGATATAAAAGATTGATCTCCATTCCTCATGTGTGCCACAAGCTCTAAGAGCTCCATTGAAGCCCAACCAGTTTCCGGAAGCATAACTGTTCCTCCACCAACAACTTCTACAGGATTTTTATCAACAACAAAAGCCTGCGGACGACCTCTGACTTTCTTTTTTGATGAGGTGTTGTTCTTATGATCTGATGAACTTTCCGAATTAGAACCCTGATCCTCATTAACATCATATAATTCATCAGATGAATCCTCGTCTTGAGCAACTGAATATGGGTGTCTGGCATTATTGAGTTCTTCCAGATGTCATTGACAATTTTCCTTTCAGACCCAACCAATAAGTTTTAAACAAATATGTGAAACTACCTGTATCATCAAAATCTAAGTCGTCCTGTACAAAAACAAAACATTTAACAGAGAAACCCACATAAAAATATTGCTTAATCAAAAATTCATTTAAATCCATACAGATTAGCAACGTCTCAAATCAATCAACAGAAAACAGTCACTTCAATAGCTAAGATGATATTCTAAGTTCTTCAGCTTGTACAAGTAGCTTCACAAAAAAAATAACTGACATGTTTTGGGAAGTCCGAAACACCAAAATCAATGAATAAATTTTTGCATGATGCACAAAATGGCATTAATTTCCATCGGAGCAATAATATGATCCTCTTTAGTTAAATTAGTATTAATCATTAAATAATTAGTACATTTTAAAACCAAGTTCAGTCAAGAAGACAAATGTTAGGTTGATGGTCAATTTTTTCAATCAAAAGCCATAATTTTAATCCTAACTCTCGTAAAAGCAATATGAAATGATCTACCCTAATTTTGATAACAAATGCATAAGGGCTGTGATCGCTAAGGAAAAACGACTGAACCTTCGACATCATTAAATATTTGGGAAGTTCATTCTTCATGAAGAAGATTGATTTTTATTCAATTAGATATCCCCTAATATTTATGTTATGGCTTGTTTAGAATTGAGTTGTACTTTCTTTGGACGCAAGTATACATAGTTAATTATCCCTCTTACTTCACTAGGAAGCACTCTCGATTAAGATTGGATGTAGGTATTAATCTCTACAGTGAATCGATATTTAGTGATATTGTGTGGATGGCAATTTGGGATAAAAGAAAGTAGCCTCAATCAAGATCCCATAGTTCTATCAACCCGTGACCACTATTATTACATTCTATCAACATCAAAGAGTTATTAGCCGTAATATCCAGGGAACCTGATTAACAAATATAAGTTATCTCATTCCAGAAATCTTGAGTAAACTAGAGTTGTTGTGCAAATGTTATTGGATAGTTTATGCTAAACTTAATTTATAAATTTGACCAATTATTAATTCTTATAAACAATATAAAGCGTTGGGTGAGAATGAGATTCACTTTGTGAGCCGAGCTTGGGCTTTACATGATTTGGAAGACTAGTGTTAAATGAAGCCTCTCTTGCAAGAATAAATTGGGCTTACATCCATCAAAATGTCTTATATGTGAGTGAAATTTGCCTTGCAAATAATAGGTTAGACTTATGTCTATTTGAAAGACTGATGCTAAGTGTGAGCTCCATCGTTCAAACAAAATTTGGGATTACATTCGTTGGAAAACCAAATTTAAATATGGAATTCATTTTACGAATATAAAATGGGCTTATATCCATTAGAACACCATAGAAGTGAGCAAAGTTTGCCTTGCAAAAAATACATTAGGCTTACATCTATTAAAAGTCCATGTTAAATGTGGATTTCAATTTTATGACTATGAGTTGGTCTTATATCCATTGAAATGCCTAAGATAAATGTGGGGCCTGCCGGACATACGTTTGACTTACATCCATAGGAATGCTGAGTTTAAATGTGGAATTTCATTTTATGAAGACATATTGGGCTTATATCCATTGGAATGTCAACATTAAATGTGAAATTTTCATTTTATGAAGATATATTAGATTTATATCCATTGGAATGCTATATTTAAATGTGAAATTTGCTTTACAAACATAAATCATGCTTACATCCGTTGGAAGGCCGATATTAAATGTAAAATTCATTTTGCGGATGTTGACTAGACTTATATCTATTGGAATGCTAGTGTTTGAATTTTAATCTCATAATCTAAGTGAGATCAGCTTTAGATTTGTAGGGACCGCCTTGATTTTTGTAAGGACTATTGGGTTACATCCCTGACACACTGTGTATGATCAATCAAATTATTATAATTATATGTTGATGTATTTATGTGGGCATTTTTATCTCGAAAGTTAGACTTCTATGAATTTAGATTTTTATGAGCTTCCTTATGAGGCAATTTTGAATTTGTCAACAAATTTAGACTCATCAATGGTGTCAATGATCGTGATTAATTAGAACAAAATATGTGTATATGAGAGAGAAGGAAGTCGAGTGATTATGAGTAATTTTAACTCAACTCGCCAAGGATTAAAGGGCGTCTTCATCTAATAAATTAATATTGAATTCTTGATTTTAATTTTGATTTTTATATAGATGATGATCATTTCTCTCATTTTTATGATTTTTATAAAAAAATTAAATTTGTGAGAATTTAAATGAAATTTCACCGACATAACTACTAAACAATACTGCATTCATGAAATTAAGCACGATCAGTGTTCTTCACCCTTTCTCCAGACTCAAGATCAACGAAAGGAGAAATTTATCTATTGTCGAACCTAAGCTTGATAGTAGAGATCTTCACAATTTTTTCAGTTGAACCCAAGATTGACGTGCATAAGACTTTGAATTTTTGTATTTTATTTTATTTTTTCAATTATGCAAGTTTGTGCAATTTTTTAAAAATCTTCAGTAACATGAATACTTAGCAATGCTAGACTCACAAAATTTAATGCAATTTCACACTCTTCTCTCCCTTGTATCGACGGAGAGGGGATTTCATCTCTTGTTGGTGGTCTTCGTAATTTTCATGGCTAGACACAAGATCGACGTATACGGGTTTTCAAACTTTTAAGCCTAAAAATATAAAATTTCTTCAAATTTTAACAAATAAAAAACCATAATACCTAAGGAGGAATTCTAAAAGTCCTAAAATAACCTTGAATTTCCCTTAAACCTTTAGATCGGGTTTTTCACGTGAAAAAGCTCGCGTGACTTATTTTATTGAGCCTCCTTGACGCGATCAAGACTCAATTAGAGCACGACTGCTCTCCTCGCATGTCTAAAGCCATGGATCGGCTTAGGCTCCTCTCTCTCTACCTTGGTATGCCTCTATCTCTCGTGCATGGCTTGCCCACTCACGACCAATCAATCGGCATTTTAAAAGCAATCAAGCCTGCAATTTGGAGATCGTGGAGGTTGTGTGTGGGACGTGGGTCGTTCTTCGTGCGATCTCGTGGTCGAGCATGGATGGGTTGTGTGTTGAGATCATGGGTGTTCGAGGTAACGAAAACAACGGTCTGTACTAAAGGTGGGTCGAGACCCGTTAAGGTTTGGCTTTCCCTCTTTTTTAGTTGTCAACATATTACCCCACAGACAAATGTGGCGTACCAATTAAGCACGATACATTCGTTGTTTTCATTTTTTATTTGTTGTTAATATCATTTATTTTCTTATTTAATATACTTATGAAGCTATGGTTTCCTTTTCTTGGTCAGATCCTCCATGATGTTTACATGGTATAAGCCTCATGGCATGCCTCCTATAAAGGGATCATGATGTTTACATGGTATAAGCCTCATGGCATGCCTCCTATAAAACCTTCAGAAGAGCAGGTATGGGCCATAATTGCCGCTTTTGATCTTTCCTATCCAGCTCAGACACAGGATCATTTGTTGTAGCATTAAGGGATATTGGTGAAGAGGGATGCTTACAACAAGTCATGTGCTCGATCTTCCCGTATTCCTCCTTTCGATTCAACTCTCCCATTGGGATATGATCCTACTAATTGAATTATTAGCCTAAAACTAAAACTGAGACATAGTGATAATATTCCTTTAGAACTAGTTGGCAATCATCTCAGCAATGGCAATCATGATACTTCATCCGTCTACTAACTATTCCTCCTTCAGGTGTTATTCGCTTTTGAATTATCATATGTTGTGAGGAAAAGGATTAGAATCATAAGTCCATATTTCAGCCATCAATGAATATTTGCATTGAGTCCATTACACTTTATAAGTGCATCGTGAAGTCCTTGGAAGAGCTGATATTTATCATGCAATTTATGCGTTGATTTTTTACTACAGTCGTCTTCCTTTCTCTTGGATTCGTGGCGCTAGATTAGTGCCAGATTGTCAAAGAGGACAATGCATCGACGTTGTGGCGCTAGAATCAGAGCACCAAAGACAGAGAGGTCAGCGCCGCAACACTCGAACCCGTGCAAAAAAGCAAAGAGAACAGCAGCGCCGCAGTGCTACGAGTCAAGAGACTTCATATTTAGGAAATTCTTTCTACAATTTAGAAATCTTTTTCATTTTTCTCTGGAGTATGAGAATGGAGTGCATGTGCTCTAGAGTGACTGAAGTGTGGAATAGCTCCAAATAAGTGTAATCTATACTAATCTCCTTGATTTTTCTTTTATAGTGGATTTATTCGTGATGTAGTTTCGTAGTTTTTTCCCATTCTTAAGTTTTTCCGCGTTAAATCTAGTGTCTACTATATAATTCTTTTACTTTGATTTTCATTTGTTCCGTGTATGCTCTAAAACACTCGAACTGATTTTCCGTGCGTACTCTGTGGTCTAGTCTTTCCCAAATTCACAACAGCTGGTATCAAAGCCTAAGTTCTGAAGAATTAGTTCAAGTGAGAGCAATGGCCGATGATTCAAAGTTTAAGATTGAGAAGTTCAAAAGGACAAATTTCGCTTTCTAGAAGATATAAGTGGGGGATTTGCTATACTAAAAGAAATTGAATTTGCCACTGAATGGGATTACTAAGAAACCGGAGTCAATATCTATGGAAGAATGGGAAGTCCTTAATCGGATGACACTAAGTTTGATTCTACTCTCATTGTCCTTATCTGTTGCTTTCAATATTGTGAATGAAAGAACTACTATGGACCTTATAACTGCACTAACAACTATATCTGAGAAGTCATCCGCTTCTAATAAAATATTATTGATGAAAGATTGCTCAATATGAAGATGATTGATGGAAGTCTAGTAACAGAGCATTTGAACAACTTCAATAGTATAACAAATCAACTGTGCTCGATTGGCATCAAGTTTGATGATGAGGTACGAGCACTTATACTTTCGTCTTCTTTGTTTGACAGTTGGGTTGGACTAATTACAGTGGTGAGAAACTCTTCAGGTAACATGAAATTAAACCTTGATGATGTTGTTGGATTGGTGTTGAATGAGGAGGTCCGAAAGAATGTGAGGGGGAGACTCTAAGTGCCTCCTTGAATGTTGAAGGCAGTGGAAGGAGTTCAAACAAAAACTCAAGCAGAAGCCAACCCAAGTCAATGAGAGGAAAATCTAAGACTTGGAGAGAAAAGGGCAACATAGTACTGGAACTACAGGAAGAAAGGGCACTTCAAGCAAGTGTAAGGCTCCTAAAAAAAATAGGTGGTGGAGGACAAGATAGGGGACACACCGCAAATATCTCCACAAAAAAAGCTTAAAGTGATTCTCTAATCTTATCCTTGGATAGTACTCAGTCATGGATAATTGACTGAGATGCCTCTTTTCATGCAAGTCCCAATAAAAAGATATTCAAAAACTACACTAAGAAGATCTACAGAAGGTGCACCTAGGAGACAACAAGGCTTGCAGCATCATAGGCAAAGGTGATATGAACATCAATTACTAAATGGCTCAGTTTGAAAGTTGAAGCATGTCAGACACGTTCCATGTTTGAAGATGAATCTGATCTCTGTGAGCCAATTAGCACAGACAAGGTGCGTGACTACATTCACAGAGAAAACGTGGAAGGTGACTAAGGATGCTTTGGTGATAGCTCGTGGCAACATTGAAGCATTTTATCTGATCAATCAAGTGTCAGAGTTCATATGAGTTGCTGGAAAAAGATCATATGCAAGCTTGTGACAATGGTGGTTTGACCATAAGAACAAGAAAAGTGTGAAGTCTTTAATTTTTAAGAACAAACTTATTGATTTAAAATCTATAGATCTAGAATTTTGTGAATATTATGTGTATGGCAAACAAAAAGGAGGAGCATCTCCAAAAGTTGTGCAAGGTTAAAACTAAGAAAACTAAAGTTAGTAAACACAGATGTATGGCATCAGGTGAGGTTCATCGTGTCGGGAACACTACAGCAAAACGGTGTGGCTAAACGTATGAATAGAACCATCACAGAGCATGCAAGGAGTATGAGATTCCATGCGAGGTTGCCCAAGCAATTTTGGGATGAAATAATTAATATTGTTGTGTACTTGATCAACATAAGCCCTACAGTACCATTAAATGAAGGTCTATCAGAAGAAGCATTAACTGACAAAAAGGTATCTCTATCTCATTTAAGAGTATTTGGTTGTTCATGTCAATGCAGGATCAAAGAACAAGCCAGATCCAAAGTCCTTGAAGTGTATATTCATTGGATATGAATAAGTTGAATTTGGGTGCAAATTCAGGGATTATCATAATCAGAAGGTCATCAGGAGCAGGAATGTCATCTTTAATAAGAATGAAATGTACAAAGATAGAAATGAGACTCAGGACAATTCTTTAGTCACTCTAGAAGAATCATCCAGATGCTTTAAGATAAAATGTGAAGAAGTACAGGAGAATACTCGGGGTTGTGCTCAGGCTGAAGAAGCACAAGATGCGCCTCAAATACCCGTCGCTAAAGTCAGGAGAACTGAGAGAGTCTCTTGACCAACATGGAGGTACTCCCCTTCAATGTACTATTTATTATTGAGTGATGGTGGTGAACCTGAGTGATATAAGGAAGTCATTCAACTAGAAGACTCAAAGGAGTGTGCCATGGATGATGAGATACAATCGTTCATGTCAAACCATACATGAGATTTGGCAAGTCTACTGGATGACAAGAAGGCACTACATAATAAGTAACTTTATAAAAAGGAAGAACCCGATGATAGCAAGCGCTACAAGGCCAGACTAGTTGTGAAGGGGTTCCAACAAAAGGAAGGAATTGATTACATATTATCTCCGGTAGTCAAAATGACAACCATCAAGATTGCACTGAGCATAGTAGCAATAGAGAATCTGCATCTAGAGTAGATGGATGTAAAGACAACCTTCTTGCAAGAGAATTTGGAATAGGAGTTGTAAATGGAGCAACCATAAGACTATGTAGTTACAGGAAAGGAAACCATGATGTGTAGACTCAAAAGAGTTTGTATGGCTTGAAGTAGGCACCAATGATACAGAAAGTTTGACAAATTTATGTCGAACAGCGAGCACACAAGGTATCAGGTTGATCATTGCTGCTATATCAAAAGTTACAAAGATTGCTACATAATTCTTCTCTTGTGTGTAGACGATATGTTGATTGCAGGATCAGACTTAGAGAACATCAAGAACCTAAAGGTGCAGCTCTCAAAAGAATTTGAGAGGAAATATTGGGGTCCAACGAAGATGATTTTAGGTATGAGAATCAACAAGGACAGGCGTGTAGGCAAACTAAAATTGTCTCAAGTGGAATATGTTGAAATGGTTATGCAGAGATTTAACATGAATGAGGCAAAGTCAGTGACCTTTTGGCTAGTTACTTCAGATTATTCAATGATCAATTGCCAAAAATTGAAGCAGAGCAAGAGCACATGAGAACTCCATATGCTTCAACAGTTGGGAGCCTAATGTACGCCATGATATGTACCAAACCGAATATTACATATACAGTGAGAGTGGTCAACAGGTACATGAGTAATCCTGACAAACATTATTAAGAGGCGGTGAAGTGGATTCTTAAATATCTAACATAAATGGTCAACGGAGCATTATGTTTTGGCGATGCAAGAACTGAATTATAAGATTATGTAGATGCAAACTTAGCAAAAGATCTAGATGGAAGGAGTACAACAAGTTATATATTCAAGTTGGGAAGCACAGCAGTGAGTTAAACTTCTAGGTTGCAAAAGATTATTGCACTCTCTACCATAGAAAATGAGTACGTTGTTGTGACTGAGTCTAGCAAGGAAATGATTTGGCTGCAAAGCTTTTTGGCAGAGTTAGCCAAGGGGCAAAAAAATGGCAGGTTTCATAGTGATAGTATGAGTGTCATTCATCTAACCAGAATGCAACTTTTCATGCCAGGACAAAGCACATCCAACTGAGGTATCATTTCATACGCACACTTCTAGAAGGCGGGCAAATATATTGGTAAAAGATACACACTGCTAAAAATCCTGTAAACATATTGACCAAAGTTGTAACTCAGATTTGCTTGGCTTCAATTGAAGTTCAGGAAGGCTAAGGCAGAGGTGAGCCACACCACAACTTAAACTATTATAGTGATGTCAATCTTGAGGAGCAGGATTATTTGCAATCAGTCTTCAAACAAGATTATTATATTGTGAAGCCTATTTTTATCTCTAGAAGGTAGCGCCTCGATGCTGGGACAAGAAACATTGACTTCAGAAGCAAAGGAGACAGTGTTTTGATGCCAAGAGGATAGCGCCATAGAGTGAATTAGCATCACATTGTCAAAGAGGACAATGCCCCAGTGCTATAAGGCAGTGCTGCGGCGCTAGGATCAAGGCACTAGGGACAGAGAGACCGCCCGACCGCTCTCACGCGCATACTCTCGAACAGTGCAAAAAAGCCTGAAACGCCCTCAATGCGGTCGGACATGACTCTGAGCAAGAAGACTTCATATTTAAGCAATTCTTTTCTACAATTTAGGAATCTTTTCCATTTTTCTCTTGAGTGTGAGAGTGAAGTGTGTGCCCTAGAGTGACTAAAGTGTGGAGAGACTCCAGATATGTGTAACCTATACTATTTTTCTTGATTTTTCTTTCATGACGGATTTCTTCGTGATCTGGCTCCATGATTCTTTCCCGTTCTCGGGTTTTTCCGCGTTAAATATGATGTCTTTTGTGTAATTCTTTTACTTTGATTTTCATTTGTTCCGTGTATGCTCTGAAACACTCGAACTAATTTTTCGCACATACTCTGTGATTTCCCAAATTCACAACACTTGGTAGCACAAACAAATCTCTTAACAAAAAGTGTTCTCAAGTCAGCAAAACTTTTTATTAAATCATTAAGTAACTCAGCATAACACCCAAAGGACGCATTAATGAGGTTGCAAATGAATTTTCATAGCAGTAAAGTATCATTCCATCTAGTGTTTCACTTTGAATTGGGCAAGATGCTGCTAGAGATTTTTTGTACTAGAAAAAGTGTTAAATTTTGATATAGCTTACCCTTTAAAGTAATGCACTTGACCATATTCAACCGAGTATAGTCAGCCTTTTCCAACTAGTTACTCAGCAGTCTCTTAGACAACGATTGCTTTGACTTTCTAAATAATAAGATCTTCAACTTGTGACTTGGTAATAACATCAATTTCTTGATGCACATCTTGTGCAACTTCTACGAGAGACTCATGTCTTTGCATTGATACTATTAGAAGTTAGATGAAGCATTCTAAATGCGTCCAATTTTAGCTAATGGATTGGCAACCTTTAGAGACTTCCTTGTTGGCATTTGTTAAGTTGCCATTGCTATTAAGCTAAACTGGCCAAATAGTTCTTTCATCAGACCACTCATCTCATTGAGATGATTGTTGAGTTGATTGATTTCTTGATATTTTTTCTGAAGCTGAGAATGCCTCCGTCGTTGTAATTTCACTATGACATCAATTACTTCAACTTCCTTGAGCTCTACTCAAGTCTCACCTTCAGGCCACATGGTAACTCTGGCCTTTTTAGTGTCGAGGTTCTAGTGCTACACTCTTATTTTGTGAGCGTGTATATACATATTGAATAGGTGGGTCTGAAGTTTGATTCTCCATACAGACAACTTCAACTTCCATGCGACCAGCATCTTCGTCATTTTGAAAGTCAAGAGCTTATTATTCTTTTAATTAAATGGAGACTATTCATTTCTCCAAAAAGAGTTTATCATTGGCTTCATCAGCCATTAGCTTGTCCTCTCCAGATCGATGTTTCCAGTTTAAGAATAAGAGAATCAGCCCTTTCTTCATGCAGTTGTGTTTGCTCATGCCAAATTCCTTCATTTTTATAATTCGGGGCTCGTTAGGAACCCAACTTGATCAAAACCTTTCAATTATGGATCTATGAGAATATATCTCAAATGTCACGCATAGTATTCACTGTAAGAACTAGAATGGGCTTATCGATATTGCTCCCTTTGTGATGGACATCAGAACCTTCCAACTACTAGTCACTTAGTATTTTCATATTGAAGGGCTCATTGTCGGTGCTCATCGAAGGCTAAACCCCTAAACCCTGAGCTTTGCTCAAACCATGCAAGGTATTTCCCAACACTTATGTTTCCTTTAGGATACATATTAGTTGGTTTGGTGAACTGCTTCACTAGTTTCTTAATCCTTATTTGAAGGTTTTTATTTTTAATATTCTTCAAAATTTTGAAAATCTTACAGTCTCCTCCCCACTTATCTGTTCTTTTGGAATAGGCTACATAAGCTTATCCTAGAAAGATTTTTTCATAACTCCAACGGAGCTATTCCTTTTGACCCATCTCAACAACTCAAAGTTGTTGGTAGTAAGTATATTTGCTTCCACCAGAACTCTACATTGAGAGTTCTATTTTTGTCTAGCCCTTCGAGGCACTTTAATGCCTGAAGAGGATACCTCATGATCATAGTTGCCCAAGGAAAAGACTAGATATTCCAGAATCGTAAGCTCTTCAAGTGGATTGCTGAGTGGATCCACAATGATAGATTTCAATTTAGGCTCACAAGCCTTGTTCTCGATAGCATGTTTCATCGGTGCTATCATTGACAGACTATCAAACTCAGAGCACCCTTTAGGAGCTGGGTTTCTCTCTTTCTTGGGAAAAACCTTAGCATTTTGTTGTCTAGGCTCATTGGAGATGATTGCATTTAACCTTCTCACCAAATAAGTCAACTTCTCGGATGCTCTCTGCATTGTAGTGTTTTTAATGATAATTCTCTTGATTGGTACATCATTGATCATAAGTTTCGCCGGCATAAACTATACACTTTCAAAAATTGTTCTACACTATAGCATAGCTCCCACAGAATCAATATTGATCACAACCAAAGAAAATCAACCTAACACCAGATCCCTCCCCCAACTCAATAACATCACATTATTTAGATTTGCCATTGAAACTTCACACCTAAAGAGAAATTCAAAAGCTAAGGTTTATTTGAATACAAGAACTCAAACTTTTGAAATGGAAATAGCTTAATATATTAGTGAGTATTCTTTAGGTGAATAGACTCATATAGATGTTTCAATTGTTATAGATGTTGTAGTTATTATATTTTAATTGTTCAATCAAAGATTCTTGCGAAGGCATTTTCCAGCTAAAGATGAAGAGAGAAGTAATCCCCAATGGAGTCACCAAAAATCTGATCGCTCAGTTAAAATGATCGAACCTCAAAAATCTTAAGATATTTGGGGAGTTTGTTCTTCATGAGGCATATTGATTTTTATTCAACAAGACTTTCCCTAACATTTATGTTAGAGTTTATTTTGATATGGGTTCTACTTCCCATGGATGCAAGCATCCATAATTATTTACTTGTCTTACCGCAATACAATAGCACTCTTGATTAAAGTTGGATGTAGGTATTAATCTCTATTGTGAATTGGTGTTTAATTATATTTTGAGGATGACAATCTGGGATAAATTAAAGTAGTTCCGATCAAGATCCCATAGTTCTGTCATCTTGGGGTCACTTTTATTCCAATCTATCAACAGCAAAGTACTATTAGCCGTAATATCTACGGAACGTAATAAGCAACCATGGATTGCCTCATCCCAAAAATTCTAAGTAGACTTGAGTTGTTATGCAAATATTTGTTGGATTGTTTAAGCTGGACATAATTTATTAGTTTGCGTGATTATTCTTATAACCATTATGAAGCTTTAGGTGAGAAGGAGGTCCACTTTGTGCTTGTGAGCCAAAGTTAAGCTTATGCCCCTTGGAAGGCTAGTGTTAAATTGAAGTCTTCCTTGCAAACATAACCTAGGCTTACATCATTTTAATGCCTTAGATGTGAAACATTAGGTTAAACTTATGTCTACTAGAAGGTTGATGTTAGGAGTGAGGTCTATTTTGCAGACAAAATTTGGGCTTACATTCATTGGAAAACCAAATTTAAATATGAGTTCATTTTAAGATCACAAATTGAGTTTACATCCATTGAAACACCATAGGAGTGAAGCTTGCCTCGCAAAAATACATTGGGCTTACATTAGTTAAAAACCCTACTAAATGTGGATTTTAACTTTTATAACTATAAGTTGATCTTATATCCATTGAAATGCCTAGGCTAAATGTGGGGTCCACATTGCGTACATATATTTGGCTTACATCCATTGAAAAGCCAATGTTAAATAAATCCTACTTTGCAAACAATGATTGGGCTTATATCCATTGAAATGTTGTGGAATTTCATTTCATGAAGATATAATTGAGCTTATATCCATTGGAATGCCAATATAAAATGTGGAGTTTTCATTTTATGAAGATATATTGAGTTTATATTCATTGGAATGTTGTATTTAAATGTGAAATTTGCTTAAAGAACATAACCAGGGCTTAAATACATTGGAAGGTTGATATTAAATGTGGAATTCATTTTGCGCTTATTGACTAGGCTTATATCTATTGGAACGCTAGTGTTTGAATTTTTACCATATTATCTAAGTGAGACAAGCTTTAGATTTGCCAGTATTATCTTGATTTTTACAAAAGATTATTAGGTTACATCCTTGACACACTGTGCATGATCAACCAAATGATTGTAATTGTATGTTGATGTGTTTATATGGGCATTTTTAGCCCTAAATTCAGACTTTTATAAACTTTTATAAATTTTGGATTTTATGAGCATCCTTGTCTGAGGTAATTTTGAATTTGTCAATACATTTAAACTCGCTAAAGGTGTTAACGATCTTGACAAATTACATCAAATTATTTGTATGTGAGAGAAGAGGAAGTTGAGTAATTGTGAGAAATTTTAACTCAACTCGCCAAAGATCATAAAGAGTTTGCATCTAATAATTCAATATTTGACTTCTTGATTTTAATGTTGATTTTTATATAAATGATTTTGTCATTTATCTCATTTTCAAGATTTTTATGAAAAGGATTAAATTTGCCATAATTTTAATAATTTTTTTATAACATAGCTGCTAAAGAGTGCTACGTTCATGAAATTAAGTGCAATCGGCGCTCTTCTCCATTGCCCCAAATAGTAGATCAACGAAGAAAGGATTTCATCTCTTGCCGAATACAAGATAAACGACAGAGATCTTTGCAATTTTCCAAGCCAGACCAAAGTTCGACATACCGGAGTCTTCGAATTTTTTATTACATTTGATTTTTTTAATTATTTAAATTTGTGTAATTTTTAAAAGTATGACTACTTAGCAATGTTGCGTTTGTGAAATTTAGTACAATTTTGCACTCTTCTCCCTTGCGCTAGACACAAGATTGACAAAAAAAAATTTACATCTTTTGTCGGAACCATGATCAACGGAAGAGCTTTTCGTAATTTTTCCAACCAAGCCTGAGAATGATGTGCATAGGTCTTCAAATTTTTTATCCTATAAATTTTCTTTGAAGTTTAAAAGATAAAAAACAATAATATCTAAGGAGTTCCAAAATTCCCAAAATAACCTTGAATCCCCCCTTAGAACGAGTTGTTCAAGTAAAATAACTCGCTTGACTTGTTCGACCGAGCTTCCTTTCACACGATCAAGATTCGACTAGGGCACTACTCCTCTCCTCTTATATGTAAAGCCATGGATCAACTTCAGCTCCTCTCTCTTTTTCTCATTGGCTCTTAATCTATCTCGCTCAATCCATCCCTCTCTCATGCGTGCCTTACCGACACATGACCGATCAATCGGCCTTTTAAAATTAGTCAACCGTTCAATTTAGAGATCGCAAAGGTGCCAAACCCACAAAGTGGAGATCATGGAGGTCGTTCTTCGTGCGAGCTCCTAGCCGAGCATGGCTGGGTCATGTGTGTTAAGATTGTGGGTGCTCGAAGTCACAAAGACAACAATTCGTGTGAGAGGCGGGTCAAGACCAAGCTCATGCAAAGGTTTGGTTTCCCTCTTTTTAATTGTCAACAAGTTGTGATGCAGGACAGCCAATAGAAGCATATAAAGAATAATATATGGAAAAAAATTAAATAAAGAAAAAAAAAAAAGCATTGATTGTTCTAGGCATTCTGCCAATTATCATCAAGCTTCACAATTCATACTTGAAATAAAATTTCACCTCAATGGCAAGCAAATTTTTTTTCCATCATCAATCATCCATACTTGTTGGATGGTTGAAGTGGAGGAATGCACTTGGCCTGTTGTGTGATAAAAAAATACCGTTTAGACTTAAGAGAAAATTTTATAAGATGGTGGTAAGAGCTGCAATGATTTATAGTACAGAATGTTGGCCAGTAAAAAAGAAGAATAAACCTAAGTTAAGCGTTGCAGAGATGAGGATGGTTAGTTGGATGAGTGGCTTTACTCTTAGAGATAAAATGCGAAATGAATATGTTTGGAAAAAGGTTGGAGTAGCTCTAGTGACAGATAAGATTAGAGACAATAGCCTTAGATGATTTTGGCCACGTAAAGCGTCGGCCGTCCAGTGGCTCGGTTAGGAAAATAGATGTATTAGATTTGACTTATGTTAAGAAAGGTAGAGGTAGACCTAAAAGGCTTGGTTATGATATATAAAAATGACATTAGTTTATTAGAATTAAATGAGAATTTGTTACATAATAGGATACAATGTAGAAGAAGGATTCATGTACCCAAGTCCACAGTGGGATAAAAGCTTGTTGGTGTTGTCATCAATCATCCATACTAAACCATAACAACAAAGGATGGAGTCCAAATAACTAAAATAAGTCACGATAAAATTAAAAAATGTAAGATACATGCATATAGCAAGGATTATATAATCATGATAAAATAGAACTTAAGAGTAGGTGTGACGTGCAACATCAATTACATGAAATTATTGCAAATCACTCAACTTTGGAGAGTGGAAGTATAATAAACTCAAAAGATCCAGACGCAAGCAGCAACTCATCAATAATAGATCACTGAATGATCATAGGGAGTATCAACAATCTCATATGAGAGTGCAGGGACTAACACTAGGGATATCCTTGCCAGAACAAAAAATTCACTTACATAAACAAGAACAAAATATTGGTGGTATGAAAAATTCTTTGGAGCAGGTAAGAAATCGTCAGAATAGAAATAGGGACTAATAATCAGGCCAATAAAAGCTTCTAGTGTTCATAAGATCCAATATTGTATTATAGCTTTACTAGGTAGTTTCTGTAATGCAGACAACAAAAAGCACGCGATGTAAATAACACCTAAATTTAATATTCAATCAC
This sequence comes from Cymbidium sinense, assembly GCA_021442155.1. NCBI lineage: Eukaryota > Viridiplantae > Streptophyta > Magnoliopsida > Asparagales > Orchidaceae > Cymbidium > Cymbidium sinense. Next base: position 116,276,118 of record CM038219.1, on the reverse strand, counting down.
AGTAACACCAAGCAGTATTAGAACATATGCTGCAGCTATAAAGTCATCACTATGTATAGAATTCAGTTTCCAAAAGTCAGCAGACAACAAATGCACATAAATAATAGGTAATGCAATAGAATGTGATATATGAAGGGAGGTTTGTAGAACAAAATCCTTAATGTTTTCTAGGTGATAAACTATGATAATTAAAAACAGGTGGGGAATCTGAGAAAAGATTAAAATGTATAGATTGCAGAAGAGTTTGATTCAAGCAAACTGACATATCCTCAAGATACACAACCTTCGTAAATATTAGTTGGCCCAAAAGTGCAAATCTTAAATATCATCAATTTGCAAGTAGAATGGCTACAAAATTTCTCCAAGTGAGCAACAAAAAGAAAGTAATTCGTACCCAAGTTTTGAGTGATAAAAATGAGAATGCAAGACAAAAGTGTAGTAAAAGTATCAAAGGTATTGCATACTAACAAAAAATTAATTCCAGATAATGGTTGTAATCCAACTAATATTTAGATTATTGAATCATAGACTCCACCTCACCTCAAACCAATCTGCAGACCTCTCCTCAACCCCACATTAATAGGAACCACATGTTGATGTACCTTTATGATGAGACCATAAAAGTAGTTGGTGCTTATGCCCATTAAGTATATTATAGGAAAACTTAAGCATAAATTTTGGGAAGAAATTGATAACCTAATCTAACATACATATTAAGGCAAGTGAATAACTGTTGATGGTAAGAAACATATTATACTTTTTGTTGAAAGCTTAAAATCAAGAAAAATAAAAATTTGTTAATAGGAGGGAATAAATTTTAGGTGCACATAAACATGGATATACTAAATCACAAATATAAATTTTCTAAGAATGAAAAAAATAATAATAATCTCCCGCAAAGGTTGTAAAATTACATCTGAGAAAGTTTAATGATGAAACATAAACTGGTATCATTTAATGAATACCCTAAAAGTAGAAAAAAAAATAACCATGAGGTATAAGCGTATAAGCTATTCAAAAGTAGCCAAATTTAAAAGACATTTTTTCTTTAATGAAGAGATAATTATTAAAGAGGCCAATTAGAATTTACAAGTTGACGTTGGATAATAGTTATTAATAAGAATATTTGGTGAAGAAATCAGGAAGGCCAAAAAACCTATTAAAAAAAATGATTTTAAATAAGAATAGAAAACAACTTTATCAAGACAATATTTAAAACTGAAATTGAAAATCATAAAGGGAGTGGTAACACCAAGGCTTTTGAATAATAGTTATTTTATTAATAAGACCTTTTGATGAAGTTAGCAGCATATAAAAAACATTAAGGAAGATTGCTTTTAAAGAAAGAGAAAAAAAAAAACAACTTTATCGTAACAATATTTATAATTAAACTTTAAAGTCATAGAGGGAGTCGTAACAAACATCGAGGCACTTGGTTAAAGACTTTGATCAATATAGACATCCTACAAGTTGAAATAGGAACTTGGTAAAAGATCATGATGGTGGAAAAATATAAGATTGCAATTTGAGAAATTATGGTCTTAAATCTTTAAGATGTGGATATCTTTATACCAGAGTAAACATTAGAAACAATTAAGGTATTGTTAGGTCCACAAACATATGTAATTCAATGTCATATTATTGGGTGATGTTAAGCCATTGTTAACTATTCAACATGCCGACATTTCCATACAATAAATTCAAAAATGAATGGCATGCACCACTTTGGCATTGAGATGTCACCTGAATAGAACAGAAAAGTCAAAAACTTTCACTATTGTCGCATAGATTTTAGCTATTTTACTAATTGGCTTACTCCACTTGTTGCCTCCTCCACTCTCACTCGTGCCTCATAGATTCCCCCACTACCCAATCTATCCTCCATGATATAGTTTAGTTCATTCATTATTCTTTAATAGCCAGTAAAATTCTTATTCAATGTGAAAGAACACTTAAACATACTTTTTGGGAGTTGATTTTTATATATATGTTGTGGTAATGGGAAACATACATGATTTTAGTTTTATTTTTTATAATAAATTATGAGAACCTAAATTTCTATATTCGCTAGCTATTTGAATGAATAAAATATTGATAATAGAAGTCAACTCTTTATGAGTAACTCAAATGAATTTTTTTGGTAAAGTTCAAAATTGAACAAAAAACTGTTTAATTGTTTGCATGCACTTGTCAATTTAATATAAAGATGAAATTAATTGCGCTTTAAAAAAAGGTGCATAAAGGCAAAACTCTAAGTTTAACAAGATATTTATTAAAATTTCAAGTGTTTTGAGAGGTCCTGGGTTTTTATGGTTAACAAATTTATCCAACAAGTCATAAAAATATGTCAAATGATTGGAGAACTGATTAGTAATAACATAGAAACAAATAAATATAGAAAGCCATCATTATAGGAGAAGCAAAATTAAAAAGCGGCCTTTGAGCAATGATTTGGTAGCATCCTTGAGTCAGATCATTAAATCATAAAAACAACCTCCCAGGATTGCAAGATAAGACTCCAAAATCAAAGAAAAATCATGTTTATTAATGATAGCATGGAGTTAGTAGAGACGCTTACAAAATGAAAATAGAAAATAATCACATCAACATCAACATATCAGTGTAATGATTTGTGCAGGAAAGTTTAATTATAAAGGAAATTTTTGTGCTAGGATAATTAATTTGGCCAAAAGAATTTTAAAAGATTTTCATATTGCTTTGTTGACCTTTAAAAAATATATAATTGGATTCATGAGCATTTATCTGTCAAACAAAAGTTAAAAAAATGTCCCAATGAAAAGGTATATTGGAGTTATTAATATATGTATGTATGTACGTGTGTGCTATATTCACAGGGCAATAACAAGTAGTAGTAATAATTAGCTATAAAGTGACCAAAAAGATCATGCATAGTAAGGCTACATCAAGGATCAACATTAAATATGCATTCAAGTCTATCAAGGGAAAAGAGATATGTGTGCATTTTGTTGCACTAAAGAACCCCTCTATCAGAAACAGAGGGATAAAAACAATGTGCCGAAGTACAATGAAATAAACACCACTTATTGCATACAAATTATAAAGTACCTTCCTAACATAAAATTTCCTACACTACCACTACCCCTCAATTTGTAACACACATAGGAATTAGTTCTATCATGTTATACAATTGAGAGAAGGGGAGACGCCCAAGAATTTTTGTAAAAATATCAATCATTTGGTCAAAATTGGAGACATGAGAAGTGATAATCTTTTTAGAAAGTACATCATCCTAAACAAAATGGAAATCAACTTCAATATGATTGTTTTTTTTTATGGAACACAAGTTTGCTGGCAACTGACAATATAAATAAAAGCACAGTTATCATATTTTAGAATCATAGGTCATATAACAAAAAAAAAAAAAATCCAAACTCTCTTGAGAGTCTTTACCCATAAATCTCAACATAGTTTGTTTCTTATTTTTTCATGTGACTAGATTTCCTCCAACAAAAATACAATATCAAAATGTCAGCTTCTTGCCTTCAATGGATCACATAGTCATCGCCTAAAAATACTTCACATAGTCATTGTCTAAAAATACTTTCACATCTAAGAGCTCATTTCTGGTGTACAATATTCTAGGACTTTTCAAGTACTTATAAATATACATAATGATCTCCCAATATTTTTTTTAAAATGTGCATATGCATGCTAACAAATCAAATAGTGAATGAAATATAATTCCCTACCAATCTTCTATATTGAGATTGATCATCAAAGAATTCCTCGCTATCTAAAGCGATCAAAATACCTTAGGGCATCAGCAAATTTGCAATCAAGAAGGCCAGGCACTCCAAGAAAATTAGTAGCATATTATCCCCAAGAAAATGAGATCCCCTCTTTGCAGATAAATTCAACCCAAAACGTTGAGTTGACCTAGATTTCAGAAGTTCTAAAAAAAGCTCAATGGGAAATAAAAGAGATCTAACATGAAAGTATAATGTACAAGTGAAAATTGGAGAGAGTCAACAAGATATATCCATTTGAAGTGCAACTAATATGATTAAGTGTTTATTAGTGCTGCAACAAGAATAAATAATATCTTTCTAGTTCTCACAAAAATGTTATTCCATGTGCCAAAATAACTGAGGTAAAGCTTATATGAACAAAGCAACAATGTCGAAGCATTTAGGACAGTGACTTGACGATAAAATTGAAAATGTATCCTTTTATAGTAGTAAACCTGGTGGCAGAAATTCCACTTCATCTTTGCCTCAAATGTCCAACAATGATGTAAGAGAAGCTCTAAATCAATATATGATGAATGTGGAAAACGACAAGATCGATGGTACAAGGATATCCCATTAAATAAATCCACTAAATGCAAGAGAGTCTCACAAGTGAGCTTATATGGATATTAGAAGATTATTTTTTGAAAATGCAATTCATTTGATGAGCCAACTTCCCCATCCTATGCCAACATGATTCGTTATATAAGTTTCTATAATTGAAGCCTTAAATTTTCTCTATATAAGATCTTAGAACTTGAAAATTAAAAGAGGAACTTAATAGCACTGAAAAGGTAACTGAATATATCAAGAGAACTTAATCATGAATAGGTGTTACTTACAATTATGTCGGATGATTGATTTGACATCAAAAATAGAACCTTGATTAACAATCTAATAAGCAATTCCTATGGCACAAATTTTCTAAAGTTAAAACATCAAATCAAGTGAAAATTTCAAAGTATATTTTAAAATTTATCGAAGAAGTTAGTTAGGAGATTGGTGACCATTTTATAGTCTAAGTTGGTAATGATAATGCTAGTGTTTACAAGGTGAGGGAGAGGGTGGGTCCGAGCAAGAAAATTTGATGGAGAAGAGAAAGCATGTTTATAGAACTCCATGTTGAACATATTGTACTGATGTAATCCTTCAGAAACTTTATAGGTTGCCTCAGCATAAGAAAGCCTTGACTGAAGGTTAAAAAATTAGCAAGTTCATGTACCATCATAGTTAGACTTAGCCTTAATAATAAAGTTTTCTAAGTAAGAACTCATAAGACACATATCTACTAAATTTCTCTTGCCATTCTTAACTTTATAAAGAACACTAGAACCAAGCAATCTTTGGATGTTATGTTCACCTCAACATTGGATTATATTGTATTTGGGTTAAGAAACCTGAGCGCAAAAAAGTCAGGAAGATTGTTTTGAATGAGAGATTTTGGTTTAAGTGGATATATTTTGTGACAACTACTAAGCCTTTTATTCAAATATTAAGAATAGTTAATAATGAAAAAATAGCCAGCCATTAATATTGAAAATATAGCCAACAAGTTTCATTTATAATGTACTGAATAAAACAAAGAAGTTAATAGCATAGAACTTGGCAGAAATGAGTGCAGCTACATGTTTAGGAAATCATAAATGAAAAATGAAAACTTAAAGTCCATCAATATTTGTATGCAACTAACTACTATTTAAACTCTCAACATTAACATGTTAGAACAAATCAACCAATCCAGATATTATATTTTAATTGCACCAATATATGAGTAAATTGATTGCAAACACAATTAAGAAAGCAAGGTTAATCTTCAACTTGCAGTTTCAAGGAAAGATTTTTGGAATACAAAAAAAAGCAACAAAATATTCCACAAATAACATTTAACATTTACTGCTTAATTCCCCAAGTTTTTAAACCATGTTGAGTATGTTTAAGAAAAAATAATTGAATTGTGGATTCAGTTTAGAGAAAACATTCTAAACTATAAAGATTTGTAATCAAAATAATAGGTCTTACATGCTTGTTATCAAGGTGTGAGCAAAACTAAAGTATGTTTAATGAGATCATATCAAGAGGATAAATAATCTGACCACCTTAAGGATGAACTAATCTGTATACAATATGTATAATAAGTGATTAAAAGATAAACATTTGAATAAGATAATTTTATAGAATGATAAAAATCCATTCGTTCTTACTGATGCACAATTAAATAAAAAATGATTTATGAATGATGAAAATAAAGTTACACTATCACAAATACAACAACAACAACAACAAGCCTTAATCCCACTAGGTGGGGTCGGCTACATGAATCCTTCTCCATTGTGTCCATTATGTGTCAAATTCTCATTTAATTCAAGTATACTAAGATCATTTTTATACATCTTAACCAAGTTTTTTAGGTCTACCTCTACCTTTCTTAACATAAGGCAAATCTAATGATCTACTCTCCTAATCGGTCATCAGCCGACGCTTTATGTGGCCAAACCATCTAAGGCACTCTCTTATCTACCACGCTACTCCAACTTTTTTCCCGCACATACTCATTTTGCATTCTATCTCTAAGGGTAAAGCCACTCATCCACTGAGCATCCTCATCTCGTACTTAACTTAGTCTTAGTTTTCTCTTTTGGCCAACATTCACCATAAGTCATTGCGTCTTACCACCATCTTATAAAATTTTCCTTAAGTTTAAGTGGAACTTTTCTATCACATAATAGGCCGATGCATTCCTCCACTTCAACCATCCAACTTGAATTCTACTAATAACATCTCCATCTATTTCACCATCATTTTGAACAATAAATATCTAATTCACTCTTATTAATGACTTAATCACCTAAAGTTACAACACTACCACTAAAACTTCTACAACTAAAATTGCACTCCATATATTCGCTTTAGATCTACTTAAACTAAAACCTTTAGACTCTAAAGTTGACCTCCATAATTCAAGTTTCGTTGGACTCCTAGTCTTATCAACAAAAGAATGTCAAGAAAAGCATACACCAAGGTACATCTTCTTGTACATGCCTCGTAAGAACATCCATAACTAAAGTAAAAAGATAAGGGCTTAATGTTGATCCTTGATGTAATCCAACTGAAATAGGAAAATATTTTGTCAATCCTCCTTGTGTTTGGACACAAGTAACAGCTCTAGTATACATATCCTTAATGACTTGAATATAACCAATATTAACTTCTTTCTGTTCTAGAACTCTCCAAAAAACATCTCTTGAGACTTTATCATAAGCTTTCTCTAAATCAATAAATATCATATGTAGATCCTTCTTATTTTCTCTATGCTTCTTTGATGGAAGAAAAAAAAAAGATCAATACAAGTCAACAAGAAAGTAATCAAAAAGATTAGTATGAAATTTTAAGCAATAGAAATTCTAGCTATTAATGTAATTATTATTTTTTTGTTTGCTTATTAATATTTTCATTAGTTTTTATTAATTAGAAAAAAGAAAGATAATTAAGTACAAAGATGAAGAAAAATGTTGGGAAGATGTTGATAAAATAGAGGATGAGGGATAAGAGAAAGAAATTCACTATAATGATAATTTTAATTAACACTCCATACTTGTCAAGGGTCAATAGCACACCTAGCACAAAAGTCCACGTAGAGCTCTAATGCATAACACATAGCAAATGCACGCTATTTTAAATATGATGCAATATAAAAAATATAAATAAAAACGCAGCGAAATATAAAAAACTACTAAATTTAAAGGTAAAATATCATGATAATGAAAACATATCACAAAGCAAATGCACGCTATTTTAAATATGATGCAATATATTATAAAAATATAAATAAAAATGCAGCGAAATATAAAAAAACTACTACATTTAAAGGTAAAATATCATGATAATGAAAATAATCATAATGATACTTAAATTCAAATGTTCAATGCCTCAACCAATAAATGCCTAAACCAATAAACGAAATTGATGACACAAACAAGAAAAACATGTAGTGTACTTTTTTGAAACAACATCTCATAGTCATTAGAAAATTTAATAAGCAAGTGTTCAATATCAAATAGCATTATTTATTCTTCTAATCAATTAACAGCTTCAATCATTTAACACCTCAAAGAAATTATAAAATTTTATGTAATGCTTAATCCTAGTTTAGAAAAAATAATAGTAAATTCCATGTAAATGTTTTACAAATAAAATAAGAAATAAGAAAAAGAAGCTTGCATACAAGTATGCAAGTAAATTAGTAATACCATGCAAATAACATCATGCTTCATTGCCCATGAATGGCGCAAATAGCGTGCACTATTTTAGACCCCCTATGTAACACCATGCAATGACATCGAACGTGCAACATGCAGCTCCACACCATGCCCCATGCCACATGCCATCTGTCACTGTTAATATGTATGGAAGATCCACTAAGTAATGAGAGAGGAAAGGGCTTTGAACTCATAAATTATAACTATGACAATTTGTTTACATTGACGTGAGAGTGGGAAAGACTTATCATTAAAATTTTATCTAGACTTATATGATGATCTTACTTTGATGTGAATATGACACTTTATATTTTTATTAATTTAATAGCTTGATTCTAAAACTTACATCTCAAGGCTTATACCTTACTTTACAAACAAAAAATACATTAATACCCAATTGAGCAATTTTAAATCTATCTTTATGTAATCTATTTTCTTTTCAACATAAATGATGTGTTCATTCAAGAATATTGCAATATTATGTGAAGCGAGACAAGCTACTCCAATATTGATCCTTATTATCAATTTGATAGTTTGACAAAAATAAAATGATGAAATTGCCAAAATTATCTTTAAATTTCATCCATCATTTCAATATATACAAGCTTTTATCTGATGACAAATTCTATAAACCTCAACAATGAGGTGCTTTCTCAAAAAATATTAGGCTCAATAAGCTTTCATATCCCTCTAAAATAATTTTTGATCAACCATTTTGTTATGGGGCATAGCCGGGGCCATGATGGTGAAGCAAATAACATCCATGGTTGCAAAATAGAGCCCTTTTATCCTTTATATTAATGCGTTCATATTAATAATATTTTTTAGCATTGCTCAACGAAGTTCAACTATTCATTCATTACCTAGCATGCAATCATAGACGATCCATACCTACATACTCCTAGTGATTCCTCCTCAAAATTCAATATTATTTTGTAAAAATCCTATAATTGACTGGTTCACTAATACAAACATCTCTTCTTTTGGATATATTGCAATTCTCTATTTCTACATTTTTAGATTCAAACACCTATTCTCATATAGCACATAACCACTAACCAGTTTCATTGTTCCACATGTCCTCTATACCACTTATGATTATTGTTGATGGTTCCCTCTCTTGTTTCTATGAAGGGCATTATACATCCTTCCAAATCTCTCTCTCTCTCTTTTAAATGTTTTAAATGTCCAATGATTTATTGCTAGTCTATCATCTATTCACTATTTTACAAAAACTTATAAATGTTTTGTAACCTTTTTCCCTCTTATTGTCTTTAAGAAGCACAACTAAAGTAAAACAATTGTTGAAGCAGGCAGAGTCTATTACTTGACAAATGAGATCCCTCCGCTCTCTCTTTAACCATTGCTCTAAAAACTGGCATTATTGGTTGGCCATCATCCTCCTACAATACTTTGGGGTTTCAATTTTGTCTTGTTTTTTTCTCTCTTCAAATTTAATTATATGGCCTAAGACTTGAGTAAATACCAATATTTATCCTTTATTTTTTCTACCACTAATCATCAAACTCTTCCTTTTAAGTTAGCCCACTTAGGCATTTAAGGTTTTAGCCTTATTCTTAATCAAAATTCTAAAAATTTGAAACATTCATTGATGATTATGTCAAGACAACTTAGATTTATTTACTTAAATATTAATAAAAAAATCATTCATGCTTTTCAAAAAATTTATCAAAAACTAAAAACATAAAGTTCACACACTACCACCTTGCATTAGCATGGAAGTGCATAAGACACATCAAAATAATTCATGAAACATAGCCTAACACTAGGATTGTTCCTAAAGCAAGTTAAAGTTTAGTCAAGAGAAAAAATTTGTGCTGATAATTGACTTAAAATTAGTATAATAAAGATTGACTGCTTTATTTAATAGATGTGAGAATCTTACAATTAGCAAGGTTTGAGAATTAAGTGATATAAGTGAATGGCAAATCTATCTTGAAATATTATATCAGAGAATAGAGATGCAAATAAAAATAAGCTTATGAATTGTACAATGATAAATGGAGGATTGCCTTGAGGGTCTAATGAGAAGACAATAATGTCAATGTTAACAAGCCAAAAATATTACATTAAAGATATTACGAGAGTGGTACCTAATGAGAAAATATGGTACAAAGAAGACTTTAGATATTTATGCAATCACAATAAAGAGTAAAAGATGCACTCATAAGATGAAACAATAAAATTCATGTGAAAAAACTTGAGGAAAAAATAAAAGCATCCTTAGGATGCTAAAAATTTCAAATCACTATTAATATGCATCCATTATCCAAAATATAAGTTGCAAAAATTAAGATGACATTGAAAAGATCAATATTCACAAAATTCACAACATGGTGATGCATACAAGGTGTGTGGGAATTAAAAATAAGTGTTTGTGGGAAAAGCATTTCAAATAGCTGCATTTGACGTCATAAAACCTGATTGAGAGCAAGAACCAACTAACAATACCTGATGTCTGAACATATAATCAAGTTTTTAAGTATTTTGCAAAATTGGCTTGTAGGTTTCTCATTCTAAGCACAACTTGTTACTCAATCTCATAAAATGATTTGCTTTGTATGTAGACCATTTCATGAAGAAATATAAAGCCTAATTGACCTCATTAATAGGGCTGCAAATGAACCAAGCTAAGCCAATCAAGTATTTATTCAAGCTCGAGCTCTCTTACAAAATCCAGTTCAAGCATTTAGTATTATGTTCAAGCTCAAGCTCTTTAATAAAAATCATGTTCGAGCACAACTCGAGCTAGATTCGAGCTCAATTCATATTAGGATTATCAAGCCAATTAACGAGCAATTTATTTAACGAAATAAAAAGCTTTAATCAAGCCTTAATCGAGCTTGTTCACAACCAACTCATTAGGAAATATAAATGAATTGTATCAAATTAAGTATGTTAAGCCTAAAAAATAAAGTTTTGAACAATTTTGCTCACGAATGAGCCACATTGAGCCTTAATCAAACTTCATAATAAGCTTGTTTAAGGCCTTTAAATGATACTTTTAATGAGTATAAATGAATCAATCAACAAGCTATTCAAACTTGTTCATTTAGTCACTGAGTTTTACAAAAATGTTCGAGCTCATTTGATTAGTTACACAAGTGATCATGAACAAGCTTTAATCAATTTGATTCACAAGTAGCTTGTTGAACGCTCAGTTTATTTGCAGCCCAACTCATTAACTATCATAATCAAACAAAGACATGCAGAGTACACAAGGTACAAGTAGTGTCTACATTTTAATTTTCAATCTTCCACAAAACTCCTCTATTTCAACCTTTGAAGTTACATGTTTCCCTATAATTACAGATAATACTCATCACTCTTTCACTTGCAACATAATATTATTTTCAACAAAGTTCATTTTCAGAAAAAAAAAATCGAATACAAACACCAACGAAACACTCATAAAACAAGTTGACCATAGAAGATATTAAAGATGAGAGCAAATCTACAATCACTAGATTAAAGGCAAACCTTCTTCTCAAAGGCAAGCTTGTTTAACTCTATCAATGTCACAGTATTATGGCAGCTCTGACAAAATCCATAAGTTCCTCTTACACAAACATATTTACTTTCATCAATGACGCATTCTTTGCAATAAGAAGTTGTACACGTGTAGCACATATAATGAGCAGCTTTTTGACAGGTGCTGCATATGTGACAACCTGTTGTACAAGAACAAAATACAGTAATATTCAGGAACAGTAGTCCAGCAAAAGAGCAATGCAGTTTAAAAGTAATAGAAACAACATTTACGAAGAGTTGCATGGTGAACCCGTCAAGTAAACTCCTAAGGATTTGCCAGATAACTAACATCTTAAAATTACCATGCTAATCAGAAATTAATTACATAGGACAGTTAGGGGAATTTTGGAGGTCATAAAAACTGGATTGTGATCGTGGATGCAAAAGGAAAAAACTCATAAGTTGCTTTCAAACGTTATTAAAAGGAAAGTTACAAACTCAATTATCCTACTAGTGGATATCCTTTGACCACAATATCCCAGATTTCTGAATAAAATAGTTTAGTTTTTTTCTATTCATCCACTTCACTGACCATCTCCTTGAAACTATTCATGCAAATTAAGTCCCTACTTCCAACTTCGTGAGGTCTATCTAACCACACGCACATAAGATGAGAAAAGTAATGCGAATGCTGAGTTAGCAAGGAGAGAAAAAGAAGTGTAATTAGAACAGTACCGCAGTTCCATTTTCCCTTCGAACGGAAGAAAGCATCGTCCCGATTCACACAAGTAGGATGATAGGCTTTGTAACACCCCCTGCAACAAAACCAACCCAACAAAATAAGCATTAAACTAAAAAAAAACAAATAGGATATCGCCGAACTACACCAAGAAACCTCCTGTTACAAGCCACGAGATTCGGATTCCTCCGATCGAAGCAAACGAAGCAGACATCTTCCTGCTCCTTCTTCCTCACAGGCGTAGCCTTCGCCTCCGGATTCTTCCGCGGCCGTCCTCGTTTCCGCTTAACAGGGTCACTATTCACCACTTCCACCGTCATCGTCGAGTTTTCATCCACCGCGATACCCCCGGTATCACCCGTTTCAGCCATCACGGCCACCTCGGTATCATCTACCGCATTCATCGTCTCAAAATCCAAAGCCACACTCGCGGAGACCTCTTCCGTTAAAACCATTTCACCCGCGGATTCGGGAACTGGAGCTACATCACAAGAAGATGAGGAAAGAGGCGGGTCGGCCGTATCGGGAGATCCCTTCAGCGATTCAGTATCGTCGCGCTGCGAAGAGAACTCTACCGGCGTCTCCAGCACCTCGTCCTCGTGAAGAGCTGGTATCTCGTGGCCAAGCTGGTCGATCTGATGGCGGAAGTCAGTGGCGTGGAAGTCGAGCTCGGCGTCGGTTTGTTCCATCAAAAGGTTTAGGGTTCAGGAAAAACTCTGGTGCGGTTGAAAGTATTAGAAGTGAGGGTTTGGGCGGGGACTCGCAGCGTCGAGCACGAGAAGAAAGGGTGACGAGCGAAAAATGCGGTGGAATTTTCCGCCGTTTTTCTTTCTTATTCGGGAGTGGTTTTGCCACTTTATTTTGATTTTTATCTCATCTTTTCAAGCCTAAGTAAAATCGTCGAACGGGCACGGCCGGAAGGGGCAGAATGGCGGGGTACGGGGGCACGTGCTTCCGCGAAAAAAAATATATCGGACCGACTCCGACCAAGTTAGCCTCATTAACATCAGTCATCTTAAATGACTTCCTAATTCAATTATTAATAAAAACAATATTTTATTTAAATTATATATTAAATTTACATATTTTATAATTTATTATTTAATTACACTTAAAAAAAATAAGAAATTTACATTCATACCTCTCAAAACATCCTATATCACATATTTTGTACCTAAATTTAAAATATTATAAAAATAACATTCAAAACATCCATTCAAAATAAAATTAGTACTCTCCGTTAAATTCTTAATCTCTCACATATGTAGGGTTGTGCATTATTTGGTTATAACCAGAAAATTAAATCGAACCAAAATTTTTGAGTAATTTGGTTCAATTTTGAACTTAATAATTTGGATTTTGGTTTTAATTAATGAAAACTATGGTTTTTGTCTTTTGGATCGGTTTGTTAAATAAAATTTTTGATGAAACTAAATAAATCAAAATAATTATATGTAATACGAATTATTAATTTATGTATAATAAAGCATCTATTATATATTTATTTTTATTATTTATTTTCAATAATGCTTTTGGAGACCGCTATCCAATTTTTCAAAATATTTTGCCCATAATATATTATCAACTTCTAAGTCAAAACATCATTCAAGTAAGTATAAATTAGTTTTAAATATATTTAGCATGAAGTAATTACATTTTGATTAGATTTATATTATTTTGTTTATAGCTTGTTCATTATACAATAAACAATTATGAAAATAATTTTTAAATGTAGTAATGCTTTATCAAAACCAAACCAAAATAACCGAACCAAATTATTATTCGGTTTGTTTGGTTTTACATTTTATTTGATCGGTTTGGTTCAATATTTTAGGTATCCAAAACCAATCGATTTTAAAAATTATCATCCAATCCATCCAAATCAACCAAACGCACACCCCTACACATATGTTCCGATCCTTCATCTTCTTGATAGGTCACCGGTGATTGGTCGCCATCACTAAGTTGAGTCTCAGGTTAAACCATATGAAGCTGATTCCTAAGCTTTTGCCAACTAATAGTTAAACTTGTATAGTCACCATCAACTCATTAAAAATTTGATATTTTTTTTATGAATATTGATATTTTGATGAGAATTTAAAAAGTAATTATATGTGGTGCTAATTTTATAAATGTCAATATTTTGAATACTATTTCAATTGATCTCCTTTTCAAGATGAATTGAGAGTCATTCAATCGACTTTGAATAAAATGGAGTCTAACTATTAGTTGGCCTAATTAAATTTTAATTCTAATTTAATATAACTTTATAACTTTAATTTAAGTTAATTTTGATTTCATTGGGCTCAATTTTTATCTCTAAACTTAAATACATAGTCTACAATGTTGATACATCTTTTAATTGTACAACAAGCATGTTTATATATTAATGATAGTAATTTAGAGATTTCTAAATTGATTAGATTACTACATAATGCTTCTAAATATAATTAAATAAGAAGTTACCTCTTAAAGAGGGGATTATGAATGAATAGTACATTTGTAAGCAAAAATATAGCATATATTTTTTACTTGATGGAAACTTGAAATTAAAGGAATTGAAAATTTTATTTTCATGTTATTAACTCAGAAGAAATATTTTTTGCTGATGAAAAAATAATTATTGAAATTGTAGATCTAAAGATGAAATCAAAAAATTTATTTTTTGCTAAATTATAAAATATGCCATTATTTATGGCTAAATTTTTAAACTAAGCATGTTTTAAACTATAATTAGCGAAATAGACATTAAAAGTTAAAAGAAAATTCATTTAACGAGCGATACACGGTTGATTAATCCGATTCATTAAACGGACGAATAATAATTATTTTTTTAAAAAGCGTGGACCAGCGTATTTTAATGTCAGTCGCCATTGTTGGAATTGAGAGTTTGGTATCGGAATGGTACCCCACAACTTTCATGTTGACAAAAGGTGATTGTGGTTATAGTGATTTTCGCCACGCTGTGCCTTTTGAAAAGACCAACCGCGATATTTTGACGCATCTGGAGTCGTCGTTGGAATTAAGCAAGCTTGGTATCGTTGGAATCAACACAAATTACCCACGATTTTCATATTGACCAAAAAAGGCAATTATGGCTCCTTGCATTGCAGTTTTTGCCAATGCGCAAAAAATATAACGCTTTGAATAAGGCAATCACCGCCAGATTTTGGCGGTACGAGTCATCCGTCCGAATTTAGCAACTTGGAAGAATGCAAAATTCTCCACTATTTTATGTTGACCAAAAAAGGCGATTATGGACCTTTACATAGAATTTTTCGTCAATGCGCAAAAAATCTACGGCGCAATTTTGAATAGTGCGTCCAGTCGCGATATTTTGTATTGAAGTCATCCGTTGTAGGAATTGAGCGAGCTTGGTATCGTTGGAATCGGCACAAAATTCCCAGCGACTTTTATGTGGATTGAAAAAGGTGATTGTGGCTCCTTGCATAGCATAAATGCAAAAATCTGGCCAGCTTTTTGAATAGCGACCAACAAGGTTTTGCCTGTCTGAGTTGTCCGTCGAATCTAATAACTTGATATCATTGGAATTGGCACAAAATTCTTAATGACTTTCATGTTGACGTAGAGATGCGATTTTGGATCGTTGCGTAGCAGTTTTTTTGAATATGGGTGGATTCAAAATAGCAATAGTGGATGGATTTACTTAACATGTGAAATTTGACAGTTGAAGACATTAACAAAAAATAATAGATGTGATAATCTCATTACAAAGTTTGCTAGTTGAAATGTCTACTCGGCATGACAAATTCGTAGCTCTTGTCTATTTCTCTAAAATTTCTAAATTTGACAGTTCAATACCAACAAGATATCTCTGATATTCCGCAGGCCAAAATGCAAATTACTTAGAATGAAAATATATAACATAGAAAAATAGTGTCTTGATATACAGTGTACATAGAAAATATACAATATTGAGAAAACAATATACATCAAGCTACCATATGATCTAAAAGATGACATATGTGGACATATAAGGTAGCGGTGGTAGTGTGTCACTCCCTAGAGTATACTGAGCAGGTGGTCGCCGAGAACGGTCTCATAAATGGTGTTGCCGATGCTGCGCTTCATCTCCAACCTAATCAGTGGTCTGCTTTGGATCACCGAGGGGTGTAACATCGGGTATCTCCTGTGATGGTCCTGGCTGGAAGGGGATAGTGGGGTACACTCCGTGCATATGTGGCATATAGACCGGTGGGTGAGGATACATGGGAGGGTCTGTTGTCTTCCATGATTGAAATGGACTGAACATGGCTTCGATATGATGCTGAGTGGTGCCAAATGTATGGACCGACATCGGTATAGATGGACTGCATCAAATCCTACAGTATGTGGCTGAGAAGACAAAGGTGCTGCAAAAGAACTACTTCATCCGTATCCTCATCTATATATGTGCATATTCTTACGTAATTTCCTGCATAACTCTCATAAGTGTTGATTGAATGCTGAAAATTAGTGTCCTATTCTCTTCTAAAATAAGGTTGAAAAATATATTGTGTGCCCAATATATGTTCTGTAGAGGCAGGTATGTAATTCAGTACTCATAACGTATAAATATTTGTTTGGCATACAATTTTTCAGTGCTTATCATCAGTCTCTCTCCAGGAGCTCGAGGATAGTAGGTGGTAGAAGGAATGGTTGGAGCCCTCAGCATGTACAAGGAAGCCCAGGACCGATACCACCTCATGTATCGATTAACATCCGGGTCAACAGGAGGTGTAACATCATCCATGACAACAATTGAATCAAGTCTAGCCTCCCACTGTGATATGTAAACGGCGATAATCAATCAACATCGCCTTCCGCACCATCGACTCGTTAAAATGGTGGACTATAGGCGCCACGTCCACTCTAGGTGACAGACCAAACTATCTAAGCACACGATTTGGGAGGTACCACTCAAATCTTTTTCAATTGATCAAAGGTACCTAGGCCAAATTATCGCACATGCTACATCGCGTACTGTTGTTGCACTCTCATATCACCTACAATATGAAAGAAAAATTAAATGTCATACATAGGATTGTATAGGTGAACATATGAACAAATTGTGCTCTTAGTCATACCTACTATGTAGCAGCCCATCAAGCTCATCTCTATACATTATAACATGGGCAAGTGTCATCTCTCATAGGTAACCCTCATTCCACCTACAACCAATGCTTAGCCCATCCAACTCTACCGGAAAGGGTACTTACAATGTGGGTCGCCCAACATGTACATGCTCCCACGACCAAACTTGAAGTAGGTGCAAACATCCTGCCATATTGGTCCGCTTTGGCCTTGTGGCCTCATTCAACTCCCTATACAAGTGTGCAAACACAACCGCTCTAATCGAGTGCCTACTGAATAAGCTCAAATCATCTAGTAGTGGTAAGTACTACAAATGTACCTCAGACCCGGACATATTTGGCAAAAGGAAGTAGCCAATAATGAACATAATGTAAGCTCTAAGGTGCATCAGAAAGTCAGTATCGGTAGATCCAAGTATGAATCTTTATAAAATGTCCACCGCAACCAACGTATGGGTAAGCAGGTCCGTGCATGCGCCTGCCCCATACGAAATATGGATGTAACATGTGATTGTACTGGATTGTGGTATATCACATCGAGCTCTAGATGTCTCCCGATGAGCTCATCACAATAATCAGGCCAAGATAGCTATCGTCTCCCCTCCCCAATCACTATAGTCCGATAATAGAGGCCCATCAATCGTACTCTAGAATCATAGTCATGTCCTGGTGATCATCATCTCACCAACCGCAGTGAAAAGTGTTTGTCATGGTGACCGCTAACAAAAGGTGGTGATCAAGCGATATACTGCATATGAAACACTAACTCAAAGATCATACCCATCCAAAAATAACCAGAACCACTCCACGAACATCGATAGGTGACGTGCCTCAAGAATTGTCGCCTGCACAATATGAATTGATGAATTTATCAAAAAGGCATTTAGTGTAGGGTAGCTTTGACAAATAATAAAACTTACCAGATATGGGTGTGCAGCCCTATGTTTGCCACGCAATGATGTAATAATGGGGTATAACTCTGGCGTGCGGGCTGAGTCTCGGAGGCTCCTCTGCGGCAAGATCTACGCCGACGTCAGATGCTCCTCCTTAGATTCCATTTCACCTGTCTAGCAAACAACTTCTGAAAGTGCATGTCAATACCAAAAATAGAAATCATCAGAAGTACAATGTAATAGTGTGAACATGAACATAAAACAACAGGAGTAAACACAGTCTAGGCATGCACATAAGTAAACTGTTCATGCACACGATGAGGTCCTACATACAGTACAACAGGCATGTACTGAGGCATAACTGAAAAAATAGCCCGCTAACAATGTATAGCTACTACTTACATTAACCAGCGAAGAACAAACAACTTCTAGCAACAATATAGAGAAAACTATAATATAGGCATGCACATAAGAAAACTATTCATGCACATAATAACAAGGTCCTACATACACAGGTACAACATATACATGTTTACGGAGGCATACAACTGAAAAAATAGCCTGCTAACAATGTATAACTACTACTTACATTAACCAACAAAGAACAGCTAACTTCTAGCAACAATATAGAGAAACCTACAGTCTAGGTATGCACATAAGTAAATTGTTCATACACACAGTAACAAGGTCCTACATACACAGGTACAACATATACATGTCTAAGGAGGCATACAATTTAAAAAACAATCACAAGAACTATGCATTACCGACCAAGGAAAACACACCCTACACTAACAACAATGTAGAGTAAAATACATCAACAATAAACATACATGAGTAACAATAGTGCTGAAAAAAACTACATTGTAGACACATTAACAAGAACTAACATCTTCTAGCAACATAAGTAGGATAAAATAACAGTCTACCGCAACCACACTAAGTCCTATGTAGATGATTTTGAAGACAAGTGGCTCTATGCCTAGCATTTTTGCATGGTCCACATATTCTATTACTTCATTGCACATTCTCATCCATTGTGTTGGTATATCTTCATGTCCTGGGCTTGCCAGTTCGCCTTCTGATATTCGGTGGTGCTAGTTCAATCAGATGACGATCTGGAAAATATGATGGCCAGTCAATGCAATCAGGAATGACATAAAATTGAGTGACGATTTACTGATGCGGTAGCGAGATACGATCGTGAATGACTCAAATGACGTTGCCCTAACATCACAATAACATGCGAACATGGAATGTGAAGTAATTGGGGTTGCTTGCATGTACAACTATAACTATCTTGTTCTTGCAGTTCAACCTTAAATGACATTGAGAATATACTAAACACCTGAAATTCATTTAAATTTATTCTTGTAGGCTCTGGGCATCTCCTAGCTTCACGCTCATTCTGTTGCAGCTGAGCCTTAACATGCGATGCAAATATTAAATCACTCTGCCTGATCATATCAGAAGCTGTCTCAAGGCGTTTGGTAAAAACTGATACAAGATTATAATAAATTGATGTAATTAGTGCTTGTATCGGCAACCCACGTGCCCTCTTCAGCACACCGTTGAAACACTCTGATGCGTCAGTGGTCATTGTGTCATAATGATATCCGCCATCATTACCCAATGACTACTTCGCCACATCTCTTATACCACCAAGATTTTGATATTCACGATGCGTAATGTAACGTGTGAAGGTGTAAATGTCAGTTGTATTACCTGCCACGTACATCTTCTGACACACAAACTCAGTATCAGAAATTCTCATAGTTCTACATGCCTTCTTAAAATTCTCTCTAAGATGGAGCAAGTGGCGAAGCAGCTTGGGAAATAATTTGACATCCACGCATTTAAGCTGAATGTCGGTCAAAGATAATGCATAAATCAGGCCGAGTATATATAAGCAAAATTAAGTCCTATAATGTCATAATAAACCAAGCCAGGACCCATTACACTCTACTTCAATTATTGTAAATGCTAGAGGATACAAGCCATTATTTGCATTAATACCAACTACAGTAAGAAGAGTTCATCTGTACTTTTCCAAGAGAAATGTACCATCAAGACTCAGAACTGATCTGCAAAATTGGCAACTGACTATAGATGGCCCAAATGACCAGAATATGCACTGAAAATGGCCAGATTCACTTGACTGAATGCGATACACTATGTCAGGCATAACTGCACATACAATAGCCATGAAGTGATCCAGTGAACGGTATGACTCTTCTCAACTGCCAAAAATAGCCTGTATGACCTTTCTACGTGCATCCCAAGCTTTCATATAAGACACCCTAATGTTAAATTTTGATTCCATACGACCAATAATTTTCCTAAGCTTCAAATACAACTGGTATCTAATGACAGGTTGGATGTAGTAGCTAATAAACTATGAGGTGCACTGCCTGTGTTCGGTACTCAATATCGAATGAGAACATATGTGTGAGGCTGTCATACTAGATGTCCTCTAGGCACCGCCAAGCCTTTTGCTCTCCTGAGCATGTAGATGCCACATGCATGACCTACTGGAATGACTGTTATGTATGCAAAGTATAGTGAACCTCATCTTGTTGGAGTCACATGTTACATATTCCACATTATTTGTTATAGACCAACCCTGAACAGTAAATTTAAGGTGCCTTTTATCATGGAAATATAGCCCCTCATTTAAGTCTGTTGGAATGAAATTCTTCTTAGAATCTCCGAGAGGCCATCGAAGTTCAATTGTTCATCACATTCTTGTGCTATCTAATAAGCCTAAATATAATCATTGCTACTAAACATGTGTTCCTCAGTACTGTTTATTTTGTTAGAGTAATGTCTTACCAAATGATCGTTCCCAGAGTCTGGACATTGTTCTTCTCCAATGTCAACTTCACTATCAGCTGTGTCAGAACTCGTTGTACTAGGCATTGTTTCGTAGCCCTCATCTTCAATCGATAACGGTGCTACATGATCATCATGGTATTCACTCATACTAGCAGAAGATGAGGTAATATGATGAACATAAATAAGAGATGCAGTAACATCTCTCTTATCAGTGCTGCACATTATAATGCAGTATATAAGATAAATTAGACAATGACTTCGATGTACGTACCTACAAAAACCTTCATTGAGGTCAGTCTGATATGGTTCCTGTCTTCAATTGGATGAAATTCAACTCTAGTAAAATTATGAACTTCGTCATCATCTATTTGTTTCAACTTAATTTTGATGTATACAATTACAGATTGTATACTTGCTGCATTAATGACTGACTTAGATACTTTATCGTCATTTAATGGAAAAGCAATGAAACCGACACCAATAGGAAATCTACAAATGAGATTAATTTTAAAATGTGTCGAATCAACTTTCACTGACCTCATGATTCGATTCTGTATGCTTATAAAATCAGCCCGTCGTGAAACTTGTATATGACAGTTTTTTCCACCAGTGTACGTATGGAAGAAATCGTCACTAATACTGAGTTGACTGCCATAATATAATACTAAATAAACTGTGTCTAAACCCATATTTGAATCTAAAAATATGTATTGGAGATAGGAATGTTGAATATCACACCTGTTTAAATCAATCAGATTCATAAGAACTATATGGATCATACTGGGACTCAATTTCTGTTGAAGTAAAGACGACCAAAATGAATACCACCTAGAATTTCAAATCCCAAATCTTATTTTTTATTTTTTACATCTAATTAATTTATTCACAACATAAAACACATTCCTAAACATACATATCCAACAATATATTCATAAACCCTAAAACATAATTACACTCTAAGTTATTATAATATCAATTAAGTAATTATAATCATCCAAATACTTTACCTAAAACATAAAATATACAATACATATAAAACATTAAAAAATTATCGATGTATATTATCATGTATATTTCCCTAAAATACTAACAACACATCCCTAAAATTAAAACTTACATTTCTTTGCAAAATTACATTTTCCCTAAATTATCGATGTACATTTCAAAATCTAAAATGTCATTTTTTTTGCAAACTTTGCCTAAATAACCACTAACACTAATAACACACATAATATGATAAATACAAAAAATCAACATTACATTTGTATATTTTTCACTTAAAAAAAAGAGATGCAAAAAATACCTCAAAATAGTCTCACGGAATGGGTGGTTCGAGAAGAAGACATGTGCCGGTGATTTCGCTGGCAAAAGGCGGCGGGGCTCTCAAAGAAGGGCTTTAGAGAAAATCGAGATCGAGGTTTGTCCTGATCTGCCTTTTTTTTTAAAAAAAGTATTTACGCCGTTAACTATGACGCGACCGTAAGTCAATGGTGCCGTTACGTTAAACGGACGACTGTGCCTAATTAAAATTATTTTTAATGTCTATTTTGCTAATTATAGTTTAAAGCATGCTTAATTTAAAATTTTAGCCATTATTTTTTGGACATTGCTTAGGCTATAATAGCATTCTTGTAGGTCCAATATTATTTGTTAAAGATATTTCAACCTTAATGTAGATGTAGTCCGAATGCATGAAGTTCATGTGACTTTAGACTTTCTTTGTAAATGACTCAATAGACTCAATTGATATATTAGATAAAAAAGCCGAGTCAAATCAAGCTAAGAGATATAAGAGAGATGAGAAATTTAATAAAGAGTCTAGAGTAGTGTTTTGATCATATATATTTATAGGCATACCAATCAACATTATAAGATCATAAACAGGATTTGCATGAGTTTAATGATTAAGAATGATTTCATAAATATAATAGTTAGTGATACTTAATTAAGGTAACCTTAGCATTTATATGCTAGCTAAACAAATTTTTAATAATTTTAATTGCCATATATATTTATGAGTTTCACGAGATAAATAATTAATATAAACTCATAAAAAGTGAGCTTATATTATGTGATGCTAGTTAGACTGCCAACACTAGTCAAATAAAAGCCACTAATGGTTATGTCTTTACATTTTGTGGTGGTATAATATCATGAAAATCTACTAAACAAACATTAAACTCTAGATCTACTATGGAAGCAAAATTTATAGCACTTGATCTTGCTACTTTTGAAGTCGAGTGGCTTAAAAGTTTATTAATTTTTTTACCTTATATTGAAAAACTTATACCGCTATTTTAATAAATTATGATAATCAAGCTGCTATAGCAAAAGCAAAAAGTGCAAAATATGATGACAAAAAATGTCATATGAGAATAAGACATGATTCTTTATATGAATTATATAAAAGAGGTGTTGTTATTTACCATTTTATTTGCTCTGAGAAAAACAATGCAGATCGATTGACGAAAGGGCTTGCAAAGACTTCTATATTGAGATCATTAGAATGAATGAGGTTAAAATAGTCATCACAGTGGAAACCCAACCTTCAGATTGGAAACACCATGATAGAAGATTCAATGTTGTAAAAATGAAGCTGATCGAATGACTAGTAAAAGCACAATTATTATAAATATCATATATATATATTGGCTAAAGTACATTGAAATAAGGTTGAGCTATAGTTTCTAATGAGATCAAAGGCAAAAAAATTTTGCGAGATATTATAATTGCAGTGTATATTGAAGATCTCACCTATATAAGTGTTAAAGTAATAGGCCGCTGCAATGAGATCTTATTAAGATCCTAAGACATTTATGAATTAAGATGAAAGAGCAAAACCTTTAAAACCCAACATTGAGTAGAACTTATAGTGTATCTCATATCATGTATACCAAATGATACAATAATTTATATACTTAGTTCAAAACATTGGTTATTATAATATTTATTATTGTTAGATTTTGGTTATACTAAGTGAAAGTTCAAACTGGAGGTACTTTTATCGAATGCATGATAAAAGTTGACCAAAATGAAAAATTTGATTCTTGATCTCTTATTTTATTCACCTCAAGTGTACTTATAAATATTTTTTTATTGGAGAGGGAATTATTACGGAAAATAAAGAAAAAATATTATAACGTTATATTATAACGTTATAATAACATTATTCTTAGCGTTATTATTCTAATGTTATTATAATAAAAATATTAATTATGTAACTTATCACATAAATTAAATAAATACAAATAAATTAATTCATAACTTAAAATAACAGCTAGTAACGACTATAAATCATAATTATGTGATTTAATATTTGGCTTTCATCTTTCATCTATAAATAAATGATAATATGAGCTTGAATGAGATGATAAAATCTGAATATTCTCTCTTTCTATCTTCATTCATAAATTTTCTTGTCATTCTCTTCATTTCATTTTGGGTAACAAGAGAAATTTCATTTTGGGTAACAAGAGAAACATGATTAGTTCAAAGTTTTGTCGATCGTATGTGCACGCATCGGGCGGGTTGTATCTCATGAGTTGAAATGAGAGCCACAAATTGGTGCATTGTGGTGTTTATTTTTGAGATGTAGGACACCAAGCATATCTTAAGCGGTACTTATTAAAGTAATCAGATATGACATTAAGGAAAGATGCACTATCTCGAAAGATAGAAATCATCACCCTATAATGGACCTAATCACATAGTAAAGACTCCTAAGGCATGATAGGTCTTCGAATATACTAGAAATTTTTCTCCTACTTTACATGAAAAAGTAAAGTAAGGTTTATTTTAAGCTAGGTCCATTAAGTTTCATATGGAAGCAAGCCTTCATAGTTAATTACATTCTAAGGGATGTGAATCCCTTAAGAATACTCTCGATTAAAGTAGCAATTAAAGTCTCCAAATATTTCAAGGCTACACTATCAAATGATTTGTTATATTGGAAAATCAAGTGAGAAAACTCAAGGAAAAGAGTTATTATTGAAGCCAAAGGAAACGAGTAGGGAATGCTCCTGAAACTAGAAAATCTAGTGAGCATTCCAACCTATCATATAATTGGGCTTTATAATTTTGAAATTGAAGAGAATATCAATTTTGTTAAAGTTGACATTTCATTAGAAAGCTATGGACTTATAATCCAACAACACAATATTATGAAAATGCCTAAGAGGTGAGGATTTTAGCTTATAGCCCGAAGGAAACAACAACATTGAATCCTAAATCTAGGGAGCTTCGGCATAAGCCAAAGCATGACCTAAATCTAAGCAAAATTGGGCATAAGATTAACTCCACAAGAGAGGATAAACCATCCGACTACTGGAGTTACAATCACCTGGAGTGGAAGCCAGCTATTCCTACGCTTTAAATCCATGTAGGCAAGTCTCATGAAAGTGCAAGATAGTTGGGATATTATTTATTTAGAAAGATACTTAAGTCCTTAAACTTACTCCCTAAGAGACTAGAACATGAGTGGTATGAATAATGACTTAGTCTAATGCAGAATATTTTAAAATTTTATTTAATTTTTGACACTTCATTTGGACAAAGGCTTGAAATTTTATGTCTACATGCATGATGAAGTTGATTATGGGCTAAATTTGGAAATTATATTTTTCAGCACAGAGGAGATCCTGAAAGGTCAAGTTTTCTCTTATTGTGCAAAGATGGAAACCCTATATTAGCAAGAGTGAAATAATATAGCATGCATATTGTGAAACATTCAACATCCAGCTAAGGGGTTGCTAAATCTTTGATTTATCTTGATTTACGTCTTAGGCTTTATGTGAGATTATGAATTGCAAAAATTTTTAGTTATGTGTGGTTAATTGAGGTAGAAAAATTAATTTTATCCTAAGATCCTACTTGTAGGCCACACATTCAAGCATCAAACATTGAAGAAACTAAGAAAAGCATGTCATTTTTATTGCACAAACGAAACACAACATCAAATAATTTTATAACACTAGTGAAAAAGAATAAAGGGCGTTGATGTCGAGTATCACCATACAACCCGAAAAAAAAGTGGGTAGCCGAGTTCTACCCTTATACAACTTGGTAAATAGAAGAATAATTATAATTACAACAAAAGAATGGGAGTGTGGTGAAATATTTTATATATACCTCGCCTTCATCTACCTCCTTCTCTTAGAAAAAGAAGGACAAATGAAAATAGAAATATATATAAAATATGCCTTGTTGGGACACTACACAGATCCACAGGTGTTCTTATTAGAGTGATCATATACGACATTGAAGAGAGATATACTATCTTAAAAAATAGAAGTCACCACCCCACAATGGACCTAATCACCTCAATAAAGACTCCTAAGGACTATGGGTCTTCGGAATGTACTAGAGATTATTTTCCTACTTTACATGGAAAAGTAAAGTATGGTTTATTTTAAATCAGCTTCGTTAAGTTCCTTACAAGGGCAAGCCCCTATAATTAATTACACCCTAAGGAATGGGATTCCTTAAGAATACTCTCGATTAAGGTAAATGATCATTATCTCCAAAGATTTCGAAAGGTATGACTATCAATTGATTATTTATTTTTAGAAAGTTAAAGTGGGAGGATCTTCTTATGAAAACAAATAGGAGATGCTTAAGATACTAGGAAGCCTAGTAAGTATCCTAAATTACTCTATGGTTGGACTTTACATTTTTGACATTGAATTAATTTATTTGAGTTGAATTTTTATTAGAAATATAGGGCTTACAATTCCATGATACAAGGTCATGAAAATGCCTAAGAGGTGAGGATTTATGCTTCTGAGGGAGAAAGCAACCTCGGAACCTAAATCTAGGGAGCTTTGGGCCAAAAGCATGACCTAAATCTAAGGTGAAAATGATTATTTGGTTTTACCTCCATAAGAGAGGATAAACCACTTTGTTGGACTTACACCCTTTAGGAGGCCACCAACTAACTCCTCTTACGATTTCAAATAAAAGTCATAAAAACTTAAAGAGATTATTGGCTTTAATAATAATAAATGCTCATATGCTTTATTATCATTTAGGAAAATCATTTTGACATAGGCTTTGGGATTCATATGCCTAATGCATGAAAAATTAGATTATGGGCCAAAATTAGCAAGATGAGGAGATGTATTTCCACCATGGCTCTTACAAGTTAAGCCAAGTTCTCTGGCAAAGATGGAAGTCCTCCAATCAAGAGTGAAATAATATATTTTTATGCATGATGTTATAAAAGTAATGCTCATCCAACTAAAGGGTTACTAATTCTTTTATCTTGATTTTTAGTGTAAGCTTTAGGTGAGGTTATGAGTTATTTATTTTAAATTTTGGGTTGCTTAATTGGGTAAAAGATTTATTTTTCCTAAGAGCTTAATCGTCATCCAGGTCATACATCAAAGCAAGGAAGAAATTAGGAAAATATGTCATCTTAATGCACAAGTTAAGCAAACATCAATTAATTTATAAAAACTAGCACAAAAGAATAAAATGTCATTTGTGGTCGGGCTCCACGTCACAAACTTGAAAATAAATTAGGCAGCCAAGCTCTACCCTTATACAACCCAGATTACAAATGGATTAATTACAATTAATCAAGGAATTCATGTTATGTGGGGTCTTCATTCTTCACTTCTTCTTTCTTCTTTTCTTCTTTTCTTCCTTCTTTTTTTGGTTTCTTCTTTTGGATGGTTGGAATATGGTTACTCCAAAGGCTTCACGTGGTACATAAGATAAAATCTTATGACCAATGCTCATCATAATCCCCAAAACAATCATTCAAAAATCTTAATTGCAAAATTACATGAAGAGGAAAAGTAAATCTAACTAACACCCACAAAACACAAATTAGCTAAACAAACCATACAAATTCTAAGCATGTATATTGGACTTAACACCCCACATGTGGGTGACTAAGTCCAGCTGACATATTGGATTATGCTTAGGGGTATAAGCACTTTCACAACAAAAGTATTTATATTTTTATTATTTCAGCACCCCTTAAGCACAATCCCCTGTAGAAAATAATGATTAGACTAAATTGACCTACCATTCATTCTACACACATTCATCCTAACATCTAGACTAAAATAAAATATCACAAAATAAAAGCAAGCATCAAACCATGCACTGCCCTATCCTAAAGCTAAAATGATGACTTAGCCTAATGTGTGTGCTATGTAAGGTTTGTGTGGTATGCTTAGCTATGGCTTTAAGGTTTAAATTTTCTAGATGTTAAAATGTTCAACTTAGAGGGTTGTTTCATTTAAGTTATTTAATTGATTTGGGTTGATTTTATTTTATAATTTTTTTAGGTTTGAATGAACCTATAATTAATTATTAAGTTATAAATAGAGGAAAAGAGAAGAGAACTTCTCTTTCCTCCCTACCTTAAGTAATTTCTAAAGTAGATTCATGTTTGATTTTATTTAGTGAATGTTTATTTATGTGTTTTAATTAATCCTAAGTTTAGATTTTTTCTAAACAAACCTATCCAAAGAGAAAGGCATTTCAAGATTAAGTAAAGTGAATTAATATCACAAAACACACACCGCTTTATTTCTTTCCCAACATATATAACATGCATATGGATGAATCCTAAGCATATCTATACATGCAAATGAGAATATTTATCACACCTTAATGATTAATGCTAAGTAGTGTTACTTAAGAAAATTTGGATGCTTTATGATGCATGATTTTTATTAAGTAGAAAAGGGGGTATTCTTTTATCCTTTATTCATATGCGCATGTGTATGTATGAAAGACATAAGTGAGTACGATATCATTATTAGCACCAGGGGTGTAAGGTACAAGACCTACTTTAAAGCCTCACAACCCTGGTGTTGTCCAAACTAATATATCACTTTCCTTAAATACATATGGATGTACAAAAGAAATAAATGAAAAAAAAAGATAGATGCAAAAGTTTATATTTATTTGATTTTTGGTTTGGTTGTTTAATTTATATGTGTGATGTAAAATTTCTTCTTAAGTCATGAAATAAGAGTGTATAAGAATGGATTTGAGCAAGTGTTATGTCCTTTTCAATTGGACTATACACTTTACCAAACCTATATAATTCTATGTTAAGAAAGAGAGGGAGGATCAAAGACACATAATACATATCTTTATATTTCTTACATGCAAGCTTATAAATAATTATAAGTAATATACCTTTCAGTTTTGTTGTTTGATTTATAAATTTTGAGAAATAATTTTGAATTTAATAGTGATAATAACCATTCATATTCTTTCTTTAGCAAAACATGCAATTTGATATAAAAAATATTTCATTTTTGATTTGACTTTCAAAAGGTATGAATGCATGAATTTCATATGATATACACATTTAACATGTTAGGAAAGAAATAAAGTAATAAAAAGTAATGTAAATTCATTCACCTAATTAATTCCTAAAGATAATCCTATGAAATAGAATTATTTAAAGCTTAATTCTTAAAGATAATCCTATGAAATAGAATTATTTAAAGCAAATTAAATTTAGTTTTAAAGAATATTTTATTTAATTTTGAGTTTGATTTTCAATTTGAGAAATGTGAGATGAGTTTCCTGGTCCTAACCCATTCCCACATGTGTGTATTATTTTTGTTTAATTTTTAGGTGATTAGGTCAATTTTATGTTTTAGTTAGGTTAAGGTGTACATTAAGTGTATTAATTACCCCTTTCTTATACCATCTTAACATATTTAACCAAATAATTATGAGCTAATGAAATGACATAAAATCAAGAAATTTAAATCAATGCACCTAGGAAGAAAATGGCCTAATGCATTTGGCTCAATTAATTATTAATTAAGCTAAATAGTTTAAGTTAAGTACTTTTATAACCCTTCCCACACATGTGGATTAGGTTTTGATTTTTTTAAGCCACTTAGGTTATTAAACACCTAAGCATCTATCCAAGATGGATTGATTAAGTTCTGAAATATTTGAAAATTTTATCAAGTTAATTGAGTAAGTAATTAGTGGATTAACCCTTAATTGAATTTAAATTAAGGAAGAGAAAGGGGGTTTAAGGAATAGCTTAGGGAAAATATCCAAAAATTATTCTCTAAACCTCTTGGTCACTCAAACAAAGCTTAATTAACTCAATCAAGGGATTAAACCACTATTCACACATTTAATTAGGCTTAATTGCATGAAGAGGGTAAATAAGGATTCAATAATTGATCCCACTAATTAACATATCAATAAATCCCAAGAAAATTAGGGGAGGCAGAAGTCATCCCCCTAAATACACATGAGAAGTTTGAGATTAATCAGTGGGATAATTAGGGAGTAATTAGGGCTATTAGATTTTCATTAAAACCCTAATTAAGGAAAATATACTATTCAAAATCCAATAAAATTAATTTTATAATATTCTCCTATGAATTATCTTTCCAATGCTTTTTACATATATCTTTAGAATTTTTCTAGAATTAATTATGCAATTATGAAGATTCAGTGATTAAGGATAATTAAATTAATCCCTAATTAAAATAGCTAATCTCGTCGGTGCCATGGAGGCGTGTGTGACGAGAGGCTATTTAAGTTATCACATCGTAGTGTCGCATCAGCGGTGACACTACATGCTTTCTCCCCATTCGTCCATCAAGGATCACATGTTTGAGATTAAGCCCGCGATATTAAAAGATTAAATTGAATATCCTATGCGTCTTGATCATGTCCATCCATCCAAAACATGCGGATGGACAGCCCATGATCCATCCCTGATCTTCCCTACGGGAGATGGCCACCTTCCATCTTCTAGGGGAAGATCTGAGCTCGATTAAGTTCGGATTGAAACCAAATTCAACTCATGCCATCTAAGAGTAAAGGGCAACACATCTAACGACTAACTTTGCTTGGGGTGGAATTTCCCTTCATAAAGGACCAAGAAAAAATGAAACTATGCTCAGTTTAATGGCATACCTCGTCGGAGGCTATTACCGGTGCTCGATTCCCTTGAAGTACCTTCGTCTAGTGGAGATGAAGCCTTGTTGAAGTTTTGAGGTGTTGAGATTGAATGTATCTTCCTATGGACCAAGTTCACCTTCAAATGCTCACGGCCTTGATCAAAGTCCCATCTCCCTAGCCTTTGGAGCTTGGAAGAAGCTTGGGATGAGTATGACTAGGCTCTCTAAGGGTGCTCGAAGGAGGAATTGGATTGGTTTGGAGTATTTAGTGAGATGGAAATTGGCTTGAGCTCCCCTATTTTTGGTTTAGAGAAACTGAGAAATGGAGAATTCTAACTCACTCTAGGAAGCTTGGGGAGACTTGCAATGGCTTGCTCTGAATTCCCTAAACTCAATCGAATGAGTCATTGATGAATTCAAGTGGAATTAGGGGGAGTATATCTTGCCCAAGGTGAATCAGACGGCCACAAGCTTCCTTGCCATTTTGATCCAATACACCTATTCAAAGGGTTTGTTAAGATGTTAGGAGTGTCATGGCATTCGCTTTGACTAGAGGAGTGGAGTGGTGAAGTTCCCATCTTCTTAATTGAGTGGAAGAATGATCCTCATGTGCTCATGTTCAAGCAAGTGGTCGATTTTGGCCTTGGGTTGGGTTGGGCTGACCCAAACCCATTGAGTCATGTGCACATGTCCATTAGTGACCATTTGATCCACTAAGAGGATGTCAAGTGTCCATGAAGACGAATTGACCAAATTCCAAGTAGTTTTGATTTTAGGTTACCCTATGGCCAAGGGGTAAAATGGTCATTTGACCTTGATTTCAATTTGAATATGTTTGGCATGATTGAAAAATGGGTTAGGCCAAGCTTCATTGAATTTGGTGTTGGTTTGATATGATTTAGCTCATGTTGACCCATTTAGGTCAAATTGGGTCAAGCCAAGGGTTGGGTCAAGTTCATATGACCATTTGAAAAGTTTTGGCATCATTGGTTTGGTTTAATTTGATTTATATTTGAATTTGGTTCATTTGATTTCATTTAGGTCAAATGGGTTAAGTTGACCGATTTGACCCATTTGACCTATTTGGGTTAGGCCATAGGTTAGTTTATGTTGGGTTGATCATTTGAAATGGATTGTCATCTTTGTTTCCAATCAATTTGGTTTATATTTGGATTTAGCTCAATTTGACCCTTTAGGTTAAGTTGGGTTCAAGTTCAATTGGGCTAACTTAGGTCTAGTTGGCCAATTGAGGCTTTGGTCAAGTTCAACAAGTGATTTGTAATGAACTTGACCCATTGGTTTCAATCAATTTAGGTTAGATCAAGTTTTGACATATTTTGACTTTTTAGGTCAAGTTGGGTCAACTTGGGTCAAGTGGCCAATTTGGCTAGGTTAGGCTCAAATGATGATAGAGTCAAGTTCAAACATTGGTAATGAATAGTTTTGATCAATGATTTAAATCAATTTGGCCTATGGTGAATTTTGGCTAGTTATGTTTCATTTTGGCTAAGTGTTGACTCGATCAACCCTTAGGTTTGACTTGGTTCTACCCATTTGAGTGATTGACCATCTTATGATGATTGTTGCTCACAATATGAAGCTTAGTTTGGCTTAGTTCAATCCAATTTGGTTAAGATTAGAATTTGGCTCATAAGGGGTACTTTAGGTCACTTTGGATCAAGTGAGACTAAGTGAGTCAAATGGCTTAGTCAAAGCTTGATTTGAGTTTGATTGAACTCACATATGGACTTATGATTGAATTATAAATTTATTTGCAAGTAGTTTGAAGTCAAATGGGTTTGATTCATTTGATAATTTCAAGTTCAAATGGGTGAACATGAGTTTTACTTGGTTTGATTTTTGAATTTAGTTTTGATTTGATGATTGGAGTTTATGTTTATATTTAGATTCATGATTGTAGGATTGATTAAATCATGAATAAAATTAAGGGTTTGGATTGATTTGAAATTGATTTGCTAGGTTCAAGATTTTGACTTGAAGACTTAGGTTGGATTTTGAGTTTGAGCTTGGATTTGATTTTTGAATTTAGTTTTGATAGTTGAATTTATATTTCATTTACATATGTGAATATAAAAGAGAATATAAATTGGTTAAGAGTTCATGAATTTGAAGTGATTTGAAATTGATTTGAGCTAAGTCCATAAGAGGGAATCAAAGGACTTAGGAAAAGATTTTTGGAATTTGGATTTGATTTTGGGTCTAGTTTTGATTGTTTGAATTTATATTTCATTTATATATTTGTGAATATAAATGAGAGTATAAATGGGTTGTGAGAAAATCTATTGAGTTTGAATTGATTTAGATTAGATTTGAGCTAAGTCCATAAGGTAGAATCAACAAGACTTAGAAAATATTTTGGGTTTTGGAGTTCAATCATGGGATTCAATAATTTGGAATTGATTCATGATTTGGAAAAATACATTGACTTTATTTGAGGTTTGAGTTAGAGTTGGAGTTAGTATGGGTTTGGAGTTTAACTTGAAAGAAGGAAGTGAGGATTTGGTTTAAGCTAGGGTAGGCAATTTTTCTAACACCCCTAAGGCATGACCTATTCCTATGGCTAACTCTTCTAAGTCTCTAGGGCTAGGTTGAGTGTCCACCTAATCACTAAATGCATCTTAAGACTAAGAAACTCTTAAAGTCTAAGAGAAGCCCTATGTCTAAGATGGAGGGGATGAGAGCTCATTCTAAAAATGACGTCAATAGGGGGGTCTTCAAATCTTCAAGTCTTCATGTTTTCATTTCTTCATATTTTCATTTGATTTGATTTGCTCCACTTCAAAGGTATCACATGGCCTCCTAAGACAAATCCCTCTAGACAATGCTCATTATACCCCCATAACATTATAATCCTAATTTATAATGCAAAATTACATTAAAAATAGGAAAAGTAAGTCTAACTACATCTGCAAAATTGAAGTTAGCTAAACACGTCATACAACCCAAGCAATTATATTTATAATTTGGACTTAGCACCCCGCACATAGGTAACCAAGCTCACCTATCCTAACTTGGATTATGCCTAGGGAATTAAGCAACATGCAAAAGTTAGCATTTATATTTATTTTTCAGTGGCCCCTTATCCACAATCCCCTGCATAAAATATGATTAGGCTAATAACGACCTACCATCTAGTCTACGAAGCATAACATCCAGTCTAAAATAATACATCATAAAATAAAATAAACATCACACTATGCACCATCCTAACATAAAGCTAGAAGTATTGACTTAATCTAATGTGTGTGTATTAAGGCTTGTGTGGTAAGGTTATGATTTTTTAAGTGTGAAAGGATGTTTAATCATAAGAGGTTGATTTTACTTTAAGTGGTTTAATTGATTTAAGAATTTTATTTAGTATTTTCTTTTGTTTCCTATGGCATACACTTAGTAACTTAGTGTTGTACAAAGAAGAAAAGATGTTGCCCTCTTTCATCCCTACCCTAAACCACTTTCTAAAAGATGTTGATTTAATTTGAATCTCTTTAGTGAATGGCTTATTACCCATTTTAATTAATCTTAAGTTTGGGTTCACTTTAAATAATTTTATTTAATATGAAAAGCTTCTTGGGATTAACTCAATTGAATTACTATCATATGTCGTATATCAAGTTATTCCTTTTCATCACATGTAGCATGCATATGACTTAATTTTAACTATACATACAATATATTTCTTTTAGCACACTTTAAATGAAAGATGCATATGTGTATTTTGTAGAAAAGGAGATTTTCATTCATTAGTTAAATGTACATACAAGTGTATAAAAGTTCTAAGTGGATACTTTGCCATTGTTAAACCAGGGAAATAAGGTAAAGACCTCATTGGGGCTACTTAAAGCCTTGCATCCCTGGAATGTCCAGCCTAGATATACCCACTATTTTTAAATACACATGAATGTACAAATGACTACAAGAATAGAAAATCATGCAAAAAATTGTATTTCTTTTAATTAAGAGGAGATTTTCATTCATTAGTTAAATGCACATATAAGTGTATAAAAGTTTTAAGTGAATACTTCGTCATTGTTAAGCTAGAGGAATGAGGTAAAGACCTCCTTGGGGATACTTAAAGTCTTGTTTCCCCATAATGTCTAGACTAGATATACCCACTATTTTTAAATACACATGAATGTACAAATGACTAAGAATGAAAAAAACTTGCAAATGTTGTATTTTTATTTAATTGAAATATGTATGCATATGGATTAAAGTTATATCCAAATTTTAATGTAGAAATATATGTAAATGAAATCAAATAAGTATGTGTCACTGTTAACCAGTGAAGTGAGGTAATTAAATGACCTCCTTGGGGCTAACGAAAGCCTCGTGTTCCCGGGATGTCCGGACTATATACTTATTAACATTCAAGTATATGTAAAACTACATATGAATTAAAGAAAAGAAACCCTCATTCCATATACTTAGGCTATAATCACATGCATCTCCTATGTATTCATAACTAGTATTCATAAGATATATAATCATTTGTTTATAAGCTTTTAAAAAATATATTTGGATTTAATAGTGATAATATCCACATGTATATTTAAATTAAATCAACACATGCAAGCTTGATATAAAGGAAACCATTTGATTTAATTAATTTTTTACAAAAGATGAATGCATGAATCAAATGACATACAACATTTAATGTGATTAGAAAGGAATAAATAACATAAAATACATGATTTCATTGAACCAAATTAATTCCTAAGGATAATCACCTC
The DNA here is from genome assembly GCA_021442155.1 of Cymbidium sinense. Taxonomy (NCBI): domain Eukaryota; kingdom Viridiplantae; phylum Streptophyta; class Magnoliopsida; order Asparagales; family Orchidaceae; genus Cymbidium; species Cymbidium sinense. The sequence goes on along the minus strand of CM038219.1, from coordinate 116,240,387 downwards.
AAATAAAAGCATTTAAAGAAAACCAACGCTTTTTATTTATCATTTTTTTAATTCATGTTTGATTTGAATTAAGAAATTTGAAGAGAAGTTTGCTGATCCTAAACACATTCCCATGTTTGTGAATTAATTTGTTTAATAAAATATAATTAAGTTGATTTTCTAGATTAATTATATTCTACTATACATTAAATCCATTAATTAACCCTTACATATGTTGCCTTAATTTAATTAACCAAGTAATTATGAGCCAACATGATATCCACATACATTGGAAATTAAATAAACAATGAACTTAAGAAATGAAAGAGGCCAAACGAATTGACTCACAATTAGTGATTAATTAAGTTAAGAACTTAATTAAGTACTCTTATAATTCTCCCACACATGTCAGCTAATTATAATTTTCTTAAGATTCGCTTAGGTTATTGATCACCTAAGTGGCTACCCAATATTTGATTAATTAAGATTCCATGTGATTATAGTTTCAAATTGATTGATTAAGCAATTTAATTAATGAATTAAACCATTAATTAATCCCAAATTAATTAAATTTCATTCAAGTGAAATGGACTTAGGAAAAAAATTGGGAAAGGGGTCCCAATCTCATTCCCTTACCCATTCAGTGTTTCACAATGCAAGCTTAATTAATGATTTTCTTAATGTTTAGAATATTAATTAATTGCCTAATTAATTAGAAAGGTAATCAAGGTTAACACAATCAGTTTTTCTAATTAACCAAGCAATAAATCCCAAGAAAATTATGAGAGGCAGAGGTCATCCCATTAATAATCCTCAGAAAGTTTGGGATTAATTACATGGGTAATTAGAGAATAATTGAGCCAATTAAGTTTTTAGCTAAACATAAATTAAGCCTTAATTATTATTTAAAATTAATTTGGATCAATTTTAATGAATCTCCCCTGAAATATCTTTAAAATGAATATTTACTTCTATTTTTATGATTTTTCTATGATTTGTTATAATTTTCTAGATTTTCGGTTGATTTAAATGATTTTCCATGATTTTTATAAAGTCCATTAATTTATTTTAACTATTTGAACTTTAGAATGCAAAATCTCCAAATCCAAAAATTCTTTTGACTTGAAATTTTTATGGTATATAGATTTTAAGTTCAATTTCAATCTCTAAAAACATCAAATCAACATGATGTGTATTTTTAGAGTAATTGATGAAATTTAATTTTCATGAAAACTCAAATTAAGCTCAAACTATTTAGTAAAATTTGAGGATTTTAGGTTCATTGGATTCCTCTCGGAAAGGCTAATTAAACGAGCCTTATTTATAATTTTTCATTGAGTATTTTGTTTTATGAATTTTTGAAATTTGAGGTGATTTAAATAATTTTTAAAATTCAAAAATCTGAATTTTCTACTTAACCTCCATTTAAGATGACATCCATTTATTATGTACCACATGTCGACCGTGGATTCTATCTGTAGTTCTGCATGGCCAGAATGAGCAGGAAACTATTTTATCAAATTATCTAAGATCATCCTGATTGATCCTCGCATTTAGATCGCGGAAATCAGCCCATTTCCAATGCGATCAGATAGCTACTGCTCTCCAGATGCCAAAAGCGATCGATGAACAGTAAATCAAGAGGGTAAAATGGGATTTTTGTGAAACTTGAACAAAATTTTGTCCAAATGGACACGATTTCGGGTCGATTCTCACCGAAATACCACCATTTTCGCATTAGGATTGTATAAAATGAAGAATGCAAGGATTTTCTAAGAAAAATTTTTAAAATTGCGCCAAAACTGTCACAAACAAAAACTCATAAGGTTGACTCATGTTCTTGAAAATTAACTTGCCAGGGATGATTTCTGGTTGATCCGGCAAGCTTTGGATGCAAGAAGCTTGGGATGGACTACTTTGCTTTGGAATGATGTATCTACCAATAGTCGCCGCTTCCTCACTAGTATTCGCTTGGTTTTGGTGGTTTTTAGTTCAAAGGGCTCAAAGGAAGTGGAGAATGGGTATATGAACCTTGGAGGAGCTCTGGAGAGTGAAATGAGGAGAGGAGAGAGCATTTATTCCCTTATATTTGGTTTTGGCTAAAATCACCTCTCATGGTGATTTTTTGGCTCTTAGTGGATGTCTTATGGCTTGGGGTGGTTGAGAAAGGCAGGGAATCATCCTAGGTGGTTTCACTTGAGTGGAGGAAGGTGTGTGAATGCACCAAGGTAAGGAGAGAGGGAGTCCTTGCTTGCCAAGTGCTCCAATGGGAGGTGAGATGAATTCACCTCCCCATGAGTCATGACCAACCCAACCACAACTTGGGGTAGGTTGGTGAGTGTCCATGGAGCTTAGGTGGATCAATTGATGAGTGTTAAGTGGCCAAGGAAGAGAAATGACCATTTATATGAGTGTTTTATCCTATGTGATACCCTTAGCCCAATGACAGAGTGGTCATTTGACATTGAATTTGATTTTAGCAGATTTGAAATAAGTCAAAAGTGAGTTGGACCAAATTTCATGTCATTTGGAGATCATTTGGTTAGATTTGGCTTAATTTGACCAATTTGGGTCAAATTGGGTCAAAATGGATTAGGTTTGCCAATTGATCAAATTGGGTTAAACAAAGGGTTGGATCAAGTTCATATGACTATTTGGAGAGGATTGTATGCTTTAGTTTGATTTAATTTAGATTTAGTTTGAGTTTAGTCTAATTTGACCCTTTATGTCAATTTGGGCTAAGTGGGTCAATAGGGTTTAATTGGTCAAATTGGATTCAATTGTGGCATTGGTCAAGTTTAACAATTAATTTGAAATGAACTTGAGCTATTAGTTGTAATCAATTTGAATTGGATTTTGATTTGACATATTTTGACCATTTATATCAATTTGGGTCAACTTGGGTCAAGAAGGCCAATTAGGTTTGGTTTGGCTCAATTAAAGGTCAAGTCATGTTCAAGTATTAATTTTGGGTTGGTGTGAATCAATGGTTTCAATTGATCTGGCGTATGATGAGTTTTGGCTATTTTTGGTTTCATATGGGCTAAGGGTTGACTTGGCCAAATGACCAAGTTGACTTGGTTTGACCCAATTCAAGGCAATTGATCATCCTAGGGTGATGAATGGTCATGGTATGAGGTTTGAATTATTTAGTTCAATCCAACTTGGGTTGGATTAGAACTTGATTCAAATTGATTCTTTAGGCCACTTTGGGTCAAGTGGACTAAATGGGTCTATTGATCTCATTTTTAGGATGAGCTCTCAACCCCACCATCTTAGACAAAGAATTTTTCTTAGACTTTAAGAGTTTCTTAGTCTTAAGACATATATAGTGATTAGGTGGACACTCAACCTAGCCCTAGAGACTTAGAAGAGTTAGCCTTATGAATAGGTCATGCCTTAGGGGTGTTAGGAAAATTTATCTACCCTTAGCTTGAACCATTCCTCACCTTCCTTTCTTCAAGTCAAACTCCAAATCAAACTTATTTGATTTTCTCCAAACTCAAATCAACTCCATTTGATTGAAATCCATAATTAAAATCCATGATTGAAACCCATGATTGAAATCCATAAATGAAACCCATGAATAAAATTCCTAAGTCCAAATCTTTCTTAAGTCCAATCTTCTCTTAAGAATTTAGTCAAAATCATGATCAAACCAAATCAAATCCTTGAGATTTTCTCATAATATTTACATTATTATTTATATTTACATATATAAATGAAATATAAATTCAAACCAATCAAACTAAACTCAAAATTCAAAATCAATTCATGAAATTTTTCCTATTTCCTTTAAGTTTCCTCTTATGGACTTAGCCTAAATCATGATCAAATCAATTCAAACTCATGGGATTCTCATTTATATTCACATATATAAATGAAATATAAATATAAATCAATCAAATCTAATTCCAAAATTCAAGCTCCAACTCCAAAAATTTCCTAAGTCCTTTAAATCCCTCTTAAGGACTTAGCCTAAATCATGATCAAATCAGTTCAAATCTTTAAAATGTTGTCATAACTCATTTATATTCTCATTTATATTCACATATATAAATTAAATATAAATTCAAACAATCAAAACCAATTCCAAAAATAAATCTAAATCCACTCAAAATCCAACCTAAGCCTTTCAAGTAAAAATCTTGAACTTAGCCAAATCAACTTCAAATCAAGCCAAACTTGATTTTCCTTCATAATTCAATCAACCCTACAATCATGAATCCAACGATAAATACAAACTTCAATCACTTAACCAAATCCAATTAAAATTAAACCCCAATCCATTCATATTCTTCCTTTGAATATGAAATTGTCAAATGGATCAAAACCCATTTGACTTCAAACCACTTGCAAATGGATTTATATTTCAATCATAAGTCCATATACAAGTTCAATCAAACTCAAATCAAGCTTTGACCAAGCCATTTGACCCACTTAGCCTCACTTGACCCAAAGTGACCTAAGGTACCCTTATGAGCCAAATTCTAATCCTAACCAAGTTGGATTGAATCAAACTCACATATGCCTCTCATCATGATCAACAATCATCATGGGATGATCAATCAACCAAATTGTGTCAAACCAAGTCAAACATAAGGGCTGATAAAGTCAATACTTAGCCAAAATGAAACCAACATAGACAAAATCCACCATAGGCCAAATTGATTGAAACCATTGATTTAAGTTCATTCATAAACTATGTTTGAACTTGACCAAGTCAATATTTGAGCCAAACCTAACCCAATTGGCCACTTGACCCAACTTGACCTAAAAAGTCAAAATGTGTTAAAACTTGATCTAAGCCAATTTGATTGAAACCAATAGCTCAAGTTCATTTCAAATCACTTGTTGAACTTGACCAAAGCCTCAATTAGCCAACTAGACCCAACCTAGCCCAATTGACCTTGAACCCAACTTGAGTTAAATGGGTCATGTTGAGCCAAATTCAAATTAACCAAAATTGATTGGAAATAAAGATACCAATCCACTTCATATGACTAACCAAACCTAAACCTACCCATGACTTAGCTCAAATAGGTCAAATGGGTCAAATTGATCAACTTGACCCATTTGACCTAAATGAAGTCATATGAGCCAAACTCAAAACTAAACCAAATTGAATCAAACTAAAACCACCAAAACATTTCAAATGGTCAAATAAACCTTTGGTTTGACCCAATTTGACCAATTGGTCAACTTAACTGAAGTTTAACTATTTTGACCTAAATAGGTCAACATGAGCCAAACCATATCAAATGAACTCCAAAGCCAATGAAACTTGGCCAAACCCATTTTTTCAACATATCAAATATTGGCCTTATCAAGCCATTCTTCATATGTGGTGAAACCTATGGAGGTGGTGCACCCAACCCAATGGGTTTGGGTCACCAAAATGGATCCAAGGCCAAATAGTTTGGCCAATTTGAAAACCACCCTCCACTTGATTTGAAGCACATGAGAGGTTACCAATCCACTCCTAAGCTCAAACCGATCATGTGCCAACTTCAAATAGCCTAAACAACCCTTTCCATTTGGACAATTGGATCAAAGGCACATGCTTTGATTGCCATAATGGGAGATATACTCCTAATTCACTTGAATTCTAGATTTTTGTCGATTGAGTGTTGGGAGAGTCGGAGCCTTAAAGCTTCTGGAGGGAATTGAAAAGCATTCTCTTTCAGGAAAATGGGAGCTTCACTCATTTCCAAATTTCCTCTATACTCAAATTCATTTCAATTACCTTTGTACACTCCCTCAGAGGATCAAATCAAGCTTGACTAAGCTCTCCCTCAAGTTTCCAAGGCAAGGAAAAGTTGAATTCGATCAAATCTGCAAAGGAGAGGAGGAGGTGTTGGTTCATAGAGCAAACTACCCAACCTCAAGATATAATTCTTTCACCATAGCTTCGTCTCAACCAAAAAAAACTCCTCCAAGGGAATCAAGCACCGGTGATCACCTTTGGTGAGGTATGGCATTTTTCGACCATTAGATTTAAGAGGTGTTGGTCCTTTGTGAAAGAAAGTGTCATGACATGAAAATTCAACCGTTAGATAGGATTGCCATTAGTGTATGATGGTGTGCAAAAAATTTTATCCTAATCCAAGCTCAATCGAGCTTAGATCAAGGCTTGGATCATGGACGGTCTCCATTAATCCTCAAGGAAGAACATGGATGATCTGCCCATCCATCCATTTTGGATGGATCCAGGTTAAATCGTTTAGATCTAATTTATTCCTTTGGAATGCTTTAATCTCACCCATCAATCCTTGATCCGACGATATTAAACTGCATCGCTACCACACGCTATGATGTGACGCTTAAGTGGCAACCACGAATGCTGTAAAGGGATTTAATGGTTTTAATTAATTCTAATTAATCCTTGAAGCTTTAAAATTCATATCTCTAAAATAAAAATAAAAAAATATGAGGTAAATTTCTACTGAAAGATAATGCAATCTAGAATATTCTAAAATTGGTTTTAATGCATTTTGAATTATATCTTTCTCTGATTTTAAGTTTTAATAATTACTAATAATTACTTAATTACAATTCTCAAACTTCTTGGGTATATTTTAGGGGTTGATCTCTACCTCCCCTAATTTTCTTGGGATTTATTGAAGGTTTAATTTGGGGAATTGCAAATGCATTTTCTAATTACTCTCTTAATGTAATTAAGAATAATTGAGGGTAAGATTAGTGTTTCTATCCCTTATTGAAGTTGATTAAGGTTTGATCTAGTGGATAGAAGGCTTAAGGAATAATTTTGGGGTATTTTCTCAAATCTATTCCCTAAACCCCCTTTTCTTTCCTTATTCCTCTCTTAATTAAAGGTTAATTCATTAATTAACCTCTTAATTAATTTCTAAAAATTCTAAAACTTTCGAGAACTTAATTAATCTGCTTTGAGTAGTTGCTTAGATGTTCATTAAAGAAATCAAAACTCAACTCATATGTGTGAGGGTGTTTTGAAATTACTTAAGTTAAACCCCTTAGCTCAATTAACCATTAATCATGAGCCAAATTGCATTAGGCACTTTTCATCCTAGATGCATTATAAATTAAATTCCTTGTGATTTTATGTCATCTTATTGGCTCATAATTATTTGGTTAACTATACTAATGGGTTGTAGGTTAATTAACTGTTAATTCATACTTAACCTAATCAAAATAAAATGATCTAATCATCCAAAAATTAAACAAAAATGTCAAACACATGTGGGAATGGGTTAAGAACTCACATTTTTAAAAGGAAATCAAATTTTAAATCAAACAAAAATCATCTTAAATAAATTTGATTTACTTTAAGCTTTCTTATTTCAAAAGATTGTCTTTAGGATTGAATTAAAGTGAATGTGTGTACATGCTTTCATTGCTTTAGTTCTTTTCCCAACATGTTAAATGTGTGTCATATGGTTTCATGCATCCATATTTTTTAAAATTAAATTCAAAATAAAATTATTTACTTTATGTCAAAATTGCATGTGTTGGTTAAAGTAATAATATGAATGACTATTATCACTATTAAATTCAAATTATTTTCAAAATATATGAATCAATTATCAAAACTGAAAGTGTGTTATATATATTTTAATTATAAGCTTGCATGTGAGTAAGATATATGGACGTGCTTAGTGTAGGTTCTCCTTCTCCTTTCTTTTATTTTAGTTTTGAATAGGAATTTGGTAAGATGTATGGTTCATTTGAAAAGAACCTAACATTTCCTAATTCCATATCCTATTCATTCTTATACTATCACTTAAGAAGGGTACCTATGCTTGTACACATAAATTATATAAACAAAATGAATCAACAAATATAAATTTTTGCATTCTTTCTTTTTCATTCATTTCTTTTGTACACATATTTGTATTTAAGGAAAGTGATATATTAGTATGGACAACCCCGAGGTTGTGAGACTTTAAGTAGCCCTAAGTAGGTCTTGTACCTTACACCTGGTTAACAATAACGCTATTACCTTTTTCTTACATGTGTGCATGTGAAAATTGGATAAGAAATCTCTTTTCTACTTAATAAAAATGATGCATCATAAACTTCCAAATTTCCTTTAATGAATTACTTAGCATGCATCATAAAGTGTGATTAAACATTCTCATCTGTATGTATAGATATGCTTAGGACTCATTCATATGCATGTTATACATGTTGGGAAAGAAATGAAGTGATGTATATTTTGTGAATTTAGTTTATTTTATTTAATCTTAAAATGCCTTTATTTTTGAATAGGTTTGTTTAGAGTTCATCTAAACTTAGGATTAATTAAAACACTTAATCAAAACATTCATTAAACAAAATTAAAATATGAATCTACTTTATAAATTACTTATGTTAGGGAATGAAGGGGAAGTTATATTCTCTTTCCCTCTCTTTATAACTTAGTAATTAATTGTAGGATTCCTTTGAACATAATCAAAATATGAAATAAAATCAACCCAAAATAATTAAATTACTTAAATGAAACCCTCCTCTAAGTTGAACATGCTTCACACTTAGAAAATTTAACTTAAAGCCATAGCTAAGCCTACCACACGAACCTCCAAAGCACACATATTTAAGTCATCACTTCTAGCTTTATGTTAGGAAGTGCATGGTTTGATATTTGTTTTTATTTTGTGATATATATTTTAGACTTTATGTTAGGATGTATGTGCATAGAATGAATGGTAGAGCGATCTTAGTCTAACCATTATCTTCTGTATGGGATTGTACTTAAGGGACATTATAATAAATAAAAATATAAATGCTTTTTGCGTGTGCTTATACCCTAAGCATAATCCAATAGGCCGTGAACATAGTCACCCATTTGTGGGGTGATAAGTCCAATATACATGCTTGGGATTTGCTGGTTTGTTCAACTAACCTTTATTTTGTAGGTGTTAGCTAGATTTATTTTTCCTTTTCATGTAAATTTTGCAATTAGAATTTTGAAATGATTGTTATGGGGATTAGGATGAGCATTGGTCATAAGATTCTATCTTATGCATCATGTGAGGCCTTTGGCATCCACCTTCCAACCATCCATAAGAAGGAACCAAAGAAGAAAGAAGAAAATAAGAAGAATGAAGAAAAGAAGAATGAAGAAATGAAGCTTGAAGACTCCCATAACAATGAATTACTTGCTTAATTGTATTTAATTCATTTGTAATCTAGGTTGTATAAGAATATAGCTCAACTGCCCAATTTATTTTTTTTGTGTGGTGGTGCCCAACAATGGCCTCTTATTCTTTTATGCTTTTTATAAATTGATTGATGATTTATTTAGCTTGAGCATTAGGTGACATCTTTTTCCTAGTTTCTTCCTTGCTTTATGTATGGCCTGGATGTGGATTAGGCTCTTATGAAAAAATAAATCTTTTACAAAATTTAACAACTTAAAACTAAAAATAAAGAACTCATAACCTCACATAAAGCTTATGTTTAAAATCAAGATAAAAGAATTAACAAACCCTTAGCTAAATGAGTATTTCTTTTATAACATCATGCATAAATGCATCTCGCTTCACTCTTCATTGGAGGGCTTCCACCTTTGCCAGAGAAACTTGGCTTGACCTTTCAGAGCCATGGTGGAAACACACCTCCCCCTTCTCATTGATTTTGGCCAATAACTTTATTTATGCATTTATGAATCTTATTAGAGTCAAAATAATTCCAAAATAAAATAAAATGAAATCTAATTGATTATTAGATTTAGGTCATTTGAAGCATATCCTTATATGATCTAGTCTCTTTATGGAGTGAGTTTAAGGACTTAGTCTCTTTTAAATAAATAACAGTCTAGCTATCTTGCACAAAGCATATGACTTGTATACATTAATTTAAAATCGTAGGAGGAGTTAGTTAGTGACCACCCCCAGATGGTTGTAAGTCCAAGGCAGTGGTTTGTCCTCTCTTGTGGAGGCAAACCAATTACTCATTTTTCACTTTAGATTTAGGTAGTACTTTCAGCCCTCACCAAAGCTCCTTAGATTTAAGTTCTGAGGTTGCTTCTCCTCTCATGGACCATAAGATTAAATCCTCACCTCTTAGGTTTTTCCTTTATCTTGTGTTATGGAATTATAAGTCCTAAATTTTTAATGAAAAATTCAACTCAAACAAATTAAATTAATTTCAAAAATGTAAAGCCCAACCATCGGATAGTTTGAGATTAGGTTTCCTAGCATCGTAGGAATCTCCTACTTATCTTCCTTTTGGCTTCGATAATAACTCTCTCTTCGATCAATCCCATTTGATCTTCAAAAAAGAACTAATCAATTGATAGTCCTTTCCTATTAAAATCTTTGAATATAATGATCATTTACCTTAATTGAGAGTATTCCTAAGAGATCGCATCCCTTAGGATGTAATTAACTATGAGGGCTTGCCCCTGTAGAAACTTAACGAACCTGATTTAAAATAAACTCTATTTTACTTTTCCATATAAAGTAGGGGAAGAATCTCTGGTACATATGTAGACCCATTATCCTTAGGAGTCCTTTCTGAGGTGATTAGGCCCATTAAAGGGTAGTGACTTCTATCTCCCGAGATAGTACACTATTTCTTGATGACGTACTCAATCACCATAATAAGAACATCTGTGAATCTACGTGGTGTCCCAACCAACAGGTGTATATTTCTATTTTGATTTATCCTCTTCAAAAGAATAGAATCAATATTTTCACGATAGGAATATTTTCACCATGGGAATATTTTCACCATGATTTTTTTCGACACTGGGATGGTTCCTCTCTCCATCTTTGGTAAATGATCGTTGTCTTCAAGTATCGATAGTGGGTTTGTACTTTGGTATGAATTCGATACTATCTTTCTTTCCCTTAGCACTTAGTTTATTTCATTCTTAAGTTGAGTTAGACAATATCTTTAGGTTTTAGGTCCCCACTCCGTGTTGGTCTTAAAACCCTCATTGGGTTCTCCAATGGGTAAAATAAAAAAGATCTAAATAAAAAGAAAACATTTTAAGCCTTCCTCCTTATCATTTTTATGATAAGGAAATGTTCATTCTAAAATAATAAAGACAAAATAAATTTTTCATAAGAATCTTGCTTTTCAAAAATGCACATAATAAAATATTTTCCACAAAAAATTTATCACCCTCATTTAATAATTCTCATAATTGTTTTAAGTAGGAAACTTTAAAAATAAAATCAATAATCTTTTCCAAAAGCACAAATGAACATCTTCCTTCAATTCATTTTGATGAAGATTTCATTTTCAAAATAAAATGAACAATCATTGTTCCAAAAGTCAAAATCAAATTAAAAACAAAATTTTCAAAAAGCATATATGAACCTTTCCATTCAATACACTCACACCTATTGAATGGAAGTTTCATTTTCACATAAAATTAAATTTTTTAAAAGCATAAATGAACATTTTATTTCAACTAATTTTGATGAAGATTTCATTTTCAAAATAAAATGAACAACCATCTTTCCAAAAGTCAAAATCAAAATTAAAAACAAAACTTTCAAAAAAAGCACACATGAACCTTTCCATTCAATACACTCACACTTATTGAATGGAAGTTTCATTTTCAAATAAAATTAAATTTTTCAAAAGCACATATGAACATCTTCATTTAATATACTCAAATTTATTGAATGAAGATTTCATTCCCAACTAAAAATAACAGTATTTGAAAATCCCACTTAAACATATCCCACATATGATTAAGTTGGAATTCCCTCTTTCAAAACGTAATAATCACACACAAAATAAAATTTTCACATTTTAAAAATAATATTGATTCCCATTTCTACATACCCAAATTTGTTGAATGAAGTCCTCCTTTCAAAAATTAAAACTTAACAATCATATTTTCAAAATTCAAACACATTTTGGAGCTTAAGTTTATCATACTAAAATTTGCTAAGTGAAGTATCCAAATTTAAAATAAAAAATTTTCAAACATATTTGAAACTTCATTTTAGCATACTCAAATTTGCAAAGTAAAGTCTCCAAATCCAAAATCAAAAAATAAAAATTCAAACACATTTGGAACTTCATTTTAGCATACTCAAATTTGCTAAGTAAAGTCTCCAAATCCAAAATAAAAAATTTTCAAACACATTTTGGAGCTTCATTTTAGCATACTTAAATTTGTTAAGTGAAGTCTCCAAATCAAAATCAAAATTTTCAAACACATTTGGAACCTTATTTAGCATACTCAAATTTGCTAAGTGAAGTCTCCAAATTCAAAAAACTAAATTTTCAAAACACATTTGGAACCTTATTTAGCATACTCAAATTTGCTAAGTGAAGTCTCCAAATCCAAAATCAAAAATGTTCAAACATCTTTGGAACTTCATTTAGCATACTCAAATTTGCTAAGTGAAGTCTCCAAAGTCAAAACCAAAAAAATCTTTAAGCACCTTTGGAACTTTATTCTTTAGCATACCAAAAATACTAAAGAGAAGTTTCCATTTTCAAAACCAAACTAAATCAAAAATTTTGAACACATATTTTGGAATTTTCATTTAGCATGCTCAAATTTGCTAAGTGAAATTTCCATTTCACAAAACTAGGGGGGACGTCATCTTTGGCATACCGTATTTGCTAAAGTAAAGTCTCTACTTTCAAACAAACCAAAATAAAAGTGAAACACATTAGGATTTCCTTAGCATACCCAAATTTGCTAAATGATCCTACTTTTTTAAAAAATCAAAACATTCTAAACAAAATGAAACACTTGGGATTTTCTTAGCATACCTAAATTTGCTAAGAATCCTATTTTCAAAAAAAAAAAATCAAATAAAACACACTTGGGTTCTTCACTTAGCATACCTAAATTTGCTAAGTGGGAATTCCAAATTTCAAAATCAAAATAACAATTCACAAAAAGAAATAACTACTTTCAATCACTTTACTTAGCATACCCAAATTTGTTAAGTAGGGAAAATTCCAAAATCACTAAACAAAATAAAATCAATTAACCCTTACTTTAACATACCCAAATTTGTTAAAGGAAAGGGTCCTCAAATCAAAAATCTAAATTCAAGCAAACATAAATCTATGGTAGCATCCTTCTCAAAATATTTGAATCCATCTTTCAACATACACAAATTTATTGAAGTTTGATTCATATTCAAAATTTCTATTTCAATCAAATATAAATCTTCTCAAATCCATTTGAAACCCTCTTAACACTTCCAAGATGTTGGATGTGGGTTCAAATTTTCAATTCAAATTCAAAAAATCAACAAAGACAAAAATCTGATCTAAGCTCATTTCCTTGCAGATTCTCACCGTAGTGAGAGTGCAACTACAGTTTAGTTTTCGAGTCTTTATAGTTGGCCTGGAATGGCAGGCTCGTAGAAGTTTATTTTCACCTTCCCTCATGGCATGGATTTGGCTTTAGACCAAGCCATCTTACCTCGATTAGATCATACACATCTTATCCCCTTCGATAGGGGATTTGAGGGAGAAGATGTGAGGGCACTCCCTCACTCAGAAGAGGACCATGGTGACGTAAGATCATCCGTGATCTACCTTCGACATCTCCTCATTGAAAAGAAAAATAGTTGCAATCCCACTAGCTTTAGTAGTAGCAGTACCAGCCCCAATTTTAGTGCGCCACATGGTTTCATGCTGCCCGAGCGAGGGCTAGCACCCTCTCATATGTACCCTCTAAGGGTAAGGCTCCCCTGATCTTAGGGATTGCCTTCCCTACTTTTAAGTACGTGTCTAGCTCCCACTTCTTCCATTCTACCAGGACACAATGTAGAAATAAAAACTGCATGATCAAGCGGTATCACACTAAGATTTCCAAGGAGATGGAGGAGTAGCCTGCTCATGAGGAGTTTCACATTCGACTTCACCACCGGGTTAAACTAGTCCATCCTCTCGGTCAAAGAGGATGTTAGAGGATTCACATCACCTCCACTAGTGGTACAACATCAACCTAAGCAGGAGGGAGGTCATCGCCTCCGATCCTGCAGTAGGTGGAGCTATAATGCCGAGTCCAAGCTCAATTTAATTTGAGATCCATCATCCCCCACAATGTGGGAAAATATATCCGTCAAGAGAGAGCCAGAAAGGCTCATACATCTACTCACATTACTAGTAAGGAGAGGCGAAGGTTCAGCTTACGCTTATTTGATTTTCTAGATCGCATGCTACCGCCGACATATGACAAAGATCCTACTTACTGGGACCCATCACAGAGGGCTCCTATTTATAGAGATTTGGTGGTGTCTCCACCACACTGCTCTACCCCCCGTCTGCCATCACCAGTCCAGGTCACAACATCTCCAATTCCATCAAAGGCCATGAAGGTTATATCCGGGGAGAAGCGCACCCCATTGGTGATTGACTATGACCGAGGGATCCTACCCCATCTACATCACTATGTGGAGGTGAGCTCTGCTGACCTTCCCTGGGTGGTGGAAGGAGTGGCAACTCAAGCATCGTGGTCATCCCTTCACCAACTCTGCACAGCGGAGATGGTAGCTATTATTAGATGGATGATGATAACCGCACCAAGGATGGAACCTCCTAGGAATGTCACCCTCTCATACTAGTGATAGTTAGAGTATTCTCATCTAGAGTACAATCCACATAGATTGACTCTAGTAGAAGTAGGTCTGTCTCTCGCATGATAATGATCACACCCTACCTATATTATTTGTACCTAGATTGATCATTCTTAGATGAGATAGTGGCTCATTATTTCATGGAAAAGAAGGAGATTTGGGGTATGATTGGTCAGATAAAGAGAAAGTCAGCTTTGATCCCAACAAAGATGACTTATTAGGAGACTCAACTGGAGTTTGTATGGTTGATACTAGAGGATCTCTTCTCAAAGAGCAGCAGACAATGAAAGGTGATAGGGTTGATCAAGAAAAAATTGCCCAATCAATCAAAGACCTCCAACATCACGAGTAAAAAAGATGAGTATATAGATGGCAAAAGTTAGATGACTTGTTAGCAGCAATTTCAATACTCAAAATAAGCCCCAGCAGTTCATCCTACTACAACTGACATTAGTCAACCTGAGTTAGTGCATGTCTTGGAGCCAACCAAGACCTTACCTCCCATTGAGCAAGGTAGCACTGGCATGTATAAGAAGGCAGTGGAAAGTACCTCCATATAAGAAAAGGACATCCGATCCATGGTTGAGCAACAAGTGAAGGAAGCATTGGCTTAAGCTCGGGGAGGATCATTGGTTCCAAAGGGTAGACCTTACATAGAGAAATTTGATTCAATCCAATATCCCAAGGGTTTCATTCCACATTCCTTCAAAAGCTTTGATGGCAGTGGAAACCTAAGGCAACACATAACACACTTTAGGGCTAGTTATTACAATGTGGCGATGCTTTACTTTTCACCGCTTCATTAGTTTAGTAGGGATTGTTTTGATTGGTTGCTTGAACTACCCAATGGTTCAAGATACATTTGATGAGTTAGAGCAACTCTTTATCAAGAGGTTTTGGAGCTCTAAAGGGTGTAGTGATCTAATTGTAGCACAACAAAGACCAAGAGTCCCTTATTGATTTTTATTCTCCAATGGCATAACCTGAGTATGAAGTATGAATCATAGCTGTCTGAACAACATGCCATTAAGATTCTTTTGAAGAATATCCATGGCCCGATCGCCTTTATGCTTAAGAGCTTCATTATCAAGACATTTGAGAAGCTAATCAACAAGGTGGCTAGTCTACAAGGAGAGGCTAAATAGTTACCTTTTCAAGATCAGTTGCCTAAAGCAAAGCCACAAAAGGTATATGAAAAGAAGCCGGGAGCAGTGATAAGGGGAAGCAACCATCTAGAGATCAATCTGAGAGGCTATGACCTCAGCAGCCTTTGCCTCCTTTGCCACCACCAAGACAGCCCTACCGGCCTCCACAATAACCTCCATGACTAGCATCACCGCCTCCTTAGCCATACCACCACCACCAATGACACTCATACCTGTCGCCAGGCGACACTCATACCCACCGCCAAGTAGCTATAGTCCACCTACTCTTTTAGATAAGCTTAACAAACCTTATTCATTTAAGAGGGAGGTAATCAAGAAGATCTTTAAGAATCTTTAAATAAGCCTGATTTTAAGCTACCCGAGCCTAGGAGACCAGAGGAAGTAGGCAAAAGTCATGATCCAAACTTTTGCCCTTACCACCAGAGGCCACATTTTGGAGGATTTTTCACATTTAGGATGGCTTGAACACGCCTTCAAGATGATGTATTATCCCAAAGGAATACCTTGGAACAACCATCCAGTTCCATTAGAGTAATCCTTGGGGATACATGTGATCCTTCCAAAACTAAAGAAGGTTGGGATATTTCTTTATCCAAAACCTCTAAGAAGATCGTCAAGATCAAGAAGCTTTCCTGGTGCCGAGTCACCAAACCTCCAACATCAAGGAAGGTTTGCAAGTTGTCAGTGCCAACTATAGGAAAGGGGGAGCTTAGTAGCAGTAGCATGTGTCAGCCCAGGATATCCCATTAGCGCAGCCACCGACCGAGTCCAGGCTTCAGCCTATAATTGTAGCTTCCACACCGATGACTTCTTCCACTTCAACTAGCTCTACTTCTTCTACTAGTAGAACTCTTGTACCGGCGGATAAGGGCATCAAATCTCTTACCCCACTCACTTTACTTAATTTCTACTTTGTACCTCCAAACAATTCTAAGAAATTGAAGAATAAAGCTAGTTTGAATTACATCTGTGTCACTTATGATTGGTTATCTTCTTCTATTCCTGATGATAACTCTTCAAGAAAAAATAACTATAAAAATTCTGATCTTCCTCTTTCTGATTCAGAGTTAGAATTTCCTACTCTAAATACTACAGGTTTGCCTTTTGAGATAGACATAGAATCATCCAATTAGGGTCCCATAGAGAGAAGGAGCCTTATGTCTTGAGTAGAACCTTCGATTACCCTTCCACAAGAGATCACCAAATCAACCTCCGTAGTGCCAAGGTTCTACCTCCTAAGCCAGCACCTCCAGCTAGAGGGAAATAAGTCATTGGTACAGAAGATCGATAGGCCCTTCCATAGGATGCTCCACCCTTGGATATGCTTATGGAGGACCAACCCAAGGTGGACTACAATGTCCCTTCTCATCTAAGAAAGTTTCCATCTAAGCTAAGCACATATGATGCCCTTATTTTATCCAAAGAGATGAGGAAATCACTAATCAAGGTTCTCTTTGATCCTAAAATATGCTTAGCTCAGCTGACTGCTATAGGTGAGGAGGTACATTATACAAAAGAAGCTTAAGGGATCACCTTCACAGATGAAGACCTTCTTTTAGGGGACTTGGAGCACAACTGTCCCCTCTACATCACAGTCGACATGGACAGGTTCAGACTTATAAGAGTTCTCAAGGATTCAGGTGCATCGGTGAACATTATGAGTCTAAAGACCCTTGCCTATTTGAGGATCGACATCTTTATACCTTGAGAATATCAAATGATGTTGAGAGGATTCAATGAATAAGGTGAGCGTGCTTTAGGTTCCATAGTGTTACCTTTGGAGATAGGCGACTGGAAGACTAAAGCCAAATTTTACATCATTGATTTGAATACTTCGTTCACGCTTTTTGGTAGGCCTTGGATACATAACAAGATCATTCCATCCTCCTTCCATCAAGTTTAAAAGATGGGATTGAATACCGTGTCAATGGAGAAGAAAATTTTCAGAGGTTGAGATTTATGGGACCTACTATCTCAAATACACCCTTTCTGAACTTGGACAAATTCAAATTCAAAGTCAAAAGAAAGAAAAAATGAAGCAAAATAAAAGGCAAAAGAAAATGAAAAGTAAAGATGAAAGTCCAAGTAAACAAGAAAGGGAATTGAAGAAGAAATATATTCACATATCACATTCCACCCATAGTTCATTCCATCATATAGACATGTGGGTAGGATGGCTCAACCTCCATCAAGTGAGAGGTAGAGAGGCGTTCAGGGAAGACCCCTAGTTGGCCAAATAGAGGTCTGTTCCAGTTCATGGAGTACCCTATTACTATTCACATAGACTTGGAATCCAACTGAGGATGAGTCTAATGTGATTAGTATACCAACCCCTCTCAACGGGTTCCATTGGAGGTGACTTTGATCCGAGATGAAGACTGTGGCCCAGATAAAGCAAAGTATTCAATCGTTTATTTAAAACTATTACAGAAATGGGAACTCTCTAACATCACTTACATCTTAGAAAGCTGAAGGTTTGGTAGTTAAGGAAGTCCCTAAGTCTTCCAGTGACATGAAGTAGAAGAGGTTCTTTTTGGGATCATCATCCTCAAGTCTTGAAGTTGATGTAGAACTTGGTGAGGATTCATTTAAAGAATTAATGGAATTACCTTTTGACTTTTACTCGCCTTGTGTTCATAATCTTATACAAAAAGGTTTAGTTCCACATACGTGGTCTAGGCATAGGTCAAAGTACTTTGAAAATCTATGGAACAACACAGGCAGGGAAGCATAATCAAGAGCAGGACTAGGATTCATTATAGTGGGTCCAGTCGATGATGATGATTATTGCTGAGTTGTTACAAATCATTTGGAGTCAGATATGTTCTTCTCACACACCCCCTACTCTTATAAGAATGTGTGATTAGAAACCTCAGATGATTGAGATTCTCCAAATCAAAGAGGCACCACCATAATTTGAAGAGGAGATTTATTCAATAATTGATAAACTTCAAGAAATCAACCTCGGGATAGAAGAAAATCCACGCCTGACATACATTAGTTTGTTGCTGAATGAAGAAGAAACCAATGACTTAGTTAGGCTATTGACTGGTTTTAAAGACTAGTTCACATGGAGTTATGAAGAGATGATTGAATTATCTCCTAAAGTAGCAGTCCATAAGCTAGGAATAGATAGTAACGCTATCCCTATTAAGCAAGCTCCTACATGCATGTAGAAATTGAACAACAAGTCATTTCTGAAGTCAAGAAATTGATCGATGTTGGTTTCATCGGGAAGAAAAATATCCTACCCGGTTAGTTGTCATACAAGAAGAAGAAGAATAAATTGCATGCATCAATTTTATGGACTTAAATAAGGCATGTCCTAAGGATGAGTTTCCTCTTTCCGTACTATAATTAATGGTGGACATTGCCTCATCTTATGTAGTCTTCTCTTTCATGGATGGGTCATCTTGCTATAACCAAATCAAGATGTCTCCTGATGATGAAAGAAATATTACTTTTCAAACCCGATCGGAATCTTTTGTTATAGGGTCATGCCTTTTGGCCTTAAAAATGCTAGTGCTACATACCGTGGGTCATGAGGATCTTCAATGAACTCATCCATCATCAGTTGAGTGCTGATGATCTAGTCAAGTAGAGAAAAGGAAGACCATCTCTTTGACTTGAGAGTAGTTTTGAATGGTTAAGATAATATAACCTCAAAATGAATCTCAAGTGCATTTGGAGTAACTTCAGAAAATTCCTGGGTTTATTGTTCGACACTGGGAATAGAAATAGATCCAGAAAAGATCAAAGCTATCTTAGAAATGCCACATCCTAAGAGTTTAACTCAACTTAGATCATTTCAAGGATGACTGGCATATCTAATATGCTTTATCTCCAACTTATTAGGGAGATGCAAGCTATTTTTAGCACTTATCAAAAAGGATGCCATGTTCAAGTGGGATGACAAGTGTCAACATGCTTTCAAAGATATCAAGCAGTATTTGATGAAGCCGTTCTAGCAGCCCCTATCTTGGGCATGCCACTCATCCTTTACACTGCTACATTGGATGACTCTCGGGCTCTATTGGCCCAAGCCAATGATGAAGGGAAGGAAAACACTCTCAACTATCTCAGCCATCATCTTATTCCTGCTGAAGCGATATCCACCTATTAAAACATTGCCTAACTTTGATCTTTGTTTCAAAGCTATGACACTATATGCTTTCTCATAAGGTGAACTTGATATTGAGAATAAATCCAGATCTCATGACGAATGTTATCCAATGTTTATTTGGTCCATTTCTCTTGATATCACATTTGTACTCCTCATGGTAAAAGGACGTGCACTAACATTTCTTAGTAGACACCCACTTCTTGATGACTCTCGCTAGATGATCTCCCTAATGAACAAATCATGAACTGGAGGCCTGAATCACCAATGGGAGATGTGATGGCTTTCTTTTCATAAAGGGTAAGCACCATGATCTACTCTTCCAGAAAGCGTGGGGGTAGGAATAGTTCTCTAACTCAAATCACGATGTGATGAGATTCTCATACTATCTTTCCAACCCCACCAATAATGAAGTGAGTATGAGGCTTATCGGTCTAGTTAGCCATCACTATCAGTGTCAAGAGCATCAACATCTTTGGGGATTCTTAGTTGGTCATCAACCAGATTATCGGGTCCTACAAGGTTCTCAAACCCAAGCTTCATCATTATTGCAAGTATACCATGAAGCTATTGGCCCAGATTCTTGAAGTCACCATGTACAAGGTTCCCTGAGTAGAGAACGTAGTAGTAGATGCTTTGGCCAAACTTGCCAAAGAGTTGGCATGTTCGAAAGATGAGTCTATTTCAATAAGGGTCCAAAATAAATCTATCCCTTATTGATGTTGAAGTCATCGAGAGACTTTCTCTTGAAGAAGAGCTTGCCATGCCAAAATGGACAAGGAGTTGATTGGAGCAATCGCTCATAGATTACTTGAACACTAACAAACTACCTCAAGAAAAGTCACAAGCCCATCAGGTGAAATTGAGAGCTCTCTCCTACGCTCTCATTGATGGCACCCTGTACCAGCGATCCTTTGACCAAATGTGATTACGCTGTTTAGACAAACATGAAGCCCTTAGCATTGTAACCAAGGCACATTCGGGTCTATGCAGAGCACATCAATCTGGTCTGAAGATGAAGACGAAGATAAAGTGACTTGGATACTACTGGCCTTCGATGATTACAGACTGCATGGATGTAGCTAAGAGATGCCATCAGTGTCAAGTACACGGTGTGGTCCTTCATCAACCACCCAACATTCTATGCCCTACATTGGCCTCATGGTCATTTGAGTGTTTGGATACCAACATTGTAGGTCCGATCGATTCTCCTTCTTCCAAGGGTCATCAGTTCATCTTAGCTACCACCGACTACTTTTCCAAGTGGGCGAAAGCCATCCCACTCAGAGAGGTCACTGCTTAGCATGTGCTTCAATTTTTCAAGAACCATATCATATATAGGTTCGGTGTGCCTCAATGAATTATATTTGATAATGGTACTACATTCAAAAGCATGAAGATCAACAGCTTCGCCAGAAGACATAGCATAGATTGGAGATACTCCATCATCTACTACCCTAGAGCAAATGGCTTAGCGGAAGCATTCAACAAAACTCTCATCCAGATATTGAAGAAGACTCTTGATGACAACAAATGATAGTGGAATGAGCAGTTAGTTGAAGCCTTGTAGGTCTACCGCACCACATACCGAACTCCAACCCAGTCTACCCTGTTTTCCTTAGTGTGTGGGTTCGAAGCCATTCTACCTTTAGAAGTTCAACTCCACTAAGGATAGCATTGGGTAACAAGATCACTACGAGAATGCAAAGGCGGTTAGAAGAGCTCAAGGTTTGAGAAAGTCACGCCCATGCTAGAACCTCGAGTTGTACAAGGCCAAAATGATTCAAGCTCACAACAAGTTGGTCCGTCCTAGGTCTTTCTGAGTAGGAGAACTTGTGTTAGTCCTAAGGAGACCAATTGTTCCCCATCGAAAGATGGGAGGTAAGTTTAAACCCACTTGGGAAGACCCCTATGTCATAGAGAAGGCCTACCAAGGAGGATCTTATCAGCTTATTCATTATAAAGGGGAACACCTGATGCTTCCACTTAATGTGCTCTACCTAAAGAAACATTACCCATGAAAAAAATCATGCTTGAAAACATTATTAATAAAAAGAACAAAATCATATTCCATTCATCAAATCTCCTCTTCTTTCAAAGCGTTGTTTGCTTGTCTTACGAATCCGCAGTGACGTGTCTAGGGTAGGTGTAAGAGTCCCCATTGGTATCCTATCCCTCTTTCACAATACAAACACAATCTCTCGATGCTTTAGAATAGATATAAGAGAACCCGAGAGGCATTCTATTTTGATTAACACACTAAGTTAGGTGTGAGAGAATCCGAGCGACATCTTTTCTTAATGAGAATCCTGTTTGCTATCTGTGGCATCATTTCATCAAACCCCTAGTTTGTTTAAGGTAGGTGTAAGAGTCCCCCAGAGGCATCCTATTCCTTTTGACACATGCACAACAATAAGCACAAATCGTTTGTCTCAATCCATTTGATGTGGGAGCAAGCCCTATGTGGCATTCACTCATTAGCCGCTCTAAGTCGAGTCTACATGCTACCTAACTAGTATGTCACCCCAGTGGTCATTTGTTGGAGATGTGAGTCCCCGTGCTTTCTTTCTAACATAATCATTGCAAACTAAAGAGCGCCTTATTAGTATGGTAAACTTCATTGCCCAGCTAGTAAGCTACCTCACATTGACTTTGCTTAAGAAGATGTGAGTCCTCGTACTTTTTTCTTGAACTAGCCATCATGCACTAACTAGGTCGAATATATTTGAGGTTTAGGGTAAGTCCCCCAGAAGCTCCTTTCCTCTTGACTACTCTTTGAGCTGATATAAGTCCCCTAGTAGCATATTCACTCAAGAAGTCCTAGGTCGAATAGCACCCGAGTCAAGATGACTATCCCAAGAGGATGTGAATCCCAAACTTTCTTCCTAGTCGATTGCAAACCTAGCACCTTAGGTTGGTTGATATCTATGCGACAATGACTCACCCTGGATACACCACTCTCAGATATGAGTCCCCATGCTTTCCTTGAGCAATACCTATTGGATATATGACTAGCCATGTCATCTTCCGTGGTGTTGGATTAAGCCCTTAGACCCATCTACGGGCACTCTATTTGATCAAGTCCTTTGTGACCCCATTTAGACACTACCTAGGTTACTTTTGGATTGGACAGTTCCCCTTTCCTAGTAGCCCCTACGATTAGAGAATTTGTTCATCGGATGCGCAGATTCTTCCTTGGTTCAATGAATCTGAGATAAGTCTAGGCTAATATAAGCTCCTTCTCAGTATGAGCCCTCACAAACTAGCAGGGTCCACAATAAAACAAGCTAAACAAAACAAACAAAATTAATTCTCTTATAGAATGAATTTAAGCCCCCAAATGGCCCCTTTTCCCAAGCATATCCTATGTGCAAACTCCCTATAGGAATTGCGACTATCCGAGTTGAGATAAGTCCCTGTCCTACTCACCTTAGTCACCCTTAGGTCAAATCTATTTTTCCATAAGGTTACCCCAATCATTTTGTTTTAGAAGTAAGTATGACGCATTTTTCAAGTAATGTCAAACCGGCATCGGGGTTTGATTTATTGCCCAAAGAAACTGATTACCCTAGTGGTCTTTTCTAGTGAAAGATGTGAGTCCCCTGCTTCCCTTGAATTGGTCAAATCAAAGGCACTCCTTTGGTTGGATAGTTCTCCCATCGGTCGGGAAGCTACTCCCTTTGGTTCAGTAAATCTGAGATAGGTTTAAGATGAGATGAGCTCCTTCTCAGTGTGATCCAACACAAATCAACAAAATCCATCAAATTAAAACAAATATAAAAATGAAATTAATCTTGACAATTTTTGGGCTGATCTAAGTCCCCCAACGACATTCACTCAATAGTCAGCCCTAGGTTGGGTTCAATCTATTGTCTTGCCAATAGATTACACCAGCAATTGGTCCCTACTTTGGAGGATGTAAGTCTACTATGCTTTCTTCCTAGTACAATTGTTGCATACCAAAAGACATCCTTTTGGTTGGCTATTACTACTTCATGTTTAGTAGACTACCCCTTTAGATTGGTAAATTTGAGTTAGGTCTTGGCCTCCATGGCTCCTACCCATCCATCACAAACTAACAGGGTTCATCTCAAAAATCCAAACCTAATAAAATTGAAACAAATTCAACTCTCTTCCCTAGTGGAATTTCTCCTCAGTGAGACTTAAACCAAATCAAACCTCTCATCTCCTTGTGGATGACTTGAACTTGCTTCCCTAGTGGAAGGTTCACACTCTATCGCTTAGTGGATTCCTCCCTCTCTCTTATGTCTTGACATAAGTAGACCCACATTGCACTAAGCTCTAGATTCTTTCTACACCTTGGGTTAAGGATAGAATGTTTCTATTAGTGCTTGTGATCTTTCAGTGTTGTTGATCATTTCAGTCAAAACCAATACGTGCGGTGTTCCTTGTCAGTCACACCACACCTATTGGGTGCCCTTTATTGACCTCATATTTAGGATGAGCTCTCAACCCCTCCATCTTAGACATAAGACTTCTCTTAGACTTTAAGAGTTCCTTAGTCTTAAGACACATCTAGTGATTAGGTGGACACTCAACCTAGCCCTAGAGTCTTAGAAGAGTTAGCCATAGGAATAGGTCATGCCTTAGGGGTGTTAGAAAAATTTGTCTACCCTTAGCTTGAGCCATTCCTCACCTTCCTTCCTTCAAGTCAAACTCCAAATCAATCTTATTTCATTTTCTCCAAACTAAAATTAACTCTATGTGATTGAAATCCATAATTGAAATCCATAATTGAAATTCGTGATTGAAACCCATGATTGAAATCAACAATTGAAATTCATGAATAAAATTTTTAAGTCCAAATCTTTCTTAAGTCCTTAATCTTCTCTTAAGGACTTAGCCAAAATCATGATCAAGCCAAATCAAATCCATGAGATTTTCTCATAATTTATTTATATTCTCATTTATATTCATATATATAGATGAAATATAAATTCAAACCAATCAAACTGTACTCAAAATTCAAAATCAATTCATGAAATTTTTCCTAAGTCCTTTAAGTTTCCTCTTAAGAACTTAGCCTAAATCATAATCAAATCAATTCAAACTCATGAGATTTTCTCATAACTCATTTATATTCTCATTTATATTCACATATATATAAATGGAATATAAATATAAATCAATCAAATCTAATTCCAAAATTCAAGCTCCAAACTCCAAAAATTTCCTAAGTCTTTTAAATCCCTCTTAAGGACTTAGTCTAAATCATGATCAAATCACTTCAAATCCTTGAAATTTTATCATGAATCATTTATATTCTCATTTATATTCACATATATAAATGAAATATAAATTCAAATAATCAAAACCAATTCCAAAATCAATTCTAAATCCACTCAAAATCCAACCTAAGCCTTTCAAGTCAAAATTTTGAACTTAGCCAATTCAACTTCAAATCAAGTCAAACTCTTGATTTTCCTTCATGATTCAATCAACCCTACAATCATGAATCCAAATATAGATATAAACTTCAATCACTTAACCAAATCCAATTCAAAAAATCAAACCCCAAATCCATTCATATTCTTCCTTTGAATATGAAATTGTCAAATGGATCAAAACCCATATTACTTCAAATCACATGCAAATAGATTTATATTTCAATCATAAGTTCATATACAAGTTCACTCAAACTCAAACCAAGCTTTGACCAAGCCATTTGACACACTTAGGCTTATTTGACCCAAAGTGACCTAAGGTACCCTTATGAGCCAAATTCTAATATTAACCAAGTTGGATTGAATCAAACTCACCTATGTCTCTCATCATGATCAACAATCATCATGGGATGATCAATCAACCAAATTAGGTCAAACCAAGTCAAACCAAGTCAAACCTAAGGGTTGACCAAGTCAACATTTAGCTAAAACGAAACCTAACATAATCAAAATCCACCATAGGCCAAATTGATTGAAACCATTGATTTAAGTTCATTCATGAACTATGTTTGAACTTGACCAAGTCAACATTTGAGCCTAACCTAGCCTAATTGGCCACTTGACCCAAGTTGACCCAACTTGACCTAAAAGTCAAAATGTGTCAAAACTTGATCTAAGCCAAATTGATTGAAACCAATGGGTCAAGTTCATTCCAAATCACTTGTTGAACTTGAAAGCCTCAATTTAGACCAACCTAGCCCAATTGACCTTCAACTTGACTAAAGGGGTCATGTTGAGCCCAATTCAAACTTAACCAAAATTGATTGGAAATAAAGATACCAATCCACTTCATATGACTAACTAAACCTACCCATGACCTAGCTCAAATAGGTCAAATGGGTCAAATTGGTCAACTTGACCCATTTGACCTAAATGAAATCATATGAGCCAAACTCAAACCTAAACCAAATTGAATCAAACCAAAACTACCAAAATATTTCAAATGGTCATATGAACTTGACACAACCCTTGGTTTGACCCAATTTGACCAATTGGTCAACTTGACCTAAGTTGACCCATTTTGACCTAAATGGGTCAACATGAGCCAAACCATACCAAATGAACTCCAAATCAAATGAAACTTGGCCAACCCATTTTCTCAACATACCCAACATATATTCAAATTCAAAAATTAACCAAATGACCATTCTACCCCTAGGACATAGAATAAATTTTGGTCAAATCCATGGGGAATTTGGTCAAGCCCTCTTCATATCAACTTGACACCTTCATAATAGGTCAAGTGAATCCTATGGAGGGTGGTGCACCCAACCCAATGGGTTTGGGTCAGCCCAAATGGACCCAAGGCCAAAACCAACCCCATAGCTCAAATTGGCCAATTTAAAAACCTCCCTCCACTTGATTTGAAGCACATGGGAGGTTACCAATCCACTCCTATGCTCAAACTGACCATGTGACAACTTCAAATAGCCCAAACAACCCTTTCCATATGGATAATTGGATCAAAATGGCAAGCCATGCTTCACCGTCCGATTGCCATAAGGGGAGATATACTCCCCCTAATTTCACTTGAATTCGAGATCCTCATTATCGATTGAGTGCTAGAGAGTGTTAGGAGTCATCAGAGATGGTTCCTAAGCTTCCTAGGAGGGAGTTGAAATCAGTGTTCTTGGTTTTCTTCGAGAGAAAACAAGGGAGCTTCACTCATTTCCAAATTTCCTCTATACTCCAATTCATTTCAATTGCCTTTGCACACTCCCTCAGAGGACCAAATCAAGCTTGCATAAGCTCTCCCTTAAGTTCTAAAGGCAAGGAGAAGTTCAATTCAATCAAAGCTGCAAAGGAGAGGAGGAGGTGTTGGTCCATAGAGCAAATTACCCAACCTCAAGAGATAATTCTTTCACCATAGCTTCGTCTCAACCAGATGAAGCTCCTCCAAGAAAATCGAGCATCGGTGATCACCTCCAGTGAGGTATGGCATTTTTCAACCATTAGATTTAAGAGGTGTTGGTCCTTTGTGAAAGAAAGTGTCATGACATGAAAATTCAACCGTTGGATAGGATTTCCATTAGTGTATGATGGTGTGTGCAAAATTTTATCCTAATCCGAGCTCAATCGAAGCTCAAATCAAGGCTTGAATCATGGATGATCTCCATTAATCCTCAGAAAAGAACAGGGATAATCCCGACCATCCATCCGTGCATTTTGGATGGACGATCGAGATTAAACACACGCTTAGATCCAATTTAATCCTTTTGGAATGAAACTTTAATCTCGCCGATCCTTGATCGACGCTTAGGATAGGTAATCACACGCCACCGATGCGACGTTTAAGTGGCTACTACGACGCGTAAAGTGTGTTGACCGCCGCTGCTGCATGTCGAGCTGTGGTGTTAAGGGATTTAATTTGGTTTTAATTAATTCTAATTAATTTTCTAAGCTTTAAAATTCATATCTCCTTAAATAAAATCAAAAAACTATGAGGTAAATTTCTACTGAAAGATAATTCAATCTAGAATATTCTAAAATTGGTTTTAATGGATTTTAAATTATATCTTTCTCTAAATTTTAGGTTTTAATAGAAATATTAATTTGCTAATTATCCCTTAATTAATTCTCTGATTAATCTCAAACTTCTTGGGTATATTTTAGGGGATGACATCTACCTCCTCTAATTTTCTTGGGATTTATTGAAGGCTTAATTGGGGGAATTGCAAATGCATTTCCTAATTACTCCCTTAATATAAGTAAGGATAATTAAGGGTGTGATTAGTGTTTTTATCCCTTATTGAAGTTGATTAAGGTTTGATCCAGTGGATAGGAGGATTAGGGAATAATTTTGGGGTATTTTCCTTAAGCTATTCCTTAAATGCCTTTTTCTTTCCTTAATACTCTCTTAATTAAGGGTTAATTCATTAATTATACTATTAATTAATTTCTAAAAATTCTAAAACTTTCTAGAACTTAATTAATCTACTTTGGGTAGATGCTTAGGTGTTCAAGAGCCTAAGTTCAATTAATAAAATCAAAACTCAACTCATATGTGTGAGGGGTGTTTTGAAATTACTTAAGTTAAACCCCTTAGATTAATTAACCATTAATCATGAGCCAAATTGCATTAGGCCCTTTTCTTCCTAGGTGCATTGCAAATTTAAATTCCTTGTGAGATTTTATATCATCTCATTAGCTCATAATTATTTGGTTAACTATGCTAAGATGGTGTAGGTAAGGGTTAATTAACTTGTTTAATTCATACCTTAACCTAAAAAAATTTCTAATCATCCAAAAATTAAACAAAAATATCAAACACATGTGGAAATAGGTTAGGAACAACAAATTCAACTCACATTTTCAAAATTCAATCAAATTTTGAATCAAACAAAAATCATCTTAAATAAACTTTGATTTACTTTAAACTTTCTTATTTCATAAGATTATCTTTAGGATTTAATTAAAGTGAATGTGTTTACATGCTTTCATTACTTTAGTTCTTTCCCCAACATGTTAAATGTGTATGTCATATGGTTTCATGCATCCATATTTTTCAAAATCAAAGTTCAAAATGAAATTATTTACTTTATGTCAAAATTGCATGTGTTGGCTAAAGTAATAATATGAGTGGCTATTATCACTATTAAATTCAAATTATTTTCAAATATATGAATCAATTATCAAAATTAAAAGTGTGTTACTTATATTTTAATTATAAGCTTGCATATGAGTAAGATATAAGGATGTGCTTAGTGTAGGTTCTCCTTTTCCTTTTTTTAGTTTAGTTTTGAATAGAATTTGGTAAGATGTATGATTTATTTAAAAAGAACCTAACTTTTGTCTAATTTCATATCTTATTCATTCCAATACTATCACTTAAGAAGGGCACCTATGCTTGCACACATAAATTACATAAACAAAATGAATCAACTAATATAATTTTTTGCATTCTTTCTTTTTCATTTATTTCTTTTGTACACATGTTTGTATTTAAGGAAAGTGGTATATTAGTCTAAACAACCCCGAGGTTGTGAGGCTTTAAGTAGCCCGAAGTAGTCTTGTACCTTACACCTCTGGTTAACAATGGCGATGTACTCACTTATGCCTTTCTTACTTTCATGTGTGCATGTGAAAATTGGATAAGAAATCTCTTTTCTACTTAATGAAAATCTTGCATCATAAACTTCTAAATTTTCTTAAATGAATTACTTAGCATGCATCATAAAGTGTAATTAAACATACTCATTTGTATGTATAGATATGTTAGGACTCATTCATATGCATGTTATACATGTTGGGAAAGAAATGAAGTGATGTATATTTTGTGAATTTAGTTCATTTTATTTAATATTAAAATGTCTTTCTTTTGACTAGGTTTGTTTAGAGTTCATCTAAACTTATGATTAATTAAAACACTTAATCAAAACATTCACTAAATAAAATTAAAATATGAATCTACTTTAAAAATTACTTAGGTTAGGGAAGGAAAGAGAAGTTCTCTTCTCTTTTCCTCTCTTTATAACTTAGTAATTAATTATAGGATTAATTTGAACCTAATCAAAACATGAAATAAAATTAATCTAAAATAATTAAATCACTTAAATGAAACCCTCATCTAAGTTGAACATGCTTCACATTTAGAAAATTCTAACTTAAAGCCATAGCTAAGCATACCACACAAACCTCTAAAGCACATACATTAGCCTAAGTCACCACTTCTAGCTTTAGGTTAGGGCGGTGCATGTGTTTGATGTTTACTTTTGTTTTGTGATATATGTTTTAGACTAAATGTTAGGATATATGTGCGTAGAATGAATGGTAAGGTGATCTTAGTCTAACCATTGTGTTTTGCAAAAGATTGTGCTTACCGGGCGCTGTAGTAAATAAAAATATAAATGCTTTTATTATGCATGTGCTTATACCCCTAAGCATAATCCAATAGGCCAGGTGGACTTAGTCACCCATGTGTGGGGTGATAAGTCTAATATACATGCTTGAGATTTGGTGGTTTGTTTAGCTAACCTTTATTTTGCAGGTGTTAGCTAGATTTACTTTTCCTTTTCATGTAAATTTTGTAATTTGAATTTTAGAATGATTGATTATGGGGATTAAGATGAGCATTGACCATAAGATCCTATCTTATGCATCATGTGCGGCTTTTGGAGCATCCACCTTCCAACCATCCAAAAGAAGGATCCAAAGAAGAAAGAAGAAAAGAAGAATGAAGAAATGAAGCTTGAAGACCCCATAATAATGAATTCCTTGCTTAATTGTATTTATATCATTTGTAATTTGGGTTGTGCAAGGGTAGAGCTCAACTACCCAAATTATTTTAGGTTTGTGTGGTGGTACCTGACCATAATTGTCTCTTATTCTTTTTGCGATTAGCTTTATAAATTGATTGATGATTTATTTAGCTTGTGCATTATGTGGCATCTTTTTTCTAGTTTCTTTCTTGCTTTATGTATGGCCCAGATATGGATTAGGATCTTAGAGAAAAATATTTTTTTTACCAAATCAAATAACTTAAAACTAAAAATAAAGAACTCATAACCTCACCTAAAGCTTAGGTTTAAAATCAAGATAAAAAAATTAGCAATCCCTTAGTTGGATGAGTATTTCTTTTATAACATCATGCAAAAATGTATCTTGCTTTACTCTTGATTGGAGGGCTTCCACCTTTGCCAAAAAACTTGGCTTGACCTTTAAGAGTCATGGTGGAAACACACCTCCCTTCTCGCTGATTTTGGCCAATAATTTTATTTCTCATGCATTAGGCATATGAATCCTATTAGCCCGAGTCAAAATAATTTTCCAAAAATGAAAATAAAATGAAATCTGAATTGCATTAGATTTAGGTCATTTGAAGTATATCTTTACATGATATAGTAACTTTAGGGAGTGAGTTTAAGGACTTAGTCTCTTTCTAAATAAATAACAGCCTAGCTATCTTGCATAAAGCATATGACTTGCATACATGAATTTAAAATCATAGGAGGAGTTAGTTGATGCCACCCCAGGGTAAGGCCCAAGCAAATGGTTTGTCCTCTCAGGAGGTAGACCAATACACATTTTGGCCTTAGATTTAGGTAGGCTACCGCCAAAGTATTCTAGAGTTGGGTTTTTATCCCTCTCATGGGCCACAAGCTTAAATCCTCACCTTTTAGGCTTTTTCTTAATCTTGTGTTATGGAATCATAAGTCTTAAATTTCTAAAGAAAAATTCAACTCAAATAAATTAAATCAATTTCAAAAATGTAAAGCCCAACCATAGAATAGTTTGAGATGCTGCTAGGTTTTCTAGCATCGGGGCATCTCCTACTTATCTTCCTTTTGGCTTCGATAATAACTCCATCTCTTTGATCAATCTCATTTGATCTTCAAAAATGAATTAATCGATTGATAGTCCTTTCCTATTGAAATCTTTGAAGACAACAATCATTTACCTTAATCGAGAGTATTCCTAAGGATTCCGTCCCTTAGGATGTAATTAACTATGGGGGCTTGCCCCTATAGGGAACTTAACAAACCCGATTTAAAATAAATTCTACTTTACTTTTCCATATAAAGTAGGGGAAGAATCTCTTGTACATAAGTAGACCCATTGTCCTTAAGAGTCTTTATTGAGGTGATTAGGCCTATTAAAGGGTAGTGACTTCTATCTCCCGAGATAGTACACTATTCTTAATGACATACCCCATCACCCTAATAAGAACATCTGCGGATCTACGTGGTGTCCTAATCAACAGATGTATATTTCTATTTTTATTTATCCTCTTCAAAAGGATAGATGAAGGCGGGAATATTTTCACCATAGGGTCAATTGGCTTAGTTTTGGTTTGATTAAGGTTTAGTTGAATTTATATATGAGTTTATGATTGAAATATGAATCCAATTGCAATCAATTTGGGTTATGATGAGTTTTAGTTCATTTGGAATTTTCAAGTCAAATGGGCTAAGTTGGGTTTGACTGGGGTTGATTTTGGCTTGACTTGATCATTGTAGGTTTCATTTATATTGGATAGATGATTGAAGGAATGATTGATTCAATAGAAAATCCATTGATTTTGGCTTGATTTAGATGAGTTTTGGCCAAGTTCAAAGAAATGACTTAAGGGTTTAAATTGGGTTTTGATTTGATTTTGGATTTGGTTTTGGCTATTTGAATTATATTTTATTTATATTTGAGAAGATAATTGAAGGTACAATTGATTTATAGGAAAATCAATTGAGTTTAGATTGAATTGGATGAAAATTTGGTTAAGTCCATGGAATCAAATCATATAGATTTGATCCTGGGTTTCAGTCATTTGGAATTGGGTTTGAACTTGGATTTGGATTTGAAATTGAGCTTGATTGTAGGTTTGATAGAGTGAACCTAGATTGGATTTGGGTTGAGGCTACATAGTAGGTGAATTTTTCTAAGTCATGAGGCACAGCCTATTGCTATGATTAACCCTTCTAAGTCTCTAGGTTTATGTTAAATGTTCACCTAATCTCTAGAAGTGTCTTATGACTAAGGAAACCTCAGTGTCTAGAAGGTTCCTAGGTATAATAAGAGGAGGTTGAGAACTTACTCCAAAAGTGAGGTCAACATGCACGCAAGGCTTGATCTACTCTAAGGATAATGTCATCGGCACGCCTCCCTCCCAAGCTATTTCATTCTTATTACTTTTATCTTTATTTGCTTAGTTGTGTTACATTTATTTCTTAATTGCTAATTTATTTCCTTATAGTTTTAACAGTTGTTGGACACCCATTGCTGGAGTCGCCACTAAGCACCGCCCTTGGAGTTGTCACTAAGCTATCGTCGAAGCAAAGCTAGGGCGGAGGAGACCCAAGCACACGAAATTGAGAAGATGAGCCACATATTTCTTTTTCACCCGATTCCAATGAGAATGAAATACATCGAAAAATAATTGCTAATTTTATTTTACCTTTACTTTTTAGTTAAACAAACACCTAAAAAGTTAATTACATTCACTTACTTTACTTTACATCCATAACTCTCCCAATCTTTGTTGTCTGAAAAATGAATGCAGTATTTAGATTATTTTAATTAAGTTATTTGGTTGAGAATTTCACAAATTCATGAGTTTATTTTTTTGGTTAATAAGAAAATATATTGTAAAATATTTTGAAAGTTTTGAGCGTGAAGGTGGCGAGGATAAGAATGAAGGCTGGTTGGTGATGGTCGACTATGGGAGGACAAGAAGAGTGGCTCTGGCTGGCAATCTTGGCGATCTAGGGTGACCAAAACAACAACACTTTATATTAGCCGATGTATTTGGAATTCGCCAAAATTTGGGCAAATTCTAAAAATACTAAAATATAATTATCTGGTGAATTTCAAATGCATTATATCACTTTGAAAATTTTTACTTTACATCATATCAAACACCAAAAAATCTAAAACCCTGCATTTACTTTACTTTACTTTTGATTCCAACCAAATAACCCCTATGTTAAATGTTAAGGTAATCCAATCTTTAGTGAGGAGTCATTCAATAATTATTGTATTAGAGCAAACCTTTATCAATGATTATTATGTGCTAATGAGCTACATAATGGCCAATATATATCACAATCTATAAAAATATTATATGACATTCCTAAAATTATATTAATAAAAAATTCAAACATAAAATAAAAGTAAAATAAGTATTTAAGACTATCATATGACTAATATAATACATTAAATATTTATATGTTAAATAGTTGTATTTCATTCATTGCAAACATT
Source organism: Cymbidium sinense (assembly GCA_021442155.1). Lineage (NCBI taxonomy): Eukaryota > Viridiplantae > Streptophyta > Magnoliopsida > Asparagales > Orchidaceae > Cymbidium > Cymbidium sinense. The sequence goes on along the minus strand of CM038219.1, from coordinate 116,206,411 downwards.
TATAGATATTACTTATGATTGTGTCCTTATGTTCAATAATTAGATCATATCTTAAATGGACATTTATTTCATTAAGGTATTTATATTTAAAATTGTTATTTGTTATTGATCATGATTGAATTAATTTTATTTTATTTTCAACAATTAGTTTTTTTGTGTGCTAAAAGCACACTTCTTTTGTTGCTATATTAGGTTGTTTATATCCCTTTAGGTATAATTGGAATTTGTATTTATTTTCTTTAGATTTGATCTGTAAAGACTTATACATGTATAAATAGATATGAGAACCTATATATTTGAGGGTTTGATTCACAAGTTGTAATGGATACAAAGGAGGTTTAGAATTCTTGATCTTGGTACTGCATTTGGCATTATAATTAGTATCAGAGCCAATCAAGATATACAAGAATGATGTCAATGCAGAAATTTGGCATAAACAAGTTCAACGAGGATAATGATTTCAGTTTATGGCGAATTAAGATGAAAGCCTTGTTGGTTCATCAAATGATTTTAGAAATTATCATTCCTGATGGAGTTGTTGGAATAACATATAGAGTAAAAGCCAGGGAGATGCAATTGAAAGCTCATAGTGCAATTCTTCTATCACTTGGAGATGAAGTGTTCAGAGAAGTTGCAGAAGAGGAATCAACAAATGAGGTATGGCAAAAACTTAAATCATTGTATTTGGAAAGATCATTAGCCAATAGATTGTTTCTAAAGAAACAATTATATACTCTTCATATGGAAGAAACAAAAGATTTTTGAAAACACATGTATAAATTTAATAAGATCATTTTTTATTTTAAGAATGTTGATGTGAAAATTGAAGAAGAATATCAAGGAATCATTCTTCTCAACTCATTGTTGAAGTCCTATGAACACATTGTGGAAACAATGTTATATGGTAAGCAAACACTCATAATGACTAAAGTAAAATCAATCCTTATGTCGAAAAAAATTAAGAGAAAATCTAAATTTAAAGAAGAAAAGAATGATGAGATCTTACTAGTCAGGCATAAAAGTATACATAAAGACATCAATAATGGAAGAAATTACCAAGGTAAATCAAGATCTAAGTTCAAAGTTCAAGAACATGCTTTTACTGTCATAAATAAGATCATCACAAAAGATATTGCTCTAAAGATCCAAATGGCAAATAAATCGATCCATTGTAGAGCTGAAGGCTATTATTGTCACAAGTTCATATGATTTTAGAACATCAAGTATTGGTTGTTTCAACTAAATGTACCAATCAAGATTAAAGCATAGACTTTTGTTGTTCCTTTCACATGACCCTAATGAAGCTTGGTTTCAAGATCTTAAAAAAAGGAGATGAATGTGTTGTTCTATTAGGAGATAGCAAGCCTTAGTTGTGAAAATGATGACTCACAAACTAAACAAGAATACTTGTTGTCATGAGACAAACAAAGATGTGAAATCAAGCTTCCACAAAGATTTGATTTTGCAAATATTATTGCTTATGCACTTTCTATTTTAAATGAAAAGAAAAGTGAGAAAGCATCACCATTTACTGGAGCCATGAGAATTCAAGCAATGAAAGAAAAAAAGTCTTTGCATAAGAATCAAACCCTAGAGATTGTAGATAATCCATTAGACCATAAAATTGTAGGTTGTAAATGGTTGTTAAAGAAAAAAGAAGTCATTAGTAATCCTCCAATATTGAGATTTAAAGCTATATTGGTCACAAAAGGCTTTACACAAGAAAAACAACATTCCTACATGGGAACCTAAAGGAGACCATTACATGATGTAGCTAGAAGGTTTCATCGAAGGTGATCAAAGCAAGGTTTGTAGTCTAAAGAAACATATTTATGGCTTGAAATAATCCTTTAGATAATGGTATATTATAATCAATTCACCAAAAGCATTGGCTTCAAGACATGCAAACATGATAACTATGTGTACCTTAAAAAGCAGTTGTTCACAACATATTAGTATACCTATTATTAAATGTAGATGATATACTAATTTCAAGTAAATGGAAAGTAGAAATAAATCAATTGAAATATCAATTATCCTTGGAATTTGAGATGAAGGATATGAGAACAACCAGTGAAATTTTGGAGATTGAGATTGATAGAAAAAAGAAAGAAGGAAAACTTTTTCTATCAGAAACACAATATATAATTTTTTTTTGAGAAAAGTCAATATGAAAGATTCAAAACTGGCAAATACACCTTTAGCAAGCCACTATAAATTTAAATCAATTGATGATTCGATATCATAATGTAAAAAAGGATCATATGAAGGATATTCCATATGCAAACTTGGTTGGCAGCCTGATGTATGGAATGATATGCACTTGACTAGATCTTGCTCATTCAATGAGTGTGGTAAATTGTTTCATGACAAATCCTACAAAGAGTCATTGGAAAGCATTAAAATGGATACTTAGATATGTAAATGGTTTTTTAAGTATGGGTATATTATATGAAAATAAACCAACATGTACTGAATTTATTATAGAATACATTGACTCAGATTATGCAGAATGTTCAGACACAATGAGGTCTTTTTCTAAACACCATTTTTATAGTTTTTGAAAATATTGAAATCTTTATTATAATATGTAGTAGCTTTGTCTATTACATAAGTTGAATTTATAGCAGCCACTGAAGCTATAAAATAAGGTCTTTGGTTGCATGGATTACTTGAGGATTGGGTTTTAAAGAAAACACATTTACTATATTTTGTGACAATCAAAGTGTAGCAAAATCTCATGAAAAATCCAATTTATCATAAGAGATACAAACACATTGATGTAAAGTTTTATTTTATTAGAGATATCATAGCATTTAACAACATCAAGGTGGAGAAAATTGCATCCATTAAAAATCCAATTGATATGTTAATTAAATATTTATCATTAGTTAAATTCAATAACTGCTTGAATTTAGTTAATTGTCATGCTAAAGAAGTTGCATTCAATAAGGATCAAGGTGGAGATTTGCTATTTGCTATTGATCCCATTGAATGAAATTTATTTTGATTTCAACAATTAGTTTGTATTTTTTGGCTAAAAGCACACATCTTCTTTGTTATATTAGGTAGTTTATATCCTTTTAGGTATAACTGTAATTTGTATTTTTTTTCTTTAGGTTTGATCTATAAAGACTTGTACATGTATAAATATAGAGCACTACATTTGGGGTTTCAATTTAGAAGTTGTAATGGAGATAGAGGAGGTTCAAAATTCCTGATCTTAGTATTGCATTTGGTTTACAATATTCTTGTTACCCAAGTTGGTTTAAGAGATCATTATGCTCATCATTCTTTTTTTTCTTATATTTGAAATTTATTATTAGATTTATTTATCCCACTAAACATAACTTTTTAGCTCATCAAATGTTAATATGACTATTATTTTAGTTAAGAAAAGAAGAAGAGGTTAGACCATAATAAGATGATCATGTTTTGTTTTTATAGTAGTATTTAATTTTTGGTGTATCTAATTTAAGGTGGTGTGAGTAATGGTTAGCGAAGAAACTCCTTAGAACAACTTTTTAATTTTTATTTAAAAAAAGTAATGGCCTCTAAAAGGTCAATTAGGGTGTTATAGCTAATAGCTTTTTAAAAGGGCAATTCTTGGACATTTTAAATCTTATCCAAAGGCAATTTTTTGCTAAAATATAATATAATCTATTATTTAGAAAATGTCAAACATAGAAAGCTATGAGAGATGGCAAAGCATCATACATAAGAATGCCAATAAACTTTGAAGAAACTATCCAACTAATATGATTAAAAAGTATAATTATATATATGAATAAAAAGTACCCATCTTCACGTTTCAAATATTGCCATTCTTTCTATAAAATATTAAGTAATAAAGTGTAAATATCTAAAATGTTTAATAATAATTAATTTTTTTTAATAACTAAATTAACTTACTAGTAGTGTTACTTTCTTTTTTTAAAATAAAAAGGGGATTTATATACATAGCACTTAATAGTTTGATATTTGCATATCTTATGCTCAAACTATTACATGTATAATATAGCACCTAAACCTTCATTAATATAATAAACTAGTACTCCATTAAAAATCACGCTAAACTCACCTCCCTTTAAATTGGATTGTCCAAATCAAATTTGCGACTAAGGGACAACGAGGTGGACGAGCATGAATTGGCTGGTGAAGTCAATGCTATTGTTGTGGATGCATCCTGAAATGAGTCCATTCAATATCAACATGGTCACTATCTCAGTAGTGAGGGCCATGATGTGAGAAAGGTGGGGTACAATTTAGTCCATCCAAATACAATTTGTAGCTAGGGGGCCATTTTTAAGAGGCACATGGGCACAAATTAGTTAGTAAACCTAAGAATAATGCTGAGTAGGATGTGGCATAGGATGAAGCGAATTAGCATCACCATGTCCTCCGCCACACCATTGAGGGCCATTTTGATGAAAAAGGCATAGTTGTTGTCGAACATGGATCATTTGTTGTGGAATACTTTTATCACTATTGAGGCTAAAAAGGAGGCGATAAGGGCATGTGTGATTATGTGAAGATTATGGGTGCATTTATGACAGTTTTTTGACTGCTTTATTTTTTAAAAAATAGCAAAAAAGTAATCACAACTTTATTTGGCTATTAGTTTTTTAACTATTTTTTAGAAATTTTTGTAATAAAAAAATACTTTTGAAAATCAGAACTGTTAAAGTGTGATTATTATCAAAAAGCTCCTATTTGAATTTTTTTTTAAAAAATATTTATAACACACGTATTAGTTTTTATCATAGTAATTTTACAATTAGTTTTTTAAAAAGTTGCATCTGATCCAAACAAATTCTATGAGAAGTTAAATACTTCTAGCCATTAGTATTCCTCACTGCTGTGCTCACCATTATTGATCTAGATACATGTAATTTTCTTAGGTCGTTTTAGTGGAGAAGGTAATGAAATATAGTCTAATTATGATAATAATTTTAGATGTTATATTTATAAATTTAATAATTTAAATGTGAGATATATAAATATTCAAAATTTAATTGCTACGTAGGGACTTTAGTACTTAACCAGCTTGAAAACCATTCGTACCAGCCCCGCAGCGGTCAGGCCGGACTGTGGATCAGACAAACCCAGGCTGCCTACACTGCCCATCTCCTTCGCTATTGCTTCTTCGCCTCGCATTGCTTTCGGCTGCAGCCACTGCCTATCCTGCTGCTGTAGTAAAAAGGAGAATCCGAAACATCTCCGTCGAAGAAGGCGCGATAAAGTGGAATAAAACATAGAACTCGACCAAAACCCTATATTTGAGCCGCGGATTGTGAAGGTATTGTCCTGCCCTTGCGCATCTTTATCCATTTCAACTTTGCCAACTCTACACCGCTTCTCAGCCTCTCACTCTGCGTTTCTCGGTACTTGAAACGATTCGAAGAAGAAAGGATGCATGACAACTTCGAAAACCCCAGTTTTAGCTATTACATATATACCATTGGCCATTGGTTCTCTATCCATGGGGGCATTGATTGAATTTAGAGCTTAATGTAATCGTTTTTTTTACGTTTTAGTATCCGTTTTGAAATTTATGTTGGAATCCTGGTTTTTATGTATTATGTTGGTGCGGGAAGATTGCAAAAAAGTTTGATGAATTGTATCAATTGAATACACACACACACGCACTATTTGATAGCCGAACCAAAGTGAGAGTTTATATGTAAACTTATGATTTTTAGCTTTTCCTTGCTATATTTTAATAAGAGGTTGCAATGGTCAGATTTCGTGGCAGGTACAATTTGTTACTATTGGACAAATTTATTCTCTCTTTTCCTTCTTGTTCTTTGCCATAATGCCCATTCTGGGACGGTTTGCAAGAGGAATTCCAAATTCTAATACAGAGGAGACTGATCATACCAGATGAGTGAAAATTTTTGACACCAAGCATTTTTTCATTGATGACGGTATTTTGGAAACGGAAGTAACTTGCTACTTTCCACGGTGTTATAATTTTCCTTCTAACAAAACAAATTGAATTAAATACAATGGAATGGATTTGATTCTTACTGCTTTTCAGTTGGTTTTCAGGGATAGGTAGTTATAGGAGAAAATAAAGCGAGGATGGATATTAATTACTGGCACTATGGATTAACTAATGTTGATGGTTTCCTACTCATATTAATGAGAAAACATGAAATGCAGATTCTGTTTCTTTCATTGGATGGACGTCTGACCATGATATGTAGAGATGGCATCAAATAAATTCTGAAGAAAATAAAACATAGAACGGATGTTGACCTTCATCCAACTAAATTCTCATCATAGAGCAATTTCTTTATTTGAAAGGGGTTCCATATACACAGAAGCTTTTGCTATCTCAAGGTTTGGAGAGAGATTGTTGTACTCAATCATTCTATGTACAGAGGCTATTTTTATGATTCGAATGTGAGACCTCCAAATCACTTTAGAGGCAACTAAACAAATAGTCTAGTTCCATCCTTTCAACAATTTCTTGATTTACAAGATAGTTTATGTAATTCATGCCTCCAACATTCATCATTGCTTGTCTTTCTAAATAACCTATGCCACTGTGATCTGTTTTCAACATATCTATTATTTTCATTATTCCAAATGTTCTTTCAACTAATTATGTGATGAAGCCAACATAGTATTTAGTATAATTTGACAGAGTAGATAGTCTATTCAGCACTTCAACTCTTAAAATTTAAAAGTTTTTATTATATAATTTAATAAATTGATACATTAATACCTTATGAATAATGATATATAAAATATTCCACTTGCCAATAATTTCTGTTACATCAATCTCAATGGCTGACCATCACTCTCTTTATTAAGCATTACTTTAACTGTAAGCCCATGACCTGGAAAGCTAGATATGCTGATCATCTTTTTGATTAAGTCTTATTTTATCAAAGTTTTTAAATTATTCTTTATTTATTTTCAAAAAAAAAAAGAATGAATACCCGTCCCCCTAATTTTTTTTCATTAATGCTCGGCTTTTTTTCCATTTGTCAAGGATCATTAAAAGGTAGTAGACCATTTGGAAAACTTTCCAATCTCTCATTCCAACTTACAGGCTTTGCTTGGTTCATAAGAATAAAACAACTATATTGTAGATCCCATAATAATTTTTATACTTTGCAAATTTCACTATAGGGTATTTCTACTTTAAAGTATTTTTCCACTATCCAATAAGAGACTTGACCTAATACTCTCACATTCAGTAACAATTATGTGTTATGTTTTTCATTAATAATACAAGCCTGTAGAAATGACAGTTTGCAGATGTGATTCATTTTATCTTTATTTCAAGTGCTTGGGTGTGATTCATGCTTCTAAAATTTTGTAGTAACCCATAGGTCTTGTTTCCAGTATTGTTTTTGTTTCTATCAAATGTTTTTTTTGTTTTTGTTTTCACCGTAGGTATGTTATACTTATTTGTTTGCTCCTGCTTTGTACCAAATGAATAACTTCTCCTTTCATATATAATTAAGAGTCGCTGAAAGCACTTTCTAATCTAGAGCACTTCCAAAATTCGCCATAGTTTTCTTTCTTGAAGTCCTCCGCATGGCTAAATTTTGTTGATATGTAGGGGCTGTTTGGATGTACTTCATGATGTCCATTGCTGGTTTGACATGTAATACTTCAAGTTTTTCTTGTTGTACGGTATGTGTTACTTGCCCAAGTTCAGCATGTTGTCTAGCTCTGTCATCAGTATGCAAAGAAAGATTGAGGGAAAAAATGAGGTTTCTACCCATGACAAACAGGTAGAGGCATTTAAACAATAATCTCACTTTTTCCTTGATTTTTCCTTTTCAGCTACATGGCTTTCCTGAAAATTTATCTTATTAGTGCAGGAAGCATAGAAGTATCCCACTTCGTAGAGGTTTAATCATGAAAAATGGCAGGATAAAGAATGAAATATATGCCTCATTTGGTGGTGGCATGGCTGATAATTCTTCAGGTAGTCCATCTCACATGCCTCTTTTGGGTTTTAGTATTGTGATTTCTTTTATTTGTGAGCTGGTGTTGAATGAGGTTTATCTCTTGGCTTTTGACAGGCAGTTTTGTGGCAAATAAATTCATGCTCATACTTAGTAACTAGGAATTATAAAAGTGCAATAATGATTATTTGCTTGTTTGATCTCCAAAATAAGGAGCGTTTTTTGGTATATTGAAATGAATATACTAAGAATTGAAAATCTTCATGCAATTAATTCAATGATTTCAATGTACAAATAAAACTGAGGGGAGCTGGTTTTAGAAAATAATATCTCATTCCTTGACTTGATTGTTTGTAGTAAGAATTGTTGAGAATTTGTTGAATATGTCATTCCAACATCTGTCTAGTATTGATACAATCCTAGGAAATCTTTTATTCGGAAACATTCAAATTCAGAGAATAATAACTATGTAAATATTATTATAATCTATAGATTGATGAGTTGGTGGAATAATAATTACAATAGTTCATGGATTGATTAGTAAATAGTAGGGATCTCATAGATCAATCAAGTGGCAATGAAATAAGAAGAAAAGAGGGTGAAAGTTTTGATGAGTGTTTTCCCAGCTACTGAGAATTATACATGCATTTCATACTCGACCTTAAGCAAATGAATGGATGCTATCTATTCTGAGCTTGCTTGGGAATTTTAGGTTAGCACATGATAATACTTTGGTAAGAATGTCAGCAAACTGTTCATTTGAAATTATAAATGGTGTTTAAATTAGACTATATGTCAATCCAATTTAAAATGCCTTGTAAGATCATGTTACATGAGAGTGTAAAATTGATGGTTGACTTTTTAAAATAATTGATATTTTTATTCAACTTTTAAATTTTCAAGGATAATTTTTAGCGATAGCAATTTTAGATTCACAATGCCATAAATCTATATTCAACTCTTCTGCTAAGTTTTGCTATCACATTTTATTTTATTACTTTTCATGATAAGATATTGCCATCTAGGAATATGCAATATCCTTGGTTGTTCTTCTGTCAATCATAGAACCCACATAATCTGCATTTGTTATGCTTCAAGAGTCAAACTCATCCCCTTTTAAATGTAATTCATTTGCTTAGGATTCTCAACAAATATTATAAAATTCTATTATTGCCTTAAGGTGTGATTCTTTAGGATTATATTAATGTCAAGTCTTGTATGTAATAAATCGACAAGTCTTCTCACTAGTCTTTGATTCAAGTATTTTTTAATTGCTATGTCTTTTATTGTATCTTCAAGTTTATAATTAAATTTTATGAGACTCTCGACAGGTTGACATTTTAAATGACATGTTTCTTTCATTAGATTTGTTATATGAAGATTTGATGCCTAGTGTGCAATTTTAATACCAAAGAAGTACTTTAGCTTGTCTGATTCATTGTCTTATTTTTTAGAATAATCTTTTTTTAATAAATTCTTTATTTCTTTTAAGTCTTTGTTTTTTATAATACCATCATCGACATAAACTAGTAGTTTAATGACTCCACTTGAGATAATAGTGTGTTTTGTAATAATGTATTGACTTCTGAATTTTATTTATATCTCATGTTAAACATCACCTTGACGAACCTTTAATTCACACCCATGGAGATTGTTTCAACCCATACGATGTTTTTTTAGCTTATCCACCTTTTGTTATATATTATGCCAAAATTTTGTGAGATTTGCATATTTACTTTGTTTTTTAGGTTATCATATAGGAAGTCATTCTTCACATTGATTTATTTTATCTTCTAGTTCTTGCTAGTTATTATAAATAAGGAAATTATAATAATAGCAACTAAAATAAAGATTTCAATATAATCAACCCCTTTATTTGAGTGTAGCTTTTGGTAACTAGTTTGGTTTTATATCAAGTGAATCTTCGAATTTATATTATACGATAAAGACCCATCGATATCTTGTTGGTTTTTTTTTTTTTTTTTTACTTTCGATAACTTGATCAATTCTCATGTTTTTTTTTTTGAAGGATTTTCATTTCTTTGCTCACACTATTATTTCAATTCACATTATTTAGAACCATTGAGATTATTTTAAGGATATAAATAATATACATCCTTGTAAGAAGGGATTGATGATTGTGAGAAAGATTTTTGTATAATAAAAATAAGGGCGAGAGATATTTAGTTGAAGTTCTTGTACCTTTATTTATATGCTCAAGGGTTTCCTCAACAAGTTTTGTGATAAAAATTGATTCGATTGATTTGACTTACATAGATTGAGATAGCTTATTTCTTGAGTAAACCTGTAATGATTGAGTAAGAAGTGGTTTTGGTATAATTTGGTAGGAGTGGCCGATTGTGGAGGAGATTTGTTTGTTGGGATGAGTGGTAGACAAGAATAATCTATGATAAAAAAACTCTTTTGTGAATGATATTTTTTTGTTAGGGTAAGTAGTAATTAAGTAGTAATTTTTTTCATTGAAAATTGGTCAATAGACACACGCACCTTTATATGGTGAGATAATAGTATTTGCACTCCTTTTAAGTGAGAGTATGGAAAATGAAAATACATTTAGGATATGTTTAGGGTAGCGGTGGTGGTGCAAAAATGCATTGTAGTGCCATTTGAAAACTGTGTTTTGGCCTTATTTTGAAAAAATTGTGGTGAGAAAGTTGCATTTTTCAACTTGACCTGGAAAGTGCAATGGCTACTAGAAAGTTACGATATGACTTTCTTAAAATAAAAAAAATTGTAATTCCCATCACAGCTTTTTAGGCATGAGTTTTTCTATAATAGCTCCAACACTATTTTTTCTGACAACTGCAGCTTTCTCAAACACATCCTTAGTTGCTTGAGATCAAGTTTTCCTTATTTTCCTTTAGGTTGTGCTTACATCCTTTTAGAATGCCAAATAGATTGAGAGTTCGCAAAGCGAACTAATGGATTTAATATTTGCATTTGCAAACGTAGATTTTTGATTCTTACTTCTGGTGGGCAGCGCCAAGGCACTGGAAGGTAGAAATTTAGGGGACGCGCTTTGGTGCTGGGAAATCATAACCACAACACTAGAAAAGAGAGATTTAGGCCTCAAAATCAGAGAGGGTAGTGCCTTGGCGCTGTGAAATTAGTGTCGTGGTGTTAGGGCATCGTCGCAAATTTTTTTTTTGAACAATGCAATGTTCAAAATAAATGAAAGGAGGTTGACTGGTTGACCAAAGCCTAGGTGCCAGTTAAAAAGCCATTAAAAATATTGGCAGGTGGACATACGCATTTAACAGAAAGGATATAACTTTTAACTAACGCAACGTTGTGTTAGAACGCCGAAGCGCTCCATAAATGTTAGATGCGTTTTAATGTAGTTTGTTAGTTACATAATTAATAGTAATAAATATCATAAATGTATCTTTTTGTCGGGCATAATAATCGCTTTGACTAGTTGATTAGTGCCTAGGCGCTACATGTTGAGCGCCGTAGTGCAGTACCCCGCTTTTTAGAACTGAAAGGCTAGCGTTTAGGTGCTGCAAAAGCGGCGAGGCGCCGCGGTGCTGGATCCAATTTATATATACCATTATTTTTCTTTTTAAAGTCTTTGTTCCTTTAAGAATTCTTACAACCTTTTCCTCTTAGCTTTCGCTCATACCTAGGAAGACAAATATGCCAGTCAAATACTTCAACAAGAGTAAGAAGAGGGCGGCTTTGAGTAATGCTAACCGATTTATTAGCGTAGAGGCGGAGGCAAGATACCACCACGCTCTTATCAACAAGTATCTAATTGGAAAGGAGATTCCATAATTCGGGTGGGAGCATGGAATCATCAATGAGTGAGGTTGGGAGTACCTTGCTTATGACAACAAAGCTTGTGTCATCCCTATGGTGCGGGAGTTCTTCGCCAACGCGAAGGAGCTCTAAAATAATAAAATATTTGTAAGGAGGAAGCGGGTATGTTTTGACAGTACTATCATTAATGCATATTACAATTTAAAATTTTTGTATCGATCAATATCTTTCATATTACAATAATCATCCTAATTTTGATGAAATTTTTTATTTTTTCACTGTTAGAATTACAATGTTCAGTGAAAATGACGGGAGGAAAATATTATCAATTTTTCTACCGCTGGCTTAACTCTGAGGCTAAAATTTGACACTATTTTATTTCCGCCAAGTTGATACCCATTGATAATATCAGTGAGGTAACTAAGGATAGAGTCATTTTAAATTATGTAATTCGAAAGGGCTTTACTATATATATAGGAATGATTATTTTCAATTTAATTTATAATATGATTAAGGGTAGTACTATCCTAGGTTATGATCATTCTTCTTTATTTATCCTTTGTGTGCTGTGGCTTGTACGTCAGAGGAGTCGGATGAAGACTTTCTTATACAAATTGCTCTCATGACTAAAAGAATAATTGAAGGATTTGGATTATAAATAGACATAGGAGAAAGCTCACGTGCTGCTCTGTCCAAGTCTAAATCCTCCAAAATTTTAAATTAGCAATTCCAAAAAATTGGAGAAGTTTATGAATTAAAAAAAATGGTTGATGAAAAGCTGGTGGCAACATGAATTGAAAAGGAAATTTGATCTTCATATGGGTCAATAAAAGCAGCAATTTTCTTATATGACTGATTTTAACTCAACACTAGTTCAAATATTTAAAAATTATAACTTTAATGCTGGCCCGAGCCAAGTTCCTTTTTTTGTAGCGCCTCATTATCAACTCTATGTCAGCACCCAGATAAAACTAGAAGTAGAAGAGGAGGACTACTACTATGATAGTTTTCTCCCTTTTTTCTTGTATATCTTTTTTTTTGTAAATTTTAAGTATTTGTATTTTCTTTTTTGTATACCTTTTGTGTAATTTTATTTGGTACATTTTATAATAAAATTTCATTTTATATCAATCATTTGTTATTTCACATGTTAATCGGCCTCAGGCTTTAATTAGTAAATATTTTGAAATTGGTATAGTTACAACTTAGATCTTGTCCAAAGTTAAAAATTTAATTTAATACAAATTTCAACTCCTTGACGCTGGAAATCCGCCTAACACTTGAAAATTAGCATATCAGTGCTAAATGATCAGCACCTTGGTGTTTGAAAATTAGTGCCTCGACGCCAGATGGTAGAACTTGGGCTAAAAAAAATTAGAGAAGGCAGTGCTTATGCATCAAAAAATTAACGTCGACGCTTCTGGACAACACCGGGCGTTGTACAAGGGTATTTTGACTTATAACCCTATAAGGCAGCGCCACAATGCTCGAGTATGTGTAGAAAGACTTAGGGGATAGTGGTGCTAGTGCTTAGGCGTCAGATTGCGGCACCCCAAGTCGGGATGCTTCATTTTTTGGGCCTTTTAGGTCATTTTTGTGTCATTTTATTAAAATCTTTTAAGTTCTATAAAAATTTTATGAAATTTTGATAGTATAACTACTTAGCAGTGCTATATTCACAGGTTTTTATTGTCTTCTCTCTTGCTCCAGACCCATCCAAGATCAATGGAGGGAGGATTTTTATTTTACAGTGAAACCAAGTTCGACGGTCGGGGTCTTGGATTTGGCCTGAGAAGGCAATTAATTAATTGTACAAATTTTATTTTGACATTTTTACTTGAAATTGTCACTTTAAAATGTCTTTTCTTTCAACTTGGATGAAAACACTCTTAGTGGCTCTTATCCTAAGCTTAGGGAAGAGGGTAGTTTGGGGATTAGAGCCTTTATTTCTCTTTAAAGAGAACGAAAAGGGGTTCGGGTAGGTTTTCATCATGTGAGAGATTGGTGGTTTGGCCTGCTTCTTCACACGAGGGTGGCAGCTTAGATCGAGCAAGGGAGGTGGTTTTCTCTCCCTCTCTCTCACTCTCTCTCGGTCTCTCGCTCTCTCTTTCTCACATTCCAGTTCGCACAATCAAAATTTTTCGTTGTGCCTTCCTTCTCCTTTTATTGAAGGCTAAGCTCTAATCGCTCTCGCTCTGACGGGGATGGCGGTTGCTGAGAGCCGTTATGGTTTCAAATTTACTATTTTTTCATTTTTCTTGTTGCGAACATATACACATAGGAGGATGCATGCATTATTTTCTTTGTGTTGGAAATATAGAGAAAGAGAATGATTAAAGTAGTTTTTAGTATTGTTAGAATTGGCTATTTATTTTCATCAACAAATTGACTTTTGGTCAAGTTGAAAAAGGTGGGAGTTATATTTACATCATTTTTGACTTTTAGTAGAAAATCTATGACACTGTTGACCTCTTTTTGAGTAATGTTAACACACATTCTCTTCTTAGTACTTAGGATCACATTTGTAGATTAAGAATCTCCCCACCTAGACACTTAAGACATTTTCTTAGTGGTTAAGTTAGTATTAAGCTTAACAAATAAGAATGAAAATTGAAAATTTAAATTAGAATCGAACAAAATGAAATTTATAACTCAAATTTAAACTAAAACTAAACCGGAATCAAAACTTATGAATTAAACTTAAATCGAGCTAGTGGGCTCTACCAGCCTAACCTATTCCAAATTGGTTAAGTGAACTAGAACACCTCCAAATCGAATGAAATTAAAGAAAACTTAAGATGAGACACATTTAAATCAAAATTTAAATTCAATTGACCCTTAAGTATGTTAATTAAGTTGATTAACCCAACCAACCCATTGAAGTCTTATTTGACCTAAATTCAAACTAAATCAAATTAAGTCAAAATTAATTTAAATTGAATCAATCCAAAAGCTTAGGATTGTTATTCAAATTCTATTAAACACATAAATTGAATTTCATTAAGACTCAAGTTGACAAATTAGGTCATTTGACCTACATTGATCTATGTGTGTCCCAATAAGCTTAATTCAAATTCAATCAAGATCAAGTCAAATTGAAATCCCTCAAAGGCTTAAAATCATCATACTAACTTAACCAAGCTTAAATCTAAACTCAAATATCACAAAAGTTTTCTAGGAGGTGGATGTTGATATGAAAAATTTATCATAAAAATTTCAAGTTAATTAAACATTTAAGAAATTATCATTTTTGATAATTTCTAAATCATTGCTAAAATATTTAGCAAAATTTAGAGTTTTTAATTTTGTTAGATTCCTCTCTTGATGTTGAATTTAGAGAGGCTCATTCATAATTTTTGGCTAAGTGCTTGATATCTTATGAATTTTTGAAGTCTTGGTTCCTTTAAATTGATTAATTAAAATTTAATCTTTTATTAAACCTTAAATTAAATGATTTTGAGATCTAATCAGATCCAGGTGGTGTGATTAATTTCTCTAATGCTAATGATATTTTTTTGAATCATTTTAGTGTATTTTTATGATTTCTCTAATTTTATATTAATTATTTTATTCAAATTATCTTGATATTCTTCAAAAAAGTATAACTCTCAATCCAGAGCTCTAATTGACTTTAATATTTTATGATAAGTAGATATTTGCACTAAATTTTTACCCCAAAAATTACAATTCAATTGTGTTTGTATTTTAGAAGTAAAGAGTTATTACTTTTGATAATATCTAAATTAATCCCAAAATATTTGATAAATTTAAAAGTTTGTAATTTTATTAGGTTTCTCTCTCAAATATGAATCTAGAGAGGGATTATTTATATTTTTTTGACTTAATGGTTGAATTTCTATGAATTTTTGAAGTTCTGATTCAATTAATTATGTTTTAATATCATATTAAATCTTAGTTAAGTGATTTTTATGATTTAATCAAATCCAGAGAGTTTAATTAATTTTTTTAGGGTCTTTAATGGTATTGAAGATGTTTTGAATCACTTTGATGTATTTTGTAATTTTTATAATTTATGTTAATCGTTTATTTAAATTAATACTGATCTGCCTCAAAAATTATAATTATTGATCTTGGGCTTTGATTGACTTGAAGTTTTTATAATAAGTAGATATTTGTACTAAATATTTTTCCTAAAAATTTAAGTTCAATTGTGTTTTAATTTTATGAGTAATGAAAGAATTATGATTTTAGATAATTTTCAAATTAATCCCAAAATATCTTTTAAAATTTAGGGATTTTAATTTTGTTGGATTCTTCTCTATATTTATAATTTAGAAGGGGTTATTTGTATTTTTTAGCTTAATGGTTGATTTATTTCAATAATGTCTAATCCAGGAGCTCATTTGACTTGAAATTTATTATGGCAAGTTGGGATTATTAGTAATTTCAATCCCTGAAAATTTCAGCTTAATTAGATTAGTATTTTAGGATTAGTTAAAATTTATTTATTTTTTGATAATATCCAAATTAATCTCAAAATACCCAATAAAATTTAAGAATTTTGAGTTTATTGTATTCTTCTTAAAAAGTTGAATCCATAGAGTGCTTGTTTATAATCTTTAATTGAGTATTTTATTTTTTATAATTTTTAAAATTTTAGCTATTTTCTAGTAATTTTTAAATCAGAAGTCCCCTCTATTTTTATACTTAAACCAGTCTGCACTGATTGGGATTCACTTTGTATATATTGACGTGCGATTGGGCTACATGGAGCTGACATGGATTGGGAGGGAATTAGATCTGATCTTGACAGTCCAAATTAGATCCAATTTTTATAAAGGGGTTTAAATCATTTTTTGTGGATCTAATTGTGGTTGTTTATCCTAATCAACTATGATGGACGACCAACAACCTTTTTTCTTTGAGGATGCCAAGGCATAAAGGAGGGGCGGATGGCTTCCGCCCCTAATGGTGGTTTTCTTGTGAATCTCGTTGGAAAACTCCATTTTTCGCACCCAAAATCACTTGAAATTGCAAGAGCAAGTGAGATATAGGTTATTTTCTAGTTTTGTGCAAACTTTATTAACAAAACACTAATACCTAAAGTTTGACTATGAGATTTGAAATTTACTTCACTCAAGTTAACGTTGAGTGGATTTTTCAATTTGAAATCTTTTCATAGGCCGAGATGAAGCTTTGGAATTAATTTGCTCACCGCCTCCTCTCAGATTGCTCCAACCATGAGGTGCCGCTGCCCCTCGCTGGAAATTGATCAGTTTTGGTGTTTTTGTGCTTGAAAAAGGAGGGGGAACGTTATGTTTTACTTCTTTGGTGATGGTGAAGGTATAGTATGCCAAAAAGCGAGCTTTTGAAGCCTCTTATTCTTCTTTTAATGGTGACTAAAAATCATCATTAATGGTGATTTGGGTAGTGATCATTTGGTTTGGGATATAGGCTTGGGATTTGTTGAGTGACTTGGCTGAGTGATTAAGATCACTACAAAGTCAAGCAAGTGGAATGATGAAGGAGATGTGAAGAGATTTTGGTTTTTTTGGAAGTTTGCATATTTTTCTTTGTTTCATTCTCTTTTCTTGACTTCCCTTCCCTTTCTTTTAATGCTGAAGCAATAGCCTATATGTAGGAAAATTGACTAGAATTTGGCCTTCCAAAGTCCAATTTGGTGTTTGCACAAAGATCATGATCTTGGGTTGACTCAACTTGACTCATTTGAGATGGGTTGGTTAAGAGCTTGGTTTGATCAATTTAAGTTTAAATTGTGTTTTAATTATATTTAATGAGTTGTTTGGAGTGATTGGGTTTGGTTGATTGCAATTGATTTGGGTTAATTTTAGATTTAATCTAAAATGGCCTAATTAAGCCAATCTAGGTTCACTTGGATCCATTGACCAAATTAATCAAATTGGACCCAATAGAATGTTGGATTAAGTTCAATTATATACTTAAAGTGATTTGTCATATTTAATTTGATTTAATTTTAATATAATTTGATTTTAGGCCAAATTAGCCAAATTGGGCCTTAATTGATTTCAGATTTGGGCTTGGTTGAGGTAGTATGATGATTTTAAGCTTTTGTGGGGGTTCAATTTAACTTAATTTTGATTGAATTTGATTTAAGCTTAGTGGGATATGGATCAGTTTAGGTTAAATGACCTAATTGATCAACTTAAGTCCCAATCGAGACCTTATTGTTGCTGATGCTACTAAATCTGCTTTTGAATTCAATTTTGTGTTTAATAGAATTTAAATAATAATCTTATGCTTTCAGATTAATTCAATTTGATTTAATTTTGGCTTAATTTGATTTATTGTTAATTTAGATCAAATAGTGCATAAATGAATTAGTTGGGTTAATCAACTCCATTATCCCATTTAGGAGTTAATTAAATTTAGATTTTGTTTTAAATGTGTCTCATCTTAGGTTTTGTTCAATTTCATTGGATTTAGTGGTGTTTGAGTTCACGTAATCAATTTATGATAGGTTAGACTTGGTGGGGCC
Source organism: Cymbidium sinense (assembly GCA_021442155.1). Lineage (NCBI taxonomy): Eukaryota > Viridiplantae > Streptophyta > Magnoliopsida > Asparagales > Orchidaceae > Cymbidium > Cymbidium sinense. Next base: position 116,188,222 of record CM038219.1, on the reverse strand, counting down.
CACTAGCTTGATTTAGTTTTAATTAATAGATTTTGGTTTAAGTTTAGTTTAAATTTAGATTTAAGTTCTGAATTTCATTTTGTTTGATTCTAATTTTAATTTTCAATTTGTTTATTTTGGTTTTGGGTTTTAAGCTTGAGTTCACTTACCACTAAGGGTGTGTCCTAAGTGCCTAAATGAGGAAATTCTTAGTTTAGGATTGAGATCCTAAATACTAAGAAAAGGATGTGTTAATATCATTCAAAATGATGTTAAAATAGACCCTCAATATTTGTGGTGGACTAACTAGAGTACACCATACATATTGGTGTTGATTGATCTGATCAATCAAATTCAAAAGATATTATGACCAAAAGTATTTTCTAAGGATTTTGATTTAGTCTAAATCTTTGGACTTTGGATTTAGAGCTTGCTTTGATTCAATTTGAAATTTTAAGATTTGAATTTACGTTTAAACGTATCTTGGTTTAGAAGGAATTATTCTTGAAAGAATCTAGGAAACTTATCTTCTTAATTTTACTAGTCTTCAGGATGGAGAGAGATGTCGTTACGAAAGATTCTACTCGGAAATTTAGTCCTAACTTAGTTGTGCTTGTCAGAAAAGATACTGTTAAGGGACTTAGTTCTAACGTTGACTACATTGGAGTAGATTTGTATCCTCATCAGTTTTTAATGACATCTCTAAGAATTCCCCTTTTTCCATACACCAAATGGATGTTTTATAACACTTTGAACTAATGTGTGAGTCCAATTGAATATCTTGCAATGACCCATTAATGGATGTTGTCCAATACAAAATTTGGTATATGATATCTTGTTTCTGGATAAGGTTTCAAAAACTCCCAGTTGCAAGGGGTAATCATCATCAACTAAGTAAAATTTTTCTACAACAACAACAACAACAACAACAACAACAAGCCTTTATCCCATTAAATCGGCTACATGAATCCTTCTGCTCCACCTATTATGTCAAATTCTCATTTAATTCAAGTATACTAAGGTCGGTTTTATACATCTTAACCAAGTCTTTACCTCTTCTACCTTTCTTAACATAAAACAAATCTAATGCATCAACTCCTAACCGGGTCATCTGGACGGCCGAATTCTTTATGTGGCCAAACCATCTAAGGCTACTCTCTAATCTTATGCGAGCTACTCCAATTTTTTCAATACATATTTCGCATTTTGTCAAATACTCATTTCGCATTTTATTTCTATAATAAAAAATAGTAAACTATGCAAAAAATATTAATTAAAGAATATAATATAAATTATAATTTTAAATTTAAAAACTTGTAGGTGTTGTTGGAAAATTGCATTTAGGATTCATCGCATCACATTGAAAAATACGAGCATCATATGTTGAGCCTTCCCATCTTGGTGTTATAAATGTGAAGCACATTTAAAATCACTTCCAACCATTACATTTTGTGTTGATGAATTGTGTTGTCTTATCTAAGAAATTTGTTCTTCAACTCGGATGTGAACATCAACATATGTGCCATCAATAGTCCCAATACAATCCTTAAAAAATGACATGCAAAACATTTAGAATTTATGGTGGAATTTCTTGAAATTGCTCATCTATAGGAGTTATAATATCCATAGCTAAATGAACTAATGCTACATGACCAATAGAGAAATATCTACTTGTAGTCTCTGTAGAGTGTTGAAAGCATTCACATGTGGTTCTTATGGACTCATTATGTGCCAGGATATATAAAGTTATTGCAAGAACTTCTTTTCTTATAGTTCTTTATGATCCATGTAATCCATGATATGATTCAAGCAAATAAAGCCAAGTCTATAAAATTTGTTGTGACATTCTAATCATATTATGAAATCTCTTTAAGTGACTAGATAGTAGCTCACATAACTATTTATCACCTATATGACTTGATGTCATGCATGATCTCTTATTTAAGTACAAAGCATGATAATCATGTATCAAATATGTGATGCTGCCAACAAATTATTAAATAGTAGAAGACCCATTTAGTACTTGGGGATCCCTTTCTCCTTAGAATCATTGCTATAATAGTTTGATGCTTCCTCAAACATTGTGAAATAGCTACATCAAAAATATCATACATTAAATTTACTCCAACTGGATTGTTTGAAAAATAATTTAGAATATAGAACAGTAACACAATATAAGCAATGTTATTTAAGCTATTCTTACGGACTCTTAAAAAATTCACAATAAGCAGTTAGAAAAATAACATTTTAAAAGTAAAATGTAAAAGCTTGATTGTTATATACAGATTTTTTCTTCTAATTTATTTTTAGAGTAATTAAATCCTTACATCTTTTAATTCAATATAAACTCATCATTAAAAAAAAAAGATTTGCAAATGGAACTTTTAAGTTGATCCATATGCATTTAGCTTGTTTGGCAAACTTAAAATTTTTTAACAAGATAGAATTGTTTGGAGTTCTATGAATGGTAAGAGTGTGGTTGAAATTTTCATTTGATGTTAATTCATGGGTATCTAGCTTTATGTATTTTTTTATTCTTTAAATTATGTATTTTTTATTCTTTAAATTATTTATGAAATAAGTGGTAGAGCTTGAATCCCATTCAAGAGAAATACAAAAGTTAAAATTATTAGCAAATTATTTCGACTCATAGAATACCTAAGTTATATATTAATGTTACTTAGCATTTACACTTCTAAATCAAGAAGTAATAATTCCCATACAATAGTTTGTTTGTTTGGTCTTTACTGGTGACAATAATTAGAAGCTAAGATTGTAATGAAGCAAACAACCTACTAAATATATTGCAGAAAAAATAAAATAGAGAAGCCCACATCTGAGATTGAAACTATATTAGGAATTGTACCAAGAAAAAAAAATAAAGTGTTTAGTATGAATTATGTGATACTCTTTAGGAAGCTTTTTTTTTTTCAGCCATCATACTTTCCTGTCATTATGAACTCTTCTAAAAGGCTACCTTTGATTCTTGTTATGCATAAATCTATTGCAAAGTCATAGAACTCAACTTCATCAAAGATTTTTGGCATTTGAGCAATCTCATCCAATGCATTAAGTATTGTAAAAGTTTTACGTGAAGTATTCCATGTAGCTATGGTAGAGCTAATCGATCTTCAATGTGATTTATAAATAGTTGTCTCTCACCTTACTTGCATCTCCAAACTTTTTTATTTCTATTTTGGAAGGGGTCTATTTTTACAAGATCTTTGTGATCGAGTTAAACTAGCACCTTCAACTCCATTAATATGTGAAATATTTGGCTCGTTATAATCAGATGAATCTTTTGCTCTCATTTAATTTATGAGAAAGAATATCAGAGTTCGAAACCCAAACATCATCACCAATTGTTACTATTCGATCAAATATTCTATCAAAATTTTCTTCTAGCTATGACAATATTCTATTGAATTAAAATTTCTTTGCGGTAGGTATTGCCTATATAAAATAAGTAAATTTGAGATGAAATTTTTTGAATCATAAATAAATTATTAATATAAATAAAACTTAATAAGACAAACCTGTAATTTCTCATTCCACCATTCATTTGAAGCTTCAATAGTTTTCTTTATTAGATTTCATCTGATTCTAGTCTCTCCATGCGCTGACTCTTTTCACAACTTTCAGTTATTCTTTAGTTGTGCAAGTAGGCCTATTCCCAAGTTCTATTTTTTATACACAAATCACAATAAATGAAAATAATTTCTATTTCCAAAGTCGTCGTTCCACCATCTTTTTTTTCACCTTCCCATCCACTTCTTAAACTATACAAAAATTAACACGTAAATATTTTAAAAAAACATAACATATGCTTAATGGATGAGTTAATCTCAAATTGCTTCTAAGAAACTAAGAGATAAGTAGGAAGATAACGATCAAATATGTTCTAAGCCTTGTAAACTTTCGCAAGGAGTTGCAAGCTGTATATTTCATGATATGAATTATTTTTTTTAATGAAATTTTATAAAGAAGACTTCAAACGTTGCCATGAAAAGAGTTTAAATGTCTTTACTCTCTCCTATTTTGCTAGGAAAATTTAGATCTACGTTTGATTTTTTATCAACACTACCAATGCTTCAAAGTAGTAAATGAATAATTCTATTGCTTTTAAAATAACAATTTATGCATAGTATACGATCAGGAAAATTAATTAAATTAATAGAACAAGAAAAAAATCAATAATTTGTAATAACATGTAGGTTAGATCTTTAGCTTAGATTGTAAATAAGAATAGACAATAAGGAATTAACAAACATAGAAACAATTTTATATCAATGATCAATGAAGTGAATTATTTATAAAATAAAAGAGAATAATTATATTTTTAAAGAAGACGTCATTTTTTTAATTTAATTGAAAAGTATGATATAAAAAAAAGACAACAAATGATTGTTGATAAAACGAAAAATAATTGCTTCCATGAAAAAAGTGAGGACGGGCCTCAGAATGGAAAGAGTTAAGGTGAGAGTTACGAGGCGAGGTAGACATCACTATAGAGGAGCTACGGTCGATTTACTCGATTGGCCAGTAATGAAAAATGAGAGGAAGCTCCTGTTGATGAGGTTCTCTTCTCAGCAAACATGTAGATGTAGCTAGAAGGTTGTCAAACAACTATTGCATATTAGACTTAGAGAAGATATTAGAGGAGATGTTAGGCGGATAGTTCGGGAGACATCGTTGATTGCGGAGATTTTGAGCATTTAGGATATTTTAATTGGGTATAACACGAACCACAATCAAAACATTTATGTAGAATGACTTTTCAAAATGCTATTGAAATGGAGTTTTAGAAAAAAAATACTTTTGCAATAGATGTCTAGCCAAACACTTACCTTAAAATAAATTTAGCATTTTTGCAAACAAAAAGTCCAAAAAAAACTATTCCAAATTGTGCCTCAATGTTATGAATATTTTTATTTTTTGTATGACTTTGATCTTTTATTGCTTTTGAATATATGAAAATTATTGTTATTTATCATATCATTAAATTGTTGAAAATTATTACCTAATATTATTTGAATTTGTTTGATTAAATTACTAGTATATGTATTAATTTATATATATATGTTATACAAGTCTTGAATGCTCTATTTCATTAAAGTGTTGGTTTGCTTTACACTGTATGCAACCCAACAATAATAAGCCTTTATCTCACTACATGAATCCTTCGTCTCCATTGTGTCCTATTATGTGTCAAATTCTCATTTAATTCAAGTGTACTAAGGTCATTTTTTATACATCTTAACCAAATCTTTTTAGGTCTACCTCTATCTTTCTTAACATAAGGAAAATTTAATGCATCTATTCTCTTAACCGGGTCATCAGGCACCCGACGCTTTATGTGGCCAAACCATTTAAGGCGACTCTCTCTAATTTTATCTGCCACTGGAGCTACTCCAACTTTTTCCTACATATTTTAGCATTTTATCTCTAAGAGTAAAGCCACTCATCCACTGAGCATTCTCAGTAACACTTAACTTATGCTTCTCTTTAATTGCCAACATTTCGCACCATAAGTTATTGTGTCTTACCATCATCTTATAAAATTTTCCTGTTTAAGTGGAACTTTTCTATCACACAAGTGGATACATTCCTCTACTTCAACCATCCAACTTGAATTCTACTAATAACATCTCCATCTATTTCACCATCATTTTGAACAATAGAGCCTAAATATCAATCACTCACTCTTAATGATTTGTTCACCTAATGTCACAACACAACCACTAACTTCTACAACTAAAATTACACTCCATATATTAGTTTTAGATCTACGTAAAACTAAAAAACCTTAGACTCAATGTTGACCTCCATAATTCAAGTTTTCTTGGACTCCCTCTCTAATCTTATCAACAAGAAGAATGTCATCGAAAAAAGCATACACCAAGGTACATCTTCTTGCAAATGCCTAAGTAAGAACATCCATAACTAAAGCAAAAGATAAGGGCTTAAAGCCGATCCTTGATGTAATCCAATAGGAGACCTCTTTCTAGTATACATATCCTAATGACTTGAATATAACTAAAATTTTATCTGTTTCTCTAAATCTTTCATACATAATATATATTTCTTACTTTCTATACTTCTCCATCAAACCTCTTAACAAATGTATAACATCCATAGTAGATCTTCCTGGCATGAAACCAAACTAATTATGAGAAACTTTGGTATCATATCGTAACATATGCTCAATTATTCTCTCCCATAATTTAATGTATGACACATTAACTTAATTCCTCTATAATTTGCACACTCTTGTGCATCACCTTTATTCTTAAATATAGGAACCAACAAACTCTTTCTCCACTCATCATCTTTTAATCTTTAAAATAACATTAAAAGATTTGTAAGCAAGAAATTTGTTGATCTTCTAAACATTTCCACACTTCTATTGGAATATCACCGGTCTATTTTCCACATTTTTTTAAAGTTTCTAACTTTGATTTACTAATGACGATAAAAATAAAATTTTCTATTTTGTTTAGGTATTAACGCTAAGATCAATCGTCTTTCGGATCCTTCATTGAAAAGTTTATCGAATACCTCATCCACCTATTTTCAATATCCTTTTCAAGAAAAATACTTTATTATTTTCATCCTTAATACACTTCACTTGAACCAGTCTTTACTTATCTCTTTGGTTGACTAACTTATACATACATCTTTCATCTTCTTTGATATCTAATCTATTATAGAAATCACTAAAGTTAAATTTTTCGTCATATATTACTTTCTTAGAATCTTTCGCCATTTTATATATTTTCAATTCTCCAAGTTTTACATCTAAATCAAATTTTATAACAATGCTTCTTATTTCTTATCTTTTCTTGCATTATGACTCCACCACCAACTATTTTATTAAAAGAAACTTTTTTTTTCTAAGCACATTTTTAGAATTTTAACTTGTTTACTTTTTTTCCACATAACATTACTTCCTTATGAACATCCCAAATTCTAAGCTGTATTTTCTTAAAAATATATTTATTTATGTTGTTTAAGTGTCCCCATCTAATTCTAGGATAATAATTTGATTTATTTTTCCTCTTATAATCTTTTATCTTAAAATCTAAATAACAATCGATGTTCTTAAACTTTACTTGGAATGATCTACAATCTTTTTACAATCTAAACGCATCTATTTTTCTTATCGAAAATAATCAATCTGTTTTACTAGATCCATTTTTATAAGTAATAATATGTTCATCTCTTTTCTTAAATAAAGTATTAGAACTACAAAATCATAAGCTAAAAATCTAATATACCCTACCTTCTTCATTAGTCACTCCAAATTCATAACTAACATGAATACTTTTAAAATCTTCTACCACTCTACCAACATGTCCATTTAAATTTCCTCCAATAAATACTTTTCTTCAAGAGGTATCTTTTGTATTAATCCCTCTAATTTATTTAAATTTTTTTTTGTGAGCTTACATCCAAATCTACTTGAGGAGCATATATACTTATAACATTGATAATCTTTGTATCATAATCTTTAAAACTATAATTCTATCTCCACATATTAATATTTATAACATTATCTTCTTTTTTATTATAATCACACCATTTTAGTTCGACCTACTTGATTACCAAAGTTTAAAACCTAAACTATCAATCTCTTTGGCCTTCACCCTAACCCATTTAGTTCTTGAACATGAAATATTTATCTTCTTATGAACCATAATATCTATTAATTCCATTAATTTACCTGTAAATATTCCAAAATCCTAACCTAATTCTAGTTTCATGGACTAACTTCTTTGTTTCAGATCCGTAATGTGGGAACCATTGTTTATTTAACTTGCAGGCATCGATCTGGCGCCCTTGCACATTTTCACTATATTCAAAGTCTTAAACGCTTCGGGGACGCATTAACACAATGATTTAAAGATTGTCATGATTATTTCGACAAGTTTTACGTTGGCTGTCGACTACCTATCGCAACCCTCCACTTTTCACATCCGGACTTGGGACTGGTAAATGTAGTGTTGCTTTACACTGTATGCATTGAAGTAAAAAAAAGAATTCTTGGGCATCATATTGTGTTGCTTTGAGTGGCACAAACAACTAAGTTTTAAAAATGTTAGGTGTAGAGAATGGTCCCCAACACTGTGAATGAGAGAAAAAGTAATAAGAGTTCTTTTATCGCTTACTGGAAATTGGTGCTTTTGTGTTTTGTGACACAATGTAAAATTCTTCGATATTGTTTTTTTTTTGAATAATGAATGAAATATGATTAGACCATCCCTGAAATCCCTTTCTTTAATAAGGGCAATTATCTTCTTGTGTGTCTTCTTGAAAGACATTTGAAGGATAAAACACAACATTATATTTGGATTTTTTAATTAGCTTTTGAATGGATAATTAGTTGGTAAATAATTTAGGTGTATGAAGAAAATTTTGAAATGTGAGGGATGTGTTTATAAAAATATCCCCTTGATCAGCTACAATGGTCAAGGATCTATTGAACGTGATTATTTTCTTGTCACTAGGACAAGAGACATGAAATAAATTTATAAAAGAAGTTGGTCATATGATTTGAAGTTCTTAAATCAAATTATTCAGGAGCTGGATATGTGCATCTTTGAGATTTTAAAGGCATGAGAAATAAAGAAATACTTAAGAATGCTGCAGTATATAATATCTATTTTAGACATTTTTGCAGGCGTACCTAGCAAACTTTTTTATCTTTTAGTCTTTTTGTGCCTTATAAATGACCTAATTTTTTCTTTTGTTTAAAAACCTAATACTAATCACAATCATTTTAGGTGGTTTTTTTATTCAATTAGTATGTTGAATGAATGTTTTGTCACTCTTCTATTAGACTTAGATTACATCCTCAATTTCATGAGAACCTGAGATTAATGGCATGCACGTATGGTTATTGTTGTTCATGGAGAGGAAAAATGTGCTTTTGTTAATAAAAAAAAGGAAACAAAAAGAAAAGAAATGTGGCAACACATTGATGAGGGCTCCAACAGTGGGATTAATTTGTGGCAATATAATGATGAAGGCTGCAACAATTAGAAATATTTGCAGCAATGCAACGATAAAGGCTGCAATTTTAGAAGAAATAGGATAAGTAATAAAGGCTGTATGTTGATGGGAATGCAACAAAGAAGATTGTAGTAATGAAAATTCAAGGAAGAGGATAAACCTGAAGCTATGATATCACGACAAGAATTAGGGTGAATTGATTGAGTAATTCATTTCAATATTTGTGTAATATTTATACAATTTTGGGAGGGCTTCTAGTGAGAAACATATAAACTCAAAAAATAATAATTACAAAATAACTAAAATAGTCCAAGAATTGATGAAAAAATAGAATAATAGTCACATAATAATTACAGTTGTCCGTAGATTGATGAGTAGGCAGCAGGGATCCCATGGATAAATGAAGTCGTAATGGAAAAGAATGAAAGAAAGCAAAAGTTTTGGTGAGGGTGGGTCCCAGCTTACATAAATGATGCAGGCATTTCACGGTTTCCACTGCTTGCCTATATTTTTTGACTCTTAAATTGACTACCCAGAGCTTTTATGTGGATATACGAGCTATAAGAAGTAAATCACTCTTCTTTTGCTGTTAAGGATAGCAGGATCTGCATGAGATTCAGATCAGGTTGAGAAAACTGCAGTTTGAGACAGATTACAAAAAACATTGTTGCAGGCTTGACAAGCTGAATTATAGATTTTTGGAATGATAAACAACAAAGTGTTTATGGTTTTAACAAGTTGACTATAAACAATACTTTAAAGTATAAAATCCAATTCAATACCTTGTGTTGTCTAAATTTTTGACAGAAAGGTTGTTATCAAGGCTTGCTTTCAATTTTTTTTATGAAAAAGAAATATAATATAACATACCTCATGAGATGCAGCTCGTGAGATGCAGCTCATCGCATACGTAAAATAGTTATGATGATAGAGTTGTAAACTGCTTATCCAGTTCAAATGATTTTAAGGGAAACAGATTTTTCTTTTTGCCATTACTGTGGCTTGCAACTCTAAAATTTCATCCAAATTTGAGTTGGATAAAAACAGAATGCGATCTCTATATTTTTTTTGCTGCATGTTGAATCCGAGATTGGAGATTCATTTCTCAATATGCGCTACACTTAAATGTATGCTGCACTTTCAGTCCTTCAAAAAGTCTCAAATCCACACGTGAACAGAGTTCGTACTCACTCATAGTAGGCCATTTTCATTATCGGGATAAAAGCTATATGCTTTTAACTATGCTGCATGGGCATTTGAACAGATAGATACTTTCAAAACAAATATACAACAACAAGAACTACAATTTCTTGTCATGAAGGTTGCGGTTAGAATTCCCATACTCACCAACATCCTTGTTTCTTCAACAACGGTCAGAAACCTTTATATATGCTATATATGCATAATTTTTGAAAGCTTTATCAGAAGAGTATAATTATACAATTTATTAATTTTCTTCTTGTAGCACCTTTTCTTAATACATTGACTTTTTAATGAATGAGCTTTGATCATCTTTTACCTTTAACCATTTAGCAGGCATCTTCCCGAGAATTCGCATAAAGGATCCATATGAACGGCTTGGAATTAGCAAAGAGGCTTCTGAAGAAGAGATTCAGGCAGCCAGAAACTTCCTAATAAACAGATATGCTGGACACAGACCAAGTGTTGATGCAATTGAATCAGCTCATGACAAAATAATTATGCAGAGCTTTTATGATAGGAAAAATCCTAAAATTAACATCAAGAAAAAGATAAGGGAAGTTACTCAGTCAAGATATGTCAAGGCTATAATTAGCAGGTTTCACACACCAGCAACAAGCATCATTCTAAAGACAAGCATTTCATTTATAGTACTTGGAGTGTTGACTGTTATATTTCCCACAGAAGAAGGGCCTACACTTCAAGTAGCTATTTCTCTTATATTATCCATATACTTCATATATGAAAGGCTTAGGAGCCGGATCAAAGCTTGCTTATATGGGTATGTAGCTTATTTGTTTAACAATCTATTTTTTTAATCATAAATGTAATCTCTTTGGCATGAATTAGCAAAAATATTTCATTGCTATATCTCTACTTCAAATGTTATTTATGCGACACAAGTCACAAGTTGATTTCATGTAATTTAAATGTCTAAATGCATGGCTTTTATATGATTGCGTTATGCATTCAAAGTTGGAAGGGCCCTGGATGTTTAGTTATAGTGTAATTTGGAGGCCCCAAGTTTGAATCATGGAACAATATCTGTCTATGGACGTAGGGCTAAACTGCATACATCAACCCTCTGCAAAATCTGCATTAGCAAGCGCTCCATGCATTAAGTATGCTTTTTTTTTATGCTTTGGAACCTGGAAATGTATTGTATTAGTGTTGTGTTTGAAAGAACAAATTGGCCAGTTCCATGCTAAATGTAAAACTATGAAATTAAGCATCTAAGAATTAGGAATGTTAAGATCAGTATATGCTTTTAAAATAGATGAGGTGCATAGTAAATGTATTAGTGGAAGAGTGCAACCAGAAAATACGCATAATAATTTAGTCAAGAGTTGTCTCGGATGATGAAAGGGATTGAGAGAAGTACTGTTAAGATAGCGTGTAGAATTCAAGTGAGAAGACTTGGAAGTTAAAATGGGGGAAAAACCTAGCAATGTCAGAAGAAGCAAGATGTATTTAGAACTAACAAGTACTTTTTAATCCCACTTTCATTCATGCTAAATAACCCCCACATAACTCTACCCTTTTTAAAATTTTGTTTTTTGCATTTATCCAACTTTTTTGCTTAAGAAAAATGAAAAATTGCAAGCCTTACGTATTTTATTTTGGGGCATGAGATAAATTATTTTTAGAAGCGTAACTCTTTAGAATTAGCTAATTAGCAACGTTACAACTCCAGATGGTATAGATGGAAAACGATTCTAAGGCTGAACCATCTAGTGGAACAAAGTTACTGCTGATGATTATGATTCTCATCTTTAGAAGTAAGGCTGTTGACTCACTAGACTGTTAAACATGGATTTTTTTTATTGTTGTTTATCGTGATTTGAAGTCACATGAGGTTAAGAGAGTTGCTAGGTATTTTTCTCTTGACCAATATATCAGAAAATGCAATCCATTCTTTATGATATTGATTAATGTTGCTGTTCATTAAGTATTTGAGCATGCCTCTACCATTTGGTCTATCAATGCCCCGTTAATCAAGAGTATCATTTTCGACCTTGTTTTTGGTCTCCTACACAAGATAGATTTGTTGGGATATTTTAGCTAATGGATGATTGTCTGTATTGGATTGGCTTGGAAGGCCAACCTTGTGGATAAGGTCATTATGAGAGGGAGAGTAATGTTGTGTATCCAGAACACAAATTGCAATTAGTAATATTGTGAGTCTATGATTAGCATTTAAACTGTAACATCAATAAGCAAACAAGGACCTAGCAGATGAACCAAGGCGAAGGACACTAAGTGGTGAGCACTAAAGCCCAGGGAAGAACTCACTCGCCTATCCACCATGGGAACTCCTCTCCTCTTGGGCGAGTATATAAAGGAGTTTGCCGTTAGATAGTTAGTCGACATTGAACTTTTGGACTCATATAGGTGATCATATTAGGGAACTTCTCACTTGGCACATGACACTCACCCAACCACCAAAAGTATGAGCGTGTCTTTCATATTGTAACCTACATATAGTTTCTAGAAATCGACTTATGGTTTCTTTCTATAAGTGCCCTTGAGTCTTATAAAAAATGGGGATTTTGAGGGGTGTAGATATTTTTCGAGCTTGTTTACTATTCCAGAGAGAGAGAGAGAGAGAGAGAAAGAGAGAGAGAGAATTGATTATTCTACTCTGTTCTTTGTTTATACTCATATTTTGATATAGTTGGATTTCATATACTTCTTACATTCTTTTGTTTAGTATTGTTTGATATAGAACTGCATCTCACGTGCTTAAGGTCCTGCATCACTCCATGGATAAATCTGGATTCAACATTCTCTTTAGTGCGGTGAGCATGGAAGATGACAATGATAAGAAGTTATGTGCCTTATGAAGTAAGCCCATCAACACAGGATAACTCGGCCACCTTGGGGCTGACCATGTAGCAATTTGTCACACAATAAGTTTTAATATACATGAAAGACATGATCACTCGCATAGTCTATGTGGCTATAGAGAAAGTGAAGAACAAAGTTTGAGGGCCAGGGAGATTGAAAGGTCTTCAAGCTCAGCAACCTATCGAACTTGCCATCACAGGAAAGCATTATTGAGGACACATAGAATCAATGATGATTCCTATCATGCGAGTGACGAGGAGGTTACTAAGGACCGAGTAGCGAATGCCACTCTCCCTAATACTTTATATAGGGAAATGACGGAGGCATGCACCTCGAAATTTAAAACTCCACACTTGGAGTCTTACAAAGGTCGCACCAATCCAGTCGACCACATTGCTTACTTCAAATCTACTACATTACTATTGAATCTTGATGACGTGATGAAATGCCAACTATTCTTTATTAATTTCAAGGAGTCGATTCTCAGATGGTTCCTGCGCCTTTCTACGGGGGTCATCACCTCTGTTGTAGAATCAAGAGGATGTTAACTATTCAGTTTGCCAGTGCTCAAATGCCTTTGAAGACCTCCCTGTCTCTTTAACAGATGAGACAGCAACTGAGCGAGGAGAGATATTTTAAGTAAATTACTTGGAATCCATGCTCATCTTGCTTCCTTGGGGCCATTCATGCCATTTTAATATCAAATTCGATTAATTTTGTTTCTATTAATCGTCGTTACTGTATTTATAGCATTTGGATTAAGGCATTCGCTTACGTGGTGGGATATCGAAGGTAATACCCATTTCTTTTTATTTCATTTCCTCTCAGCCTCGGTTCCTTCGCCGTCAGTTCGTCTCCTCCTTTCCCGGCGTTGGCGAGGATTGCGCTCGTGGCCTTGAGAATGCGGGTGGAATCCGCGTTCTTCTCACGCCGCCGCCGACTTGATAGGACGCAGCCTCCGTGTCGCATCCTTCTTCCCGTGTTGACTTCTGGACGCCGTTGCTGGAGCAGGTCGCGCAGTAAGACAAATGGCGGTTGGGAGTTCCGGTGAGCCGTCGGCTGGATAGGAGATTTCGGCGGAATCTATGGGATGTGACTTCTTGAATTTCTTTATTCTTTTTTTCTTTAGTGACGCTTCCTTGGTGTTGAAATCGTGATTATGGAGTTAAATCTGTTTTTGTACATTAGGTGAGTTCGCGGTGTTATTAATAGAATGGGGGATTTGTATTGGTATTTTGTTAACTTTTTATTCTTAATTAGCTAGCGTTAGTAGATTACTTTGGAGTCGCTAGTATTTGTGCTCTTGTATTTGAAAAGATTATGTGAGGCGTCGATTTTAGGTAAGAATGCGGTTTAAGTGATCTGTGTTAAATTTATTTATGAGTTTAAATTATTGAAAAGTAATTCAATTATAGGTTGTGTCTTGGAAATGTCGGACATCGACACTGGGCAGCGAGGTGAGACATTTAAATTCGGTTTATAGTCTATGTATTTTGTTTCTATACTTCTTATAAATTATGCGAATCGTAGATATTTCGTATTGTATCAAATCTAATCTTGTCTTGGCCTGTATAGATGATTTGATGATTATAAAAATTTAGTTAGTTCGTTTTATTTAATAGCGATATGATTTTGTTGCATATGAAAATATTTTAAAATATGCATTATTAATTGTTAAATGCGATAATGTGATAAAAGAGAAAATGTCGAGAAAATTGTTATATGATAGGAAGGTATGTTGAGAAATGTGGTGTGGGGATAGCATCTCGACATTGTGTTATCAAAAAAATGATTAATCTTTATGGTTTATTTTTTTAGGCGAGTAGGGTGGCGACACCTTTGTTATGAAGTCAAAGCTATCTGATTATAAATGATCTTAGGAAAAAATTTGATATAGAGGCGAAATTTTAAATGATAAATTATTGATACATTACTAATCTGTATTGTTGATTCATTCGCATAGTTTATCACTTCGCTTCTGAATTTTAAATGTCGTACGATTATTTAATGCTTGTTTTTGACTTACTTTGGCATTATTGATCTGTAACTTTAGCATGATCTTCGTTGATAATTTGGGAAAAGGCGAGGTGGGTAGAAAGTCGTTTGTTGATTTATGCTTTGGATGTATAGTTTTGGAAGATTAAAAGAACTTTTGCGTCTGCATATCTTTTGTTCTTCTGTATTTATGTACAAACTTAAAGATTTTCCGTTTTTGGTGATATGAATTAAGTAGTATATGAATTTAAATTTTGTGATGATTTGATTAGATACAATTTTCACTTGCTTTTCAGTTATGATGTTGGAACATGTCGTGGAATCACGTGTCGAGTATCTGATACAACAGGTGATTACAGAATAGAGGTGTCACGGTGTGATAGAAAGTGTATCGAGCATAAGGTTGGAGCAATAAGATTGATGAGCGATAGCGATGAAAGCATGATTTGGATTTAGAATAAGTGTTGAATTGATCAATACAGTATAAGGCGATTAATTATGGGTTAGGAATCCATATGTGTTCTTAACTTCATGCATGTATGATATTTAATAAAATGTATCAAATAAATAATTGTAATTACTGATTAATTTCGAAGAAATCAGAAAGGTTAGATGGTGATCCTCAGGGCTGAGACCACGAACTACATGGGAGATAATTAATAGGAGTGAAATCTGAAACAAGTGGTGAAGGTAGACGATGAATTCGAGGGTAGTTTAGGCGATTGCATAAGTAGTTGATAAAAGCATTTATGGAAAAATCTGCTGCGTAGTGGGCCAAATCGAGTTTGGTTGAAGTGGATCGGCATTTGAGGATATTTGTCGTTCAAACCATGCATTCAAGAGTGATCTATAGTGGAAAATTGACTTAAAATTGGAAAAAATTGGATGGGATGATTTGCCGAAAAGCAGTAAAAACATTTTTTGTATTAGAAGGTGGTGGCGAGGAGCTCAACCGGAAAGATTTGAAATAATTTTATTACATAGATCAAATGGGATGAATTTATTGAAAGTTGGTTTATTCATCCCTTACTTTACAAGACAAATTTTTCAATCTAATTCAGATCAACTATAATGCTGATATGAAGCGAGTTCACTTCTCTTTATGTTACATTATATATGTCATGGAAGAGAAATGTCATAGATTTACGAGCGAGAGAGATTAAGGTTGAACTAGCATTTGATATCGATGAGTTCTCGGTGTTAGTTGAAAGTAGGAGAATTGAAAATGAGTTGAATTTTTCCAAGCAGCGATTGGGATTCTGAAATCTGAAACTTTGAAAAGAAGTATTTCTTGAGAAATTTAAGTTTGATGAATGAGAAACAAATTGATTGGAGAAACTTATTTGTGATAAGTGTGGAAAGACATTTTGGTCAATGTTTGGATCGGAAATGTGGTGGGGTTGGACATCGTGCATAGATTGCCCATTGAAGAAGAAGGATATAAAATCATACATTATCAAGCACATGGTCAACAAAGAAAGTTTTGGAAGCAGGAAGCGGGTAACACAGTTTATGGAAAACCTTTAATTGATAAAGGAATCTTGAGCTTAAAACCAAGTAAAAGCGAGTTTTGCCATCACTCCATGAAGCGAAGGAATCAAATGAAGTGGTGTCGGTATCTTAAAATTTATCATTTGGGTTTAGTTTTGTTTGATTACGGTGCTTCGATCGTTCATTTCGATTCCTTTTTTTACGGTTTAGTTGATCTTATTTATTTTTTCTTGAATATGGTGATGTCTTACGGTGATAGTTTGAGAAAAATAGGAAATGTGTTGTTGACATTAACATTCAAGATAAATTTCTTACGACTAATTATTTTACCTTAGATATTTTGGCGTTATCTTAGGTATGGTGGTTGATCAAATACTTTGCAACAATTGAATCTTTGGAAGAGAGAGTGAAATTTTGCATGCACGGTGAAAAATTATTTTATTTTATGATGAATAAAATGTCTTCTTTGATTAGTGCATTGAGTGAGTAAATATTTAAGAAGCGGTGAAATTTACGGCCAAATTAGATGTGTTGAATAAAAGTGTTTGGTGAAAAAACATTCCGTTGTTTGAATTTTCGATGTGTTTAGGAGGATTACAGGTTGCCACCAACATGGAGTTTGGGATTGAAGCGCAATGGTACAACTTCATACATAAATCTTTTACAGGATGCCTCTGAGGTACGAGTGAAGTGTCGATTCGAGTGGCAGGATTTATTGACTGGCTCAGTGGAGTGCACCGTGTATTTGTTAAGAAAAAAGATGGTTATCGATTGTGTATTGATTACGGGAGTTAAATAAAGTGATCAAAAAAAAGTATCATTCTGATTGATGATTTATTTGATCGGTTGGAGGGCTACGTATTTTCATTGATTTGAGATCCGGATATCATTGTTAGAGTTAAAGATCGATAGTTTTAAAATAGCTTTTGGAACCAGGTATGGACATTATGAATTTCTTGTTATGTCATTTGGTTTAATCTTTCTGCGTCTTTATGGCTTAATGAATCGTGTTTTGGGTGGGACGGTTTGTTATCATCTTTATTGATGATATTCGATTTATTAAGCGGCGAAGAAAGCGTCTGAAATCGAGTATTGTTTTAGAGTTGTTAAGACAAAATCGATTATTTGCCAAATTTTCAAAATGTGAATTTTGGATGCGTAGTGTCGCATTTAGGTCATTCGATTGGCGAAGGAGTTTGATCTCAAAAAATAAAAGTAATTTTAGAATGGTTCACAAAAGAATATTCTGAAGTTAGCGGTTTTACGGCTTAGCGGTTATTACTGAGAAGTTTGTCGAGATTTTCTCATTGCAATATCTAATTTATTAAGAAAGGATGTTAAATTTCATATGGACAGGAATGTGGCGAGTTTTCAAGAATTGAAAAACATTTGACCACTTGCGTTTAGCTATTATTGGGGCGAGGGATTCCAAATATTTAGTGATCATCTTTAAAGGTTTGGGTTGTGTTTTAATGCACGAGAGTAATTCTTATCTTGAGAAATTAAAATGAAAGAAATTATCCGTCGTGATCCCAGAGTTAGCATGTGGTTTTGCTCTTAAAATTTGGAGCATTACTTGTATGGAGTGAAATGCAAATTTTTCTTGATCGAGTCTTAAATATATCTTTACACAAGAATTGAATAAAGAAGAGGCTGAGTTCATTAAAGATTATGATTTAAATATTATATTGTCGAAAAAGTAATGTGGTGGGCGATGCATTAAGCCCATGAGAAATCAGGTTGGATTATTACTCAAGTCGAGTTGATCGAGAATTAGAAGCTCTACAAGAAGTTAGAAAAGATGATCTTGACATTTATATCGATTCTGTCAACTTTATTTGAGAATCAGTACGAAAGTGGATCGTGGATATCATCGTCATTGAACAAATCCAAACTAGTAAGCAAATTTTATTGTGATCTGAGAGGGTGTTATTGAAGAATTCCTGATTATGGGTACAGTGATGTTGATTTGAGACAAAAATTTCTGAGGAGACTCATCATGCGGGATATCTTATTCATCCGTAGTTCAAAATGTATAAAGATTTAAAAGCGGCGCATTTTGGTGGTGGTATGAAGAAAGACATAGGCGAATATGTCTACAAATGTCGAGCTTGTCAGTTGTTAAAGGCGGCATCAAAGCGGTGGATTATTCTGATCATTTTACTATCACGAGTGAAAGTGGGAAGAAATTGCGATGGATTTTGTTATGGGATTTCTAGATTGAGGCAAGGTCATGATAGTATCAGGTTGTTGTGGATGGAAGTTATTTCATTTTACTATGAAACGAGCGATTCAGTTGATAAATTGTCCAGATTATATGTTAAAGAAATTGTAAGACTTATGGTGTTAAAGTGATCGTCTACGAGATGGTAGATTCTTTAGATTATGGAAAGAATTGAGAGAGGCCTGATTAAATGACTTTTCATCCTCAGGTGATGGACAATCAGAAAAGAACAATTGTCACAGAAGATTTGTTGAGGCTGTGTTTTAGATTTTGGAGGTAGCTGGGAAGATCATATTCACATGATCGAGTTTGCTTATAAATTTAATCTATTAGTATGGCTCGTATATGAGCCTTATATATGGTGAAAGTGTAGAACTCATTGAGTTGGGTGAAGTGGGAGAAAGAGCAGTTGTTAGTCGAGTTGGTTGATCAACTGAGAAAATCAGATTAATGAGATTGAAATGCGAGATGGTCGGCGAAGTATTACGACTTAAAGCAGTAGAATTTCAAGTTGGAGAATTTGTATTTTTGAAAGTCAAACATGAAAGAAATTAGTAGATTTGCTTATGGAGGTAAATTAAACATAGGACCTTTTGAAATCATTGAAAGGATTGGCATATGAACTACAGCTTGCTTTACCCATTGAATGGCGGAGACATTCTGGCGTCTTTCATATTTCAATGTTGAGAAAATGGATCACATCAGAGCGAAGATTCCATATACAAAGTTTGAAATACTGACAGATTTGACTTATGCATTGGAAAAAGATTTTGGAATTTGATGTGAAGAGATTGCGAAATAGACAAATTTCTTATGTTAAAATTAAATGAAAGTACAGACCAATCAAAGAAGCTACTTGGGAGGCTGAGCAAGAGATGAGACAGAAGTTTCCCTTCCTGTTCGAATGATTGAGAAGAAATTTCGAGGACGAAATTTTTTTTAGAAGGGGAAATTGTAATATCCAAATTAGATTAATTTTGTTTTATCTAATTAATCATTTCTTATGCTTGATAGTAACGCATGTAGTGGATTAAGGCATTTGGGATCTATCGAAGGTAATACCCATTTCTTTTTATTTCATTTCCTCTCCGGACCTCGGTTCTTCATACCAGATCAAGTTGTCTCCTCCTTTCCCACGCCCGGCGTCGGCATCGGGATTGCTCGCGGCGCGTGACGAGCACGACCATGGAATCCCGTCGCCGCAGCCGCCGCCCTTGCCGACCGATGGACTTCGCGCTCGTTCCTTCTTCCGTGTCGACCGCTGGACATGATTCGCCGGTTTAGCACAGGCGTCGCGCGCGTAAGACAAATGGCGGGTTGGGAGTTCCGTGAACCGTCGGCTGGATAGAGATTTCTGTTCTGGCCGTCGGGGGATCTATGGGATTCGTGACTTGAATTCTTTCCTATTCTTTCTTCGGCGCTTCCGCGGTGTTGAAATGCGTGATTATGGAGTTCCGAAATCTGTTTTGGCTGTTAGGTGAGTTGTAGAATTATTGTGTAATAGAATGGGGGATTTGTATTGGCATTTTTGTTAACTTTATTATACTGATTTAATCAGGTAATTAGCATTGGCGTTAGTAGATTACTTTGAGTGTCTTGTATTTGCGTCTTCTTGTATTTGAAAGATTATATGAAGACATCAATTTCAAGTAAGAAGAATCGTTTAAGTGATGATCTCTTGTGTTAAATTTATTTATGAGTTTTATTGTATTTAGAAAAGTAATTGATTATAGGTTGTGTCTTCGAGGAAGCGCAGCACATCACGATGATCAGCGAGGTGAGCATAATTCTTAATTTAAATTCGGTTTAGTCATGTATGCCAGTTTTACACTTATAAATTGTATGAATGAATATAGATATTTACGTTATTGTATGCAATCTAATCTTTATTACTGGCCAGTATAGATTCGATTCTGATGATTATAAGTGGGTTAGTTATCATTTAATAATATATATATATTTTGTTGGGCGTATGGAAATGTTTTAAAAATCATTATTAATTGTTAAATCGGTAATATGATAAGCGAGGAAATGTCGAAAATTGTGATAGGAAAGTATGTTATATAAATGGCTTGAATAGGCAAAAGTTGGAGATGAAGCGTGGGGGACTTAGCATCCCGACTCGACATTGAGGTTGGAGCCGTTAAGTAGTGTCGGATTAAATAAGTATATGGTTTGCGCTCGCTGATTTTCGTAGGTGGTGCTTTGTTATGAAGTCATCTGATTATAAATGACATTCTTAGAAAAAAGATTTGATAGAGGCGAAATTGCTTTCATTAAATGATAAATATTGATCATACATCTGATATATTATTGATTCATTTCTGCGTAGTTTCACTTTACCTTTGCAAATTTTAAATACGATTATTTATCTTTGTTTTGAGCTTATTGATGCATTTTTATACTGTAGAAATGTAACTATGCAGCAGAAATGACCTTCTGAGCTTACTGAGATCAATAATATTTATACTTATAAATATATTATATTTATTTTAAAAGATTACAAGTTATAATTCTATACACTTAATTTTAGGAATTATTTTATTATTACAAACTTAAAAATATTATATATAAATTTAAATATTTTTAATAATAAATAAATTCAATCCGATCATGGTTCAATCGATTTGTGCTGGAGATCATTCGAAAAAAGTTCGATCCAAATTTTTGGCTCATAGCTCGATTCAATGTAATTTATTCGATCTCGATTTGATCCAAATTTCGATTCGATTTTCGAGCGATCATCGATTTTCGAGCTAAACTAACAGCCTTATCCATGGCTGATCTAGAATAAAGAATACTTGCAAGTGATCACCTTCTATGAAGGCTGATGGAGTTCAAGATTGATTGAGGTATTGTGCATATCATCGTAATCATTGTCATAATATCGAGGAGTGTCGACACTTGAGGAGCTTTATAGAAGAACTCATTAAAGCAAGAAGGTGAGGAAATTTGTAAGGAGGCCTGGAAAGAAAGCTGCATAGCCAAGTAATGAACCTACTCTTGCTTGCGTAATTCACATTATTGGAATTCCTATCATCTTTGGTGGAGATGAGGAGTCATCGTGACGAACAAGACTCAAGCGACTCCAAACAAGCGAAGTGAATTGGCTACTATGGCGTGAGCACCGAGTACAAAAATTGTTCTAGTCAGTTTTACAGAAAAAGATTGATCAACAGTTGGCAATTCATACAACGATGCGGTAGAATCAAATCGGTAGTATATTGATTGACATAGGGAGCTCGGTCATTATTATACTAAATTTATATATGATAAAATGAACTTGATGAGTTTAAAGCTTGTGCTCACGACAAGTCTTCTCTACAGATACTTTGGAGAAAGGAGGGAAACATAATGAAGAATAACTCTCCCAATCAGGAGAAGGGGAAAACAATTCACAATAATGGCCGATTTCCTTGTAGTAAAGCACCAACCACTTACAACACCATTTTTTGTCGTTTGTTGTTAAACACTTTAAGAGTAGTAGAGCTAACATACCATGTTATCATCAAGTTCCTAGCTATAAGAGAAGAGATTACTGTAAAGAAAAACTTGAATCAATTAGGGTGTATTACTTGTTAGCAGTGGACTCCTCTCACAGAGGGGAAGATGTTTTACAATTAGAAGTTGTGCACATTGGATTGGAGATTTTTGAGAAAATTGAAGTGCCAATAACATATAATACAAAATGAGTGCTCAGAATTAGCTCATCTTACAACAACGAGTATAGGGATTGCTCACACTCTTCAAAAAAGCATGGACTTGTTTGCTTGATTTGCTGTTGAAATGCCAAGCATAGATATTAATGTTGCTTGTTACAGACTAAACATCAAGAAGGATGCTCAGCTAATCAAACAAAAGATGGGAATGATGATAGTTCTACTCGCCGAGGCTATCAAAGTGGAAGTCGCTAAATTGTTTGAAGCTGATTTCATCATGGAGATCCTATACCTAGAGTGGATTTCTAACGTGGTTATGGTACATAAGTTCAATGACAAATGAATAATATGTGCATACTTCACTAATTTGAACTGCCCTAATGATGGATACCCTCTCTCGCACATTGATGCAGTTGTCGACTTAGCAGTAGGGTATCAGTGATGAGTTTCCTAAATGCTTTCTCTGGTTACTACCAAATAAAAATGCACTCGATAAACTCAAAAAAGATGACCTTTATCTTTGGGGAAGGGCTTTACTACTATAAAGTGATGTCTTTTGGTTTAAAAATGTCATACCACCTATCAAAGAATGATGGACCGAGTGTTCAAGGAACAAAGATGGAGGAACATGGAGGTCTACATAAACAATTTGTTGGTTAAAACCAAGTTGCCTGAGTAACACATTGTTGATTTGTAGGAGACCTCCACTCTAAAGAAACACAACATGAGCCTCAATCCCTAGAGTGCATGTTTGGCGTCAGGTTATGCAAATTTTTAGGATTTATACTCACCCCATAAGGCATAAAGATGAATTCCGACAAAGTCAAGACCATATTTGACATGCTGTAGCCAAGAACGACCAAGGAGGTGCAGTAAATTTATGGACGAGTCGTCGGATTAAACAAGTTAATCTTTAAGGTAGGTGAGCGCTATTCACCATTCTTCAAGATATTGATGAGTGCTAAGAAGTTTGAATGAACAACAGAGTGCGAGAAAATTTTTAATGATCCAAAATCCTTACTTACCTTACCACCCTTATTATAAAGTCCCAAGGAAGAAGAAACATTGTTGTTATACCTAGGAATCAGAGAATACACAATAAGTTCCGTTCTAATTAGAGAGGAAGGAGCAAAGTAGTGGCTAGTTTATTACGTAAGTAAATTGCTTAGGGATATTGAGTTACATTATCCCATCATGAAAACACTCGCACTTGTCCTCGTTATATCGACATGATGACTCTAGCCCTATTTTCAAGTTCACTCAATCCAAGTAATAATCAACCATTTACTAAAGTCAATATTCATGAAGTTAGATCATTAGGAGATTGCTAAAGTGGTCATACTCGCCTCGAATGACAATCAAAGCACAAACACTTACATATTTTCTTGTTGGCATTAATGACTTGTAGGACATCTTGATTATCTTGGAAATATCATGGTAGTTGTATGTAGATGGATCTTCAAGAGAGCAAGAAATGAGAGCTGGTATTATTTTGAGAAGCCTAACAAGAATCACAATCATTAAGCAATAAAAATTTAAATTTCAAGTGACTCAGAGTCAGTCAGAATACAAAGCACTACTTGCTGGACTCCGATTTGCACAAGGACTTGATGTTTAACATATTATAGCATACTCAGACTCACAGTTTATGATAAATCAACTTAACGGAGATTACAATGTGAAATGAGTCTTGGAAAAGTGAAGGAAGAAATAGGGAAACTTGAATATTTCAAGAAAGAGTAAGTCATAAGGGATGAAAACCAACTCGTTGATCTATTATGAAGAGCAAATAGGGTCCGAGAGTAGTCTGTCCTTAAACTTGCCTTGCCAAGTATGTAGGAAGGTGAGTCCATGCAAATTGTAGGAGAAAACCCAGTTAGCTGGGTCAATCTCATGATCTCATCAGGAGATATTTACAAATTAGTAGCTAGAGGAAGGTGTCAAGGATCCAAGAAGATTCAAGATCAAAATTGTCTAGTATATTTTAATCACCAACAAGTTTTGTAGATCGGTCACTTCACTTGAGGTGTTTTCGAGAAGGAGATCGTAAAAGAGTACTCGGTGAAGTACTCTCATAAGAATGTGAGGACCACTCTGAAGGAAGAACACTCGCTCACTGTATCCTGCAGTAAGGATATTTCTGGCCGGCTATGAGAAAGAATGCTAAAGACTTTGCTTAAAGATGTGAGCAATGCCAAAAGTTCGCTCATATGCAACTGTAGTCGTCACAATGTCTACCAACTTATTATAAGCCCTTGGCTTTTTACAGTACGGGGAATGGACTTGATAGATCCCTTGTCAGTTGCCAGTGGACAGAGAAGATTCATATTTGTCATGATTGATTGCTTCAATAAATGGATTAAAACAATGCCACCCGCCAAAATAACCGCTCGGGTAGTTTGAAATTTTATTTAGATTGACATTATATGAATGTATGAATTACTTATGACGATCATCATGAACAACAACCATCTATTTGTTGAAAGTTCTATGAGTCTCAAGGGATTGCCTCAAATTTGTTATAGTTCATCACTCGTAGATTAATGGTCAAGAGGAAGCAACAAACAAGAAGATTATTAATCTAGTGAATAAAAAGATTGAAGGCGCCAAGGCAAAGTGGGTTGACGCCATATTCATTGTCCTTTGGGTTCTCAAGACGACTCCATCTACCACAACCGCGTAGACTCCATTCGCCTTTTCGCATGACATAAAAGCAATATACTTGTTGAGTACGAGTTGCTTAGCTAGAGAGTCATGGCTATTGTCGAGCTTAGCCAAGATATTGTTGAGTGGAAAAGATCAAATGTCAAAACCATGGACTATATTTGACATGTTAGAGGAGTTGCACATTGAAGCATCATCGAGACAAGAGGTGACCAAGAAGCGAATACTATATACTACAACAACAACATCAAAGAGAAACATTTTAGATCTGTCAACCTGATGTTAAAGAAAGCAGATGCATCCACTCGATAAAATGTATTTGTCAAACTTGCTCACACTTTGGACGGGCCCTACATCATCAAGAAGAAAGTAGGATGAGGAGGCTACCAATTGCAAATGCACTCAAGATAAGAGGTATCCAAGACTTGGAGTGCGATGGAGCAAAGAAGTTCTATCAGTAAGAGAAGCTCTACTTTGTGTTTATTTGTTCTTTTAATTAGCTATTATCTTTTCTTTTATCCAAATGTATGTAGGTAAATTTCTTATACATAATAAATTCTTACTCGCCAAACCTTTTATTGTACTTGTCTAAAGATATAAAAATTTATGTTATAAAATTTATTTATTGTACAGGTAAAACCAATCATGACATAAAAAAAAAAATTCTTGGATTATTTAAGGCAACATAGATTTAGAAAAGTTATAAAGATATACTTGGCGAGCTATGTATTGACCCAAGTCTATAACCTTACTCAGCAAAATCAAAAATGGCTCGGTAACCTGGCGGGCTACACTAGCCTGAATGACTTGGCAAGTTACATTGTCCCGGTAACTTGGTGAGCTACATATTAATCCAAGTTACTCGCCAAGCTACATTTGGCTCATGCCATTAGATGAGCTACATTAGCCTCAAGTTATTTGAGACCTATTTTTACTGAAGCATTAACCTGGGAGCTATGTGCTAACTGAAGTTACTCGATGAGCTACACTTGGTTCAAGCAAAAGCTTTCATTTGGCGAACTAATGTTGACCTGAGCATAAAGTATAACTCGGTGAACTGCATATTAGCTCGAGTACATGGCCTAATTTGGTGAGCTGCATATTTGCTCGAGTACAGGTGGCCTAATTTGATGAGCTACCTTTGGCTAGATTATATAGAGCTTAACTCGACATATACCACAGATATAATGAGACTACTAAAGAGAGCTATGGCCCTTTAAAGAAAAGTCTATGCTTATGAACATTCTAACTTGTTCACCTTATGCCAACATAAACACTCACACACTAATGTGGTGCAGCGAAGAAGAACATCTCGCAAAGTAACCAAGGGTATGTGAGGCAATAAAAATAAGTCGACACTCGAGAATAAGCTCAGTGACTTTAATACTTAGAAAAAACTAAAGATTAACACTAAGTGGTTGGCGATTACATTCTAAAGACCAACGCTAATGTCACACCCCAAATGACCCCCTATTCCAGAGTCAGCCTGAGGTATAATAGAATGGGATGACTTAATTGGGACGATTCTCACCAACTCATTCCACATGTATCGGCGTCAACAAGAAATGAAATTTGTATCTCACTAAATCATCACAAACAAATTCTTACGTTTTGAATTCTTCTAATAATTAATTTAGATCACATAATCGAAGCGAGAACCTTCAAGCACAACAAATACAAAAAGACATCAATTTTAAAACTTCAACGTACACAAAAAGCCTTTACAGTCTTCCAAAACTGTTCAACTCATAAAAATTGACTAGCTTCTACCTTCCTCGTTCTTGCCTGAAAATATCAACATGTAATATCATAAGCTAAAGTCCAATGAGACAAATATTATTTAAGTAATCTCAGAATAAGATATTAAAAATAATATGCATGTACAATTACAACTTATAGAAAAGTAACAGTTGTAAAGTATTATAAAGCAAAAAAACTGAACAATAACTTGTAAAGTGGTAATATGTAAATACTTTACAAAAAAAAATCTATAAATATAAATTATTCATTTAATGAAATTAAGTTCAGTTCTTTAAGTCAAATCTTTTCCTAAAATGTATTTATAGCAGACTTTTCATAACATAAGCAGTATCACCCTACCACGGGCCAAAAAAACAAAGGTAAGGCTGCACTATACTTACTTACTAAATAGCCCCCCACTCCCCTAACACCAATTGGTTTATCCAATCTCAATTTCAAGAGTCGGGAATTCTAAGATCTCTTATCAAAGGCTCATCTTGTTAAAACTTTTGCTTACATGCACAGGTTTTCATGACGTAATCTTCCCATCACAAATTTCTGACATTTTTCTATTTATCACTTTACATTTCATTCAACAATTAATAATACATGTGCTAAAATATTTCAATATGCATATCAATATAATATGATATCAATGCATTTGGCTAACTTATGATTATTGTAAATCAGTAAAACATAATTATAGTCGTAAGAAAGATTTGTACTCAAAATATAGTAAGATCATATATCTCAGATATAACATTTATAAAATAGTAGAAATATAAGAAATAATGACATAATAATACTATAAAAATTGAATTTAAATTAGCAATTACGTCTCATCATGCGCCAAATGTGCTGGACGCGCTTCCTTAAATACACAACCTATAATTGAATAATTCTTCTTAATACATGAAATTCATAAATTAATTTACCTTAGTAGTGCCACAAGCTTAAATTTCATTCTTACCTGAATTTGATATCTCATATAATCTATCTTAATTAACAACCAGATTTTTTTCACTTCAGAGAAATTTTAAAGGCTACCTACCTGATTGTATTAAAATTAATGTTATTAACTCGTCACATTCATAGGTTTACAATGTTTTAAATTATCATTTAAACAATTCTAACTTAATATTAGCATTCTCCCTATACACTTACACAAATGTGGTTGTCCTAATATCTATTTATTTATCTATAATATTCTTGTCATTGCATAATAATCAGGTTAATTATCAATTTATACATGAAACTTAAGAAATCATTTATCATACCAACCTCCTTTTCCCGCCATCCACAACACCAATATGCATGACTGCTGGCACTAGTTGAATCCAACAGCCTATTGGATGTTTAATTTTCACTTCACACTAAACTCATTCACCATAAATGTGGGTCAGAAACCAGTAAATTATCACGGATAGCAACTATTAAAGTGCCAAGGACGGCAATCAACTAGGAAGAAGGCACAACCACAGTTGGTAAAGAAAAAAACCACAGCAACATCCAACTAATTGGAGGGTTGCAGAATTATAAAGAGGAAGGGACTTAAGTTTTATATAAGAACATATATATGAATGTAGTCAAATACATTCATATATACATCTACAAATTTACTCATATATAAGTGGATATAAATTTTTCTTTTAATTGTTGTTTCTCACAACTTTTACAACCTACCATTTTTCCCCAGCTAATGGCTGACTTTTCTACAACTGAAAACAAACATCAGGTTGAAAATACAAGGAATATGGGAACTGCCCAAAATATATGATATATAAGATTATCACATTTAATAATAACTCGTATATGTATAATCATTGATTTATATATATATATGTATATAATTGCGAAGTTAAAATTTAATCTTACATGCTAAAGTCTCTTCCCTCCCCTCTTATGTTCGCGACATCCAATCCCCGCCCAACTGGCTCCTTTTCCCCTTTTGGTCCAGCCAATTACCTGAGAATTCCTCTCAGGAGCTTTCTCTCTTGTGTTAAAGGCAAAGCAGGTCGGTTGACAAGAAGGAATTAAATGAGAATTGTCTTTAATAATGCTGTTTTAGAATTATTGATTTGATTGCTAAGTTAATCACCACATCCAATCAGTCCACTAAAAAGATCCACCAATGCATGTCGTGCTTAGTGGTTCAATAATAGAGCCATAGTGATTTAGATTTATTAATTAAACCTGTTAATTTAATTGTGAATAAATAACAATTAAATTAATTAATAGATTTCATTTATCTAATATATACAATTTTGCTTGGGGCAAAGTGTAAAATTTTATAAAAATATGTGATGCTTTCTAGTGTGTATAAAAAAAATGGGGTATAATTTAAAATATGTTGTTTTACTTATTAGATGAAATTTGGATATTACTACTAAATGGTTGCAACTACAAAGAGCTAACATTAAGCGAAATTGTCAATTCAGTACTTTTCCATAAAAAACCCCAAGTCGTAAGCCGATCAAGATGACTACTTAGAATCTTTACCTAAGTGTCTCAATCAACTAGCAAGTATATTTGCACAAAAATAAAATAACAAGGTGAGTAAATACATAAAATAAATAATTCATAAGCATTCAATGGGAGACGAGTAAAAGAAAATTTGTATTTCATTGGAAATAGAAGAAAGTAGAGAAAATATAAGGAACAAATTTGCTGCTTGTTCTTCCCTCCTCGTCACTTTCCTCGGAGCGAGCACGTTATTGGAGTTAAGGAACTTGGCTTCTAGATGACCATGCTTGACTAACTTCTCAATGACAAGGTTGGTGCCTTCAACTTTTTTCTCAAGATGTCTTTGTACTCGTCATAGTCAAGGAATCTGACAAACTCGGCTTCGTTCTATTAAAAATCCTTGGGGCGATGAGAGAGGTTGGTTTCTAGTAACTTGTTTAGCCCTGAGAGGTGAGTTAGCTCTAGAACTACTCGATCCTTCTCTTCCTTCAGGTGCTTGGCTTCCTCTTCGAGCTTGGCCCTCTTAGACTTTGCATCCTATAGTTGCTCCTTCTGCGAGTCGCACTCCACCTTAGCATCGGTCGCTACTTTCAGTTTGGAAGTGCATTCTCTGCAAAGCTCCCAGGTCGATAGCCACGTTGCCTAAGTAGTCATTGGCGACATAATGCAATCATCTATTGGGAAGCTCCTTGAGAATATTATCCAGCTTGGCTGAGCAAATAAGATGGCCAAGTTCATAAGCTTGGCTTGTTGGATTCGCAACATCGGGAGTATAATTATCCTCGACATAGAGATATCAAGGATCTCACTTTGGCTCCTTTCCTTATTGCTTCTTCTGCTCAGTGGAGCTCCTAGAACTGTCGCACTCGTTGGCCTCTTTTTGGACTGCTTGGGAGCTGAAGTACTTAGGCCAATCGCACTCGTCTCCTTTGTCGACCTCTTAGACATGACCTCAACAGGTGTAGGCTCGTCGAGGAACAGAAGTATCTCATGATCAATTGGAAAGGGAGTGGAGACGTCATGCCCTGCAAAGGAAAATGAAGTCAATTTATCACAAATGAAAAATGAAACCTACGAGTTTCAAATAAGTGAGTACTTATGGTAAATCTAATTAGGGATGTTGCCGAACGTGAGGAAGAAGGCAATGTTGAGCGACTTGGTGACCAACTTCTTTAGTATCTCCTCTTCGGCAGGGGGTGCCAGGGGAACCACAACCTTGTTGACAATGAAGTGAGTGGGTGTAGTTAACATTGTCAAGCCTATCAAGCTCTTGACAAAATATATCTTGGAATGCTACTTCCTGACCTTATTTGCCCAGTTGTTTATTCACAGATGGATGGCTGAGAATTGCACTGTCCCTTTGCGCCCTTTGACAGAGAAGACGTGGAGGAAGAGGATTAGGCTCCATGACAGCTTCTCTTGTTGCAAGTAGAAGACGAAGGTCATGATGCTTTCTATGGAATTTGGCAGCACCTGAGCAAGCATCACACTATTGAAATTCAGCAATTCCCTCAACTCGATGTAAAGGAGAAAGCATAGGCTGCACTGGAAGTGGTTGAACTAGACACATAGCTCATTGCCCTTTACAGTGTTTAGCCGTCACTTCAAGCAACTTGCACCGAGAAGTTCAAGATGCCATGGTAATACCCAAAGAATATGAAGTTCTCAGCCCTTGGACTGAGGACAGATGACTCACACCTTACTCATTAGGAAGTTGGCAAAATTTTCTTCAAAGTAGCCATCACCATGCTAAAAAAAGAGAACTCGCGGGAAGATCTTACAGAGAAAGGGAATAAAGGGTTCACACTAGAAGATTCACTCGCCCCAAATTAAAAAATTACCCCAATAAAAGCTCTACTAGCTGCGGGATAAAGTCTTTATAGGTGGAGGAGGAAATTTTCAGAAATGTGGGTGTCTTATCAAGCATTTAATGGAAGAATCCTAGGTAATGATTGCAAAATCTAGCAGAAATTTGAAGTGCCGTGCACCACGAAAAATAATAAGTTAACTTATAACCAAACTAGAAAATCAACAAACTCGACATAAAGATAAAAAGCTTTTGAATTATTCACAAGATGCGAGTAAAGTAACAATATTTCTTTTATTCAAATATATTTTTATTACAACAAAGGGGCTTACACACAAGCATGAAGTTGGCACCCACAATGAATTGAGATGTTCCACTCGTCACGGCGATAAAGCGAGACCAACTCAGTTGCCATGGTCACCAACTCCCCGAGTAACTCGACCATTACTTCTCTTGCCATGCTCGCGCCTTCTTCAAGGAGAGCAACTCTTTCTTGCAAAAGAGTGAACTCGATTAAAGGACCAGAAGGTTGAGGCTCCATGGTATCACCTCCTTCTGAGGGAAAGGACTTGTTCTTCTCTGACTCGTCGCTCTGACAACGAATCGAAGAAGGCAACCCTGCTATCTTCTTCCTCAAATCCGCCTAAGTGAAACTAGTCGTTATAGCAGTCGAGAGAGCTAGACAAGTTGATTCTTTTTTCGACAAAGGGGGGCCTACTTCTATGAAAAACTTGGAGCTGTTGAGTCATTGCTTGGGAAAGCCACCTAGGGATTATAAATAACAATTTTTCACGAAGTCACCTTGAACGACAAAAAAAAAAAATCATGAAATACATACATAGAATTTTTATGAGACATCTTCTCAAAAGATGTCATCTTGGGAAACCAATGTACTTTCTCTTAACTCGGACAATATCCCAACAATTCGCTTATAGTAAGGTGAATGTTCGTCTCAATTCTACTCTGTTTGTAAGAACCACTTGCGTAAGTTGACAACTACTTATCTTCTCAGCGGACTCACAAATGTTAATCAGGCTAAGTTGTAAGAATAAAATCTTTTGTTAAATTTTCATTACGACCTAACAAAAATTGCAGAATCAAGGTTGAACTCATATACGGCGGTGAGACATTCCTCCATCAATCTTTCTTGAAATAAAGTTCTCGCTAGTCTAGTCAAGGAGGCACTCCTCTTCAACCTCCTGAGAGACACTCGACATCCTCGAAGTTTCTTGTTGCACAGAGGGTAAGGCAGTTGTTTCCTTTGTACTCACCTCAATAACATTAGAGACTTGCCTCAATTGAACCACCTCTTTGGCCAACTGTGGCATCTTCAACCACGGCTAGCACTGATTGAGTTAAGGAACTCACTTCAATAAGGGGAGCTATGGAAATTTCCCTCTCGAGCACCTTGTTAGCTTTCTTCTTCTTCTTCTTTTAGGAGCAGAGCTTGACAACATCAAGATCACCATGTGACCTCTTGGAAGTTATGAAGAACACTTGGCTAGCTAGCAAGAAGAGTTAATGAGTATTCAAAAAGGAAGACTCGATAAAAGCATAATAGAGCTACAACAACCGATTTTGAAGTGCAATTGCTCTGATATAGCCATGGAGTGCGAAAAATGCCAAAATGAGAGGTTAGATCAAGGGTGATGTGATATAAATGCCACAAAAATCTTGGTCAAACTTCCTAATAATAACATTGATGATTAATTTCCATTTTCAATTTTCTAATCATTTATGTGAGTGGCTTCGACAAGGAGTATAAGAATCCGTGAGCTAAGTGTACCCCCAATACGTGCACAAGGGCCTTGCAGATTAATCAAAGCGAATGACACTTGTGGATAACACCAAAACCTAGTGAAGAACTCACCTGCCTACCTTCCAAGGGAACTCGCCTCCTCTTGGGCGAGTATATGAAGGAGTCAGCTTCAGACAGTCAGCAGGGGTTGAACTTCGGGCTCATATAGGTGAGCACTTTAGGGAACTCATCACTCGACACGTTTCAGTCACTCAATTACTTGAAGTATGAACGAGTTTCTTCATATTGAAACCGACATATAGCTTCTAGAAACTAACTTATGGTTTCCTTTTATAACCCGCCATTGGGTTATATAAAAAGTGGGGATTTCAAGAGATGTGGATCTTTTTCAAGTTTTTTAATGTTCCTGAGAGAGAATTAATTATTATACTCGATTCTTTATTTGTACTCATATTTTTGATCTAGATCTACTTCTCATGTGCCTAAGTAAAGTCCTGCATTACTCTTTAGATAAATTTGAATTCAACATAACTGATTCTTCTATTTAGTGGTAATGAGGATGGTTAGATTTGTATTCTATAAATATTCTTTTTAGAGCGAGGATGAGATCTAAAAAATTGAATGTATTTATCCCTTCATCTTTTTTCTTTTTTTCTTTGGGTTAAATGTTCAAGATAAGATTTCATTCTCTTCTATGAGAGGTTTCATTTCTATAAACAAGACATCAGGTGTACGCAACTCCCCTTCAGGTGATGTTAAAATTTTGAACTTAGCATGTCATGTGGTGATTGAATTATCTGAATTTGTATCTATTAAAGATAGATTAACTTCTTAGGCAATAACATCAAGGACTTACTGCTCGTTTAACTAAATCAGTTCTTTACTTTTTTTTAAAAAAAAAATTTCTTCACTTACTAATCTTTTAAATATTATTTTAAAGATTGAAAAGATGTTTGATGAGTGAAGAAAGAGTTTGTTGGTTTCAATTTTTAAGAATAAATGTGATGCACAAAAGTGTGCAAATTATAGAGGAATTAAGTTAATGCACCATACATTAAAATTATGGGAAAGACTAATTGAACATTGGTGATGTCATACAAAAGTTATTCAAAGCCAATTTGGTTTCATCTCAAGTAGGTCTACTATGGATGCTATACATTTGTTGAGAGGTTTGGTGGAGAAGTATAGAGAGAGGAAGAGGATCTACGTATGATATTTGTTGATTTAGAGAAAGCAAATGATAAAGTTCTAAGATAAGTGCTTTGGAGAATTCTAAAAAAGAAAGGAGTTAATATTGTTTATATTCAAGTCATTAAGGATATCCATATTGGACTATTACTTGTGTTCAAACACAAGGAGGATTGACTAAGTATTTTTCTATTTCAATTGGATTACCTCAAGGATCATCTTTAGGCCCATATCTTTTATTAGTTATGGATGTTCTTACAAGACATTTACATGAGGATGTACCTTGGTGTATGCTTTTTATTGTTGATATTCTTCTTGTTGATAAGACTAGAGAGGGAGTTCAAGTGAAATTTGAATTATGAAAGTCAACTTTAGAGTCTAAAGGCTTTTGTTTGAGTAGATCTAAAATCAAATATATAGAGTGTAATTTTAGTTGTAAAAGATCTAATGTAGGGTTATGACATTGGGTAATCAAGTCATTAAAAAGAGCGAACATTTTAGATATCTCAAGTCCATTATTCAAAATGATGGTGAAATAGATGGGGATATTATTAGTAGAATTTAAATTGGATGGTTGAAGTGGTAGAATGCATCTGGCCTGTTGTGTGATAGAAAAATACCACTTAGATTTAAGGAAAGATTTTATAAGATGATGATAAGATCTGTAATGATTTATGGTGCAAAATGGTGGTCAATAAAAGAAAAGTATATAATGAAATTAAATGTTGCAGAGATGAGGATGCTCAGGTGGATGAGTGGCTTTACACTTAGAGACAAAATGCAAAACAAATATATATGTGAAAAGGTTATAGTAGCTCTAGTGGTAGATAAGATTATAGAGAGAGTCGCCTTAGATGGTTTGATTATATAAAACATCAGCCACCTAATCACCCAATTAGGAGAGTAGATGCAGCTGATCCATATAGTGGGATAAAGATTTGTTGTTTTTGTAGTCCTTTACTTTTCTTTAACGTTGTTGTCAACCTTTAGCTGCTGGATATTACATGCTAATAAAACTTCTAGGTTTTGTCCATGAATCTTGGTATATTGTGGTCAATTGTGGAACTCAAGATGAGGGCCTCCCAATTCCCAGATGGTATAAAACCTTAAATTGTTTTTATGCTATGGAGATCAAACTATTGCAGGTTTCTTGGGGTACATTAGGCTATTGTTTATCCTTGTAATGAAGCCCAAATTTGCTAGACATCATGTAATGAATACTGGTGTTGATTTTAGGTTTATTTCACCATGCCGGTTCTTTCCATATTATTGATTCTCGTGAGCTTTTTGCTGCTGCTATGTGAGAGAAACAATAATGTACTAGTTAAATACTTAATTTTATATAGAATTTTAGAATTTCCTGCATGAAATGGCCATTAAACATCATTCTTGGACTGGCATCAATAATGTCACTCATTTGGCATTGTGAAACTTACAACAAATAAGAGTAATATTTTTATGCACCTGCATCTTTCATGTTCTATGCTTACATCATTCTGCTATAATGACAAACTTCTTTCTGGTTTTGCTATATTCTAGGATCGGGGCTTTCCTTTTTTCATGGCTGTTGGGCACCTTTCTTATGGTTTCTGTGATGCCGCCTCTTCTGAAAGGTCCAAGGAGTCTGGAAGTGACCACATCGTTAATAAGCTATTTGCTTCTGTGGGTATCTTCTACTTTTCTTAAATAATTCATTTCACTATCTTTTTTCCAGGTGCTGTGATTTTGAGCATGAAGGAATGAATGTGGTTTTGTATGTTAGATGCATCACACTTAGTTTCTGGACTTGAGATGAGGTTGTAGCGAATTCAAGTCATTTTCCTTTTTCTACCATGCAGCAATGATAAATGTACATTAGATTGGATCTTCCGGTCTTGGTTTTTCCAATTATACTAGTTTTTTTTTTAAAAATTTTTATAAAAAAATTGCTTATTATGCACATTTTCAATTCACATAGCTGCCGAAATATAAGTTTAGTAACAAAGAACAGGCCACATTTCTCTTACAAAAACCTCCCTGAAGGCAAGGATGTAATGATGATTAATTACTAGGTAAAGACTGTTTAGGCGATATATTTTGAATACCCTCTTTATAATCTATGCAAGGAAAGTATGCTATGCACGACAGTTCTTGTACATCTGAAGTTGTTATTGGAATGCTAAATGGTGGTGCTTATTGCGACGGATAATTTGACAGCTTTGTGGCATAGACAGATCGCATTTATTTCGTATAGTTTCTGTACATTTCAACATTAGTATAATGTGTCTTCTGCTGCATTAACATCATTGCAGCTTGGATATTACTCTGCTTAAAATCGACAATGATATTAGCTCATACAGTTGCAATACTATAAACATAATTTCAAATGCTTATTTAAGTGAAGGGCAGCTTTACAATCACTATCAGTGTTGGGTATTACTGTATGCTATATTTTTATTTAAAGCCTTGATTTTTAGCAAGATGAACAGGATTGTTGTTTTTGTTTTGTTAGGAGTATATTTTTTTGAGCCAATTTAAGTGATTTTTCTTTTTTAATAACGTACTGCAATGGCAAATGCACAACAAATTCGTCTTCTAATATTGTTTTCTTTTTTATTTTCCCTTTATGCTTTACTTCATTATTTACTACAAAAAATTCTATTTACTATTCTCATTTCAATTGAAGTAGATTCTATTGAGTCCAAGTTTGTTCATGGAGTGACACCAGATTATACTTGTGAGACCTGATCAAGAGAGTTAGGTGAGTAAGAAGATATATCATTATACTTTAGTGTAGTATACAATATTAAAGCGTTCAGTAAAAATCTAGTGGTGGCGATTGACTCTTCCAGCCATCCACTGGTTCCACCACTGTGTTTCATTATGTTGTTTTGGGCTTTTAAATGTATAGGGTGTTTTTGATTTCAAGAATTTTATTGATTTCTTTTGGAATATAGTCAAGAAGAATTGAATATGAGGTACTAGTTATAGGAAAATTAAAGAAACAGACAACAGCTAGATATTTGATTCATGTTATATTTGTAAATATTAAATTTTAGATATTAGATAGATTAATGCATTAGAATTGTATGCTATATATGAAAATTTTTCTTAGTTTTGTGTAAAATAAAGCTTGTCTCAAACCCTAAAATAGTATTGTGATGTTGTTTCCTATTGAAATACAATTGATGGTACTCTCCACAACTTATGTTTATAGTTTCTGTAGTTGGACATTACAATAGGATAGATACTATTTTTGTATTCGCTTATTGGTCTCTTAAGGATTGTGCCTCGAACTGGCAGATTTGCTTCAGTCTGGCACAACAATTTCTCCTAGAATGTGTATTTTAAGCCGGAGTGCATCATAAATATTGCTCTACTTGAAATCAGCAATTTTCTGTCTTAAAAGTGTTATAATTATGAAGAGGCTGTTCCGGATAATTTATTATTTTTATTTGTTTTTATGTTTTAATATAAAATAAAATGACAAATATTAGTAGTTATTTTTTTAAATACTCTAATTATTAAAAAATATTTTGAACTTTTCTTAAAATAATATGCTTTATTTAAAATAAAAAAAATATATTATAAATTGACCCAAACAAAAATTTGAGATTTCATAATCCAATCATCGCTTACCACGAACGTATTAATCTGACTAAATTATGCATTTATAATTTAAATATATCGTCTAATCAATTTTTATAATGGTGTTAATCAAATATACTGTCTACAAAACTAGAGATCATTAATTAAACAATCGAAATCTTAGGCGTTTACAGTGTTAGAAATCAAATTCAAGTGAATTTGAAATAATATTTATTTATGGTTTAGAACTTTTTTTAACAAAATATATTATAACATATTTTAAATTATATTTTGCTTATTTTAATTAATGCATTACTATTTCACACACGATTTATGAACGAACATACTTATTTAAGCTTTGAGGATATTAGTGAGACAATTTGCATTTATTCCTCGTCGATTTTATATTAATATACTACTAATTTAAATGAAAATAGTATTATAATCATTCTCCTTTTAATTATATATTATTCTATCATATTTTTATTTAAAAATATGGCTTCTAAATCCTTATAAGTGGAGCCCACTCCCCCCATCCACCAACACAAATTTCAATTATAAAATCCATTTCAAGCAAGCAGATACTAGATTTCAATTTCAAGTTCAATTTAAGGCCCTTCTAAACACTTTCCAATACAAAAATGAAGTTTAGGCCTCAGGAATAATTTAGATTAAAATTAACGCAACTTAATCAGTGTTCTAAGCACATCTCTATAGGCTAAAACTTCGAACTTATTCCATAACCAATGTTCAAAACCAGAGAGGAATGCATGCAAATTATAATTATGTCATAAAATCATACATTCAGTCCTCTTACCAAGCATATAAAGTTGTGCATGGCAAGATTAGCCTGCAGTTTAAACTTAATAAGCCAGTCTAGGAAGAAGAAACCATGCTCTTTGCTGCCCCTAAGAAATCAGATTCATCGTCATCATCCCCTGAAAAGTTATGGTCACAAAAACCAATATGGTTACGACAAGAATATAATAAATTCTGGACAATAAAACATTTATTTCAGACTAATAAACCATTGTTACATTTGTATTATCCAAAGAAGTGCATTTTAATTGCAAATAATATAAATAATAAGCATATAAACTTAGGCAACAATTTATCATAATTGGAATGTAGATTAGAAAGTTCAATCAATTCTTTTAACTATAGAATCCCATATTGTTATTAAGCTCAAATTATTCATAGCCTCATAGACAGATCTAAGAATTTAAAAATTGAATATCAGAATTCTAAATCATTTGGAAAGGAAATAGTGATAGTAGAAGCAACGTTGCAGCAAATATTGATTTGGATTGCGGAGGATTCTGATTCAGAAAAGAGATTAACATTTTTTTTTTTCAATTATCACATTGTTATGATTTTTGACAGTAGAATTAAAATTTTGCTGCGAAGGAAAATATGGAGAAGAAGATTTTAATAAGTCACAGCATTTTATTTGGATATGCAAAGTTAGAAAGAGCGACTTGGTATTGGGTATTTGAATTTGCAATAATATATAGTTTCAGTGATCTAAGCAATCAATATCAATTCGAACTAACAGTGCCCAGCTCTAAATAGCATTTGATTTTTTAGGTAGGATATGCTACTCATCTGCAGATAATTTATCCATGTTGACTAAATAATATTTGGAATATTTGAATTCAAAAATCAATCATAAATCTTCTTCATTACCTCTTGATTATTCTTTCATCGTAACATAACTTCAGTTGAAGATCATATTTGATTATACCAAAGATGAAAGAGTAAGGTGTGACTGGCTATGTAAATTTCCTTATCCTCTTCATCAACATTATTTTTATTATATACCTAGAGTATACCACAAGCAAGGTGGACTCACCTTCGTAAGACATGCTCGAATTAGATAGGACCACTCACAGCAGATGGTCAACCTCTATAAGATGACTAGTCATATACTTGCCACTTGAAAGGGATGCAGTTCGACAACACAGGATAACACAACAATAATTCATGAGCCATATCAATTTACTCTATAATGATGTGAACTGCAGGATGCATGTCATATTTGATCGATATGAAAGAGATGAAAGGAACGACGATGCACCAGTGACACTGTATGTAGAGATGAAGGCCTCTCTATTCATACAGATCTTAGTCCATCCACTTTCACGACCAAGTTTGTGGATCTGATTAATATGACAGGTACATCTCAAGTTTCATTTGGTAAGGTGGGTACTTCTTCACAGGTACTTTTAGCATGGCATGCACACGATATATGGCTCGGCCATCAGTGGACATCCAAATGAGTGGGCACAAAGGGGGTGTTTCAACCTCAGCAGCAGATGACATTGTACAATCATGGTATTTTGGTTTGCCACCGTTCTTGATAGGATCTATAGTCATCCTAATTAGGATTGTTTACTAGCTCGAAATCAGCTCGAAATATTTTCGAGCGGCTCGAGATTGGCTCATGACTCAAACCATTTAATTTTGAGCTAGATTGGTTCGTTTTCTAATTGATTTTGAGCTGACTCGTTTTGATTTCGAGCCGGCTCGAATTGAAAATTTTCAACTTTTTTTTGGCTTGAATTCGAATGAAATTGGCTCATTTTGATCGAGTGGCTTAAATTTAATAAAAATGATTATTAAAAAAATTTAAGAATTAAGTACATGAAATAAAAAAATATATGATTTTCAAAAAAATAATATTTATACTTATAAATATATTATCTTCATTTTAAAAGATTATAGGTTATAACTATATATACTTAATTTTAGGAATAATTTTATTATTACAAACTTAAAAATATTATATATAAATTTAAATATTTTTATAATAGATAAATTTGATCCGATCTCGAGCTGGTTCGATCCGATCCCGATCCCGATCCGATCTGTGTCCAACTCGAGATCGGCTTGAAAAAAAGTTTGATCCAAATATTTGGCTCATAGCTCGGCTCAATATAATCGATTCGATCTCGATCCGATCAAAATTTTGATTTGATTTTTGAGCGATTCTTGATTTTCGAGCTAAACTAACAACCTTAATCCTAATTGGTTCACCATATTGAAGCCAATATAGGATGCCTTTTCCTATTCCGTCATAGCAACCATAGTCCATTACGCAATCAAACTAGGATGAAGAAGTGGGGGCAACCACGTCATCTATGGGATCAACTAGTTTGTGCTCTTTAAAATTACACACCAGACACATATGCTAAACTTCCTCGACATTTCCACACTAGACAGTAGATGGATTTGTACTTTCTTATGATTATAGATAATATTACTATTAGACTTATTGAATCATATTACCTTTTATTTTAAATCTTGATGATGTGATTATTTTTTTCGATAGTGAGGTATTATTTCTTTCTTCCAATACATCTATTTTTGTGTACATTTCATTTTAATCCACAAAAATAGAGATATCAATAAATTATAACTAAATATAAGTGAACAAAAAATTTGATTTATTTTAGTTTATTAAATTATGTGACTTCTGCTCTACAATAAGAAAGACATAATGCCATCTAAAAATAATTTAGGGCCCGTTTGGGGCGGCTGTATGGATGCGGCGCGGTTTGTGCCGCACTGCAGAAGTGTTTGGATTCCCGTATATCGGCGGAGCTTCGGAATTTTGAGCCACAACTGCCGCGAAGCTACGACTCGATCTGCCTTCCGTGGTCCGCGATCTACGCCTGTTTTTTTTCCTAAATTACTTGATGCTTAGCGCTCGAGCAATCCACGATACATCCCTTGCCAAAGGAAACCAAGGATTGATAAATCCCACTTAAATCTTGCTCTCAGTCAACCGCCTTTCAAGCACCAGCTTGCGAAGAAGATGGCTTCAAAAACTTCGGTGATGGGTGATTAGGGCATCTCGACCTGCCTTTTGAAACAATCACAATAGGGGAGGAGGTGGGGGTCGAGGGGTGGAACGCCCACGGACGACACCTACGGATTTGTGTACTTAAAATCAGAGAATTGCACAAAAAAGGCGATCTTGGTGAAGTGTTTTCTGTTGGAGGATAATCTAATAGTTGATGCTGTGGAATTGAAGAATGAGCAGAAAGAATCGTTCCATCTACAATTTCAGTAATTTTTTCCCCACTGTCTAATGACTTTTATGATTTTCGTGCTTATGATTCACCTTTTTTTTGTCAGTATCAAAAGACTATTTGGTTGACATTATGGAGAGATTTATAAGAATCTGCAAGGCCTGGTAAAGAGTCTAAATACATATATTCTTGAGCAAGTGGAGCATAAGGGCAAGGCAATGACATCTACAAGTCCATCACGATCGCCTAGAATAGTAGAAAAAGGGCTATTTGATCTTGTCGAAACTCAAAATTGAACACCCAACAATTTTGTTATGTTTTTTTTTACTTTTATGTTCTCCTTATTAGCAATGTTCAGACCTAATTTTATGAGCATAATAGCTGATTTATGTGACAGGATTTCTAGTTAAGCTTCAATTTCAACATAATTTGAATTGAATTCTAAGTAAATGCGGGGAAATTTTCTTTTGAACAATATAAGTTGCATTTTATGGTCTTTACAACATCATAATTGATGTCATTGGATTAAGCATAGATTTTAATGCAAATTTCATATCTCAATGCATACAAAAATTTAAACCAAAAACTTCCGGAGATGACTTTGACATCATTTAATTTTTGTTACAATAAATTTATAGTTGAGTTATAACTATATATGAGTATTAGTTATCATATTTGCTTCATTCTGTCTCTTATTATTCAGCTCATAAGCTCATAAGCTCATAAGGATATTTTAGTCTTTTCTACACAAACAGCATCACGTGATTTTGAATGGGTTTTTCAAACAATCACAAATCAACACAAGAACTTCGCCACTTTTCTTCCTGAATTTTCACAACATTCAAATGCAATTGCACCAAACAGCTTAATTTAAAAAAAATATTTTTATAATCTCTTCTCTATTATTTAAAATTTTTTTAACTATATTTGGCAAAAGAAAATCATATGTAGAACAAAGGTGATTTGTAACGAAAAATAATAATTTTAATACACAAAAAATTCATAATATATATACATGTATATAAATTTCTTCTTATTTACTCAGATTATATAAATAAAACTTTTTAAAAAACTGAACGCTTACAAAAAAGATTTCAAGTAATTTATTAAAAAAGAAGAAATCACTACACAGGAGGCTATTTGTGCCAGCAGGAGCGAAATCGCCATTTTGCCCAGTTGATAGGCTAAATCACCACTTAGGTGACGATTTGATCTATTTTTATAAATTTTAAGCCATTTTAATCTATTTTCTTAAAACTAATCTGATTTGAAATTTGTCCTCCCCAATTTTCCTTCTTAAGGTGTTCTTTCATCTTGCCTTTTCCAAACTTTTTTTTTTTTTAAATTGTGATTCTACACCTATAATGCTTTGTCTATTTCGGTGTATAAAGCAAACCCATATCATATTATTGCCAACTTCCACGCACTATCCATTTCCCAAGTTGAGTTTAATTCCACCCCAAAGTTCTTGTCGTGTCTGATGCATCTGTGACACCCCTTCCCTCTCATTAGTTAATGCATGCGACCACCTTTTCTCAGCTCGTGTCTTGCTTTTGCATTCCGACCCTTCACAATAGCATCATCGTAGTCTTGTATGCATACCCCAGCTTCACAGATTTCCACGCTGATTGCTAATCATAACTCCTAACACTACTCTACAATTCTACATCAGTACACAACCCTCTCTTCCTTGATCTCCTCACTCCGCTTCTATCACATTAATTGATCAGGGGGAGGTTGACAAGGCTACAACACACGTGTTACTTATGTTGGTTCAAATTATGGGTTTCATTATCTTTGCTGCAAGCACCTACTGAAGTTCTTTCGGCATATTATCTCAGATCAACAAATGGGAGAATCCTGATTAGTGAAATACTAATCTCTAAAGAAAATTTTATCATGTTTTGTAAAAAATATTTTTTCTTTATAGTTACCATCTTTTCTTGGATACTGAGCTTTAGCCTCTATTTGGTCTCGAAAAAGAATAACACATCATAACGGATCATATGCCAAATCAATTTACTCTGTAGCGATGTGAGGTGCAAGATGCATATCAAAGACGATCAGTATGAAAGAGATGAGAGAAATGACTATGCACTAGAGCCATTTGTACATATAGATGAAGGCCCACATAAATCCTAGTCCATCCACTTTGATGACCAAATTTGTAAATTTATTTAGTATGACAGGTACTTCATAAGTTTCATTTGATATGATAAGTAGCCCAATTTCATTCCCAAAACTAATTACACTAAAAAACTACAAGTGATCCCCAAGGGGACTGAAAAAGGGAAAAACAACAGCATAAACATCCTGAACAAACCAGGAAAAAGACACAGAATTAAGTAAAAAGGGAGGAAAAACTAAAGCCAAGGAATGAACAATCATCCGAACTCAGACAGCAAAATTCATTCAACAGAATGAAAAGCAAACAAATCCATAACAGTTAACTGCAAAGGCATAGAAAAGATGAGAAGCCTAACCCAGAGGTGAACACCCCTCTATGGTTACCAACCTTGTCGTCCATAGGGAAAAGGTGG
Source organism: Cymbidium sinense (assembly GCA_021442155.1). NCBI lineage: Eukaryota > Viridiplantae > Streptophyta > Magnoliopsida > Asparagales > Orchidaceae > Cymbidium > Cymbidium sinense. Next base: position 116,144,053 of record CM038219.1, on the reverse strand, counting down.
AATGGATACAAGAATGATCGTGCAGACAAGCCTGTAGAGAACCCAGGTTGCAGAGGAGGTCGTCCAACAATAGTTGCCAGAGCAGGATTTCAAAAGGTTTGCAAGAGAGTCATCATTGTCCTGGAATGAGAATTGATAAATTCCTCCATGAATCCAAAATAGAAATGACATCCAGAGACCAAGAAGGATCGATATTCCAGCATTTCAACTTATAAGCAATAGTCAAATTAATTTTTGCAATCAGACGGGGAAGGGAGAATCTAGCGTTCCTTTCCCCCCAAGTGGCATAGGGGATCAACAAACTCAACCTATGAATAGCCTTATGATTCAAATACGAGGAAGCATGAAGGACTTGAGCTAGAGACACTTGCAAAAGAAAAAAAATTCCTATTAGGAAGAAAATTCCTGATAAGGCTCATGGATGCAGTGCACTCAAAGAATAGACGCGAATGAGATTCAGGAACCTGCAAACAAAAAAAGCAAGGTAAGAGAGACCCCAAACCCCTCAAATGGAAGATATCCGATGTTTTCAACACTTTCCAGAATGCCATCAAACAGAAAAGTGAATAGTTGATAGCATGACCCTTGAACTAGATATCTCTCCATCCTTCAGCTTCATTTAAATGAGAATAAATTATCTTTTTAATAAGATTGGAAGAGGGCTTTTTAGAATCATTCCAAAGCACGACATCCAAATCCGAGCAGACCCTTAATCTTAGAATATTGTGAAAACAAGTAGGATTTGTCCTGAGTAAGACCTCCGATAAAGACCACTAGCCGTTGGGGAGGATGGCATTAAGGTTAGAGGAAAGAGGGAGCTCAAAGATAGAGAAGCACCCCGGCCCAATGATTTCAAATAAGGAAGAGCCTTTACACCAGGGATCAAATAGGGAGAAGGAGAAGCCATTGCCAACAATTAAGGCAAGATTCTTTCTGAACCGACTAGCACAAAGTTTCAACTCTCTCCACCAGGCTGAGGAACGGGAGGAACACGTTTTCTAGAGCGGCCCATATTTACTGAGACACCAATCCGCAAGAGGAGCGGATTTTTGCAGGATTTTCCACATAGATTTAATTTTACAAATGAGGTTTAAAGTGGAAGCAGAGGTAAGGCCAATCTCCCCTTGTCTCGTGGCCTTATAGTTTTGTCCCAAGAGATTAAATGCATTTTTCTTAAGAATAGTCTTAAGAATAGAGACTGACCGGAACCAATAAGTAGGTTGCTAATAGAAGATCTGATAAGTTGGTAACGACTTCCATAAGAAAGGAACTTGCTTTTCCAACCTACTAGCCAAGCCTGAAGCTTATCAATCAATGGGTTAAAGTTTACCGTTTTGAATGGGCCAACAACAAGGGGAATACCCAGATATATAAATGGGAAAACCCCTTCCTTAATATTAAGAACTCTAAAAAAGCTGGCAGAGTTATGAGCACCCATAGAAAAACAAATAAACGATTTCTCATAATTAACGGATAATCCCATGAAAGAGGAAAGAGAATTTATCAAAACATGAAGAGAATCAACAGTGGATTCAATTGTGTTACCCATGACAAGTAAGTCATCAACAAAGAGCAAGTGAGGCACATTGCAATTATTAGAGGTCAAAGGGCTATATCGCAGCAAACTAACCTCCTTATCAAGGAGGCACAAGAAAGAGTCCATAGCGATGGTAAATAAAAAGGAAGAGAGGGGGCAACCCTATCTTAAACCATTGGAAGAGCCAAAGAAACCATGAATTTCACCATTTTGAACAATGGAAAAGGGGGCTTTAGAAATACAAGCATCAATCTAGTTAACAAAAGAAAGGGGAAAACCCTTTGAGCTTCATTCTATGGAGAAGAGATTCCCTATCGATTTGAGAGTCTTTCACAAGTCGCTTACAATTGTTAATTCTACCTTCAGCAAAAAGGCCACAAACATTCCAACTGCTTATTGATGGAAAATTCATTAAAAGAAGAAATGAACAAGAGAAAGGCTATTTGCCTTTCTTTTTGAAATTGGCCTTGTGTACCAAGGCATGCTGGAAAGTTTGGGATTTGAGATGGTCATGATCTTGAGAATTCTTCTTAGGAGTTTTAGCCGAGTCCTCATGGTTCTTGGTAGAATAAGAACGAGAAGGAGAAGCAACAACAGAACGAGTAGTGATGCTAAGCAGAAGAGAAGAATTGTGGGGCTCATTCAAGGGGATGAAATCTTTCAATAAGGTGGAGGGGTCATTTAGAAGAGCCTCTTCAACCAGTGGAGATTGAGCAGGGGAGTGATTCAGGTCGTTAATGGCCTGGGAGATGACATTTACACAAATAATAATAATAATAATAATAATAATAATAATAAATAAACAAATACATAAATAAAATATAAATATATTTACATTAACTAATTAACTATATTATAAGAATAAAAAAAATTATATATAATAATAATTGGTATAAAGTTGTAATTAATCAAATATTATCTACAAAAGATCATATACATCTATTAGAGAAAATGAGAAAAGTTAAATTTAATAAATTAAATTCAAATTAGTTAATTCAAGGAAGAAAATTAATTAAAAAGAAATAATATAATAATAAATATGTTATTCAATTAAATAATGAAAAAAATTTAAATGATAATAATAATAATAACTAAATTAAATTAAGAAATTTTATATTAATAAGATAGAAATTGTAATCTTAATTTAAGAAATAATCTAATATATATGTATATTAAATTTGAATTGATAAATCAAACTTGAATTTAATTAATAATAAGAATTAATGTCAAAAATACTAACTAATTATTTTAAATGATAATAGTAGTAATTTTATACAAATAATAATACAAGCAATAAATGTAAACTAATTAGAATAATAAATGATAATAATAAGAGAAGGCTAACTATGTCTCTAAACTTATATTAATTATTTCTAATTTATTCTAGACCAAATGTATTTATGATAGATAACTGTTACACAAGACTATTATAGATAAAGCATTTTTTATTTTATTTCTGTTCTCTTAAAATCATCAATGGTGATGTTACATGATATTGTTCATATTGTAAATTTGATGATCTCATAAACACATGTTATGAATGATGTAAATGTTTGATTAAAAGAAAAGAATCATTTATGTTAAGTAAGAATGATTGTTTGTGTTGATTGATAAAATTCAACCTCTTATGGTTTTAAAAGAGAACGCAATGCACCTGTGCACGTAAATAAAAATGCAAAATGTTGCCTACCCTTCTAGATTAAGTTGGATAAAGTTATATTACCCTTCAAGGTTGGTATTGAAAAAGGTTATTGTGTGCCTTTTAGGTGCACATTTAGAAGGTGACTTATACGACATGAAAATTGTTAGTTTTCTTTATCCTTCATCAAGATAATTGCAAATCTTGATTTATCTTTCCTACCAAAATGACATGTACTGATTTGTTTAGATAGTTTACATAAAACTTACATACATTTTATTTTCTTGATTCATGAGTTATTATATTTTACAAACATATTTAGCCAATAGCCATTGAGTTATTTAACTCACACAATAGTTGGTGAATATTTTTTTAGGAAATTCAACTATAGATTAAAATGGGTGAAAGGAGAGAATTTTTCTACAATCAAGGATCTATTGTTGCAAATATGTATTTTGACTAGATTTTTGTATTAGTTGATTGGATAAAGAAATATATAATATATTTAGAAAATGTGTATCTTATGAATATCTATGAATGAAACTTATAAATTTAGTTGACTATTTTTATATTTTGGATATATATGCTTTGATTAAAAGAAAATAATTATCAATCCGACCATCCATTCCCGTTTTAGTACACCAAGCTTTCTCCAGGGTCGTGGCATATAAATAATTTTGTTAAAAATCGAACTCATAAAGTTATAAAAAGGATTTCAAGTAATTAATTAAAAAAAAAAAGAAAATGTCACTCAAGTGGTGATTTGATTTGTTTTTATAATTTTTAAGCCATTTTTTAATATAAATTTTTAAAACTGATCCGATTTTAAAATTTGTCCTCCCTAATCTTCCTTATAAGATGTTCTTTCACCTTACCTTTTCAAACCTTCTGTGATTCTAAACTTATAATGTTTTGTCTCTGCTTATGCTTCGATCAACTTTCCCTCACTACCCATTTCCTAAGTTACCTTTAATTCCACCCTAAGGCTCTTCTTGTCGTGTCTGATGCATCTATGATAGCACTTCTCTTATTAGATAATGCATGCAACCACCTTTTCGCTCACACTACTTGCTAAAATAATGTTAAGGTTAACATCATCTTTTATGCTATTATTGTCCTTGCTTTTGCATCTCGATCCTTCATACTAGCATCATCTTTGTCCTGTATGCATACCCCAGCTTCGCCAACTTCCATGCTGATTGCTAATCATAACTCCTAACACGACACTGCAATTCTACACCAGCACACAAGCCTCTGTTCCTAGATTTCCTCACTTTGTTTCTATCTTGCATCAGTTACTTTTGCGCATCTCACCATTTAGCCTTTCTCATCCCCACCACGCACAACCTTTACTTTCTATTGCCTCCATCAAGACGATACTATCAAGTTCTCTTTCTCACTATTGCTACAACAACCTCAATATCTACATCGATAATCTCATCATTGACTCCTTCCACATCGCTGATGCTTCTTCATTTATCAATTTGACTCAATAATGTATGTGGACTTCCCTGTTCACATGCCATCCATAACCTCAATCTGCATCCACATCCTGTTCTCTCTTATACTTGCATCTACAATTTTGTTTACACATTATTCATAGACCATAATTCTGATGTCATCAGCACACATGATTCACCTTATTCACAATCATGTCAACCCTGGCTTCAAATTCTCGAACATTTTGCACGCTAAAAGCTTCCTTATTCATATATTTCTACAGACATCTAATGGCCTTAAGGATGTATGACAATAGTCTTTAAATGATGTTGTTGATGATGATGATGATGCTTCCCCTCATATCTTTCTCCATTGATGAATTTCCAACTCAGCACCTCTTGTTCCTATTCCTCTCTATTCTTCACGATGGATATCATCAACACTACATTAAAGTCAACAATGTTCAATTTTTTCATCATTTTAACTCCCTGTGGTAAAAATCCTTGTAAATCATGGGAATTGATCAACATAATAAATTAGGTTTAAGTTATTTTTAGAATTTTAGTAATTATTTTCATTTAAATCAAACTTTTAAATTTATTAAATCTATTTTATATTAAATTATCCTTTGGATAATTTTGGATAGTTTGAATAAAGTTAGATTTGTGTCACGCCCCGCAATGATATCCTACAGCCCATCAAAGCGAGACGTAGCAAAGATGATAGAATTAGTTTTCTTAATATTTCTCAAACATATATTATGAAAACTTTACTTATCATAGAAGAATGTAAGAGATCTATTTAGTTATCTAAATTCATCAAAATAGTACACATGAATAATAATATAGCAAAATATACAAGTATTCATAGCAACCGAAAACGACTCAATTAAAGCTTTTAATACTAACTATAGAGTATCTAAAACATCGAATATTGAAATAATACTTTTTTTAATTTATTAAACTCACCTCAAAACTTATTTACACAGCTTTCCCCACAAAACTTTCAAAAAGGGCAAAACTTACTCCCCAACTTATCATTTTTCTTCTCTGTAAAACAGTTATTTTTAACTAATAAATCATACGACTTAGCAAGATAGACAAGTCTAATACATAATTGAAATATTGAAGAATAAAACATTAATATGCATGCTAATATGAGCACATAAAATAGAGATTATACATATGATTAACTTGATTTACATAATAGCTGTTTAATTTACATTACAATATGCTTTGTAGAAAACATAATTTGTACAATCTTGATTAATACATATATATTAAAATGTTAACTCGAAATGTGTCATGTATAGTTATCAAGGCCATTGACTAACATAACTTAGCATAAATGCTACATTGAGAACCTTTTTTTTATAGGAGATCCTTTTGCCTCGCTGATGAATCCTTTGTCCCCTAATCCTGCGCATGTAACATCATAACATTTTGCTAATCCTGATTTTTATCATATGATATTTCTCAGCAAAGCTTGTTTGTATGTCTGAACGTTTTTTAGCAGTTACATAATATAATATGCGAAATGATTAAAAATAAATCAAGATAGTATACTAAATGTGGGAATACAATAAGGAGTAACGCATAATTAATTGTTCACTTGAATTGCATATAAAAAAAAGCTATGCATATGAATTGATTTCAAATAAGCTCATAACCATTATTATTCGTAAAATAAGAATATATAGTGTTTGTTAAGAGGCTATAGCACCTTGGGAGGGGTTTAAAATATAATTTTAAAAACTTAATTTTAAACTTTTGTATAAAACTTAAATCTTTAATGATAAAGCTTTATAGAAATAAAATAACAATCAACAACAGTATAGAAAAGTAAAGTGCAGAAAAATAATACAGATTTTTACGTGGTTCGGTCAAATCCCAAAATCGTCCTACGTCTTCACCTAGACTAGGAATTCACTAAATCAAAATTGAAATTATAACAAATCTCCTGTACTCTACTTCACGGGAAAATACAACCCAACATCGTACTTTCCTTAATGGGCAAATACAATAACACCATATTTTCCTTAACGGGCAAGTATAACCCAATAAGAAAACAAGAAAGAGGAATATGAAAGTATCTAACTCTCAATTTAAAATAATTTTGCTCTCATAACCCAACTACAACATTATTAATACAATTGAAATGAAATGAAAGAAAGATATATGACTTTAATTGATATTTAAATATGTAAGCAATGATTAAACTTGAAGTATGTAAATGATGCACATGAAACTTTAAACTATTTGATGTGAATGTAAGAACTTGAAATCAAATTGATTTAATTTGAATGATTTGAAATATAGCACAATAAAGATTTGAAAACTAAATCAATTACTTTTATAAAAGAGACTTTGAGTTTTCACAAGATCAAATGTAAATTGAAATCTTAATTCTCATGAAATCAATTTGAAAACTCTTTTCAAAAAGGAATATCACTCGCGCAAAGTATGAAACTATTAATAGAAAAGAAAACTTGCAACTTACAAGTGTTCTTTTATGAACTAATTTTCATAACATAAGTTTCACTTTAGCATATGTAAAAGTAAAGAGAAGAGACGCGCTTGCAAACACAAAACTTCAATCAAAACCACACAAAGCTTTCGGCCAACTTGAGAAAATGTATGAATAGATATGTAAAGCACAAATCAATTTGACTAAATACCAAAAAGTTTTAGCCCAAGAAAGAAATCAAGGTCTCACACAAGAGGAGAAATGAAATAAATTAAAAAGAACCTTAATAGCTTTCGGCCAAGAGGAATTTACACCAATCCACCAACTTTTTTTATGCAATCTTCAAGCCAATCACTTGTAGGTTGGAAGATCGAAGAAGAATAAAAAAATTAACACTTGATTCACCAAGAAAATATCTCCAAGAGTTTTTGCAAGAATTCGATCAAGAGAGGGTTTTTCTAAAAGAGATTATTCAAAGAGGGATTAGCCTAATCTAAGAAACATTATTTATAAGACAAGAGGTCATGAGGATCGGCCGAGAGAAAGAAAAATAGGAGGGAAACACATTTGGAATAATTTAAACATAAATCAATAAAAATAAAAATAAATGGCATGAGATAAAAAATCGGCCAAAAGAAAATATGAGGGAATTTAATATAGAAGGTTGGTTTAATTTAAAAATCAATTTGAAATTTAAATTGCATGAGAGGGAATTTGGCCTAGGCAAGGAAGAGAGAAAATATACATGATAAGTGAGTTAAATTGAATTCAAATCTATTTATTTTTGCAAGAAAAAAATCGGCCAAGGCATTATGGAGGGAAAACTAATTTGGAAAGAGATTTAAATTGAATCAATTCATCATATGACCTGATCTCTAATATAATTAGAAAATTATTGCTTTATGTGGGTCGACCAAGAGAGAGAGAGAGAGGAGAGAAGAATTTATATTAATAGCGAACAAATCATGACACAATTAATTGTTCAAGTGAAAAAGAAAATAATTCAACTTTTTCTTAGGACTTCCAAGTAAAACAACAAGAAAAATGCACTTTTATTTGTCAAACTAAATACACCAATGACTTGATAGAGAGATTTGATATGAAAAAATTTAAATCTCCCATGAGCCCCTCTACTAAACTTGATTTAGATGAATCAGGGAAATCAGTTGATCAAAAATCTTAAAGAGGTATGATTAGTTCTCTTTTATATCTTGTTGCTAGTAAGCCTGATATTATGTTTGATGTATGCTTGTGTGCTCATTTTCAGACTGCTCCGAAAGAATTTCATTTAACTGTTGTTAAGCATATCTTTCATTATTTAATTGACACTTCTAGGTTAGGTTTGTGGTATCCTAAAAATTCACTTTCATGTGACTTGATTGTTTATTCTGATGCTGACATGACATTGCAGGATGTAAAATAGATATGAAAAGTACATAAGGAAGATGTCAATTTTTAGGATCATCCTTAGTATCTTGATCATCTATAAAACAGAACTCTATTGCTCTTTCAACTACTGAAGCTGAGTATATAACTGTTGGAAGCTGTGTTGCTTAGGATCTTTGGTTGAAGCAACAATTAGAAGACTTTGCTAGATGACATTTCTATTAAGTGTAACAATACTAGTGCAATTTGTTTGACAAAAAAAATCCTATCCAATACTTTAGAACTAAACACATAGAAGTTAGACATCATTTTATTTGGGATCATGTGAGTAAAGGTAATGTAAATATTGATTTTATTAGCACAAATTTATCAATTACGGACATTTTTACTAAACCATTACATGAAGAATGATTTTGTACCCTAAGATGCATGTTAGGCAAGTTAGATCCAAGCATGTAACTTTATTGTTGTTCATGGTTAAACCTTTTTGATGTTGTCAAAAGGAGGAGAAAATAGTATGTTAATTTTCTTTCTCTTTATGTGCATAATTTTAGGGGGAGCTTTTTCATGTTATACAATCATGTTTTATTATGCCTAAAAATATTTAAATGTTTAAAATGTTGTTTAATTACTTGCTATAAATTTTCTTTAATGTAAATTATATGTCCTTGGTGTATGCTTTTTGCTGATGACATTCTTCTTGTTGATAAGACTAGAGAGAGAGTCGAAGATAAACTTGAATTATGGAGGTCAACCTTAGAGTCTAAAGGTTTTCGTTTAAGTAGATCTAAAATTGAATATATGGAGTGTAATTTTAGTTGTAGAAGTTATAGTGGTAGTGTTGTGACATTAGGTGAACAAGTCATTAAAAAGAGTGAGCGATTCGGATATTTAGGCTCTATTGTTCAAAATGATGGTGAAATAGATGGAGATGTTATTAGTAGAATTCAAATTGGATGGTTGAAGTGGAGGAATGCATCTGGCCTGTTGTGTGATAGAAAAGTACTACTTAAACTTACGAGAAAATTTTATAAGATGGTGGTAAGACCTGTAATGATTTATGATGCAGAATGTTGGCCAATAAAAGAGAAGCATGAGACTAAGTTAAGTGTTGCAGAGATGAGGATGCTCAGGTGGTTGAGTGGCTTTACTCTGAGAGATAAAATGCGAAATGTGTATGTTTTGGAAAAAGTTAGAGTAACTCCAGTGGCAGATAAGATTAGAGGAGTGGCCTTAGATGGTTTGGCCACATAAAGTGTCAGCCGTCCAATGACCGGATTAGGAGAGTAGATGCATTAGATTTGCTTTATGTTAAGAAAGGTAGAGGTAGACCTAAAAAGGCATGATTAAGATGTATAAAAAATGACCTTAGTATACTTGAATTAAATGAGAATTTGACACATAATAGGTCACAATGGAGACAAAGGATTCATGTAGCCGACCCCACTTAGTGGGATAAAGGCTTGTTGTTGCAAACTATATGTCATAAGGTTGATGCATCACTTTGCACCTTCATCAATATTTAACACCAATATATATTTGTCATCATCAAAAAGGGGGAGATTGTTAACTTCATGAGCCGAATCTCATATGAGATTGATTTTGATGATAACAAACACATGTTCAAATACTACTAATCAAGTTAAATTCAAGTGTGCATGAAAAATTCTTCAGCTCCTAGCCCATCAGTTATATCAGAATACTTAAGCTATTGGGCATGGACTGTGTGAGAATTTTTCTAAGAATAACTATTTAAGACAAATGAAATGCTCACTAAAGTAAAATATATCATTCACTCATTTTAAAACAATCTATTTTAAATTATTCATAAACATTATATTTTATATTTACAATTATTCTTTAAAATTATTCATTTTTGGATAATGTGAACTAAGGATTCATGTCATGATTATTTCGAAAAGTTTTACGCTGGTTGTCGACTGCCTATCGCAACCCTCCATTTTTCACATTTGGACTTGGGCCCGGCAAAAGTAGTGTTAAACTTAAGGGAAAATTTTATAAAATTGTGGTAAGACCTGCAATGATTTATGGTGTAGAATGTTGGCCAATAAAAGAAAAACATAAGACTAAGTGTTGCAAAGATGAAGATGCTCAGGTGGATGAGTGGCTTTACTCTTAGAGATAAAATATGAAATGAGTATGTTCGGGAAAAAGTTGGAGTAGCTCCAATGGCAAATAAGATTAGAGAGAGTCGCCTTAGATGGTTTGGCTACATAAAAATGTATCAGATGACTCGATTAGAAGAGTAGATCATTAGATTTCTTGTTAAGAAAGGTAGAGGTAGACCGAAAAGACTTGGTTAAGATGTATAAAAAATAACCTTAGTATACTTGAATTAAATGAGAATTTGACACATAATAGGACACAATGGAGAAGAAGGATCCATGTAGCCGACCCCACAGTGGGATAAAGGCATGTTGTTGGATAACGTGAACTAATTTCATAAATCATGTTACATTTATTGTGCTTTCATGTAAGTTAAATTAAGTTCATATTCATTAACTTATTTCCATGCTAAAATATATTCATTATCCATTTATTAGATGCATAAAATCCAATTATTCTGAAATTATTCTTTATATTATTTTTCTCTCATATCCTATTTTTCAGCCTAAAACTTTTTGGCCAAATTGTTTTATGATTATTTGCTAAATAAATTATGTGAGAGATATTCAAATTGTTTCCTTAATTATCCCATATTTTTTTTAATTTAAAAATTCATCTATTTGAATCTTTAATTTGAATTCAAATTAAATATTCTCTTCATTACATGTGCAGATTTGAACTTAGCTTTTTATATATTATTTATTGTTGATCTTTAACTACTCTAATTAAACTAATTTGAATTAATTTGATTTAATTCAAATTCAATTAAAATAAGCCATGAAATTATCTTATTTCCTTTTATATAATTTCTAATTTTAGAAACTTCCCATGATCAACTATACCCTTAATTGTATTCAAATTAATCTCATGATGAATATTAATTTGAATTCTCCTAAGATCTGATTCATCATCATTTAATTTAAATTGAGTGCATTAAATTAAATTTAATATATTTTAGGAAACAAGCTTGACCAATTTTTTGAATATTCTTTAGATTTTATTAAATAAAGCTTGTATGTTATCTCTTTCCTTCCTTAATTTAATCAAGATGAATTAATTGAATATTTCATGATATTGTATTAAATACTAATTGAATCCCATCATGAAAATTTCTTTTTGGTTGACCATATATCTTAATTTAATTAATAAAAAATTGAATTATTTCTTTTCTCACTTGGACAATTAATTGTGTCATGACTTGTTTGCTATTAATTTATCATATGACTCGATCTTTAATGTAATTAGGAAGTTATTGCTTCTATGGGTCGGCCAAAAGAGAGAGGAGAGAAGAATTTGAATTAATAGCAAACAAGTCAAGACAATTAATTATCCAAGCGAAAAAGAAAATAATTCAACTTTTGATTCATTAAATTAAGCATGATATATGGTCGACCAAAAGGAAGTTTCCATGATGGATTTAATTAGTATTTAATGCAATATCATGGACTATTCAATCAATTTTCTTGATTGAATGAAAAAAGGAAAGAAATAACATACAAGCTTTATTTAATAAAATACAAGGAATATTAAAATATTCGGCCAAAATTATTTGCAAAAATAGATTAAATTTAATTTAATGCATTCAATAAAAACTAAATGGTAATGAATCAGATCTTAGGAGAATTCAAATTAATATTCATCATGAAATTAATTTGAATACAATTAAGGATATAATTGGCCATGAGAAGTTTCCAAAAATAGAAATTATATAAAAGGAAAGAAGATAATATCCTGACTTATTTTAATTGAATTTGAATTAACCCAAATAAATTCAAATTAATTCAAATTAATTCAATTAGAGTAGTATAAGATCAGCCACAAATACTCCATAAGAAGTTAAGTTGAGAATATTTAATTTGAATTCAAAATAATTCAAATTAAAGATTCAAATAGATGAATTTTTAATTTAAAAAAATATGGGATAATTATGGAAACAATTTGAATCTCTCTCACAAAATTTATTTAGCAAATAATCATGAAAAAATTTAGCCAAAAAAAATTAGGATGAAAAATAGGATAGAAGGAAAACTAAGATAATAGGAGAGAGAAAAATAATATAAAGAATAATTTCAGGATAATTGAATTTTATGCATGTAATAAATGGATAATGAATATATTTTAGCATGAAAATAGTTTAATGAGATGTAAACTTAATTTAACTTGCATGGAAGCACAATAAATGTAACATGATTTATGCATTTAGTTCACATTATTCAAAAATAAATAATTTTAAAGAATAATTATAAATAATATATGAAATATAGTGTTTATGAATAATTTAAAATAGATTGCTTTAAAATGAGTGAATGATCTATTTTATTTTAGTCAGCATTTTATTTGCCTTAATACAATTATTCCTAAAAAAATTCTCACCCAATCCATGTCCAATAACTTTAGCATTATGATATAACTGAAGAACCATAAGCTGAAGAATTTTTCATGCATACTTGAATTTAACTTAATTAGTAGTATTTGAACATGTGTTTGTTATCATCAAAAGCAATCTCATATGAGATTCGGCTTATGAAGTCAACAGTGTTGACAATCAATATTATATACAAACAAAAATACAAGGAAGAAAAAACTTACTTTCTATATTAGAATTGCAAATCTTACCAAAATGACAAACTTCTCTTGAAAAACAAGCTGCTTGAAACCTCTTCCGTATGTAAACAATATCAACAAAACTTTTTCTCATAAATGCACTTATAACATGTTCAACAATAATCTTGATTCTCCTAATACTGCAACTTCAAATGACCAATTTAATCACTTAATAAATTATCAAAAATTTACTAAAGAATTTAAATTATCATATTATATTAATTATAAAAAATACCAGATAACTTGGCAGTTGTTACTCACACTTGCTTAATTTTAAAGAAATAAGATTAAAATATTCGCTTAAAATATTTAAAGTTAATTAAATAAATTTTTCTTTCAATTTCATACTATCAAGATGAATCGCTATGTAATAAAATTTAATCAATTAACTAAATTAACCTATCAAATCAATAAATCATATTTATATGTAAACTATATATCTATATTTACATATATACCTTGACTTTAATTTATTAATAAGTATAATTATCTCAAAACATTTTGATTATTTAAATTAAATTAATATAATTTATTGATTTATATTTTAACTAAGAAATATATACACAACTTTTCAATTTATATATTTAAAAATTGAATTTCAATAGAATTCATAATATTAAATTATTAATGAATTCATTTCACATTAGCTAACACATCAAATTTTAAATCATCCATAATTTATTTTATATCATAAAAATATTATTAGAAATACACTTATCCCAACAAACTTATAATTAATTATTACATTAAATACAATTTATATACATATAATTACTCTCTTTTATACTTACCTACTACCTTTTCCAACCGGTCGAAGCCCTACACCCCTTGAGTTGTAGTCCAGGTCACAAGGTCGACCCCAAACGGCTCAACATCCGACACCAAAGCCATCCCCCTTCGACTTCAATTCACGTCGCCACATCCCCTAAACCTACAGCCGAACCCACTGAACCCCTCGTTGACTCCCCTCTCTCCTTTGCTTCTCATCTCTCGTGTGAGACAGATGAGCTGAGCGACACAAAAATGCAGGAATGCGAAAGAAATATGGGAACGATCGGGTTAAATACTCCAATTAAGTAATTACTTTCCCTAATTCAATGCATGTAAAGGTAAGTGTGTGTCTATAGTGATGCCATAGTGAACGATGGGGATTACGAAAAAATTAAGGATTTTTACATTATTAATTCTAATTTTAATTATTATTTATTAATGTATATAATTAAAATAAATTATATTTTCTTTGGTATATAATTAATTAAATTACTCACCTTATTTTGTGGCCTTACAGTTTGGCACCTTTAAATCAAATTTGAGATAAGGGACATAGCTTAATAGAAATATTCAAAGAATATTTGGCTTGTTATGACATTCAATAAGTACAATACAAAAAAAAAATCACATACTAATTACGTACTCTAATTGATCACATAATGGAAATTATCAAGATATAATTTTTTTCTTCCATAATCAACCTTATAATTCCCGAATTGTTGGCTCAAATCTATAAATAAGGAAGGAAGGTTTCGAGTTAAATGACCCCTTCCCTCAGCCAAACTTAAGAACTGAATTCTCTAATATTGAGCTCCAATTCTCCTTCTTCAATATGCTTTCTCCCTTCATCTCAATAGTCATGCCTAGGTGGTGTCAGACCACTGACAATATAGGATTCAACATCCTTCTAAGGTGCGGCGAGAATGAACCATGCCATAAACTAGACGAGGAGCTTTACACAAGAAAGACAATAACGCAAGGAAAGCAATGGAGAATATGGAGTGCAATTACGAGTTTGCCGTTCAACAGATGAACGAATTGGAGCAGATGAAGACCATTATGAGAAAGGCAATAGAGAATGTGCCTTCAGTATCCCCTGGAGTTCAGATGTCATCCGATCATTCTGAGTTGATGATAAGAAGAAGAGATGCGTCGACTATGAGAACCATAAGGGTACTATCATTGGTGCTGATAGAAGAGGATGATGACAAGACATTACCCTAATAGCAAGCATTCTATTCCATTCGATCATAGGGTGGAAGGAAGAAGAGAAGAGAGAAAGAAACGCTAGATAATGCTTTCTCCCAAGAAATTATGGATGCTGAGGTGCCAAGGAAATTAAAAATCCTCTTGTTAGAGTCATACAAAAGGAAATTAAAAATCTTCTTGTTAGAGTCATACAAAAGGAAATCTGATCATCGCATCCTTCAAATCCATTGTTTGCAGATTGATGACGCTCTGAAGTGTTGCTTTCTTTATGACCCTGAAGGAGTCAACATTGCGGTAGTTTAATAACTTACCCCTAGGGGTAATCACTTACTATGCATATTTCAAGCACATGTTCGTTGCATAGTTCACCGGTGTGTAGCAAACACATAAGAGTTCACAAGCTCTACTATGAATCCACCAACGGCCTAACAAATCTTTGAGAAGTTTCATTACTCATTTCCAACGCAAGATGCTGGAAAATTTTGATCTCGATCCAGCAGTTGCTCACGTTACTTTGGCTCAAGGTCTCCAAGATGGCCCTTTTCGCTATGTGTAGAAATAGAAGTCCCTCAATAGAGAGAGATGAAAAGGAGCATTTTGAGCATCATTGAGTGCGTCCTTTAGGAAGTGGAGTACGGTATGGAGACCGATGAATAGATAAACGAGTGGAAAGGATGTCACTTCCTCCACATCGTCCATTCCAGATAGCAACAACTCTATTAAGTGTCTTGATGACCGAGATTGTAGAAGTTATCCAAAATAAAGACTATTTTAAGCGGCTTGCCTAGCTAAGAGTTGACGCTCACTTGCATGTTCCTAAAAAGTACTGTGCTTATCATAGGAATCATGATCACCACACTGAAGAATGTTGACATCTTAAAATTCTAAGTAAAGATATCAAGGCTAGGAAGCCAATAGAGTTAGTTGCTCTAGAGGCTATTACTAGGAATCAAGGAAAGACATTTGCTGAGGAAGTTAACAATGGCCCACAAGTTATATACATTACGAGGGTTATACCTGCAATGCTTGGAGGAGATGGACTAGAAGCATCTTGCTAGCTTAGCCTCAAGCGAATTAAGTTAAGAAGAGATTAATTTGACGAATTCCTCTAGGCTAGTTATGGCGAGCCAACTATCAATTAGTTTTACTGATGAATATTTGCTTGCCAAGGGAAACCCGTACAACGATGCTATTGTGATCATCTCATTGATCGCAAGCTATCAAATTGACAACATCTTAATTAACTTTAGGAGCTCTATAAATATTTTGTTCAAAAATATTTTTGATAAAATAGACTTGGAGAACTCGCATTTGATCCCCACATTAGGACCGCTTTTTGGGTTCTTCGAAAAAAGGAAGAAGAGAAGCTGCATCATTTCTTTATCCATCACTTAGGGAGAGATTAAAAAGATGTTCACTACTATGGAGGATTTTGTGATCGCGGAAGCTCCAGCTACATACAATGACATTTTTATCCGATCGTTGCTAAATGCATTTAGAGTGGTCGTGTACGTCAAGTTTCCTAGAGGTGGAGAGGTTACCATTTGAGAAGAATTAGTTCAATCTAGGGCCTACTATTTGAAAGCCATCAACAACTTATAGGAGGTAGTCTTGTAGTTGGAAGTGCACAAAGGAAGTGTGGCTTGGAAACCGTAGGAGGCGTGGAAGAAGTCGCCACCGAGGAAGGAATATTTGGAAGGACCTTCCGAATAAGCTCTTCCTTTAATTTCGAACAGAGAGGCGAGTTGATCTTTACTCTTAGAGACTACATAAATGTGTTTTCTTGGTCATTTACCGAGATGCTAGGCTTAGATATAAATGTTGTTTGTCATCATTTAAATATCAACTCAAATGCCAGGAAAATTAAATAGAAGAAGAGGCCTATGGCAACTACGTTTGCTAAACCCATTCGCTAGGAGGCCAAGAAGTTGCATGATGCTAAGTCCAGTATCCTGAATGGCTTGCTAATGTTGCCATGGAAGCAATGTTAAATGGCAAGTGGAGAATGCATGTCGACTTCACCAACCTCAATTTGGAGTGCCCCAAAGATTGTTACCCGCTTTCGCACATTAATTCTTTAGTCGACTTTGCAATTGGCTATTCAGTAATGAATTTCTTGGATGTTTTTTTTGGTTATCATTAGATCAAGATGCATCCCACTGATAGTGAGAAGACAACATTTATTACAAGGGATGATGCTTATTGTTAAAATAGAATGCCATACAGGCACAACATATCAGAGCTTAATGGATGTAATTTTTTCTAACCACGAAAGAAAAAAATATTGAGGTCTATATCAATGATTTGTTGCTTAAAAGTATGTCATAAAAGGAACATATGAAATATTTGAAGAAAACGTTCAATACATTAAGAAGACACAACATGAAGCTAAACCCACTCAACTGTACCTTTGGAGCTGGGTCAGAAAGTTTCCCAATTACCTATTTACTTTAGAAAAAATCAAAGTAAATTTCGAAAAGGTGAAAACGATTGTTGATATGTTGTCTCCTAGAAACACTAAAAAAGTACATATATTGACCAGGAGGATTGCTAGTTTGAGTAGATTTATTTCAAAATCTGGGGACATGCTTTGCTTTCTTCAAAATGCTGAGGAGTCCTAAACATTTTCCTTGGTCTCAGGAGTGAGCAGGAATTTACACAATTGAAAAAGTTGTATCATCTTGACCTCTTTTACAAAGGCTAAAGTCGGGTGAACAATTGTTCATATATCTGGGGGTCAGAAGAAAAAGTGTTAGTTCCATCCTTATTCGAGAAGAAAACATGGCATAATTTCTAATTTATTATGTTAGCAAAATTCTAAGGGGAGTAGAACTTAGACATCCAATCACAGAGAAATTAGCTTTAGCATTAGTTGTTTCAGTTGGAAGATTGCAACTATATTTTCAAGCACACTCGATACATGTTGTAATTAATCATCCATTAAAGTCACTACTTTCAAAACCATATCACTTAGGAAGACTTCTCAAATGGGCCATCAAGCTCAGCAACATCAATATATCTTATGTGCAAACAATTGTGCTTAAAGCACAGACACTAGCCGACTTCCTCGCTAATTTTTTTGAATCCGTCAACCTCGAAGAAGCAAGTACCTCCAAGGAAGTTCTATGAGCTTTATTTATTGATGAATCATCAGGCGCCTAGAGAGTTGGTATTGGGATAGTACTCCATGGTCTAACTAGGATCTCACTATATCATTTAATACAAATATTCTTTATTGCCATCAACAATCAACCTAAATATGAAGCTCTAATTGCCAACTTATGCTTGCATTTACTTGTCAAGTTAGGTTCTCAACTAATGGTGAATCAAGTACATGGTTGTTAAGGAGCCAGGGAGAAAGCCATACAAAAATACTTGTTTAAGGTAAAGACAAAGAATGGTAAATTCGAGTACTTTAAAAATTGAGCATATCATAAGAAAAGAGAATCACTTTACAAACTTGTTGTCAAAACTTGGCAGTTCACATTGGAGACCAATTCTCAAACATATTCACCCAATTATTGAAGAACCAGAAGTCATGGAAATTGATACTGAAGCAAAACCTAGTTGGGTAGGTCACCTCTTTGAATACCTCAAAATTGGGATCATACCTTCCAGCGCCACAAACTCACAGAGATTCAAATCAAAGTGACACGATGTTCGATCATTGACGGGGAATTGTTTAGGAGATGGTAACATCCATCTACCTTCGCCGTGTCAAACAAGACAAAGTCACCAATGTCTTGAAGGAAGTTCATTCTAGAGAATGTGTTAGCCATTCTAGAGGTAGGGCATTAGCGAATAGAATCCTAAGGTAAGGTAATTTTTGGCCCACACTTTGCAAAGACACTGAGGAATTCTCTAGACAGTGTGAAAAATGTAAGAAATTCACTCCAATATAACTCTAGCCTTTACACAAGCTTCAACCAATAGCCAGCCCATGACCTTTTGTAGTGTGGGGGTATAAACCTCTTTGGCTCTTACCCTACTTTAAAAAGTTTGAGAAAATATAATCTTGTGATGGTCAATTATTTCTCAAAGTGGATAGAAGCCAAAGTGTTTGCAAAAATTACTATTGAAGTTGTTCGCAACTTCATCGGTAAAAATATCATTTGTTGGTATGGATTATCTATGATTATTATAACTAATAATGGCACGCAAATTGCAGATCAAAAGATAAAAGATTTTTTATCAAAACCAAGGAATTTACTTCAAATTTACTTTAGTCCACCATCTAAAGACTAACGACCTAAATGAAAGTGACAAACAAGCTCATATTCAATTTTCTTAGGAAGAAAGTTGAAGGAGCTAAAAGTAAATGGACCGAAGTATTAACATCAATTCTTTGGCCATTAGAACTATTCGTCCTACTGCTACTGGGAAAATGCCATTTATTCTCTCTCATGGTACTAAAGTAATGTTGTAGTAGAGTATAATTTGCATAGTTAGAGTTGTTGTTGCATCAAATTTTGTGGAGCCAGAACTTGAAGAAATAGGAAACTTTCATTTGATATGAAACATATCATGTGCGTCCTAAATTATGAGAGATTTTTTAATCTTATAATTTTCTATTATGTAGTAATGTTATATCTAAATAAAATTTCTATAATTTTAATTATGTAGGGCATATTATACAACTCTTAAAATGGAGGATAGTTCAATTCCTAAACCTATATAAAGTTTTAAAACACACAATAAAAATTGAGAATTCTTTAGGTTTATAACTCGTAGTGCAAATTTAACTAAAAAATTATATGTCCACATAGATCATGCATTATCATCTAGTTTTATTAAATCAAAGATGTTAAAGATCATTAGATTTCAAAGTGAATTTTCTTTGATATATTATATAGAATTAACATGAGGAACATAAAAATGTCCTGATAGATAATATTACTTCTCATGAAGATGATATAGAAATATAATAGTTGATACTACATAAAAAGTAGAACAAGGACTAGTTCAAGTTAAACACCTAGTATAAATGATAAGAAAGGATTGACACATTTGTTCCTATCAATGCCTTCATAAATTTGGTAAATGAGCATAAAAAGTATAATAGAGCTTCAAAAACTATGTAGCCAAATATATAAGTATCATCAAATGATATGAACCTTTTAAAAGATATTTAAAAGAATACAGGCACATAGTTGTATTCTTAGCTTAATTTAATTCTAACATATCTTTTATACTGTAGTTATCTCATTTGATATGCTACTAATTACCTAAGAACATATATGACATAAATTTTTTTTAAAGCATTATATTTTGGGTAAACAATGATAGATACAAATTCTAATGATTCCATGCTATTTTGAGGAGAAAGATCAAATCAATAGATATGTAATATCTGTGATTAATAAAGATTGGGGGTTAACCAAAAGAAAACTCAATAAAGCCAAGTGAGTTTGCTTGATATTTTTCTCTAATTCCTAGATTCAAGAGAATATTAAAACAAAAAAAAATTGCTGAAGGGATAATCTGACAAGAAAAACATATAAATAAACATGATTTATTATGACACCAAGTTGATGGAGAAGCATGGCAATCATTTGATTCTTAATATCCCAAACTTTGTTTTATATTCACAGTATATTCCTCTTCATATGACAAGTGGTGAGTTGAATCTTTTAAAAATCAAAAGTACTACAAATAATAGTTTGCCAAAGCTTTTGATTCCTTAAAAATTTTCTCAGTCTTAGAATTAAAAAATATATCTTTTATTTTATCAACCATAATAAGAATTTATTCATGCCATAAACAGACCTATATAATTCAAAATTCTCATACTTGCATGTGAAAAAATGACAAATTACTCACACATGGCTAAACAATTGCCAACAAGCTTAATGACATCAACTAGATATATATACAAAGGGAGAAGAAAAGGAGCTTGCCTTACAGACCAAGAACAATTTATAATTTTTAATTATATAATTTACACTCAAAATGATGCCAAGGTAGTGTTTTTGTCAAACATATATTTTTGAACTCTAAATTAATGAAACACTCAGACAACTAATAAAATACTGAAGTGTGACACCACAACATTTTAGGTAAAAAAAAATTATAATGTATAGTAAAATAAATAGTCTAATTATAATTATAAGTGTAATTAACTAAACACAATAATTAAATAACAAAAGTACTAATTTACCCCTTAATCCCATCATTTTACAGTAGCAACACTATTGAAATTCTACTAAGATTGGCATGCATTGGCTAGAGAATAAATAAAAATTGATAAAATAAGTAGTAAATCTTCTTCCTCCCTAAGCCTTCACATTTCCACCCTCTGTCTCGTCTTGATTGTCTCATGCGGTCGAGGTAGGGAGGCAACGAGGCTGCGTCATGTGTCCAAGAGGCGGAGTCGAAGCTCGTCGACAATCAAGGGCTAGTCAACGTTGTTTGTTGAGCACAAGAAGTGAGTCGGCTGTGTGTGTGGGAGCTTTGATGTTGAGAAATGAGGCCAAAATGGGGATCTTTCCCGCGTCCAAGCTGCAACCGAATTGGCAGGGGGCTTCGACTCGTTGCAGCTAGGGCTTGGTCGCGTGCAAGGAGAGCCTCGGCACTTGGGAATCGAGGTTGTGATCAAGTCGAGCGGCACTTTGGGCTTCAACTTAGGAAGGTAAGCAGGGTTTCGGCTGGTTGGGGAAGGAAGCAGGTACATAAGATATTTATGTGAGTTAATTGACGTATAAATTGTGTTGATTTTATAAAATTGTTAATTAGAAATATTATATATATTGTTTAAGGACAATTTAAGTGTAATAGGTTAGTTAATTTAAAAATGATTTAAATTTTCATGATTTAGAATCTAGAATTCTCTTAATTTGTAAAAATAAGATATTATATATATTGATAATTATATCTCTATTTTAATTAGTTAAAATATGAATTGATAAATTTCATTAATTTAATGTTTTTAAGATAGCTTTATTTTGTAAATAATTAAAGTCAATTTTCATATATTTAATATTAAATTATGATTGGAATATGATTTATCAATTAGCTATTTAACTTAATAAATTGAATGAATCTAAAATAACTAATGATTATTATGGATATCATAAAATTAAAAGTGATTTTAATTGGCTTTAAATATTTTAATAACTAATCTAAATTTAGAAGTAAAGCACTAATGTAAAGATTTGGGGAGGAACAACGTACGACGACTGTCGATTTGTTAGGTAAATTCCAAATGATTATTATAATGTAATAATTTCGTTAACTTTAGCAAAACTAATAGGCGATGAAACTGAATTCAATACGTGAATATTAAATTGATAGTTATTGGGTTGCTTTTGATTTCACAGTGATAAGAGAGTCAGGACTTTGGATAGTTGGTAATAAGTGAACTTATGAAGAAAAATCTCGTCAATACAGTCTATGAACGAAAAAGGTTTTGAGCAGCTCGTTTGACGAGAAAAATTTATCAATTTAATAAGATTTGTAATTCAAATATATAAAGTAAATTTTTCTTCCCTACATTATTAATTGTGTACGATATTGAATGTTAACAATGTAATTCTTCATTTTGTGAATAACACTTATTACAAATTTATGTATGATCAAATTTCATGCACATCTTTCATTTCTATAAGCAATTCAATTGAATAATTGATTGTGTTGTCTCTCGTGATATTCCTCCATTAAGTAAATTATTCTATTTCATTTATAGTCATTTTACACAGTTCTATTATGTATTAAATGCTAAAAGAATATTGCAGATATTAAAACAAACTTAGCTGAGAAATATCATGTGATAGGAATCAAATTAGTAATATGTTATGATGCTGCTTGTGCAAGTTTGGGATAAAAGGGTCCCTAGTGAGCCAAAAAGGTTCTCAAATGATATAAAATCGGGCAAAAGAGTCCCCTATAGAGGCAAAAGGATCCTCAATGTAACTTTTGAGCTTAGTTTATGAAGCTAATGACATTGATAACTATACATGATACATTTCAAAGCTAACAATTGTGATATATATGTTATACCTACAAGCATGTGAATATTATTTTTTCCAAAATGTTACAAAATTAAAATTAAAATGACCAACTATACAATTAAGGTGATAATATGTATACATCTCTATTTTAATTGTTTCAAATTGTCATGCATATTAATTATATCTTTTAGCATTTGAATTATGTATTAGGCTTGTTTATCTTGTCGAGTCATATGACTTATTAGTCTTAGTTTATGAAGCTAATGACATTGATAACTATACATGATACATTTCAAAGCTAACAATTGTGATATATATGTTATACCTACAAGCATGTGAATATTATTTTTTCCAAAATGTTACAAAATTAAAATTAAAATGACCAACTATACAATTAAGGTGATAATATGTATACATCTCTATTTTAATTGTTTCAAATTGTCATGCATATTAATTATATCTTTTAGCATTTGAATTATGTATTAGGCTTGTTTATCTTGTCGAGTCATATGACTTATTAGTTAAAAATGATTATTTTTACAAGAAAAAGAGAAGGCTATGTTAGAATAGTTTTTGCCCCTTTTTGATAATTTTGTAGGGAAAATCAGTGTAAATGAGTTTTGAGGTATGTTCTAATGAATTTTGAAGTTTGGTATTTTACAATCGATGCATTAGATGCTCTATAGTTTAGCAATAGAAGTTTTAGTTTTAGATTGCTTCCACTTGCTATAAATTTTAGTTGATTTAAGCAAATTATTATTATTGTGAAAATGTTATTGTGTATTGTTTGGATGAATTTAGATACCTGAGTGGGTCTCCTACTCTATTATGTGGCAAATAAAGATTTCAGAAAAGATATTTGAGAAATATTCAGTCGGCTAAATCTACCATTCTCTGTTGCGTCCTGCTTTAATGTGTTATAGGATATCGTTGCGGGGCGTGACATAAAGAAGCATATGGAGTAATTGAGATCAATATGGAACTAAGGCGACGGTAAAGTAAAGAGCTTCTGAAATCTGAATTAGGAAGTAGCAATTAACAGGATAGAAAACATGCAATAACATGTACATAATCATAGTTAATTGGTTAGGAATGGAGCATATTCCTCACACCAAAAGAATCAATTTTTTTATACAAGCATGCTAGAAAATGAAATGCAAAGCAAAATATCATACCCTTAAGTTAATCCCTTCTCCAGGTGAAGCAGGTTTTCTTACAATGACTGTTTTGTTTAACTTTTAGCATTGATGCTTACCTTCATAGTCACATTGTGAGAGCCACAAGTCAATATGTTCTATAATCTGCTGTCTCACTTTCTTAACTGACTCAGGAGATGTGCAGTTTCCAGCATCGCCTAAATAAATTTGCAAAGCATGATGTAAATATATGAAAGGAACTCTCACTAGAGTTTCGACAATTCATGTATAGTCATATTCATTGTAAAAAAAGAAATCCTTTTATTGTATTACATATAATGCAGGATAAGAGATCATACTTGCACATGCTAATTAGTCATGTCATACCTTCAATGTTCAGTGGAGACTGAGGACATCCACGCAAATCTGTACCATGGCCACAGTTATGGCACTTGATGATGTAGGAAGGCACTGATCAAGTTACGAAACTTTTAGAAACAGTAACAAGTAATATTCAATGGAAGTCAACAAATTTCCAAGAAGCGATGAAGCACAACAATAATTTTAATAGAAGGTAAAGACGATTGGAAAAGCCAACTCTAGGTATTATGAATATTCTGATTTGGGTTTTAAATAAGGAAGTTCATAGAAAGATCAAAAAAACATATTAACAGCCAACAAACTATTAGTTTGCAGCAAGAGAATCTAGCTCCATCCAGCGTCATAGTTTGTTTATTAGAGGCCACTTCTATTGACATGTTACCTACATCACTAAATAGAGAATAATTCACAAATTTCAAACAATTTACAACAAAAGCATAGGACAACTACGTTAAAGATAGCAAATAGACTTGAATGCAATGATAATGCAGGTATCCACTAATTAGTAAGGCGGCTTTTCTTGTTAAGAACAATATAATACAAAAAGAGCCTCTGCATATCAGTTATATGGTTATGAGTATACATGTACGTAGCAATGAGTTGTAAATTGTATCCCATCAACTATAGAAGTAGTTTAAAGCCAAATAAGGTCAGTTTTAGCTATATCAAATTGATGTCAGCAGAAATTGATCACTTTGGAATAAACATACATGTTTCCAGTTGTACTGGCCCAATTTTGGCCTATATTGACATGGGTGGGCACGAGTGAGGCTCTGCCCAGGAGTACCAAGCAAGCTTGCACAGATCATGGTTTCTAACCAGCTCAGGTATATTATCGTAGGTAGGCTTCAGTATGGATGCACGAGTACTAGTAGACAATGGTGTGGTGCAGAGATTACTGTAGGCCCTGAAAATTCGCTTCCAGCCTCTCACAAGAGAGTTTTATTGGTCGGTTTTGAGTCAAAATTTCAGAAGGCAATTATATCTAAGATAAAATACTACCTAGAGATTTGACCTTCATTTGCAAGAATTTTAGGTCTAGTTCCAAATTTCTCATAAGTTATCCCACTTAATGATGAGAGAGGACTTTGATTAAGGCTAGCTTTTAGGTATTGAGAGTTTACTGTGTAGTAGCACCAGAGTTGAAGTTAGAGAAACTTATCACCATTAGCTTAAAGCGGATAGTGGTCAATAATGACGCACCTGATCAAGATCTCATTATTCTGTTGTTTCGAGTTGTTATGATACATAATCTACATAGTTAGAGGAGATAATTGAACCAACCTGACTGAAGAATTCTTATTAGCAACAATGAGTTGCATCATCCAAGTAGGCCTTATAGACTTGAGATAGATGTTTGTAGAAAGAGATAATTTTAAGTCAACCTTAGTTAAAGTGTAAATGAGTTGAGTCAAGTTCTTGTGTAATTGAGCAAAGCTTGTTTAATATATGTTTCGTTAGAACTTGAGCTCTATTACTGAACTTGTACTCAGTTGAATAAAATAAGTTAAGCTCAAACTTCACTCAAATACTTGAGGTCGATCAAAACGCTCGAGCATAACTTAGTTTCATATGTAGATATCAAAACTTTTAAAATTTTAGAGTTATAAAATTAACATAGGAATATATTTTATGCATGTTCTTTGATAAACCCTAATAGAAAAAGATCTCCTAAGAAATATGCATGTTCTATAATTTTGGGGAAAATGATGGCTAAAGAATTGCTAGAAGCTCTTAGAATAAGAAATAAAATAACAATAAAAGCAGATAGGCAGCTATCTTGGAGAGGGAGGCTTGATGATGGCATTAAGTCATTGTTCGCCTCCCGCTAACTCTGGAAAGGATGCCAGCTGCTCGATAAGTGAGGTTGGCTGCTTAGGGAGGGAGGTTGAAAGCTTGAGAATTGAGGCTGGCTACTGCAAAATGCATTAGAGCTTAGGACAAGAAATTGGATGGAAATCAGCAATAGATGTAATACTGATGGCTTTAGGTTGGGGTGAGAGGGAATATCTGTTGAACTGGTTGGAGTGTAAACCAGAGATGAGAAAAAAAAACAAATAAATAAGTGAATGTGGTTTGGGACCTTTGAGCATTTCGGGGAATCAATCATATAGGTTGGAAACAAGCTTATTAGCTTATACACAGATTCCGACCATTCTGCTTTACTTGGGCTGAGAATGGGTTAAAAATAAATGGAATTTAACTAAATTTACTCGAGTAGCTAGATGGGCTTTCAAGTCGAGTTGGACCTAGCTAGAGCTTGAGCTTGTATAATATATGAGCTTAAATATGAGCTCAAGCACGAACTTATGACTTGATAACCTTGATTTGTGAGCTCATTATTGAGTTGAGTTCAAGTCGCTTCATGAGCTAGCTCAACTCACATCCAAACATTAGCTAATAGATGAATTTATGCCCTATCAAATGAACCTCATAATTTACAACTCAAGAGATTGAGCCAATGAAGAACTTGTAAAATACATAAGTAACTATAATTTAATGATATCATTTCGCAATAAATCACTCGATCAGAGTGCTCTGGTAGTAATCATCATTTTTTGTAGTGCAATTTTGTAACAAAATCACACAAACAACAAACACATGTCATGGCCTTATTAGCATGAGATGATTTGAGTATGATCATAAATGTAGGCTTGATATGCATTAGCTCTTTGTGAGTTTAGGTTAATCCTAAATTTATCACCTTCGACAAATTATTATGAAGAGTGAATGAATTTTGGTTATAACTTTAGGTGATGACTTTTAAAATAATTCTATATTTTATAATTTTCTTGAAATTTTAATACTTTACTAAAGCATTAAGTCTTGGATGATTTGCATTAATACTTAGAACATTTTATCCCTTTTGGTTGAAATTTGCTTTCAACATGGCTATCATTGGGGTTTTTGCTTGATTTTATTTTTATCACTTTAGAACCTATCGACTCTGCATGCATGTTTGTAGAGGAATGAACTCATAACTTGTGTAACACTTTAATTCATTTAAACATTCCTTGTACTATAGACCTTGTCAAGTCTATCTCATGTGTAAAGGATTCAGTTGGTAGAGTGGGATTGATGATTGTGTTTATAATTTTAAAATTAAGAGTTTACATTTTAAACTTGTGTTAATTGCATAAAAATTTTTTGTCTCGTCAACTCCAATCCTTTTAAGTAGAAGGATCGAATTAGTTAAGAATAATTATGAGCTTTTTATAAGTACTTGCACATTTCTCGTAACAAAAAAAAGTTTGAATTCATCTCATTTTTAACCTGTGTAGTATTCTTAAGCATACGTTTGAGTGCTTTAATGTGTTGGCTGCAGCACATGCAAGCATTTTTAATTAAAAAGTTTTAGTATAATTTAGAAAGTATGCATATTTTTTAAGCTAATTTGAGTTAAACAACATCTATGAAGCATATATAAGACTAAAAATCATCCATATTTAATTTTTTTTAAGTTAATTTTTTAAATAATTTTAACATCCTACTAATTTTATTTTCTCTTGCACAACAAGCATAATCACATTAGCAAATATGACTTAAGATTATGTAGATTTCAAAGTAAATTTTTTATAATATATAATTTTTTTGTTATTTTGATTTCAGTGTAATGAAATGTGTTGAATTTTATTTCTTTGTTCAATAGTGTTAAAATTATAAAACAATTAATTTTATTTAAATTATTTTTTATATAGAATAAAATATTTTTTTATAATCTAATTATGTTTATCAGTATAATAAATAAAGTCAAAAATATGGTTTTAAAAATTGGGTTGGTCGATTTTCAGGTCCAAAACCCTATTGGCATGAAATTATCCAGAATCAAATTAATTTTTTAGGAACAACCTAGTCTAATGTTAATAAAATTTTGGCTTTTTTGTTTTTCATCGGATGACTAGAAGTAAAAATTTAAATTAAAAGTAGATAAAATAATTAATATATTAGGCCCTAAAATTTTAATTTAAAATTATATTCAAAATATTTAAGAATGAAGTGTCTTAAATTGAAATATTATATATTGAATTAGTAAAAATATCATTAATACATCATTATTATATCATTTAAATCATATCAAAATAATTTTAATATTTATTGCATCATTCGATTCAATACCCAATTTAACTCCGGTTGAACTATTGAACCTTTAACTTATACTTTAGTTCAATATTTGGTCTAGTTTTAAAAATCTTGGTAATAAAAATATGGAAATACACTTGAATGTATAATTAAGATTACATAGATAGTCTAGGGATTATTTTAGTCCAACATAGATAGTAAGAGACCAGTTTGGTCCTTTTCTCTACACACACACACATACACACACACATAATACATATAGAGCGAGTAAGCGAGAGAGACAGAGAGAGATGAATGCATGCATTTGTGTATGATTCTGTCAAAAATACATTTGTACTGATCATATTTAAATAACCAATGATTTTCATGTTAAATATATTTTAAATTAAAAATAAATAAAAATTAGGAAGATCATACAAATATTCAAAACTAGAGACCAAAAAGACTCATTGGGAAATGCTAAAGTCCTTGCATACATACAAGAAAACACACAATAAAACTCCTTTCACCGGCAATATTTCAAGATATCAATACTTCAAGTTTTGAAGAAACTCACTATCCTTTTCAGGTGAAGATGTTTGCTTTGATGCATGGCGCCAAGGATCTTGTGATCCATTTGTGAAGATAATCTTTGAACCTGCATGTATATACTAACGTAATGTATCACTATCCGAATCAGATGTAGGGGAAATAAAGCTTCTGGCACTCATCATAAAAGCTTGAAAAGAAATCAGTATGATTGAAAGAAGAATTTAATGAAGTTAGCAGATAAAGGTACTAGTAAAAAGAATTAAAATAAACTGCAGTAAATTAGCTCCAATGTGGTTGAAGGATCCTAACATGATCTTAAGGAAACCAACAACATATGAGAGCAAAGGTAATAATATCATTCATAAGTACTCTTGAGGATAATAATGAGGGAAGAGAATCAATTGCAATGAGTTCATTGTTGGGAAATAGTGTGAAATACAATAGATTAGATATGAACAAGGTGAGATTTTCAATCTAATTTATTCATGCATCCACAACTTTTCCATCTATAGAAGATCTTGATATTTTGCATATGATTAAAATATTAATGATGATTAATATAAGTATCTAGCTAATCCTTTATTAATTAAGACATTCTGTGCAAGGTTTCACAGCATAGCTCATCCATAAATAAAGATATCATACCATGAATGGTGCCTAATTTAGTTTGTTTGATGCATTATTTTGAAAAAAAGTAATATGCTAAGCATGTGAGTTCTACAAATCCCCACCTACCTGTGATGTCTCATTTATCACACTCCATTAGGGCCATTCACATTGCATGCTCAAGTTCAAAATCAAATTTTGGATTTAGTTAGTTTGTCATTATAATTTGAACAGGTTTGAACCAATGTCGACTTGCTTCCAAGACAACCCCATTCCATGAGATCCAATTGGTTCTGAACCTCTCCTCGATTTGACCCAAAGCAAGCTCCCTGACTATCCTTCTCTATCCATAAAACCTTTCCCTAATTTTTTGATAGGACAGACTCCAAACCTCTTGTTGATTGGAACCTCATCATGCACTCAACATTCTGTTATTCAGTTCTTACATTCCAACAACTATTGTCATCCTACTTCACCACTCTGAAAATTGCATGTGACTGCTTCTTGTACAACAAAACTAATGCATTAATGGATATTCCTTCCCCTTGCAATCAGCACTTGCGATGTCAGCCACTACTCTTGGACAAACTATTATCACTAGCCATGCCACTCAACAACACTCACCAATTCTCAATCGCTAGTCTTCATCTAATCAACCATCAACCAATATCTGGCATTTGATCTCCTCTAAACTAGATGTGTTTCACATATCCTACAATGCTTACACTTTGTGGAAAAAAAATAATTAATGCTCATTCAAATTGACTGGTATTAGACTAATACCATAGTGTTTCCCAACAATAACAGTTTTAGACCACCAGATCAGCTCCATCTCAATTGCTCAATTACCTATACATATTTTCTCTACTGCTAGAAAAAAGCATCTTTTTCTCTTATGAGAGGTTCAATTCATTCATGTAAAAGAGAGGCATAAGAGTTGAGAGACATCGACATTTTGCATATTTCTGTTTTAAGAAATTTTTTTTAATTCACTTATTTTTTTATATATTTCATATCTTTGTGCTATAAAAAATATTAGGTTCCTCGTTCATGATTTCTTAGTTGCGTTTGATGCATGATGACACAATATTTTTTTTTGAGACCAAAAAAAGTATGAGATGGAAGATAAATTCAGCCATCTTTCAAAGTAGAGTAATTTCTATTGTGATTGCATCAAAAAGATTTGGACACGTTATATAATAATACTTATTTTGTGTCCAAAGTCTCAGTAAAAGCCATGCACATCTACTTGGGATTGTTTCTATTTCAAAATTTTGTATGTCTATTGATGACAGGATTTCTTCAAAATGCATGTGTACGTTGTTGCACACTTAGATACACCATATGCACAATTTTTTATGTACCACTTCGAATAGCATTGGCCACTGTGACCCCACTACAAAAAAAAATGTTCTAAGAACATTGATGTGAAGTATTTTTAAAGAAAGTGAAATCCTGTAAAAACCTACCCAAAAAATGTGCTTCATTTCATCTATAGCATTTATCTTCCATTTAGATTGCATCATGACTATCCATTTGATGAAAGGGATAATGACTGAGCATTCATTTCATCTAAATAGGACATTCTTGGTTGATTTTTGGAGAAGTTGCATCCATTTGATCGCATTGTTGTTGCGCTCAAGTGAGCCAACTTGTGAATCACATATATAGAGTTCAACAATGCCTTGGATATTTACCTAACATTATACAACTATTAAATCTAAATCTAAATTGAAGAACTAAAAATGTAAAAAAAATTATAAAGAAATATTTTTTAAAACATAGTAGAAGAATCATAACAATACTAGCATTGCATAGAAAAATGATAAGTATGCTCAACAAGACAGACAAAATTCACATCAAGAGTAATAAGATTTTTAATAGAAATGCACGCGTAACCTTATGATCCTCAGCAATAATACACCAGATGAATTGGAGTTAAAAGCTTTCTTGGTAATACCCTTTCAATAGCTCCCCAAACATTAAAACTATAAATCATGTACAAATTCTTGTCCATATTAACTTGAAGAAGACTTTGTAATGGAAAAAACTGGGAGCAACCAAAACAATTTTGTGAAACATTTAATATTGTTTTAGGACATCAACAGAAAGCCAAATGATTAAATACAAGTTCTTTTAGGATAATTTCCCACTTGATACCTAATCGGTTTGCATTAGCTGGCTATAGATCCAATGGTATAATCAAAGATGAATGGTAACATAAGCGGTAAGTTATATAACAAAGGTGCATACCAGCGATTCTTGTACCACCGTAGTATATGTTAGTCATATCCACGTCAGGGTAAATATCTTCACCAAATACATTTTTGCAAAGATCCAAATGGTATCTATAACAAAATAATTCCATTAAGCGTCATCAACTTGTCAGTAGCATATTTACCCAGTAAATTATCAGTAACATGCTAAGCCCAAAAAGTGATTAATTACAGCAATATGACCAACATCATCCACAATGCTTGATTGATGTCATCTATGCTTGTGACTTGTATGATTAAAGTTGTTTGATTGACATGCAAAGATGCCTGCAGATTGCTTTTTGGCATTAACATACATTGGTAACTTAAGGGAGGTTTCATTAAATGTCAATTTTGAAAATCATGTTATATGTATCTACATGTTAAAGTTCAAAAAAAAAAAAGTCACTTAAACATGAATTTAGTGGAAATTTGGTATTTAGACCGGAAGAAAGTGAACATTGTACCAAGAGGTCACGAGCATTTATTAACTACAATAATATAGAACCAGGATCAAGATGATATGTATGAGCAATAAAGAGTACTATGAAGTTTCAAAGTATTCATTATACAATGACATTATTTTAGCCATGTCTGTTTTATTTTCCTATTTTTTAATTAGTTTTTTGTGTAGCATTCCTATGATAATGATGCGTATGAGAATGAGTGGTGTTATCTAATATTTTCATCAATTACGTAGTTAGAATTGATTTATTATTATTAGTCATTTCAATTCAACCCTCAGCAAGTATATTGAAGGTTCCCATCTTCTTTCCAAGTTTCCAATGGCATCAATAGTTTCCTGTGTTACGTTGGCTGTCCAACAGTAGCTGTGACCATTAGCTCGCTTCACAAGCTGGTGATCCCCATGCTGTTGATACTAGCTAGCCGCAGTATAATCTCTGATTTCCCTTCCAGTAACAAGCTTCAGGAATATTACATGTATAATTTTTTTTTTCCCTTTATAGTTTTCTTCCCTTGATGCAAAAAAATTAGCTTTTAGTGATTTATATAATAGATTGGATACCAAAAAAAGGTGAATGATGTATGCATAAGTTAGTCAACTAAAGAGATAGGAGAAATAAAGATCTAGTTCAACTGAGGTGTATTAAGAATGAAAATCATAAAGTGTTTTTCTTAAAAAAGGATATTGAAAATAGGTGGATGAGATATTTTGATAAACTTTTCAATGAAGGATCTGAAAATACGATTAATTTTAGCAACCTTAATACCCTAAAAAAAATAAAGAATTTTATTTTTATAGTCGTATTAGTAAATTTCAAGTTGGAGAAGCTTTAAAGAAAATTAAGTATGGAAAAATAGTATGACTTGATGATATTCCAATAGAAGTGTATAAATGTTTAGGAGATCAAAAAATTTCTTGACTTATAAATTCTTTTAATGTTATTTTAAAGACTAAAAAGATGTCAGATGAGTGGAGAAAGAGTTTATTAATTCCTATATTTAAGAATAAATGTAATACACAAAAGTGTGCAAATTATAAAAGAATTAAGCTAATGTGTCATACATTAAAATTATGGGAGAGAGTAATTGAGCATAGGTTACGATGTGAAATAAAAATTTCTCAAAATCAATTTAGTTTCATGCCAGGTAGATATACTATGGATACTATACATTTGTTAAGAAGTTTGATGGAGAAGTATAGAGAAAGAAAGGAGGATCTACATATGAAATTTGTTAATTTAGAGAAAGTTTATGATAAAGTTTCAAGAGATGTGCTTTGGAGAGTTCTAGAAAAGAAAGAAGTTAATATTGGTTCTATTCAAGTCGTTAAGGATACGTGTACTAGAGCTGTTAATTGTGTCCAAACACAAGGAGGATTGAAAAAATATTTTCCTATTTCAGTTGGATTACATCAAGGATCGACTTTAAACCCTTATCTTTTTGCTTTAGTTATGGATGTTCTCACTAGGCATTTGCAGGAAGATGTACCTTGGTGTATGCTCTTTGCTGATAAATTCTTCTTGTTGATAAGACTAGAGAATGAGTCTAAGAGAAACTTGAATTATGGAGGTCAACCTTAGAGTCTAAAGGTTCTCGTTTAAGTAGATCTAAAACTAAATATATGGTGTGTAATTTTACTTGTGGATGTTCTAGTGGTGGTGTTGTGACATTAGATGAACAAGTCATTAAAAAGAGTGAGTGATTCAGATATCTAGGCTCTATTATTCAAACTGATGGCTAAATAGATGGAGATGCTATTAGTAGAATTCAAGTTGGCTGGTTGAAGTGGAGGAATGCATCTGGGTTGTTGTGTGATAGAAAAGTACCGCTTAACCTTAAGGGAAAATTTTATAAGATAGTGGTAAGACCTACAATGATTTATGGCGCAAAATGTTGGCCAATAAAAGAGAAGCATAAGACTTAAGTTAAGTATTGTAGAGATGAGGATGCTCAGGTGGATGAGTGGCTTTACTCTTAGAGATAAAATGCGAAATGAGTATGTTCGGAAAAAAGTTGGAGTAGCTCCAGTGGCAGAGAAGATTAGAGAGAGTCGCCTTAGATGGTTGGGCCACATAAAGCATCGGCCATCCGATGACCCAGTTAGGAGGTAGATGTATTAAATTTGGCTTATGTTAAGATAGGTAAAGGTAGACCTAAAAGACTTGGTTAAGATGTATAAAAAATGATCTTAGTATGCTTGAAGTAAATGAGAATTTGACACATAATAGGATAGAATGGAGAAGAAGGATTCATGTTAGTGACCCCACATAATGGGATAAAGGCTTGTTGTTGTTGTTGTATAGCTTTCTTCCCTTGAATCTAAAGGCTTTTGTTTAAGTAGATCTAAAATAGATAATATGAAATGTAATTTTAGTAGTCAAAGATCTAGTGGTGGGGTTGTGACATTGGGTGATCAAGTGATTAAAAAGGTGAATGTTTTAGACATCTCAGGTCGATTGTTCAAAATGATGATGAAATAGACATAAATATTATTAGTAGAATTCAAGTTGGATGGTTGAAGTGGAGGAATGCATCTGGCCTGTTGTGTGATAGAAAAGTACCACTTAAACTTAATGGGAAAATAAGACATGCAATGATTTATGAAGTAGAATGTTGGTAAATAAAAGAGAAAGCATAAAATTAAGTGTTGTAGAGATGAGGATGCTTAGGTGGATGAGTGGCTTTACACTTAGAGACAAAATGTGAAACAAAGGTTGGAGTAGCTCTAGTGGCAAATAAGATTCGAGAGAGTCACCTTAGATAGTTTGGTCACATAAAATGTTGATCATCTGATGATCCAATTAGAAGAGTAGATGTACTCGTTTTGATCTAGGTTAAGAAATATAGAGGTAGACATAAAAAGACTTGGTTGGTCGAATAAAAAGTAATCTTATTTTATTAGAATTAAATGAGAATTTGACACTTAATAGGACACAATGGAGAAGAAGGATTCATGTAGCTGACCTTAAGTAGTGGGATAAAGGCTCGCTGTTGTTGTATTTCTTCCCTTGGCATTGTTGGTTGTAGCCTCAAGGAATTTTATGTGTATGGCATAAAAAGATCCATGACCTAACAATTGGAGTAATATGTTTCTCTATGTGACAAATTTTGTAATGTCACAAAATAAGGTAAATTATAGATACATATATCCTTAAAACTTTATATATATATATATAAAATTGTAATTAGATTTTAATTTAGTAAAATAAAATAAGTTAATATTTTTTCTTTTCATCCATTTGGCTCGGCACTGTAGCAAACCCGTGAAAGAGCACTTAGCTCGACATGCAGTGGCTAAGAAGGATTAATTCATATAATTGAACAATATAATCCGGTTCTTCCCTCATTCTTCACAACTTCCCATTTCTCGTCTTGTCCTATGCGTCTCGCAAAGTCGGGAGGAGGCGACCCCTTTCTGCGTCACATGTGGGAAGGTCGAAAGCGAGGATCAAGGACTACATGGGTTTCGACCGTGCGTGTAGAGAGGCGAGAAGGCTCGACTAACCAACTATGGTTGGTTATCGTCATTCATCAAGCACTAGAGGTGGTTCGACCATGTGTTAGGGTGCTTCGACTTTGTGAGTTGATGCCCAGAGAGAGTCGGGCTATGGCTTGAGCTTTGACTCGAGGAGAAGGATCGGCTCCTCAGTCGATCATCTGAGAAGGATAAGTTAGGTAAGGGTGGGAAATCAAAATAAATATCATTAATTTCTATGTAAATAATTATTATTATTTTTTGGTTTAATAGATTTGTTAATTTGACGTAATTAAATTAATTATATTGAGATTAATACTTTGTTAATAGAGTTTTATACAAGTTTATATTATTAATATATGTTAGAAATAATCTAGCTTTAATAAGTTAGTTGATTTAACATAAGTAAATTGAGGATTTACAATATTAGATTTCTCTTAACTTGTAAAATAAATATATATATATATATATATATATAGTTATATGTATATTATATTTAGTTAAATTATAAATTTATGAATTATATTAATTTAAGATAGTTAATAAAATGTGTTAAGGCTAATTTAATTTTAAGTTAAAAGTTCAATTACATATTTTATATTTAAATTACAATTGAATATGATTTATTAATTATCAAAGTAAATAAATTTAATAAATATAAATTAACAATTTATATTGATAACATAAAATTAACGAGCATTAATTTAATTTAAATATTTTAAACAAATATTCTAATTTGTTATTTTTGCAATTCAACAGAAATAGAATGCCGAAATTAAAGGTAGATCTTGAGACGATGGCCAACTTATCAAGTAATTTCCAAATAATTATTGAAATATAACAATTCACTTGATTTTTGTAAACTTATAGTAATTTAATAGGTGATTAAATTGAATTTTTAATATATAATCACCAAATTGGAATTTCATGTGGTAGTTTTTTTGTTTTCATAGTTTTGAGTAAGGACTTTGATAAGCTTATGATAAGCGAATTTAGCAAGAAAAGCTATGTCAATACAGTTTATGTAAGAAAAAATTTCGAGTAGCCTCTTTTATGAGGAAAATTCATTAATTAGGTAAGATTTGTAATTGTAATATATGAACAAGTTTCTTATTCTCTGCATTATTATTTATGTACGACTTTGACTGAAAATAGTGTTAATTCTTTATTTTGTGAATGTTTTGTTAAAAGTTTAATTATGATAAATTTTATGCACAACTTTTGTTATTATAAGAAATTAAATTGAACAATTGATTATGTGTTGTTCACTGTGATATTCATCCATTAAATAAGCTATTTTGTTTCATTTCTTATTGTTTGCATATTTACATTATGTATTAATTGATAAATGATAATTGTAGACATTAAATCAAGCTTAGCTAAGAAATATCATATGATAAAAAATAGGCTGGGTTAGAAATTTTCGCAGGTGAATGAAAATTTAAACAATTCCGCATTCAAACCATTTGCCATAACTTGTGATCTCCTTGGTCAATGCCACAACCACCATTGCCACATATTTCAGCCATTTTGGTCATTTCTCTTGCAACCACATATATAATATATAAAAAGAGAAAATATGTCTAAAATATCTTTACTAAGCATGCTATTTTTATTATATTTAATATGCAAAAAAAAAATGTGAAACTTTATATTGATTTTGCATTGGAGAACCAATGTTCAAATAAACAATATTAGCTTTGCACAAGTTTAATGAAAGTGGACTAGGAATAGTTTTGGAGTTTGAAGCTTCGCTTTTTTTTAAGGCTAAATTAAGCCTACCTTGACTTATCAAGAAATCTAACAAATCAAATAAATTGGTTGAAACTTTCCACTATCTAACATTTTTATCACATTTAAGGGATATTTAGTTCAAGCATGAAAAGATGAAAATAAAAAAAGTATATGAGATGAATTAGTAGCGTATTTAAAATACTCACAAGTTCTTTTATGGTTCCCATCTAAATCAAATTGAGTGATTTCTAAACCCCTTGAATCTGATATTTGAGGTTATCTATGGAAAATAGGTGAATATATTAATGCTTGTCTATAATATCTTGATTATTTTTCTTAAAATGTTGGGATTTAGTTGTTTCCTAAGATGAGATTCATTTACACTAAAGCTTTTATCCTTGCGAGTAACCATCAAGGTTCATCACTAGAAAGGACTGCTTGCTTTATTCAATGTCAATGCATAGTCATAAAAGAAGCTAAGTATTATATACAATAAGGTTAGATTGAGTATTTAAAATCAATAAGTTGAGCAGAGATTTTATGGTAGATTAAATTCCTATGCCAATAAATTCCTACCTTACTGAGTTATAAGTTCTTTGAGTATAGGATGAAAATCGAAGATAGAAATTCTTAATAAATGAAACTAAATAATTAGGTAAATTCCAAAGAAACTGAATATTTGGGACTTATAAATAGAGACTTTATAGCTCAAGTGGTTAATTCATGAATTAACTTGAGTGGTTATAATATAAGCCTTTCTATATTTGATTTGATAATCTTACTTTGATTAGTGTATACGTAATCGACACATCAATATGCATGTATACATTTATGTTTAAGTTCTTAAAGCTTACAAAAATCTTTGTATACCAATAACCATAAATATTTGATTATATTATACCACTTCAGGAGTCAAATGTCAGGATGCATGATAAACTTTTTCTTGGACGACAGGGATTAACTGAAGAATTTATTGAAAGAATTGAATATTTCATTTGTGTTGCTTGTCAACAACCATTTTTTAACTATAAGAACAAATTTAGATGTCCATGTGCAAAACACAAAAATCAAGTATTTCTAATGACAAATGAAGTTAAAGTTAATTTATAATGGAGGATATTTCAACCTAACTATAAACTTTGAGCATCATATGGTAAGTGTGCATTGTCTGTCAACACTCATTATGTTGCATCAACTAGTTATGCACTAGCTCGTGAAGATCAAGCAAGTATGAAAAAATAATTTTTTATGTTGATAGCTTATAATTTCATGAAACTATTGAACAAATTTTTAATATTGAAGCTAAAAAATGATTTATTACGTACAACATAATGACCACATTGCAATTTAGATTTTGCATATCCAAGAAAAAAGAGAAAACAAAAAATAAAATGAAAATCAAACCACCGACGGGCTACGCAGAGTGGAAAAGTCAGGGGAGTTCTGCTTTCGCTGTCAAAACAACTCCCAACGAGAGAGAGAAAAGGAGAGGGAGAAAGAGGAGGAAAGCTTATGCGACCTTATGCGCCTCTAACCGAAGTCTTCGTGTCATCTCCGAGGAAGAAGGAGTGCGTCACCGAAGTCTTCCATGTGCCGCTAGAGGAAGAAGGAGGCGCGTCTACCGAGTGAGGCTCCACCGCCAACATTAAGTCGGAGCCGTCGCAAGCCGAGAGAGAAGGAGAGACCGACTGCGGCGTATGCGAAGAAGCCGACAGTGAGGCTTAGGCAAAACCGAGAGGAATAAATAAGGTCAGGATTTAGGAATTTCTGATTTTAGAGTTTTTATTTTTAAATTATAAATACATTGTAAATTCTGAAATCTCCATTTCAATCCTCAATAATGATTGTTAAAATTATTAAAAATTGATGCGAAGACGAGAGATTCAAAGGTGATAAACGAACTTTGCAAATTTATAAGTATGATTCTATGATTTTAAATTTTATATGATGATATTTACTCATATTAAATATTATAAAAAAAATTATGAGTATGTAGAACAATAACTAGTTGATTTATACGCCGTGTTAATTATATTTTTACTTTAATTATCTTATGATTACAATTGCAAAATAATGAAAATCTTAAACTCATGCTAATTTATAATACCGTTAAATTA
Source organism: Cymbidium sinense (assembly GCA_021442155.1). NCBI lineage: Eukaryota > Viridiplantae > Streptophyta > Magnoliopsida > Asparagales > Orchidaceae > Cymbidium > Cymbidium sinense. Next base: position 116,104,148 of record CM038219.1, on the reverse strand, counting down.
ATTATGAATCATTTTAAGAGGAATGATAAATATTAAATGAAAGTAAAATTAAGTAAATTAAGAAAGTAAAATTAAGTAAATTAAAGTATTTTAGATAAATATCGATCATTTAAATAAGAATGAGAAATTATTTGAAAAAAATTTAATGTCTAATGAACTAGTAAAATTATAAATATTATAAATGAGTATCGATTAAGTTAATGTTTCTAATCATAGAAACTTTAATTAAAGGAAGAAGTATTAAAGGAAAAGAGATTCAAGAAGAAGCTGCAAATTAAAGTGGGTAATTATGTTATTACATTTACAGAAAATGCCTTTAATTTCATGATAAAATACATTTTATATGATTATGACTTTTTCCATACGCATGATTTATTTTCCGCTTTTCATAAATTGTGATATAGTTTTGCTTTCTTCATGTTGGATAATAACCGAATGTTAGATGATATTATACTTCCCATTTTATAAAGTTTAACCGATTTAATGTTAGTTATGAATTAATATGCATAGTATAATCAGTATGCTATGAATATGTTGAAAGTAGAGTTCACCCTTACAGATCGGGGACGAATGCACTGCACAAAAAATGGCCAATGAAATTTGCAAATGGTAATGGCTAATTGTCCTTTGGATGAGTATTGGTAAAGATTTTCTTTTGGTAAAGGTTAGACGGTGACTCCTAAAATGAATGATAAATGTAAAAGTAAAAGTTCATACGAAATGTTTATCAGTACCTACCTCTCATATGTTTGATTGTTTGAGCAATTTCTTTTTTTCATGTACATATGATAACAAAAATTGACATGCATAGTAGTTCTACTTTCTTGTTTATTATAAGAACAAAGATAATTGACCCATAATTTTATTCAATTATTAGTTGTTTAATTTTTTTCGCGTAACCATCCCAACCAAATACCGATAGAAAGGAGGTTATGTTTAATCGTAGAGACTTCAAGAGAGAGATAGTTATGTTGAATTATATTTAAATTTTATATGAACTTTGTTAAGATATATATGTGTGAAAATTGTTAAATCATTTGTGGATCATAGCTATGATTGAAGATTTTATTTAAGATTGTAAGTGTTATATAAGTTTTTTTTTATCCGTCAATCGCCTCTTGATTCCAAGCTCCCGCCTGGGTGAGATATCTCTTTGATAAAAAGTACAAAGATGTACAATCTGGTAGCTAAAACTACAACTAGAAATATGTCCATTTTATATTTGGTATTGTCGGAGATGGCATCAAAGAAGTTGAAGGGCTTAGCATTCTTTTGATAAATAACATCCAAATTGTAATTTTAACTCAAAAAGATCGTTTAAGAATGGTGCATACAACAACAACTATCTTATCATAAGCAGCTATAAGTCCACGCATCAACAAAAATTATGACTCAAGATCACAAAGAAAGCCTCATTACCTACACACTTGATGATAGTGACTTAGAAGAATAGGATAAATTAGGGACAGGATCAATTTCCTCTATTTGTACTTACCAGTCGAAGGATTAATTTTATTACCACTATCTGAATTTGCTATAATTTTGAGTATGAATTGGATGATTAAATACTAAGCTATCATTTAATATTGGAAGAAAAGAGCCAAATTTAACTTGCCCAGTGACAAAACATTCTACTTTTAGAGTGAGAAAGGAGTGATGGCATCTCTTATAAAGTTTATTCAGGTGAATAAATGGAAGAAAGCTAGAGAATTAGTATTTTAAACCCAATTAGATGCAATCAAAGAGACAATTAATGATATGAGTAATATCTCTGGTGATTGAGTATATTAATGTTTTCCTTAAGGAAGTTGTTGGTTTGTCACCATAAAGGAAGATTAAGTTTGCAATAAATGTTCAACTTATAACTATACTGATTATTAAAACACCTTATCAAATGGCTGCTAAAGAATTACAAAAGTTAACGAATTATTTAACAAAATTGATTGATAAGGATTATATTAGACCGAGTGCATCTCTACTGAGTGCTCCTGTTTTGTTTATGAAGAAAAAAGATAGTATGATGAAACTATGTATAGACTATAGCGATCTAAATAATCTTTCAAGGACTAGTGGTTTGTTCGATCAATAGCAAGAGCTTCAAAAATTTTTAGAATTGATTAAAGATTAGATTATCATCAAGCAAGGGTAAAGAATAGTGATTTTCAACTTGTATAATATTAGAGTCAAGTTTGAGTCAAGCAATTTTGGGTCGGTCAATTTTAGGTTAGACCCAAACCCGGCTCATAAACCCAAATTGACACCTTTACTATCAATCTAGCATTAAAATGACACATTATGAAGCTTTATATGGTAAAAAATGCAAAACTCCTTTGAGTTGGGTTGAAGTTAGAGAGATACTTGATGGGTCTGTGGTTAGTTGATCAGGCTATTAAGAAATCCGGTTAATCAAAGACAAATTATAAGCTTCCCAAGATCATCAATGTAAATATTATGACCTAAAACACAAATTGATTGAAATTCAGGTTGGTAAATTTGTATTCTTAAAGGTAGACTGATAAAGGCATACTTAAAATAGTCTTAAAATTTAATATTAAGCTAAAAAATAATCAAATCCCTTTTGTGAAAAGCAAAATGGAAGCAATGATTAGAAAAAGATGTTAACTTTAGAAAAAAGAATGTTACGAGACATAATTTTCCACACTTGCTAAATCAATTATGAATGAAGCAAATTTCAAGGATGAAATTCCAATGAGGTAAGAATTGTAGCATAAAATATTTTGTTAAGGTAAAGTCAAATTTACTAAAAAATTTATACCCCAATTGTCACACACCACAAAAATAATTAAATTTGTTTTTATAAAATCCTAAATTTTATAAAGATCATTTTGATGTATATGGGTATATATGTAAATAAAAACATATTAGCCTTTATCAATCGAACACTTTATGTATATTATGTTATATCTTTGATTCGAACTCGTGAACTCAAGGTCATAATACTCATCAACTATACCCCAATCTGGGGTATAAATGAGCCAAGTTGTCTCACGAGTTAGCTTGAACTCGACTTAATAATGAGCTCGTGAGTTGAGCTTATCAAGCCACAAGCTCGAGCTCAAGCTAAGATTTTGAATTCATATACTATAAAAGTTTGAGCTTAACATGACTCGCTCGTCTACTCGTCGAGTTACCACAATAAAAATATATACATGTTTGTTAAATCCCACGATCCCACCTCTTTGTATACCATGCCTGCTATGACCGCCCAATCTAGCCAATAATTTATCATGAATTCTTCCCTCCCATATCTCTTCACATGAAAAAAAAATACTATAATGAGCAGCATAATTACCCAAGCACCACGCCCTCCCAACTCGACTCATGTGTACGCCTCCTAACCCCACTTGAGAAATCTTCCCATCCTCGTTCCTCCCCTCTGCTTCGCTCTTCTTCACATGTTGAGGCCTCCTCGCCTATCTCTTTTTCTCACTGTTCTCCATCCAACAGCCGCTGGACCTAGCGGCCCTTGCATGCCCAGACGAAGAACCTTCCTTCACCTTCTTGACTTCTTTTGCAACAAGCTTGTCAAGCTCTTGAGCCTCTTAGTAAGCCGACGAGCCGAACTCGGGCTCATTTTATGGGCTTGACTTGAGCTTGAGCTCAAGCCGCATTTTTGGCTGACAAGCTGAGCTCGAGTTTGCTGCAACTTGAGCTCTACTCGACTCGCTTACACTCCTTACTCTAATATTTATCCTACCTTGTATTCAAGTTAACTTGGTGATGTTAAAATAAAATGAGTGTTTTGTCATGAATATTTGAGTTAGTCTTTTAGATGTCATTCTTTTAAACAATTATTTTAATTAAAATTATTAAGTTCATCAATTTGCATGTACTTTCTTAGAAATTTATTAGTAATTTATTTATTTCATCCATAAATACGAGAATTCTAAGTCATATGAGATAGTTCATGGCATGAATAAAGCTCTTATTATGATAGAGATTCTTATTCTTCATTCATTTTGAGATTTTAATGCATGATAAAGTATGAAACTTGAATAATTTTGACAATAATTTTCCCTTGTATAGACGAGAGAGTATTTTTCCACTATATTTTTTCCCTTCTTTTTATTCTCATCCCCATCTATATTTTTCTTTTATTGGTTTTAAAGTGACAATGTTTTAGTAAGTTTTTCTATAATCTACATTTTTGTCAAGTGTGAATTTCATTCTTGATCCCTAATCTCCTCATCAATAAAAAGCCATTGATCTTTTCATCCTTATTGGTTTCCATTGTGTTTTCAATTTTTATTAATGTAGTTATAAATTACTTTGGATTAACAATTTGAATGGTTATTAACTAGTGATATGGACATAAATTTTAATTCCAACTTTTATCTCATAGTTATCCATGGATATATTAGAATACTATTAGCTAAATAATTCTTCAGTCTAATTTTTCTGAGCAGGACATAATATATATGGGTATAAATTTGAAACTTCTTCACCAATATTTGAGCTATATCTTTTAGATTTCATTATCTCATTAGTATCATTCAATTCAATATCACTAAATTTGCTAGCAATCTTTTAGTAGTTTCTTACAAGTTAACAATTAGTAGTTTGTTTAGAATTTATTAGCAGTTTATTAACAGTTTGATATTTCTTCCATCAATAAATAAAAAAGTTTTGAGTGATGCAAGACATTTTACGGCATGAGTAAAATTGTTATTGTTAATGTGAAAACCTCTTTATTTATTTCGGAATTTGAACATGTGAAACTTAAAGAATTTTGAGGGATATTCTTTCCTTGTACAAGTATATGAGGCATATTTTTTTCCTGAGAATTCTTGTCTTTTATCTTCTTTTTCATTCTCTCACATTTATCATTGTAGCAGGGCTCAAAAATTCACCCAACCTCGATTAAGAAAGAATAATTTAAGTTTCAGGTAATTTTCTAATGCGATGGAATAGCATAAGACACTACCTGAGATTTAGCCTCATTTTGTGAGGACTTTAGATCTGGTTCCATATTTCCTATAAGCACAAGCATCTATAGTTAATTACCCCTCTCAATATTGAGAGAGAATTTTCATTAAATGTTAGGTCGCTTAGTACAACGATAATAAAGCAACATAGTTTTGAAATTTAGATTTATGAAATTCATCATTATTTAACTTAAAGTGGATAGTTGAGGGAACGATGATATGCATCTAGATCCCATGGTTCCATCATCCTAGTTCCCAGTCTACTTAATCAAGAGCAATGATCAACCCGACCGAAAGTTCCTTATCGAACACATGGATTACGCCGTCAAGAAATCCTCAGAGACTGGTGTTTGTCAGGAGACAAGCTTAAGTCTACCTTAGTTAACAGAGGGTGTTTTGTCCAATCAAGTATACCCTATGGTTCACAACTCAAAGGACAAAGCCACAGTGAGATAATGCCAAGGCCGTGATATAGTGTCATTTGACAACCACCCAAGACTCTGTCGATCATATGAGTTTATGGCTTTACACTAGGGACACGTCACGCCCTGGCGCTTGAGATTGTTTGAGAGTAAACATAGTTGACTTGATTTGATGAGCTGGGTTTTCTTAATTTGTTACCTCACAAATAATCATGGAAGGTAAATTTGATTTTAACTTTAAATTTTAATATTGAATTTCACTTACATTTATACCAATGATATTTTAAATTCTGCATTTAGATTAAGATTCAATCTAAGTTAATTTGCTTTGAAATTATGCCCATATTTTGATTGAAATATCCCTTCCAGTTAAAATTTTCATTTAACACAGCCATCATCGGGGTAGATGTATTATTTTGCTATTTCAGATCCTATCGATTCTATTAATTTAATAATAGGATCAAATCATATGAATTAGCTTCTATATGTTTTATTAGGTTGAAAATATTATAATAACATCATTAGATTTTAGGTTTTTAAGTTCGCCCTAAGACCCAACCGGGAAGCAACCCGCGCAGCATCCTCAAACACTTGAATTTAAGCATTTAGCATAATGTCGGGGCTCATGCAAGTTCTATATAGATTTTGGGATATTTGTAGGTATCCGTTCATTCATTTTACATCCAACTTGCACATGGATTTCATTTAAACAACTATACACGCTTCAAGATATTTGATATTGAATTTAAGAAATTCCTCAAAATGCGTATAAGTATTTTAGTTTTTTAAACTCTGCATGAGTTTTAAAACATCATGTTCGAATACTGAGTTGCATCCTAACGAATGTAGTATTCCACAATTTAAGTGGTTTACACACATCTCAATGCGATAGGATCGGATATAGAGTTATCTTGTAATATGTGAAGTATTTCAATTATTTATAAGCTCTCACAAGCTTTGAAGCGCTTAGATAAGGCATATGATTACTTCAAAATATATGTAAGCACTCATTCTTTTATTCAAGCTTTTATATGTATTTCAAGACATCTAAATTGAGAGGATGATTGACTTAGCATATGCACAAATACTTGCCTCTTCTAAAACACTTTGAATCTTCGTACACTTGAATTGAAGTGATGATGTTTTCCTCGAAGTGCATGTCAAAGTATTTATTTTTTTTTAAAGTCTTTCACATATGCATCAATGCGGCGTAATTGAATATGAGTATATCTCATAGTATAAGAAAACATCATATTGCAATATTCGTAAGCTTGCGCAAATTTAAATTAAGTGAAATATCACCTCATCAGACATGCATAAAGTTTGCCTCATTCGAATGTTCGCAATTCAAGCTTAATTTTGACTTTTCAATCATTCCTTATAAATCAGCTGATGCTCATAGATTTAATTTTAATTTTATTTTGAATTTTCATATCTTAATTTTTAGTTTATAGTGATTCATTCATTCAAGTACTTCATTTTTTCTTAGTTTAAATTTTGGTAGCCTCAAGATCGCCCCGCGATGGGTCGACGGTCTGGCACATTAATCGCTACAAATAATATAGAGTAGTATAAATTCTACTTTTCATTTTCCCTACCACGCTACAAAAAGCGTGTATAGGTTACCTGCACAAAAGAAATCATATAAATTTTTCAGTCGCGTCGCGAGTGTCGCCTATGAGTTTTCCCCGCCATACTACAAAGAGCGCGTACAGGTTCCGCTTGTCACATCAAATGCGTTGCGATTGGGATTTTAGGTGCATTTAAGATTGAGTATTTTATAATCTTGCATAAGAGTTGATGATAGCGGCTTAAGTCTTCGTTTTCCCTACTACGCTACAAAGAACGTGTATAGGTTACCTGCACAAAATAAATGTAAATTTCTCCGACGCGTTGCAAGTGTTTCCCCTCCGTGCTACAAAGAGCGCGTACGGGTTCTGCTCATCGCGTCAAATGCGTCGCATACAGGAATTTAGGAGCATTCAAGTTTGACCTTTTACTCTCATTAAGCTTAAGATTCAGCTCTCCTTCATCTTTTTTTGTTGGGCATTCAACATGTAATTCTTCAGATTAGCAAAGATCTGAAAATTTTATTTCATTTTCAGTAGGACAGCCTTTTGATAGCAACATCAGGTGAGATCTAACCTGAATTCTATCAAACAACAGGAATGTCAATACTATATCCTCTACAAATCTAAACTCTACTTCATTGTTTTCATACCAACATCAAAAATGAGAATTTCAAAAATAATTTGGTTGAATGAGAAAGAAAACTGGACTCCTTTTTTTTTTGTTTGATCTTGCAGTTAATTAGGGATCAAGTAATTTAAAGATCAAACGAATTAATAAGATGAACTGAACGGAGGAGTATGAGAGCAATTTGCGAAATCAGCAGAAATAAAATAAAAAAAACTGAGGATGAGCTTTAAAAACAGATCAGGTCTTACTGTTGAAAAAGCGTAACAAATCTCAAAGAAGAAAGGACTTAACGCTCTCTTGACGAGGAGGAAGAAGACGACGGAGAAATCTTACACTGTTATTTTTCGGCTCCACCTAAGAGGCATGCGGCTCGACTGGGAGGATGAGACAGACGGGAAGGAGGGAGGTCCGTTCGACACTTGCAGGGGAGAAGCAGCTTGCGGCTGTTCGATCTGTTCGGCATGCGCGAACAGCAAGGGAGAGAGGACAGGAGGGAGAGAAGCCGAACAAAGAAATAGGAAGAGATCGATCCTACCATGCTTGAGAGAAGGAGAAGGAGAAAGGGAGTTCGGCTAACCTGCGGTTCGGTTGCTGCTCGCGTGCGGACAGAGAGGAGAGAGAGGCAGCTTGCGGCTTTGGGATCTATTCGGTTTGCAGCCACAACGGACGGGAGGGAGCTTCCTTTGGTTTCGTGCGGCTTCAAGCAGGTAGGGCAATCGAACAGCGGATTGCGGCTGCCAATAGAATGAATAGGAATCCTTTTGTTAGGCTTAGGTCTTATAGGTATTTATAGGATTTTTTTTATTTCATTTAACTTATTAATTAACCCTAATTTAAAATTTTGCGATGACGTTATTATGTAATTAATATATATGCTAATTGAAAGTTATTCGATGTTTGCGAACGACCGCTTTTAATGATGGCGTCGTTTGGCTCACGTCGAATCGAGTCGATTTCGCTCAAATTTACGTATTCATGCTTGATATTCACGCATACCGTCCGAGAAGCGACTTCATTTGATAGGTTTGACGCTTCGACGCAGAGTGATCAATTTCATGAACGGAGGTCATTTGGGCAACATCGCGGCTTCCCGACCTCGATATGCGTGTCAGCACATCGGCGACCCTCCTTGATCGGTCGATCGTCGAATTATGCAAGATGCCTATTCTGATCAATTTCGACGTTCTGAACGCGATGGCGGAGTCCGTTCGTCGATCGGAGATCATTTCGATGTCGCGGCGCCCGATTTGAAGTCTCGTTGATTTCACGAGCTCGACTGACTTATGGCATGTAATGGAGGTCAACAAAAAACAAGATTGTGCTTTATTAAATTTGCTACAAAATAAGTTTCTGACAAGTGAGTAAATTTGACTGTGTGACTATCTTCGTTTGGCATTTTTGTCCATATCGATTTCCATAGTGTTTTGAATTTTCCTATATCAGATCTTTTAAATTAGTAGTTTCTGACCTACAAATTTTAAATGATTGTTGAATGACTCTTCAACATCTCATCTTATAATTGTATCAGAGTTCTAGATCTTTAAGAAATCATACCTCAATTAGTTAATGTCATGCACTGGTGCTTGATTGATCATTTCATATTTGAACTTTTGTGCAAACTAGGCACTACTCTCAACTACTTTTAAGAAAACACAAATATAGTCCAGGCCTAAATTTTGGCACCCCTGAAGCCTTTTTTTACAAGCCTAAAACGAAATTTAAGAAATTAAAACTAATAAAGAGGTTTAGGTAAAACAGCAAGAATAATAATTTTATTTAAATATTAAAAAAATGAATAACAATTTTTCTTTTTCACTGAGCCATTTCATATGTCCAACTATTGGGTTCTATCCCTAGCCAATATAAATTATACAAAAGGAACAATCTGCAAACTGGGCACCTAGATGGAAAATAGCAGCCAAACACAAAAAAGATGATATGCAGGGAACATGGAAATTGCTGTAGTTAATAATTGCATCAGAAGAACAAAATTCCTTTTTCTCATCACCGGAGGAGTGATATTGACTTGATTATCATGGAAAAGACCTAGCAATACATTCTTTATGGCACTATTTCTAAATTATCAAACCCTGAACGTTAAACAATTTAAATACATAACTAGCTATGCATGGAACCTGAAAATGAATGAGAACAAAAAGTGTCCTGTGTCCTTACCCTCTTGAAAGGAAGACTTGTCTTGACTAATCTGCTTAAACACTTCTCCAACCCAAGAAAATATCAAATATTTCATCATATAAAAAAAATTGGAATGCACAATAGGCATCATTCACAATCTCAACTTCCCCTAAAGGTAGTGAACTTCTGTAATAGGTAATCCTCACAAACTTTAACAAAGAAAGTAACTATGGTGCCCTTTTGACATAAACAAATTTGTTAACGAAGACTTCACAAAACTTCCATCATAGAAAAAAGTGTGATGATTATCTAGATTGAGAATACCTAGCGTCAATTCGTGGTGACCGGACACTATCATTTGTTGGTGCAACTTGAAAATATGCAACCTCAGTGCAAACTTGGAACCACCATAATCGATCACCTAGAGATGTAAATTTGATGGCAAAAGTGAAGATGAAATACTTTATGCCAATACCACAGAGTATAATAAATGCATCATGACAACATATTGTGCCTTTACTTCGATAAGGAAACATGCAAACACCAAAAGCTCAGAATGATGTATTACCATCCTCTGTTCCAAGGGACGTATTCTTTAGAGATTGTTGATCATATGCTTGAAGTGATGCACCAAACTTCCCGAGGTAATAATCTTTCACATACTTTGCATATGATTCCTGCAAGATTAGTTCATGTAAGGCGAAGTTCCAAAAAAAATCAGCCACCTTTATAGAGGTGAAGTGAGAAACTGTTGTTCCAGCATAATTGGCAAATGAATAAATAACATAAACATTTATTTATTTATTTATTCTTGAAGCAGTTCTTATGATTAACGAGGTATCCATCATGCTGTTGCAATGGTAAAAGAAAAGAGACATGGGTGAAAAAAATTGCGTAAAATATGAAACTGCTTCAGTTGGAAAAATGGTAGTAAATTATCCAAAAAATTATAGTGAGTTACATAACATGTTAATAAATGGAAACCTTTAGAACTTTCATCTCGAATAAAAAAAAATCAGACTGAACAGTGACCATTATCTTTAACTTGCAGTTAAATTGTGATACAGAAGCATCTAATATTGACCAACGTAATCTAAAAGTAGCATTAACATGAGCCAAAAATATGTTGGCCAGTGGTTTTTTTTTTTTTTTTCCCCAAAGCTGGGGCATTTCTTCTACCACCTCTCTACACGTTAGCATTCAAAAATTCGTTATCTTGATTTTGGACTAGTTTGGGGGCAAAATCTCTTCCGGATCCGAACCTAGAAATTGGGTCTAGGAAGTGGTTTTCTACACAGCAGTGAAAACATCTCCATCTATGCACGCATCGTTTGGTATGGTGCTGCCTGTGCCTGTTCGCATGAACCATGGTGCCAAACAAGACCTTTACTGAGCAGCCACAAAATTCAACCTAATGCTGGTTTTGCCAACTTGGATGGAGTTACTGATATTACATTAAAAACAAAATTTCAAGGGACTTCAAATTTATGAAGTGACAGCAGGAAGATTGTAAAACTCTCAATGATATCCTGTTCTTATTCCTTCAGGATTCATCAACCAACAAATCAAAAAAAAGTTTCAAAGACAACCTCTTTGAAAGAAAGAAACACATGCCTTACAAGAATCAAGGAAGCTATAAAGGCAGGTTAGAAGGAGGTCATAACTATCTTGGACAACGCTAGTTAGAACTCAAGAACAAGGCAAACCATTTCACTCTTTCTTTTTCCCTCTCAAAATCAGCTAGTTTAAACAACCATCAAACAGTGATGAGCCCATGTGACATGGTCCATGCCAATTAAACTTGATTATATATATAAATTTTCTTTGACATTCTCCCACACAATTTCTTATATCTATGGCCACCATCCAGTTGAATGTCGATCAATGTCATTCCTTCAATATTACATTCCTAGTCAAACTCGCAAAGGGCATGAGCTACCTTAGCTTATTCAAGTTATAGTAGTTTACTTGAGTTATTTGTTTGTCAATCAATTTATAGTTGATTGCAAATTATCTACTTTATCTAACTATGTGTAAATGAAAGGAAATAGTGGGTGTGAGCTCCAAATATTCGTGCTCAGCTATCATGAAATTTTTTTGGAGTTTTAGGTTAAATTTTTCGAAGGTAGATTAGATTGTAGATAAGACTCTACCAAGAGATTTTGCCCATATTTTATGAAAAATTTAAATCTGATTCCAAGTTTCTCATAGGCACAAGCACTTATATTTAATTATCATTACCAGCAAAGAGAGATCATTCAATTAAAGGTAATTGTTATTCTAAGAGCCTGATAAAAATAAAAATATATATCCAAAATAGCCAGATAAGGCCAATAACGACCACATACGAACCATGACACCTGTCGAAATAAATGTTATGACCCCAATCAAGCACCAACCACCTTATTTTGCTATTAATGATAACAATAATAATAGTACTAAAATAATAATAATAATAATAAATATTAGTTAATAGTACTAAATAATAATAATGATACTAAAATAATATTAAATAATAATAAAGCAATAATAAGAACAATATTATAATAGTAATAATAATAAATATTAGTTAATACAACAATAACAATTCATTATCCCACTTTGTGGGATCAGCTATATGAATCTTTTTTCATTGACTTATTAAGTGTGAAATTCTCATTTAATTCTAATAAAATAAAGTCAAATTTCATATTACTTAATTAAGTCTTTTAAGGTCTACCTCTCTCTTTTTTAACATGAATCGAATCTAACACATTTACTCTCCTAACTAGGCCATTGAACGGTCAACGTTTTATGTAACCAAACCGTTTAAGACGACTCTCTCTAATCTGTAACTACTCCAACCTTTTCACGTATATATTCGTTTCACATTTTGTCTTTAAGTGTAAAGCCACTCATCCACCTAAGCATCCTCATCTCTACAACACTTAAGTTTATGCTTCAATATTCTGTGTCATAAAGCATTATAGGTCAGCCATCTTATAAAATTTTCCCTTAAGTCGAAGCAGTACTTTTCTATCATACACAGACTAGATGCATTTCCTCAATTTCAACCATCCAACTTGAATTCTACTAATAACATACCCATTTATTTCACCATCACTTTGTACAATAAACCTGAGATATCTTAAACATTCACTCTTTTTAACGACTTGATCACCCAATGTCACAATCTCACAACTAGATCTTTTACAGCTAAAATTACACTCCATGTATTCAATTTTTGATCCAATCAAACGAAAGCATTTAGACTCTATGGTTGACATCCATAATTCAAGTTTCTCTTAAATTTCATCTCTAGTCTTATCAACGAGAAGAATATCATCAAGATAAAGCATACACCAAGGTACATCCTCCTATAAATGTCTAGTAAGAATATCCATAACTAAAGCAAAAAGATATATGCTTAAAGCTGATCATTGATGTAATCCAACTAAAATAGAAAAATACTTCATCAATCCTCCTCCAAAGCACTTCTCTTGTAATTTGATCCTACACTTTCTTTAAATCAACAAATATCATATGTAGATCCTCCTTGCTCTCTATAATTCTCCATCAAAGCTCGCAATAAATGTATAGCATTTATAAACCAACACGATATAAAACCAAACTGGTTCTAAAAAACTTTTATATCATGTCATAATATATGCTCAATTACTCTCTCCCATAATTTTAATGTATGATAATAACTTAATTCCTCTATAAATTGCAAACTCTTGTGTATCCTTAATTCTTAAAAATAGGAATCAACAAACACTTTCTTCACTCATCTGACATCTTTTTAGTCTTTAAAATAATATTAAAAAGATTAATAAGTCAAGAAATTAATTGATCTCATAAGTATTTTCACACTTCTATTGAAATATCATTATGTTCTACTGCTTTTTCACACATCATTTTCTCTAAAGTCTTTCCAGCTTCAATATTATTAATACGATACTAAAAATGAAAATCCCTATTTTTATTTAGGGTACTAAAGTCACTAAAATCAATCGTATTCTTACAACCTTCATTCAAAAGTTTATCAAAATATCTCATCCACTTATGTTGAATACCCTCTTATAAGAAAATCACATTTTAATCTTTATTCTTAATACACTTCACTTGAACTAAACCTCTACACTACATCATTCACCCTTTTTAGTATCCAATTTATGTTATAAATCACTAAATATTGAATTCTTTGCATCACATATTGCTTTCTTAAAATCCTACGAGACATTCTATATCTTTCCCAATTATCTGAACTTCTATATCTATACTAATTTTTATAACAAACCTCGTTATTTTTCTTGTTTCTTACACATCTTTACTCCACCAACAATTGGTTTTAGTAATAAGAACTTTTCATTTTGATTCTCTAAACATATTATTTGCAACTTAATCTCACTAGTTTTTCTAACATAACATTAGCTTCCTTATGAACATTTAAAATTCTAAAATCTTGTTAACTTACTCTTAAAAATATTTGTATTAATATTCTTTAAGTAGCTCCATCTAATTCTAGAACAATGTTTTAATTTATTTTTCATTTTACAACCCTTTATCTTAAAATTTGAAATAAATAGTCTATGATGGGTATTTAAACTTTCACCTGAAATGACCTTATAATATTTACAATCTAACCAATCTATTTTCCTTATAAAAAAAAAATCAATTCACGTTTTACTAGATCCATTCTTATAAGTGATAATATGCTTATCTCTTTTGTTAAATAAAGTATTAACAATTACAAAAGTAAATCCAAAATCATAAGCTAAAGTAAAATCCAATATGGTAATATTTTTTTTATTAATCACTCCAAACACATAGCCACCATAAAAACTTTTAAAATCTTCTACCACTCTCTCAACATATTTACTTAAATCTCTTATAATAAAAACTCTTTTTTAAAGAGGTACATTTTGTATTAATTCTTTTAGGTCATTCCAAAATTTTTCTTTTGAGCATACATTCAAACCTACTTGAGGAGCATAAACAATTATAATATTAGTAATCTTAGTATTAACAAAAATCTTTAAAGCTATAATATTAATAATCCAATTATAATTGTCATAACATTATCCGTCAAATTCTTATCTATAATCATACATACACCATTTCAATGAGCTAACTACATGACTCCTACTTGAATACCAAAATTCAAAACAAATTATCAATCGCATTGGCCTTCTCCCCAACCCATTTAGTTTTTAAATACATAAGATATTTATCTTCCTATGAACCATAATATTTATTTATTCCATTAATTTATCTATAAGAGTATATATATTCAAAGTTTATCTCCTAATTCTAGTTTAATGAGCTAATTTCTTGCTCACATCCATCATCCATTGAGTGGGAATCTAGCCTATTTAATATTAGTTAATTTTAATGAAAATAATGATAAAAATATTATTGATGAAACTAAAATAGTATAATAATATTAATATAATAATAACATTGCTTAAGATGCAATCTCAAGACTAGGTTTAGTTGACCTAGACTTCTCCAGTTGTGCCTCAAATGGTCTTTTAGGACTTGTGCTTAAGTCTTCCCCGCCGCCGAACCCTATTAAGTGAAACTACGATCCTAGTTAGCCGAGTAGCTGCATTCCTTAAAAGAAAGCTTTCACCCTAGTCAAATGACAACAATATAATAATATTAATATAATAAAATCATAATAATGATAATGTTTATAAAGATAATGATAATGATGATGGTAATGTTCATACATAAATATATATTTTCACGGCGAAAGAAATTTCAAAAGACAACTAAACTAAGTTGTTAATTATATATATTTTCCATTTTAAAATAATAATTTCAAAATGTGAGCTATGGTCTATTATCAATGATGATAACCACTGGTACTCTATACTTGTAAATAATAACAGAGCAAATTTTTATCGCGAAGGTATTAACTTTGGCAAGTGTCATGGAATGTAGTCGAACATAACCAAAATGAACTTTCACTGGCCATTGGTGAGTGGAAAAGGACCAATGAGATCCATTCCCCACACGGCGAATGGCCAAGCGCTACTAATGGGCTTCAACTACTATGAGAGTTGCAACTATATATGAACAAATTTTGGGTATTGCTAGTATCTTTTAGAGAATTCTTCAAAATCCTTTCTCAAAGTTTGCCAAAAATGTCCTTGCACACTCACCCAAATAAACTTCCACACTCACCCAAATAAACTTCCTTCAGTATTTTCTCTAACTTGCTCTCTCTGACGCATCTCGGATTGAGTGAAGTAACTGATCTCCTGAATAATTCTCCTCCTTATAGGACATACTAAGTCTCTTTGATCTTAAACCTCTTAAGACGTTTGATGTTCGCTTCAAGCTATCCCGTGATACTGTCTTTAAGTATTCTATGAATTGGTCTATCCAACTTAGCGAACGATCTTCATAATTTGTAACAACCTGCCTTCTTCAATGCTTAAAAGGACGAATTTAAGGAGCAATCAGTCTCCCAAGCTGTTAGTCTTAAAAAGCAAGTTGACGAGCTGATTTTCCTTTCTGGGCACTTGCACAATTTTAAGTATTCAAACTTAACAATCATTGATTTGACTTTGAATAAAAATCTTTGTAATGTCTTGTTTTGAACCTCAAAGTCACCATTGATTTGATTCACTATCAGCTGCAAGTATAAATATGTCATCAAGTGTGTGACACCAAGCTCTTGTGCAAATCTTAGTCTGGCGAGTAAAGCCTCATACTTGTTTGCATCAAGTGTAATTCTTACCAAGCTCTTTAAGACAATGCCAGCTCCCACTCCTTGTCCTTTAAAGCCTCCATCCATATAGAGAGACCATGATTGTTTAAGTCAAATGAATTCACGTCATAGCTAGCTTAAGTTTACTAGAAAATCAATAAAGGCTCGTGCTTAAATAGCTATAAGGGGTGAGTAAGAAATAACGAACTCACTCAACCAACTAATTCAATTGTCTCCCAAAATGATCGAACTTGATGAGTACTGCTCCCTAACAAAGTGATAAAGGATGATCTGAATGGAATGACCTTGAAAATAGGTCACAGAGCAATTGTGCTGATACGATGAAGGTGAGTGAGACTTCTTCCATAATATGACATCGTAACTCGACATTGCTTAGGGATTTGCTGACATAATAGATCCTTACTATTTTCATTCTTTTTTAATTAGCATTGAACTTACAACATCCTCTCCAACTCCTATATATGGCACAAGTGCTTTTCTAGGTCTTGTGCTTTATAATAGAGGCAACGAGGTGAGTAATAACCTTAACTCTAAAAAGGCGACTTTCTAGAATCCACTCAAACCTATTATTGCTTCTAAGAATTTTGAAGAAAGGCAAGCAATACTTACCCGTCTTAGAGATGAAGCGATTTAAGTTGACGATTCACTTGGGGAGCTGTTAAACCTCTTTAGTCATTCTTGGAGAGAACATGTCAAGGATGGCCCTAAGCTTATCAGAATTCATCTATATTCCTTCAAGGGAAAGAAGGTAAACCTTAAACTTTCTTGAGCCCGTGCTATATGCACACTTCAAAGGATTGAGACACATATTGTATTTCTTCAATGTAAAGAATGACACTTTTAAAACAATTTTATGCTACTTTAGAGACTTACTCTTTACTAGTAAATCATTTACATATACTTCTACATTTCTTCCATTTTGTTTTCTGAACACTTGATCTATCATTCACTGGTAAGTAACTCCCGAGTTCTTCAAGTTGAAGGGTATGAATTTGTAGCAATACAATCCCTCTCTGGTGATAAATAATGTCTTCTCATATCAATCAGGTGCATTTTGATTTGGTGCTAACATGAGAAAGTATCCAAGAAACTCATTACGGGGTACCCTACTGTAGAATCAATGAGGGCATCAATTCATGGAAGTGGATATCCAAATCTTCAGACATACCAAGTCCAAGTTTTGAAATCTATAAACATTCATAATTTTTCATTAGCCTTCTACACTATTACTATATTGGAAATCTATTTCAGATATTGAACCTCCCAAATAAAATATGCTTTAAATACCTTATTAACTTCTTTAATCAGCTTGACGAGTAAGATTGTTATTTTCCTTGTCGTTTGCTTGGTGGGATGTGACATTTCTATCATTGAGTTAGTCATAGCCAACATTAATATCTATCCCTAGCATCTCAACTCTTGCCCATGCAAATACATCCAAGTCTTCATACAGTGCTTGCATTAATGTTTCTTTGTGTTTGCTATTATGGACAGAGCTGATACTCAATCATCGGCACTTCCTCGATGACTTCCGGAGCTTGTAGTCCTATTCAAGCGACTTCTAGTTGCAGCACTTCATTGTATGCCTTTGAGTCAATAATTGTCTTCAAGTGGCATACCCTAGACTGATTAAGGTGACCTCGAATTGTGAATTCCTGCTTGTCTCCAGAAAAATTAACTGCTACATATTTACCACCCTAGAAGCATTTAGCAATGGGTGATGAAAGATAACATTGTAGATGGCTAGTGCATCTGCAATAATGAAATTTGCCAAATTGATAAACTGCTTTTCTACTCCTCCCTAAGTCACGGAAAGGGAGATTAATCCTTCAGTCTCTCTCTACTTCTCCCCAGAGAAACCATAAAGTAATCCGATAATAGTCATCAGTTTATAACTTGTCATATTCATTTTCTCAAAAATAAATTGGAAAATTATATTGACAGCATTGTAGGTGTCCAACAATATGCCATATACTTAAAAATTGGTGATTAACGTTGTAACGACCAATGCGTCATCATTGCCAACTACAGGTCGGTCCCTCTCTACAAAGGTGACGAGTATATTTCTATAGTGGGGGCATGAGCAATGGCATTTGAGTTCACCTCTCCCGATTTTAATCGCTTGAGGCTAGCGCGTTGGATAGACTCGTCGCCTCCTCCAAGAATTGTGAGCACAACTCCCGCAATGGTGGGTGCAAGATCATTCCTTTGATTTTTTTGTGAGCTCCTTACCTGATCTCCTTATAAATTCTTTTAGCTTTCTAGCTTTAATAAGTTCTTCAACTAGGCTCCTTAAATGATGCAATCCTTCGTTCATGTCATGCTCGTGGTCTCTATAACACGCACAATACCTAGTCAAATCATGCAGTGGCCCATTGAGTCCCTGAGTGCCAAACGTTTGAATGGCCTCTACTAATTTGGACATTGAGGTCATTTCTGGAGTTGGTCTCTCTCTCTCTCTCTCTCTCTCTCTAGTGACGATCAAAAGATGACTTCCTCAACATTCATGTTGCTATTAATGAGCTCCAACAATTGCCAATGTTCATAGTTGTAGTAGCAAGGCTCTATCTAAATGAGACCTCTCCAAGGCCTTGGGTAAATGCTACTTGGGTGACACCGACTTTAAGTCTTTTACTTCCAACATTTCAATCTAAAAGTGAGTTATTAATTTTCTTAATGACTCTCATAGTTCTTGTAGCATCTGCAATAAAGCTTGTGACCTCTTAGTGAAGTGGTTACAAAGATTCTTTTAAACTCAAAAAAATAAGTAATGAAGCCTACACACATGCGCGAGTACCATCTAAGGGGAAACTCCTTGAAAGTCGCAAAGAAGAGACGGCATTTGACTATGTCATTGAGATCAAGTGGAGAATGTAATGGACTTAAAATAAACAACATGATCAGTAGGATCAACTCTCCCAACATAAAATTAGAAGCGGGAATTTAATTCTTGGTGGTGGACAGGCTTCTACAATCTCCCTGGAGACAGCATTGGCTAGAACTTTATCCTTTTCTCTCGCCTTTCAAATAAGGTTTCCTCATCATTACTATGATAAGACTCATCATCGATGCATAAGGTTGAGATTAATTCTCACCTGCAATATCATATGCACAGGACTGCTGAGTTAGAAGATCCTTCTATCTCGCACATCTGCAGGGCCTACATCATTTTATGGTTCCCTGGACTAAACTAGTGATGTGGTCTTTCATGTCTTTTAGATCTTAGTGTGAGGCAAAAGTCTAGGTAGCTTGTTCCATATTGACCGAGTTGTCTCAGGTGGACTGTCTTACTTAGTGAAGAGCTCAACTTCGTGTATGTGACATCGATCCACGCTCAACGAACTAAAGAAGATGTTGATCCAAATTTGTCCATGAAACAACAGTAAACCTTATTGGTGACTCTTGTAATGGGAAGTAGGAGAGGGTTGAGAAGAGTAGTATGCAAATAGGGATGCGGAGCGTAGAATAAAAGAACGAAATGCAGAATCTTAAACCCTTATAGACTTTAGTGAAATATAAATAATCAATAAAATCGATAAAAACCCAAAAAAAATGCACTGAGGAAATAGATCTAATAAAAGATTTGAGACTCAGAGATTAGAATTCGTCGAAAAAGTCCCTCAAAATTTCCCTTAATCAGTTATTTATAAGATTAGAAGGCTACATATATGGCTATAGGTACAGACTTCAGTGATGAATGACATATAGATGAGCGTACATCATCACGATATGATTGAAGAATAGCTACTAAGTGACATGACACCTTGTTTTGGATCACTCACCTATGTCTGGAGGTAGGGCGAGTACAATATCTTGAGCATGTGTTGACTAGAGGAGTCCTTAGAGAGTCATCCTAAGGAGGTCGCTCATCTATAATGTTGGACAGTTCGAGAGTTGCTTGAGATGATTGTCCGAGTGAGTGGCAAGTTCCTTATCCAGTGTTATAAACGAGTCTACTGTTACTAAGTTGGTGGGAGAATTTCAAGTAAGGGTCTGCGAGTCGGTGAGTTGAGTGGATGATTCATCTCCCTTGAGCGAGTCTACATAGTCTAAGCTTGACGTCTTTGGGCAAGTTTGATTATTAAGGCATGTAAGATTTAGTCTCACATTAAACAATTGAAAAAAAATGTTGTCATTAAAATGCAAATGTTTGGGTCCTAATCATAAGCTTTTAGGTTGAAAATGGATTTGACTATTAAAATAATAAACCCAACTTTAGTCATCCTTCATATATCAATCTAAGTTTAAAAAATTTTATGAATACCATTTGAGACAAATATAAAATTTTCATTTAATTTTCATTCATGAATAGAAGGAAAAATAAATAGATAAATAAGCAACTAAGGGACTGTTTGGTTGCCTGCATTTAGAGTGTAAAGTAAACCGACAACAGGGAATCTAACTTTTTGAGCGTTTGGTATGATGCAAAGTAAAATTGCAATGCATTTGTAGTGTATTTAAAAATGGTGTATTTGGAATTGGATTTTGGGTAATTCCAAATAATGTATTAAGTATTTTGATTACGTGCCATGCACCGCGCCTCAAAAATACTTTACATTACATTTATTTTATCAAACAAAAATAATAATAAACACATGTATTTGTAGAGTTTTCAACCAAACAACACTAAAGTAATCAAATGATTCTTTTACCTGCATTCATTTTATCTTTTCCAAACAAAACTAAGTAGCATCCAAAAATATCTTGATGAATATAGCATGAATAATTGAGTTTTAACTTGCATGTTGTTGAACAGCATTTAATAGCTCAATTCTCAAGCTCAATGATAAACCTCAACATGAAGTTCATGGATTTAGATGTAGGAACTCTATAGAAGTCATTAGTTTAACTATGAATAGATATTGTGTTAGCTAATATTATTTATTTAACATATACCTAAGTTAAAAATGTTGATGTTCAATGAGTCTGCAAAATCAAATTTCACATTTAACAGTCGATATATGATAAGTAGCAGAAAGAGTCACTCAATGAAAAGAGGCTTGAGTTGTTAAAGGGTGAGAAGTTAGGAGTAGAACATTAGAATGTAAGTAGAGATAGGGAAATGACCGCATCATTACAAAGAAAAGTGAAGATGAGATATTGAAGTTGTTCAACTTCGTAATAACCAAAAAAAACCCTAACTGATCAAATAAGGGTCAATAACAACTTTGGTACAAAGTGCAACACCTACCAAAACAAATGTAGCAAACAAAGTCGATTGCAAACTGCCTTACTTGCAATATTTAGCCAGGGCTAGGAAGAGAGAAACTAAGATAGGGATAGAAGAAGGAAGAAAGAAGAGAGCGAAAGTGAGAGGGAGGGATGAATCGAGAACAAGCCGAACAAGGAGTTCATCAATTAAAACTTAGCACGAGTTAAGGGAGGCAAGGTCATAAGCATGCAAACACCTAGCCTGCGCAGGAACCAAGTGTAGGAGGCTGCATGTGCGGGAGTTCCACCTAGGTGAAATAGTGAACGTCGCTATAGAAGTGGGCATGGGTTTGAGCTGATCCAATGACGAAGACGAGAAGCACAGAGTTTTTCTTTTATATATATATATTTGTGTGTGTGTGTATCTATTAGAAATATATATACTTATAATAATAATTGTATATTGTATAATAATAAAATAAAGGTGTCAAAATAAATATTAAGAAATTATATTAATAAATAAAATAATAATAATAATAATAATATAATTAGTAATAATACAATAATATAATGTTAATTATAGTAATAACTCAATCATAGTGATCTATTAATAGCAATAATAATTAATAATAATAATAATAACAAAAGTAATAATATAAATAATAATCATGAAAAAATAATTCTAATATAATGATAATGATAATGATGACAAGAATGATGTTAAAGATAATCATAATATGAAAATTATTAAAATTGATTTATTTTTGTACGCAATTATGTCTTCACAACTAAAAATATTGTATTCTAAAGAAAGGAATAACCGAGCTTCATTAAAAGTGAGTAATTATATTTTCAGCATTATAATAATTATTTCCTTTCCTCTTAAATCAAAATACACTAATTATTGTGTGTTGCTTGTATGAGAATATTCAAATGATATTGCTAGTGTTTTTATGCTTCTATAAATGCATTGAACAAAGTTTTTATTTGACACCAAATTGCTATTGTAAAATGATTCTTTTATCTAGCTATGAACTCATCATATTGATGTGATGGTTACTCTATTATTTTATAATTGAACCTTGAATGATCTTCCTAATGATAGGTAAAAAATACTATTATTATAAATATGATGAAAGACGTGAAAATAAATATATTATAGAGTAACTGATTGTTCATGTTGGTAAATAGAGTTCACCTTTTTATGATGTTGGCTAGGAATACAATATATTTGTGCACATAAGTGAAAATTATAATGATAATCTGCCCTTATGGGTTTAGTCCCGAGTTAGTTTGGTTATGTGACGATCTGCCTTTCAAGTACACATTTTAAAAGTAACTCCAATAATAGATGTATTATAAAGCAATAAAAATTAAGATATAAAAATAAAAAGAGAAAGAAAACCGTTGTTCATTCTACTCCATTTAATAATTTTTTCTTACCATATCATGACAAAAAGATGATACTGATTTGCTAATAGAAATTGACATGCATACTATTTCTTAATTTTTGAATTACAGTAATTTAGAGATATACTTATCCACTAAGTTATTTAACTCACTCTTCAGTTGATTATTTTTTCCTGAAAATCTCAAATAGCATAAATAAATGATTGATTATTTAACTCACTCTTTAGTAGAAGGTTTATTTCTAGAGCAAAGTAATGTAAATAATATTGAAAGTAATGTACACGATGTTTTACCAAATGAAATATCATATAAATTTACGATGTGAGAATGATTTAAATATACATCCAACCGTCGGTTGTCGCTTAGATATCCAAGCTCCTATGTTGAGTCGTGACAGGCTTGTAGCTCACATACACTATGCAAGAAGATAATGGTTGCATAATTAATTCTTCTTTTTCATGAAAAATAGAGATTACAAACAGTAAGAGTTCAATGTCTCAACAAGTAAATGTTCCGACTCTCGTCAAGGCACGAGGATAACCTAATTTTATATGTTATCATGTAATAGGGGTCCTCAAAGATGTTATTGATAGAAAAACACATGGCAATAGAGTATGACAAATCAGATTGGTGGGGACGCATGTCAAAACTTATTCATGAACTGCTATATGTCAAAATCTTAATGAATGCTAAATTTGATGAGAGGTGATCATAAGAAGTTGAAGTCAAATAAGTAGTTTAGGAGGCCATCAGAAAAAAACTAGAAGAATATTGTTATATGTGTTTCAATCATAACAAAACGTCATCATATAGACGAATCACATTGGCATGCATATGGATGAGTCAGTTGGTCACCATAATGGTGTCTAACAGAAGGTGGGTCTGGTAGGTTGGTGTAAAGTAGATAAAAACAAACAGATTAGCAAGTACTAGGTGAATATAATTGAGCTGGCAAGAAATTGTCAAATAAATGAAGTTGGGCCAATAGGTTATTATCATGTAGGAAGATGGGCCCAACAAGTTGGTACTAGATAGATCGAGACATGCCCATCAAGTTGGTGCCAAATACATAAAAACTATGGGTAGACTGGCGTTGGGTGAATGGTGGTTAACAAAAATAAGAAATAGTGTTTGGTAATCCCTTTCTTCCTTAATGTCTTAGAAATAAGCCCTGGTAGGTCTAATCAATTTAGAGACATCTAACTTTATAAAAAAAAAAATCTTCTAAAATTACACAAAAAACTGCTTTTAAAACTTTCAAAACTAATCTTAGATGAGTTATTGCATGGAGAACCTAGAACTATATATAAATTCATCTTCTTTATCCCTTATTTTTTAACCTGAAAACCTTTACAATCTAGGGACCATATATAAATTCATCTATGTATGACCCATGCAATCTAACTTATATACATCCCAATCCCCTTGCTCAAAACCTAGGTCAATTGAATATGTGATGAAATGATCGTATATACGACCCCTCATTTTATCTTCATCATATATATGATCAACTTATTATAGATAATGTCAATCAATCATATAAACAAATGATTCAAATTAGCACAGTTTTGTCCTGCTTAAAGTGCAACCAACAACAAGCCTTCGTAAACTATTTTTCAAACCAAAATATCTTTAGGGTTGGTGATATGGCCTTTCCATCAATCCAACTAGTCACAAGCAGATCAAATGGTCAAAACATGCCTCTTTTAGCATAAAAGCCATTGACTTTATAATTGCAAACTTTCATCTTAAAAATTACAAAAAAAAAATCAGCATTTTCAAATTAGCTCAAATTCCCTAAAAACACCAAACCAAACCCTCTAAATTATAGAAATGCCCTTATACTTCACTTTAAGCTTAAAATATTTTTAAAACTTTAAAATAAAATACAAGAATATAATAAAAAAATTTCTAGAAAATTCCTTGGCTATGCATCAATGATGCTAAGCTTAATTTAAAATGGGTTAGATTAATTTTCCATTTTCCTTATATTTCCCATTTATAAAAATATTTTAAAAACCCAGAATATCTCAAATGGCATAAAACATGATAAAACAATTAAAAACTCATAAGAAAATGTGGACTACTTCCAATTGAATCCTTTCGATCCTTAGGAGCAAGGTTTGCAAGATTGAAGAGCTTTTGGGCTACCAAAACATTCTATCCTAACCAATTTAATCAAACCTGGCAATCAGCCAAATGATCTTGACCAATAAGATCAATTGCAATTGATCAAAAAATGAAAACTTGATTCCTGCATTGCTTCTTAAGCATTCCAAACATCTTGGTTAAGATCACAACAAAAACTCTTTGTCAGACTCCATTAGATTATCCTATGCTATTCTAAAAATCAAGAATATCACAAAACCATTTCCTGATGAAGTTTATCAAGAGTCCATCCCCAACTAGAGCATCTTGTTTAATTCCATAAACCAAATTGGAACTCTACTATAACCGATTTTAAACCAGTTCTTGGTAGAGTCAGTCAAAGGTCAAGTGTTTCACTTAAATCCTACCTCCACTAAACCCATTTACATCTATCACCAATGGAGTCTTACGTTAGCCAATAAATTACACCTTTCATCCCAGTAAATTTCTAGTTGGTCCCCCTGGACCATAGCTATCTTCCAAGGTCAAATAAAACCTGTCCTTTCTTGATAATGAGTAAAATCAATGTTATATCACTACTAACCATTTCAATCTACTGCAAAATGAATATAGCCTATATTTCCAACCTGATAATGGCGTGGTCAATGCCAAATCACATCCACAGGGAATCCTAAAACCTACAACCATCACTATTATCCTCAATCAGTCAAAAACAACCTACCCACCTGAAGCAAAGCATAATGAACAACAACATTAGCATCATCAGTAAGTCTACTACACCTAGGATCTTCTTTACGTACTCTTCAATCATGTTATTAAGTCATGAATTTTACAACTTTCTTTTGATTGATGGATTAATTTTTTTCAATTTTTCTGCGTTCCACTTGTAGGTTACTCTACGCTACAACCATTGCCTTTTACCATTTCTCCAATACTTGTTGATATGTTGGTACAAAATTTCAGAACATGAATTAACATCCTTCTCTTACATTGACTCAGTAATTGACTCAGGACCTAAACACTGTACTTTGATTAAAAAGTACATGAAGTTTAGCGCAAGGATCAAAAATATGATCTTTCTAGGCAAATATAAAATCTAGAAAATATGTAATGCTCATAAGCTGGGTTATCATCTGTGACCAAAGTGTCAGAATTAAAACTGGTATGTTAGCATCCAGCATCAGCAATAATGTTCTAGACACTGGGAAAGCTATGTCCTTAGTCATGTCAACTATAACAACAACGACTTCAGGAGAGATTAATTCAGTTGGATAGCAAATATGGCTGAAGTTGCCCCTTTCCATATACATCATGAATTTCCATGTATGCTGAGCTCCTTCCTCAAACCTTAAATGATTATTTCAGGAACTCGCTACTGTTTTACTTTCTAAAGAGTAATATGAGCAGCTTCTTATGGTAAATTTTAAAATTGATCTTGGATGACTTAGTTAAAATTGATCTTGGTTAACCGTTTACTCAGCCTGCTTTGACTTTTAGTTCACTTTTCATGGTGATGATAGTTTAAGATCTTTTCACGTTTCGTACACCATCAACAGCAAGAATTACACGTCTAAATACGATAATGCAAAAAATAATCATCAAAAAGAGCTCAGCTCACCACCAAGTTCACTTTTGACTTCTTCGCTTCAAGCAGAGGGGAGCATAGCACATCCGGATTGCCGTACTGGAACTAAGAAGTTCATGGGCAAACTAGTATTTAGTTAATACAATCATTGCAGAGGTTTTATATGTGAAAAAAGACACATACCGCTATAGCTGCAGCATCAGACAACAAGTATAAGAAGTCAACATCATTCTTAACCTTCAAGCATTTGAAACATAAATTAATGAATGAAAAACATACTGAAAAATAAATGGCAAAATAATGAATAAATTAGAATTGTAAGGAAATATGTATTTATGTATGACATTTTCAAAATGAAGACTTCACTAAAACGAAGCCCTTCAAAGAACCTAAATAATTATCACCCAGAATATAAACAAATGAGCTAACGAATAGAAAAACTTTAGCCCTGGATGATCTATATTTTAACAAGGAGATCCATTTAACATTCCCATACAAAAAAAGGATGTAACACGAGACCTTCTTGATATTATTAGGATGGTGTTCAATTATATACATATTGCTCTTTAAAATGCAAAAATGTCTTCGCAGGAATTCTGCTTTAATTAGGAAAAAAGTGTACAATCAAATGCCCTTTCCAAATTGAGTAATTTGACTCATGTTAGGCTTCATATATTCCAGTAATGTTAAACTTGTCCTCAACTCCCAAACATTTTATTGGTATAAGCTCTAGCAATCCTCTCCATAAATGCATATGTATCCATTGGCCGTTCTAGTGGCTGGCTTGCAATCCGTGAGATTGCAAAGCTAGCTGCCTATCTTACCATCTATATCATGTGCCTAAAGGAGTAAAAATCCCTCTTAAATTTTCAGAGAAATAAATAAGTATAAGGTTTTTCATAAGTAAATCAACTGCAATCTAGAATCCTGCTATATAAATAGAAGGACAAGACTCCCAATGAAATACATATAAAATTCAAATCATATCTTCTCTATTCATGGTGTCCAAGCTCTAGGAACAAAAAGTCTTGAGTTTCTTTTTTTCTATTCTACCATCTGCCACCTGCTGCTACAACCAACCTCTAGCCATCCCACCTGTTATCCTCCACAACCGGTTGGTCCATTGCCTAAACTCCACCTCCAACTACCACAGTCACACACTCCATCGAGATAAAACCTGTTTGTCTTGTTTCAAGGAAAACATATTCTATATTAAAAGTTGTTAATCAATCAAATGGTACTAATCAAACCATTTTAGATGAGTACCAAAACCTTCAATCTTAATTCAACTTAAATAAACAATTACTTATGTGATTCTAGATTGTAAAAACCTTCCTCAAAAGAAAGAAAAGTTAAGCCATTTTATTGGCCACATAACAAGGGATGAAAACGTCCTATCTAAGGAATTCAGTAATGCCGCAGTTAGCAAAACTTACATATTCCTAATCACATTCAAGGACATCTAGGAAGTGGTAAAGTAAATGTAATCCACAGTGCATGATGCTGCATTAGCCTATGAGATTAAAGCAAAAATTCACACCTTCAAATAAAGTATACAGTCGGTTACCAAATACTATAAGAAAATGTGAATATGTTGCACAACCTAGATTAATAATAAGTGATTCAAAATGAAATGCAGTAAAAATGTTGTAATGCTACAAAGTTTTGGAAAAGAAGAAATAATCTATAAATTGTCAACTAGACTAAATGATGAATATGACCAAATATGCATTCACATACATAGAAAAGCATCACTTGCTAACATATATGAAGTATTCTCCACCATTAAAAGTGATGAAGGGAGGCTTGGTGTTATGTTAGAAACACCACCCATTATTGAAAATATTGTTTTACTTATCCCTACACCAAATGCCAGTAGAACCAAGCCTGCAAAACTAAAATGGGTCCTCCAAGATCCCATAGTCAAGAAGGCATATTCTTCAACTAATGTAAAAAGATATGACATACAAAAGACATCAATAAGAAATATCAAGGGAAGCCTCCATATCAAAACCAGTCCAGACATCATCAAAAACATACTAAATCCCTAGAAGAAAAAGTTGCCACAAATATAGGACTCGATCAAAAAGAAAACAAGAACCTTCCAGACAAGAATTGATAAACCAATGGTACATGATCTATGAATCAATCAGACAAGTATTCCACTTCATATCTTATACTTGAGAAATTTGGTCAAACAAAATTTTAATGATAGACTCAAGAGTAGTTGTTCACATTACCAACTCTTCCACCAAATTCTCTTCTCATATGCCCTACTTAATAAAAAATTATAAAATAAATGTAAATGATATAACCCTTACTTCTATTGCCGAAATGGGATTCATGAAACTCTCACATTCACTTTCATACTCATATTACTCCACAAACCAAAATTATCCATGAATCTATTATCTTTTCAAAAACTAACATTTAACCTAAACTGTTGTAATATTTTGATTCAATGTTTATTTCAAGATTAAACTATAATGAAGATGATGGTGTTGACCTCCACATATGGTTCACAAGTCAAATGAGCCATGGAGGTTAAAATAAATGATTAATGAGATAAAGTATCATATAAATTGAGTTTAAAACCCCCTAATCGCGGTCGGATTCGATCAAATTCGCTTCGATTTGAAAATTCGGCTTCGTAATGCATCGAAAATATTAAAACTAATTAAATAGAAAAATATCAAATCAATTAATAACCGATCAAATAATTAAAATCAATTTTTAATAAAATTACGTGCATATCAAAGTTGGGAAGCCCGGACGACGTCCGAACGACCTTCGTTCGCAAAATTGATCGCGTCATTGTCGCCGAAATGTCGAAACCTATCAAACGATGACTTCCACGGTCGATTCGACAAAGTCTACGCAAACGTCGATCGGTTCGAGTGCGACGTCACACAATTCAAGCTCAATTTCACGGCCGTTCAGGCGTTATTTAAATGACCTCCTCGATCAGCGTTACGTCACTCGAAAATATCTAAAATCGACACCTATATTGCTAGGGTTTATCGCATGACGTAAATTCACAAAATTTGGCGCGAAATTACGTTAATTTATAATTAAAAAAGATTAGCGGCTATTTAATCTCTTAATCCCTCTTAATACTTATCCTAATGCAGCCGCCCAAGCCTACCTATTAAATTGGCCGCCCTACTTTTCCTATTGGATGCCGCTTAAACCACCAATCAGGATTTGCGGTTTAACCCTAAATCCTCATACTCTTGGCCAAAGCCCCCATTCACGTGATTCTCCCTCTCACGCAACTCTGTTCTCACGCGACCTACGGCAAGCTCTCTCGTCCTATGCTCCTTATCTCTCGGTTCTTCCCTCTCGTCTCGGGGAGACTTGAAATCGAGGCTCGACCAAAAGTCTCCCTTTCCTTTCCCTTTCTGGTTTCCTCTGACTGACCAACCCTAGTTCGACTGAACCCTTTTCTTCCCTTCCTCCCTTGCAAATCAACATCTCCAGGTTGTCTCTCTAACCCTAAGCTTATTCTTACGCATTTGAGTTTCTTTGGAAGTTAGGGTTTGGTAAATCCATCTTGTTCTATGCTTAAGATGACATTAGGATTTTACTCTTGAGATTTGGAATGAGGTATTGTCCAAATCTCTAGTTTTATGCAAGCATTGGTACATTTCTATGCTTTGAAGCTTCGTTTAATGATGCAATTTGATGACTTTCTCTTTATGATTCATTTAAGGGAGTGTGAGGAGCAATGACATAGCACTTACATGATGTGAATGACTTATAGCAGATTTCCCTACTTTTTTTTTTTTTTTAAATCGGGTCCTAAAATGGCCTTCAAAATATAGAGGGTCGGGTTTGAAACTTTCTTCTTGAGATCTTGAACTTGAAAAGATATATTTTTTTATAGTTTAAAAAAAAATAAAACATCCAACATTAAAGAGAAATGACAAACCAAGTTAAAGATCTTCTTACATGCATATACATATGATATGTCATTGAGAGAAAATAACAAAGAAAAAGTTAATCTTCCCTTAGACTTATATTTTTGTCATCCAAATATTAAAGAGAAATGGCAAAGAGAAAGTTAATCTTCCCTTAGACTTATATTTTTGTCATCCAACATTAAAGATAAATGACAAACCAAGTTAAAAATCTTCTTACATGCATATACATGTGGTATGTCATTGAGAGAAAATGACAAAGAGAGGTTTGATGGGATGACACAAGTCTCATTTGTTTGGCCTCATGCTAAGGGGCTAATCATTATAAATAAGATAGAATCCTTCTCTTATGAAATTTTACTCTCTCACTCATCCCCATTTTCTCACAAGATATATTACAAGTCTAAATCCTCTAAGGGAGTCTACTCAACTTGTAAAGGAAAGGATCCAATTTATATCATATTAACTTGTAAGTCCTTTCAACTTGATATTTTAGATTTATCCATCATCATCTCATATGAATAAAAATTTGATAATAAAGCAAGATTTAGATCATGCAACAATAAGAACATCTCTTTCCCTTTTCTTTCATATGTAAAGATTATTGTCAAATGAACAAGTAAGATAGGAAGTATATAAAGATTATTGTCAAATGAACAAATCTTATTTCATGACTTA
The DNA here is from genome assembly GCA_021442155.1 of Cymbidium sinense. Classification (NCBI taxonomy): domain Eukaryota; kingdom Viridiplantae; phylum Streptophyta; class Magnoliopsida; order Asparagales; family Orchidaceae; genus Cymbidium; species Cymbidium sinense. The sequence goes on along the minus strand of CM038219.1, from coordinate 116,072,871 downwards.
GGCAAGGGAGGCAATTATGTCATAAACATATCTTCTTAATAAAGATATTTAATTCACATAGCACATGAAGTGTTTTATTTTCAAATGACTCATTCATGTAGCATAATCATCATTTAGATAAAGGAGATTTGAATTTTAAGCAAACATTTGCCTCATAATATAAAAATTCAAGTGGCAACTGAGTTAAGCATTAATACATTGATAACACATCATAATTCGCTGGTAGAATAGTTTGCATGATATTAAGCTAAATGCACATATGTATGCCATGAAGGTTCAAATAATAACTTAAACATTTGCATCTCTTTTTTTTTATCAAAATTTTCAACACCTCCCATCCGCGTATCGAAAACTGACCTTCCACCACGCCCAGAAAGGCGTGCGTGGTAGGTGTCGTGAGGCATTTATTTGCACGCCAAGAAAAGCGTGCATGGGTTATAACTAAGATTTCCATAGCGTTGGAATAATGCATACAACTTATATCAACAGATTTTCCTGCGTTGAACAACGCGTGAATGGTAATTATCACATATTTCCGCATTGGGATGTATACAATATATCACAGATTTCCCGCCACATTGGAACAGCGTGAAGTACTTATCACATATTCGGATTAGACAATGTGAGCGGCTTATAGTAATAGATTTCCGTCGCACAAACGTGAGCAGTACTTATCACAAGTTTCCCCGCCGCATTAGAACAATGTGAACGGGTATTTATAACAAATAATTTTAAACTTGCATTTACACATAAGCGTGCATGTGAAATACAAAAAAAAGAGAGCAAGCGTGAATCGTTATAGTTGAAGAGCTATTGTTTCCTATGGAGATTTCATATTTGTTTGTGTTGTTGTTCCAAATATTGAAGAATTCAGGGAAAAAAAAAGAGATGTGGAAAATGGAATGATAGTTTTCATTTCTTATGCTATTAAAGCTAAGGAATCCGCTGGAATTATTATTATGTTATATGATTTTTCTATAAAAAAAATAGTAATGAAAGAAGGAGCTTATACATATTGGCCCAATGTGAATGTTTGCTCATTTCTCTATCACTAATTCATGGTGAGATGTAGCTTTAGTGGAATTCTCCAATATACAATTATGCCTTTAACTAAAATCTGAAATTTTAAAGCTTATGAGTGAGCTTATTGTGGCTTTAACTCTCTTGTAATTGTTGATCAATAATAGGCTCTATTCTTGTCTTTCTCCAGTAAAAGAAAAGTGTTATTTTAATTGAATTTGAAAATTCAAATTTATGTATATGTTATTTCCTAAAAAAATAGCGAGAGGGGAGGAAGGAAAATTATTTGTTGGGGGGCTCTTCATTCTATTACATATTGTTTGTTAATATGGAGATGAAGATTTGGGCAAAGTTTGTTTTCAGATTTCTTTTCTTGATTTGGAAAATTCAAATGCAAGTATTATCTCATATTTGAGTTTCTAGATTAGGTTTTGCCAATGTTCTACTAAATCTGAATCCTCTCTTCTCTGTTGGGTTTATGTAATGTCATGCTTAATGTAGCTATTCATTTTTTTTTTTATGGCTCAAACTCTTGTGGCTAATCATCATGAGAGATGAAAGCGATGCTAGAGGTAAACAAAAGTGAATGGAATTTTTGTATTTCCTTCATAAGAGTATGAATATGTTTATACTCCTTACTTTAATGCCTCCTCAAGCTTATACAAGCATTAAAAGAGTGGTAAATTTCAAATTTATAAATCTCTTTTTGTGAAACTAGAAACTTCTTCCTTAGATCTCATGACATGTTATGGAAGGTTGAATGTTAGCTACACTTGGCATAAACCTTTGTTCCACTTACTGATTTCTCTTACACAAAAAAAATGAAGTATATGGTCTTAATCTGGAGGGTTGAATATTAATTATGCGTAATAAGTAAAGCATGTGTTTATAGTTTAACACATAAATGTTATCTTGTTCATTAAAATTGAAAAAGTTATTTCATCTCTCATCTTGAAACAAAAAAGGGGAAGAAATGACATACGCAATAAAAGTCATGTGATGATTTCTTATTAATAATGTTTCTATGCAATGCACATGTAAATGTCATATGTTTTGCCTAAGTACATATACATGCATGCTTATGTGTAAATGCAAACTTAAAATTATTTGTTATAAGTACTCGTTCACATTGTTCCAATGCGGCGTGGAAACTTATGATAATTACGTTGTTCCCTAATGGGAAATCATTGCTATAAATCATTCACTGTTCCGTCGGCGAAAAAACTTGTGATAAATACGTATTCGTTGCTCCGGCGTGGCGGAAAATCTATAAATGCCGTTACATTGTTCCAATGCGGAAACCTGTGCGTGTTCGCGTTGTTCCGGCGTGGCGGAAAAAATCTGCTATAAGTACTCATTCACATTTTTTTGCGACGGAAAATTTGTGATAAGTGCGCTCACATTGTTCCGTGCGGAAAAATATCGTGATAAATCGCTTCATTGTTCCGTGGAAACCTTATGATAAGTACACGTGTTGCGTTGTTAGCGTGGCGGGAAAATCTGTTATATATAAGTATTTGTATGCGTTGTTCCAATCTACTGAAATCTTATGTTATTATAACCCATGCGCCTTGGCGTGGTGCGGCGAATAAATTTTCGACGCCGATGTCTCGACACCACTGCACGCCTTTCTTGGAGTGGTGGGAAGGCCTCTCCGGCTCATATGCGAGGATGGAGGAGCTGAAAATTTTGATAAAAAAAAGATATGCAAATATTTAAGTTATTATTTGAACATTCATGTCATACATATGTGTATTTGTGTTTAAAACATCCAAACTAATCTACCATGTAATTATGATGTGTTATCAATGTAATGTTTAACTCGGTTGTCACTTGAATTTTCATATTATGAGGCAAATGTTTGCTTAAAATTCAAATCTCCTTTGTCTAAATGGTGATTATGATACATGAATGAGTCATTTGAAAATAAAATACTTCATGTGTCATGTGAATTAAATAGTCTTATTAATAAGCATATGTTTATGACATAATTGCCTCCCCTTTGCCTAAGTCATGAAATAAGATTTGTTCATTTGGCAATAATCTTTATATACTTCCTATCTTACTTGTTCATTTAGCAATAATCTTTACATACTTATGAATAGTTGAAAATAGAAAGGAAAAGAGATGTTCTTATTGTTGCATGATCTAAATCTTGTTTTATTATCAAATGTCCATTCATATGAGGTGATGATGGATAAATCTAAAATATCAAGTTATAAAAGACTTACAAGTTAATATGATATAAATTGGATCCTTTCTGCAAGTTGGGTAAACTCCCTTAGATGATTTAGGATCGTAATATATCTTGTGAGAAAATGGGGAGGAGTGGGAGAGTAAAGTCTTCATAAGAGAAGGATTCTCTCTTATTTATAATGATTGGTTATATAAAAATAGCATTCTACCTAATGAATATTCATTCTACACCCATAGATAAGTGTCAAATTTATATCTTGCATGAGTGGCTTTATACTTGGACAAATGGGCTTCTAAAATGTCATTTTAAATAAATTTTAATCATCTTTTAGTTTGCTGATTGGTCATATAAAAATGGCACCTAATGAATATTCATGCTACACCCATAGATAAGTATCAAACTTATATCTTGCATGAGTGGCTTTATACTTGTACAAATGAGCTTCTAAAATGCCATTTTGAATAAATTTCCATCTTTTAGTTTGTTGATTGGTCATATAAAAATGGCACTATACCTAATGAATATTCATGCTACACCCATAGATAAGTGCCCAACTTATATTTTGCATGAATGACTTTATATTTGTACAAATGGGCTTCATGCTAAATACTTAAAATGATTCATTGTGCATATTCAAAGAGTTGTGGCATTCTATTCAATTTGAATGTCTTTAATATGCAAGTTAAATGAAATTTATGCTCACTTTATGAAGCAATGTTCCTTTTGCTTAACCATTTGATTTATACAAATACTTTGAAAGAATCAAATTCATACTCTACAAAATAGATGCTTGATTTGTTAAAGAAACGGATACATCTTGATCTCAGGATAAGTGGTTGAAAGAACCAAATCATATCATTTAGAGCATTCACTTAGTTTATAATGTGTATTAACATGCAAGTATCGAAAAGAGATATCTTATAGATAGATCTATACTGACTCATGAATAGTTGAAAGAGTCAATAACTTATAATCTTATAGAGCACGCTACATCAATGGCACACTGAAATGGTCAAATTATTTGACGAGCATCTACATTTGATTTATGATTTTAGGTATCAAATTATGTTTGTAATTCGACATTTATGTAAATGCCAAACACTCAATCACTTAACATTTGATTTCATTCAATATTTTAAAAAAATAGATCGTATGTATGTTGAAGTATTCATTAGATCAATATCTGAAAGATATGCAAGTTATATGCAAAATGAAAGAACATATCTTCTGCTTAGGTTTTTGGCGAGATTAGGGTTAACAAAATCCAAAAATGCTACATCAAAATTAACATTTGTAATCTGGCATCTACACTTCAACATAGACATTTTAATGTCCATACAATATTTTAAAAAAGAACAAATACCCGAATGTATGTTGAAGTGTTAACTGAGTCAGATAAAAAAATGAACAGATACTACATTTCCCGGTTTGGTCTTAAGATCAGGTCCGTGTTAACAAAACCTAAAAATTCATATCAAAACTCATGTTTCTATTTTAACGCATACATCATGTCAAACTCAACTACTTCAACTTAAACATTCACATGTCCATATAATATTTTTAAAAGAATAGAGACATGTAAGTATGTTGGGAGTATTTATCAGATCAAGTATCTAGAAAAATATGCAATCCAAATGCAAGATAAAAAGAACAGATGCTACACTCGATTTAAATCTTGGGGCCAAGTTAACAAACGAAAATCCGATATTATAAGAATTTCAAGTAATAATATATATTAAGATATAATATAAATAAATCTACGTAAAACTTGAAGTTCTCAAGAAGAAAAATCTCAAACCCTCATACATGTTAGCTAGAGTTGAGGTTTGAAGGGTATCTTCTTGAGAAGAACTTCGTCCATTGTAGAAAAATAGCGAGCAAGGTCTATTAACCGATATTAGTCCTATGATCGAGAAAGGTGATTACTATTAAAATTCAAAGAATCAATGATCATATATTCAAATCTAAATCAATCATGAAATGATCAAAAATTCAAATAAAAATAACAAAATATAAATAAAATGAAATTAATTATTTAAATTAAAACTTAAAATCAATTCACCCTCCATTTGTTTATCGTGGGTGATAAATTAAAAAACTTTGCTCGCAGAGCCCGTCTCAAATCAATCATAACTATTTTCACTCAAATAATCTTAATCTTGGCCGTAGGGCTGGCGTGTCCTCTGTCCAGCGTGATTTTGCATAAAATGGCACCACATAAATGGCGGTTACGAGCCTCGGCCGGTGATTAGCGATATGACACTAAATTACAATCACTCCCAGATGTTCCACGCTTTCTCTTTTATGAAATGTAGAATATATTTGATTGGACAAAATTCTATGTTAAGGTTGACTTATATTTGTCCTTAGACAAACTGGCTCTACAGACGCTTGGGAACATGTGTTATTGTGAGGATCTTTCGGTCGGGTTGTACTTCTTCTCATAGCGGACCAAGGGCCGCGAATGATGATGGAACCATGGGATCTCAGATGGGCGTCATCATTCCCCAACAAAGTTTTAAATTAAAGTAATAAATTTCATAAATCCTAAACATTCATCTTTATATATCGTTATTTAATAACTCATCGACTAACCAAATCAAAGTGTTATCTCAAGATTGGCTTATAGGGCTTGTACTATAGAAACCTAACCTATATTAAAAAAAGTTCTCACCAAATGAGGATGAAATCTCACTGTAATCTTATCTTATTCATCGCCTCAAAAATTACATTACATAAAACAACTCTTTTCAGAGGGTGGGTAAATTTTCGGATCCACGAATGACATGCTAAAGAATGAGATGTACTTGATTATCTGGATAAAAAGTAGGAATCACCTACCTGTTCTTACTTTTTTGAAAATTTGGATACAAGAAAAGCACAAATTTGGCTCCACTATATTTAGATGGATCACCATTTTTAGTTAACTATACTCCATATTTCAACTTTATTCAATAAAATAAAAGTTGACAAGTTACAATATGAGGTGTGCTAAATGGCCGAACATAATAAAGTTTCCTGCCCCCAGGCTCCTCAAAAAGCTCAGTACATTTTTCTCTAATCCACATTGATGCCTACAACCTTCGTATTATTATTATTAATTAGGCTAGATGGTTCATGACTTTCATAGACAATTTCTCACACATCACCTAGCTTTTTCACATAAAAATAAATCTCATATAAGTACAATCTTCCCCATATTGCATAAAATGATCCCTATAGAATTTGAAATTAAATTAAACATTTAAGATTGATAATGGAAAGAAATATTTTGATCAAGTCTTATCTTCTTCAGCCATGAAAATGTCATTAATTATGATCATTATGTACATACATTTCACAATAAATTTGGGTCAAAAAAAAAAAAAGAAACACGGCCATCTTCTTGAAACCACTAGACCTTTTGTCTTTAAAAGGTATATTCCAAAATTTTATTGAGGGAAACCACTTTAACTGCTACATGCCTAATAAATCACCTTCCTAGCACACGTTTACAAAACAAAACACCTATTAAAACCCTCAATAAAAATTTTTTAGATATATAACAATCATAGCTTCCACTAAAAACTTTTGGTAGTATTGCATATGTCCATCAAAACACTAAATCAATTCCAGCCATAAGATGCATCTTCATTAGATACTTCTTAACTCAAAAAGGGTATGAGTGTTACCATCACAATACCAAAAAAGTCTTCATCTCTCATGATTGTTGAAAATCAATAGTTTTATACCCAAGACTATCTTCAAGGGAGCCTAAAATGAAGACAACTCCTGACACTTAATTAACCATTCGACACAAAAAGCCTCAAGTAGCTCTAATAGAAATCCTTCCAATGAAATAAACCTAAATCATTACTATAGGTATACTCAAGAAGAAAGAAAGAAGAGTCGAACACTAAGTATGCTCAACCATCTAGACACATGAAAGATCAATCACCAAAATGTGAAGGTATGATCTCTATCCCTGACATTCAAACTCATCATGATATCAATCTTCCTCACATTGAAAAAGGTAACCTAAAAATGTACAAAACATCCATCATTTCAGTTTCCAAACAAAAAAATTACCTAACTGAAATAAATAATATCATGATTCCAAGAACCATCCAATAAATACTTGAGAATAGAAAATTTAAAAAAGGACATGATTTATAATTGAGCGCCCTAAATGAGAACCAAATGTGGGAGATAGTAATTCAAAGGAAAGAAATAAATTGAATGTAAGTGGGCATACACTGTCAAATATAACGCAAATGGGATATTGATGTAGCACAAAAGGACAAAAGCATGGAAAGATAACGCTAAGCATGGAGGAGCAATAACAAGAAGAAATTTGAAGATATAAGATTGAATATTGGGATATTTTTACTTCATTTTTATGATTTTATGTAGACTTGGACTTATGTATTAGTTTCTGTATGGATTTATGTATTAGAGTTGTACCGATATGTTATTTATGAAGATATATGAAAAGAGGGGTAGAAATTAAATATAATTAAGTAAATATTTATTTGCATTAACTAAATACAAATTTACACTTTTCCTCTTGTATTGGCTGGCCATTCTATAGGAGGTAGTAATTATGGGGCAGTTACGACTACTCCAATTCAAACTCTTTGTGTGTGTAGTAAGTGAGGTAAAAAATATATATAATGCTTATTTGTGCGAATGAGAGTTTGTTTGCTTTTTGAATGAAATTTAGAATTGAGATTCCAAGGTGTTGGGACTTGGTGGCTAGCCAATCAACAAAAGGACTTGGTGACCCTTGAAAGAGGAGGATTGGCGATCCTTCTTGCAATGCAACTTTGATGAGTAATTTAAACTTTGTTTATTGATGTTTTCTAAAAGTTTTTTTTGTGTTGTGTTGTGGATGTATTATACTATCGAGAAAAATTAATCTCCATGAATTTCCTCCACAAAAAGAACTTTAATCTGAGTATAATCATGGTCAGCTAGGTCTGGGATGAAAAGATCTATTATGGTTAGTATTGCCATTTGGTGCATCTAAACCCCATGAAATCAGTGAAAATCTCCAAAATTATAGTTAACATCTTTTTTTCCACAACCAAGAATTAATTGGCATTTAATCCCATTATTTTGCTAAGTTTAATCAACCCTAAGTGTGATTTTAGTTAGTCGATTAGATAGTTTTTCCAGCAGGCAAAGGAGAAATTCACAAAAAAATACCTAAGCCCCATGAAATTGTATGTAACTTTTCAGATCACAAATAGATATCATTACCTACAAATTGCTTTTGATTTCAAGTGATTTGAGCCTCTAGAGAGGAAGTTCTAGTTGTTTGAAGTTGATTGTCTAGAATTAATTATGCTCTCTGTCATGTGTTGGTCAACCCAAGATACTTGTGTATTCTCAATATCACTCCAAATCAAACTCTACAAAGACCTTCGCTGCTCTATTAGGCATCTTAAAAGAGCCCCCATCAATCACTTGGGCCACCCCAAGTGATCCAATCCCAACCCACACCAGCCACTAAAATACATAAACTAATGGCAAAAGGCTATACTAAAATCCATGTAATAAATTATGGAGAAACTGTTGCACTTGTCGTGAAGCTAAATACTACCTAAGTACTTCTATCTTCAGTGGCCAACCTCAACTAGTCCTTAGAATAGTTATATGTAAAAAAATGCATTCTAATATACCAAACTAGAAGAAGAAACCTTTTTGGAACCTCGACTAGGTATAATTGAGATTTAAACACTAATCATTTATGCAAGTTGAAAAAACTCTATACAAGATCAAACAATTCCCAAGAGTAAAATCTCAAAGATCACACTCTATTCATAAAGAAATCCAATGAATGCAAAATTATAATTCTCAAAGCATATGTAAATAACATAACCATAACAAGAGACGATGCGGAAAAAAAACATCTAAATAATTTAAAATCAAAATTTGAGAAGACTCAAATATATCTTCAAAGTTGAAACAGCCCACTCAAAGGCTTAGATATTCACCTATTAACAAAATACATCATTGATCTATTAAATGAGATAGATATGCCAACCATTAGAAGTTCCAATTGGCTACTACCACAAATTTAGAGAGGCAGGTGCTAGTTCAAAAGTTAAGGTGGTATCAAAGACTAATTGAGTGTCACGACCCGGCCCAGGAGCTTGGAATATCAAGGAGAACAGACTGACGGATAAAGAAAACTTACATACTTTCGATCTTAAATAAAATCTCCAATCATACAAGATCTGATCAATCCAAATGATTTAAAATTTGTCACACATATATATATCTTAACAAAGTTCATATGACATATAATTTAAACATAATTCAACATAACTAATATAATTACCATCTCCTCTACGGCGATAAATAACCCTCCTTCTATTTAGTTAGGATATTAAAAAATTAAAAATATAATTATATAAATTATTTATTTACTTACCTTCATATCCTCGGCTTTGCCCTAGGACCCGTTCGAGCGGATGGATGCACGCATGCGCCTCTTCCTTTCCTCCCGCGCAAGCCTCTCTCGTCGGGGCAAGAGCCTCCTCGGCGACCCGGCGTCAGCGGTGGACGCCTCACTCAACTAGGCACCCATCCCTCCTTCCTCGGTCGGCGGCACCAGAAGGGCCACATCTTCTCCTCTCGTGCATGCGGAAGGTTCACGCACGAATTTTCCTTCTTCTCTTTCTCCCTCTCCCGTTTCCTCTCTCTCGTTGGGAGTTCTGTTTGAAAAAACACCACTTTTGACTTTTCCACTCATGAGGCCAACCGTCGTGGCGGTTGATTTTCATTTTATTTTATTTTATTTTATTTTTCTTTTCTAACTTTCGGTTATTACAATCTCTCTTATAAAATTTCGTCGCCAAAAAAATAACAATAATAAATAAACATACCTTTATTTAAACAATTGAGATAAAGTTCTCGATTGATTCCTTCTCCCACGTAGCTGACTGATCCATGTTTCCACATTACACGGAATTTTTCTCTATTCTCAGATGCTTAACATCATAATCTATAATTTTTCTGCTTCCATTAAATATAAGATCCGTTGAATATCAATCGATCCGCTAATTTTGCTGTTTATCATGGATATATTTTCATAGAAATATTGAACATATAGCACTCAGATGCAGAAGGTAGAAAGCGCTTATAAGCCACTTTACCAATTCTTTTCAAGATTTCATATAACCAATATACAGCTCAACTTTCCAACTTTGTCAAATCGTTTTATACCTTTCATGGGGTTGACTTTAAAAAATACAAATTCTCCTCACTTCCCATTCCCCTGCCTCTTCCGCCTCTCTTCTTTCTTTCCTCATACAGAACAACAAGTCAATTTATCAAGACTCCTCGCCCGCTTTTCGTTTCACCGAACCATTACACACATTACCTCGTGGAAATCCCATTTACCTCCATCTCTGTGCTCACCAGTGCCTATCACATATTGAGTCCCCTTTCAACACCTACAATCCACTAGAAGCCAAACTTGCTCTTTCAACCCAAACCATCCCATCCCCTCATCACACCGAAGCTTGCTAGCCCCTCATTCCTCCATATTGGCAAACCCTTCTTCCTATCCACAAAGAAGCCTCTACTTGTCACGTGCCAGAACTGACCTCACCCACTCCACTTGCCGTGACACCTCACGATAACTCTCAATCTTGAAAGCTGCAACCTACCCGAACCCTCCATCAGCCCTACCGACAACAACCCTCCTTAGCTCCTTTTCTAGCTCTTGTAAATTAATTTTGGCTAAGGTAACATAGAGGAATTAGATTCCAATTTTATGGGAATTAATGTTGCAATCTTTATGTTATTAGAAATTAAAATTTGCTTATGCTTTACTATCAAATTGCTATTTCATCGATTAAATTTGAAAAAGTAACAATGCTTTGATGTTTTAGTGTGAATATGGTGAAGTGGAGTGTGAGTTTGTTGGGTATCCATGTTATCATTTGTTCTTTGATAATTTCAAGTAGCAAAAAAGTGGATGAAACAATGATAGGCAGCTGGAGTCATCACATTTGTGTCCTATCATCTCGCCTCAATGCATATGTAAAAAAAAAATTGTGATAAATGTTATAACCTTCAGTACCCGTTTGTGAATACTTCAATATGGCAGAAAAACTTGCTAGATTTAAGTACTCGTTCGCATTGCTTCAACACGGGGAGAAAATTAGGATGCTCCTTATTCAAGTGTTGAAGGCCTATGCGACACTTTCCATGAGCGTGATAAGTACAAGTCCCTCTTAGCTGAGGTGTCCAAAGACAAGAAAATTAGGATGCTTTTCATACAAATATTGAAGGCATATGCGCGCTTCCCATAAGCGCGGTAGGTATGAAGATTCCTTCGATCGCGGTGTCGCAAAACACCTACCATGCACGCTTTTCATAAGCATGGTGGAAAGGCCTTGGCACTCCCGAAGCAACCCTCTAAGCAGGGACGATATCGGGATGCTGCTGAAATTTTCAGTAAACTAAACTCACAAAGAACATAGAATTAATACAATTTAAAAGGGCTTTGATATGTTGCAAGGTGAAAATAATTGAAATTCAAATCATAAGATAAGCACTTGGAACTACCATTAACATAACTTCAAATAAATCATTTAGAGAGGCTCAAGTTGGTTATGAATTAAATCACAAAGAATTTGATAATTTGCCTATTGAAAAAGATGTGATATGATAGCTTGTTAGCAATTGTAGAAGAAACTCTTTCTAATGATCGCTTGGAATGTAACACACATTTTGTTGATTGAATTAATAGAAATCCAAGAGGAATTTGAGCTAAGTTTGAATGATAACTTATTAGCAATTGCAAGCTAAACTTTCTAATGTGTATCTAATGATGCAATATCATACATGAAAGGATGAAGATGATTGAGTTTAGGCAAGTCATAAGTAATTCAGATTGAGGAATAAGAAACCTGCATGCGATCAAATAGCTCCATTGTGAGCATACTTAAAATCAAAAAATTCATCAATGAATGTGACTGAGAGAGATGTCTTCATTAAACACTAATATAAAAAGGCCCTTTTCCTTGAAGCCTTCTTGAACATTCAAATGAATGCAATGTTGCGCATATTCAAAGTGATATTGCATTCCATTCAATTTGAACATCTTTGGCATGCATGCAAACATTCAAATTGAATGAGCTTCATTAATGCTTTATGACGGCAACATTTTACTTATTTTATTAAGAGACAACTTTATGTTTGATCTCATTACATCGATACATGTGTAAACCATTCAAATGATAAAATAGCACGTCCATTAAAGCAACACAACATTCAAATGTGATGTTTTAAAACTCATGCAAATAGCTTAAAGTGGGATATACAAACGTGTTTTGAAGAGTTTCTTAGGTTTAACTTCAAACGCTCAAATACTCCATGAAATGAATGAATGCAAATATGAAAATATTTAAAATCAATTATCTATCGACATGGGCTAAATTCCTAGCCTGATGTTTGAGGATGCTACGCAAGTTAAATGTGATATTAATTTAGGTCATCTAATATTAAAAGGGGTATGAGTGTGTCATAACTTTACATTGAAATCTATATAAGGATGGGATAATTATGGAATGTATCTTGTCAACATAGTCAAGTTATTAACCTCGTCAAGTTGATTTGATCCTCCTCCTAATTAGGACTAGAGTCGACATGATTAACACTTTTTAACAAAGTCTCAATTGATGCATTTTAATGACAATTAAGGTTGAAATAGATCCGAGTTTATGAATACAATTCAAATTTATCAATTATATCCTTTCATTTGCATATAGATTTATAAATAGAATTGGTATTTGGTGACACAACCATTCATTTCTTAAATTATAAAATATAATAGATCAGATCCTCTATTAAGGAAAATAGTGCGACAAGATCTATAATTTAGTCAATGTTCAAATCTGATTAAGTGACATTTGGTCAAACATCATGGATCCAATCCTCTGCAAATCAATGTGTAGAGTTGACAATATCTTGACACCTCAAGTAAGTTTAGATCTTCACACAAGTTAGGTATGATCCTTTGCTAAGCAAAGTTGATAGGGTATATACCCCGATGATAGCTGTGTTGAATGAAGATTCAACTGGACGGGTTTAGTATTATCATAATCTCTTGAAATTTCAATGCTAAATTATTTCAAGTTCAAATCTCTATTAATTATTAAATGATTAAAGATATTTAGTTCAATGATATTCATCAAATGAAAATCATCATTTAAATACTTAAAGTAAATCCACTCCATCCACCCATCTGTAATCGTTTGTTGGAGATGATAAATTAAGAAAACTTTAACTCGCAAAGGAGTCAATATCAAGTCGAGTGTATTTTTATATTCACACTCAAATAATCTCATGTCAGTAAGGACGTGACCCGTGTCCTCTATCCACACGGTTTAGATAGTAGGCTCCACATATTATGTGGTTAAAATCATAGTCTTTTGATTGGCTGATTTGGCCCCTCAATGACTCCATTATATTACAGTCATAACTATAGCATATGTTTCTCAATGGCTTCGTCCCTTGAGTAATGAATTATAGGGTGCACTTGAAAGGGCAAAAAATCCTATGTTAGCTAAGGTGAACTCTTAAAATTATCTCATTAGATAAATATCACCCTAAGTCTATAAGGTCTCCTTAGATGATGCAACCCATGACTGCGAACAAGGATCCTTCAATCAGGTTGGGTTAACTACATCCTCTAGTATCTAAGGCCGACAAGACGAGATCTTGATGACGTGTCATCATTTCTCCAACCATCGACTTTAAAAACGATAATGAATTTCATAAATATTTTAAACTTATCATAACCATAGATCTTGATCGGGCATGTCATCATTTCTCCAACCATCGACTTTAAGCTAACGATAATGAATTTCATAAATATTTTAAACTTCACTCACTGCTACTATACGCTAAACAATAACGACCTATCGACTAGCCTTAATCGAAAGTTTTCTCTCAGCAGCATTGGGAGGGGTAATTAACTATAGGTGCTTGCGCCTATTGGAAACCTGGAACTAGATCTAAAGTCCTCACAAAATAAGGATAAAATCTCTAGATAGCGACTTATTTACTATCTCATATGCTTTCTGAAAATTTGACCAATATTAATTAAACTCCCTTCATTGAGAGGTTGAACATGAATTTTTGAAGCCCACAAAAATAAATGAGTGCATATTATATAATATCTTCCTTTGTTCCCAACATAATTAGTAGTTTTTATGGATAAAAATTACTAATTATGATCTAAAATCATGATATATAAGAAATGGGGAAAGACAAAAATAACATACACAAAAATTCAAATCATTTCCCTCGATTGAGTATCAAATACCCAATACTCATAGAAGACATGAAAGGCCAATCTAGGAAAGCCATGGCAAGCACAAGGCTTTAGCTGGGTCTTGTTCAATAAAATTAAATACTCAATTTTACCCAGGCCGAACTGTTATCAGATCCATGCAAAGCCACAACAAAAATAAGTAAAATGAAAAAGAAAAAAGGACCTATACTGTTTTGATTAATAACAAGTACGCTACAAACAGCAATTGAACCAGTAACAGACTCGAGGTAAAATGATGATATTCTTAAGGAACACCAACATTATAGAAACTATTTGAAGTCTAATCCGAATGAATGATTTATTTATTTATTTATTTTTACTTGAAGAAAGTAGATGATGATCCTGTTATAAGTATTTTAGGCAAAGCAATTTATCATATATTGCAGTCACATCCAAGGTTTCAATTCTAATATATCTAGAATTTAGCCAGAATATTCAGCGTAATAAAATACCATAGAAGCACCAAACAAATCCTTTACTGCTACTCCATCCAATAGAAGTTGTTGGTCGACAAGCTTGGTTATTTCTTGAAGCACAGCTTTACATTCAGGACCAGCTGAATCACCAACCTGATAAGAAGATAAATAAGGGAACACACAACCCGCATAAAATATAACAAATGCCATCCTTGAAACGTAATGACAGGTTAAAATGCTAAAAATTAGGAACATATCGATAAAAGAGCATTCAGATACCTGCTGGTCAAACTCGGAGAAGTTGTAGACTGCAAGAACCACAGCTGAGCTTGCAAGACTCCCACATGTTAAATGAGGGAACTTCAAACGAAACCAAGCACTGAGTGCCCCGGCATATGAAACACCAAAAACAAACCAGGGGCTTTCAACATTTGACCGGTTGTATTTTGAGTTCAATGATTCCTTTAGAATAAAATTAATAAAATAGAATTGCAGAGATAAGATTCTTACTAAATATAAAGGATAGCATGAACGGTACAAGTTTTAGAAAAAAGCAAGTAATAGTTGATGGCAACGTGTTTTTCATGTGCATGTACATGAATGCCTGCCAGTGGAAAAAGAAATGCTAGATTTTGTGAACATTCTACATTAAATGTGTGCATGATGGTGCTCGTTCTGCGGATAGATTCATGCATGCTTGCAGAATCAGATATCAGAAACAGTTTGCATCATTGCTAACTAACAGCGCCCAATATTTATGTTGATTTCTTGCACATGACAGCTCAACCCTTTTAGAAAATTTATATTTGTCTTGGCACTAAAAATAGATTGAAACCCCAGGAAATGCAACTCTTTTAAAATGAAACAGAAGCATCTTAGAGACATAAGGACCTGATAATACTGACGAAAAACAGCTAAGTCAAACAATGCTTGCTTTGAGGACAGATATCCTAAATTTTTTGTTGTTGTAAGCTTGAAAGGGGAGCTCATTCCATAATAACGATGCTCCAGGGAAACTAAAGCAGCACCAAATTTTTTCGCTAGCACCTGCAAAATAAAAAAAGATATAAACAAATGATGCAACATGCTCCAAAAAAATGTATGATTAGAGAGTTGACTAAATAGAGAATCAAAGTCGGGCAAAATAAACTAGCGGTTAAACTTATTTCCAACATTTAAACTTATGAACAAGGACTGATTTGGTTTTTTACAGTAATATAATTTTTAATTATCCAATGTTAGCCTAAACTCAAAGCTTTTTAAGTGCCTTAATAACACCCCACTCATCTGAGAGCCCTCCATATCAGCCATCATTCCCACTAAAATAGAAGCTTTCAGCATCATCGGGTAGATGGTCCAAGAGCCTACTCAATCACGGAGGGGCATCATGGGAATCACTAGCTTTAAATCTTGCTTGACCATTATAGAAGCTACTAGAGCTATAGGAACCACAAACTGCATGAATCACTCAATTCCAATCAAATCATCAACACTGATACCCTCGTTAGAGAGTGTGACAAATAAGGCATCATAGTTGCGCTAGATACCCCATTGGTCAAGCCTGTTTTCAACCAAAAGCTTAAGTTTATGGGCGTGGGTCAACCATTGGGTATTTCTACACCAATATATCTATCAATTACCCAATGTGAAAATAAACCTAAAGCCTCATGTTCCTTAACAAAAAAGTTCACCTCAATAACAGTCTCACAAAATCTTCCTTAGCCATTGTCTAGCACTCAAGTTTAGCATTTTATGCTAGCATTGCAAAAGAATAAAGTCTAAAGCTAACCATTATTATTGTCAAATGCCATGAAAAGGAATCATAGAACATAGTTAGATTGGCACATTTCACTAGACAATCCAAAGAAATGGACTTCAATTTATAAAAGCACAACATTAGAAGTCATATTACTAAACAGATGAACTTCATGTTCCTTTGGTTAGATAGTTTTGGAACCAAAGCATTTAGTTTAATGGTTTAACAAATAACAAATCAAACATAACCATATTCCAACCAATCAAGGTTGGTTTAATGAATTCCTATCTACCACTAATTCTCATTGTCAACTCAGAAAGCTAAACTACCATAGCAAATTTAAAGAAAAAAGATATGCACCATAGTCAAGGCACATTAGTTGAATATGATACAAAGCATTACTCAGAATCAAACTCAGAGCACTTACAGATGTATAGTCATTTACAATTCCAAGACAAGCAGATTCACCACAAATTTTCAAAAATATGGGCCCATTGGAGGCTTCATAGTAATCAAGAAACTCATAATACCTCTGCTTAAATTGGCGATGATCCTGCAAAATCAAATAAGAGTTCACTTGAAAAAATCTTTAATAGAAAAGATACATAGTCATATGCAGCATGAAAAAAAATCGATTTTCCAAAAAGTTCAACTAAAAAGAGATGACAACAATAAACAAACAAAGGCTTAAGGTTGTAAGTTGATAATTCCTGAGAATCACGCTGTTTTTTAATCTGACACAATTTAACATGTAAAAAAAATATAGTAGTCCTATCAAAACTTCAATACATGGTCTGATACTATAGATCTGCCTTTGATAAAAAAATTAAAAAGATAATTGGATTGTAATATTCAAATTAGAACAATGATGGGAAAAATACACAGGAACATAAGATCATGTATAACATGAGAAATATGTAACGACATAATGCTAATCTTAATCATTAGACTCATCCGAACTATTTAAAGCCTTATTAACCCTCATTCTCCATTCATTATTGTTGAGTATTGTTTGGGTTGTTGAATTTATAAAAGTAATTACATCTCAAATGTTCAAAAAATACAAAAAAAAAAATATAATGGTGAGTTTATCAAGCAACCTTCCTGGTACGACAAATAATGTTTGCTTTCAAATATGTGGCCATATAATACTAATCAGCATTAAGATGAATCCTCATTCTCATTCCATTCTTATTAAGTGATATTTGAGGTGTAAATTTATAAAACTAATTCCATCATGAATGTTACATAAATATCAAACAAGATGCAAAGGTGGATTTACCTAGCAGCCTTCAGGTATCCACAATAAATCATATTTTCAATTTTCCTCCTATATTGAATGGCTATAAGCTACAATTGAGGTTAACAAAGAAGCCACAAAGAATAAAGCAAATATCTAAATTACATGTTACCATTCTTCCCTAGCTTCCTCGTCCATCCAATTCAACTATTCCCATCCTATTAAAATTATTTTAAAGCCTATCTATCTAAATGACAAGACCAAGTTATTTTTTGTATCATTTTTCTGAAGATATTTATCTTTAGTCATAAAAGTAACCAACCATATGCAATATTAATGTGTAGTACATTCAAAGTTTTGGCAACCAGTCCAACATTTTCATAACTTCCAAAATATCATTATCATATCTTAAAAATTAGTAGTCAGCTTTATGAATCCTCATCCTACATTGTTTATGTTGAGTTTTTCATTAGAAACAAACCTAATTTTTGCATTCATTTTATACATATTCAATCCAAAATCTAACCCTTTTTATATCCTTCCTTTTTCGCACAACTCATAATGTAAGTAATCTTTGATCAATTGCTTCTTCTATCTAATCCTTGAAATAAATTATCTCAACCCATATTATGGTTATAATTTCTATACTTTATTATACACTTCCCAAAGCACTTAAGCTTATTTACAAATTTGTATTCAATAACTATTCTTCTAATATAATCATTCTCAATCTATCATTCTTAATTTTATAACACATTCCCATCTCAACATTCTTTTTTTATATGCTCAACTTATATATCAACAATTTCATTGCTATCAAACACCATGACATAAAAAAATAATTAGCCTAATTATAATTTTATAAAATTTAATTTTTATGATATTCTCTTATTGCATACTTCTAAAGTAATTTCATATAATGTTTCAATAAATTACTCCATTTTATCTAGTATTCTAAGAATTATACACAACTAGGAAAGCTGTGAAACAAAAAAAGAGAAATCATGTGGTGAATCTAATTTGGATATTCAAGAGGATGTTTAGTTAGAAGTTTGTTAGTTAGTTGGAATTTGTATTTTATAAGTAGTTCTACTTAAGAAGTATGATGGCATAAAATAAATAAGTTTTCCCTTTTTATCATTTTTCTCTTCTTTCTTAAATTTATTGAGTGTTGAGCAACACAAAATGCTTAAGTTGGGTCTAGAACCCTTTCAATAGTGCATTCATTAAGAAATAAATTCAAAATACATTGCCTCAACTAGTGATTTGCCTCTTCCCAACCGAACTCAAATGAGTGGAAGTTCTTTCCAATTTCGAGATGCCCTTTCAGATTTTACCTCTTCCAAACTGCACCATCAAGTACTTTCCATCTTATCCAGTTCTATTGACTGAAGACCTAACACCCAAACCTTTGTTCAATCCTCTTAATCAACAGTAGATCTTATGGCCACATTTCTTGTAGCTTCAATAATTTCACTGCAGCAATCCTAATCTCCAATCCCATCAAGGTGACCCATCTCTATTGGTAACTCGTATTCCACTCTTATAGATCAGTTGGTTAGGGCACCTCCTAGCCATCTGTTGGCAATTCTAATCCTTGCCATATACCATTCAACATACACCAGATCCATGATCCTTCTACCCTCACCACTAACACCTTTGATTCACTTGACTCCCACAAATATCTTCATAGATCTCAAGCCTCACCCAGCCATTTCCTCCCAAGTTGTTGATCCCAAATCCTATTTCACCCCATTCTTTGAATCTACCAGCAAAATTGCAACCCACTCCTATTCCAGAGTAGCAAAGATCCTTGCCTCACTTTGTTCTCCGCAACAACCAAGAAATTCCACCAATCCTTGTTAATTCCTGGAATCTGCTTACCTTCTCACCACGAACTACTCAACACAAAAAAGGAAGCACAATGTAACTGGAAAACTCAATCTCATCAATCACAGTTTTTCCATAAATGTCTGACCACAACAGTCCATAAACTCTGCTCTTAATGGAGCATGACAATAATTGAGGTTTATGGTGCTAGACTCAAAAACCTAAATAATAAAGTAGCATCAACCATTGCGGTCCTTGATGATATTACCTTGTGATTTATGAAGCTTGAAAGTGGCTTGGATTACACATTTAAGAAGAATAATTGAAAGCACCCATAGTTCATACATCTACAAATTCTCATTTTGCAAAATATTCTAGATTACCTAATTCCAATATTATGCAAGCAAAGACAAAAAAATAATATGGCAAAAGACACCATGTTTCCTCTTAGCGAAGCCAAGCACTAATCCAAAGATAAGCTCTCTTATGCTAATATGGTTTACTGGATTATTTTAAAAGTAAAAATAAATGAAGATTTAGGTACAATCATCAATATGATATTGGTTGATGTTTTTCTTCAAAATAGAACATACGTACGCCACCCCACAAAACACAGAACATATTTTTTTTAAGTGTCAATTAATCAAGATTATCATGTGTGATCATATTTTTATTTAGTAAATAAAACGAACCCATTTGAGAAATTTTGGTTGGATGATGGCCACCACCTACATTTGATCAACTTGAGGAGGTATAGATAGTCATACGACTGCCAACTTCATTGTTGCTAGTTCCGCTTCCATTTAATTTCCCAAGCCATGATGATTGTTGACCTCCATATATGAGTCATAAGTCAAGTCGAACTCACAAGGTAAATTTGATGAGCTTTAGCGCGCAAATTGGAGCTAAAATATTCTCGACGGTGCTGAAAATCAGTCGAAAAGACCTCCGATCGACGAACGGACTTCGTCGTCGCCTTCAGAACGTCGAAATTGATCAAAATATACATATTTTACAATTCGACGGTCAATCGATCAAGAAAGAAGTTCGTCGACGCACTGACACGCATATTGAGGTCAGGAAGCCGCGGCGATGCCCAAACGACCTTCGTTCGCAAAATTGATCACGTCATTAACGTCAAAACCTTTCAAATGAGACTGTTCGCGCTCAATTCGGACAAGTTTGCACGAAAATCGAGACGTCGGAAATGATAACGTGCATTTTGAGCTGAAATTAATCCCGATTCCGCGCTGACTTGAACCAAACAACCTCCGACGCTAAACGGATGTGTTCGTTAACATAATAACCTTTAATTGACATATAATTTGTCTATGTGGTGATGCAATTGCGAAAATCAAAATTTAAGTTTATTTAATATAAAAAAAGAGAAGTAAGCCTACATATATATACTTACTTTCATCTAACCCTAAGGGAGGACACTCATAATTCAACTCTCATTTATCGGCATCCACTCGTCTTTCACCTCGGCCCTCCCATTCGCTCTATTTCTAGTTTATTTTCGATCCTTGGCACTCCCGTTGGCCTAGGGTTTTCGGCTTCCCCTGCTCCTGCTATCTGTTTCATCTTATCTGAGCACTTATGAGGAAGAAGAACACCTGATGACATGAATTTTGAGCGGAAAGCGCTGTCTCAATACCTCGTGAACAACCTCAAACCCTTACCCTAAAATTCTTGCTGATTATGTTGTGGCATTGTTGAAAAATGACTTACCTTCAGGAGAGTTGCAGAAGCTCTATGCTGATCATCTGGAGGTTTTCCTGGGCCACAGTTCTCTGTCTTTTACTACAAAGTTGTTTGAGGCCTTACAAGAGGGGCATTTCTGAAGCACTAAGGTAAACTTGGATGTCATGAAAAGTCCCGAGCCATCTATGTCTCATGCTGCAGTGGACACTCTTCATTTGAAAAGCTGTTATCGAAGGAAGACAACCAGCCTTCTTCTTCTGAACTGCTAAGTGATCCTGAAGACAGAGAACAGTGATGATGATGACCGCAACCATAAACATCGTAAGCGGGATGTTCGTGAAAATTCTTTAGATAATGTTGTTCAGGAACAGCCTATAAGGAGACTTGGCAGAAAGAGAAGCCAGAACTATGATAGTGGTCAGCTCTATATGGACACAGGGGTTCAATCCCATGAAAATTAGAAGGAATACAGTTCATCTATAGATAGGGATGTCCCATCTAGATTAGAAAAAAGATATTTTGGCATTCCACCTTCAGTGCATTCTTCATCATATTTAAATTTGAGATCAAGATTAAACACTTCCTTTCGAACTGATCCTGGCCCTCGGTTTGATCTGTCTACTTCTGTATGTCGAACATCTCTTGGCCAAGGAAGAGGATGAAATTTAGCTACATGGAGTCAACCTGATTCAAGATTCAACTCACTGGACTCTCATGATTTTACTTCACATATGGCTTCTCAGAGACCAGTTCATCCTGGTCTTTTTGTTGGCCCAGGCCTACAAGGTGCCGGAAGATCACAGAATGCATCCTGGGGTGCGTTTGGATTTATTCATGGGCTTTCTAATGGTATCATAGATCCACTTCATCCACTAGGATTGCCAACAACTCTTCGCCCTAGCATGAATCCTATGAACTTTGTCATGCCTAGGCAACGATGTAGAGATTTTGAGGAACGGGGATTTTGCCTCAGAGGTGACATTTGCCCAATGGAGCATGGAGTAAATCGCATTGTTGTTGAAGATGTTTAGCAAAAGAAATGAAAAGAGATGAAAGGACGTGTATATACATGCTTTCTTTTATGCAGGTATGAAGATCTCTATCTCAGAGAGATAACGAAGTTTGAAGGGTTATGCTCGGTGATAAGTAGAGACTACGGTCGTAGTGTCATGAAGACTCCGACATCGATAGAGTGACGGAAAGGTCGAATAGCCTATCGGACGATGGGAGGAACTGAATTTTGGGTGACGGACCTAAATAAATAAAAATGTTGACAAAACAAATTGAACTTATTTAAAATGATAAATTAAAGAATAAACCAACATACATGTTCTTTTATGCGGTGTTTGAATCTGCCTTGTTATCTGATAGAACGGTAGAATATCATGCCATAGTCCCGTTATGCTTTGAGAGCTTACGGAAGAATATAGAAGTTGTACGTTATGCATCAATCCCAAACTCTACTTCTAGTGTTGGTGGCAACCACATTCCTCCAAACACACATCGAAATTCAAAAACAATTTGGAATGTTTTTCACCAAACACCTCCTTATTCAACACAATTTGGTGGTCTAATTTCACCGCTTCTTAAATATTTACTCAACTTGTACTTAATCAAAGAAGAACGGCATTATCAGAAAAATAAAATGATTTTTTGAGCATGCAAATTTCACTCTCTTCCAAAGATTCAATTGTTGCAAAATATTTGATCAATCCATACCAGTATAACGTCAAAATGTCATTGGTAAATTGTTAGGAAAGTGTTTATCTTGAATGTTAATGTCAACACATTTGTATTCAGATTATCACCAAACATTCTCATTCAATCTGGTGAAATAAATAGCATCAACTAAAGGCGAAAAGGAATCGAAATGAGCGAATCAGGCCGGAATCAACGAGCTGACGATCACTTTTAAGCATACCGATACCATTTGATTCATTGCTTCTTGTGGGTGATAGCAAAACTTGCTTTTAGGAGGGTTGGTTTTCGTTCAAGTTCTCCTTTTCTTGAATTGAAGGTCTTCCCAATTGTGTGTTACGGCTTCGCTTCCAAAATTTTCTTTGATCTGTAATTGTATGATTTTATGTCCTTTCTTCTATTGGCGGTCCATGCGCGATGTCGATGTCACACACAGCTCTCACGATCCTACATTGACCAAAATGTCTTTTCACACTTTATCCAAATAAGTTCTCTCAATTTGTTTATCATCAAACTTAAATTCTTCTAGCAAATCTCTAAGTTTTTTTGCTTTGCCGAATCCACTGTTGCTTGGAAAAATTCAACTCATTTTCAATTCTTTACTTCTTATAGAACTGATATCGAAGGTCTTTGCAATCTTAATTGATCTCACCCTTGAATCATATTTCTCTTATATCGATATAATGTGGGCGTATCTGAAAGAAGTGAACTTCATGTTCATTATAGTTTTGAGCCTTAAGTTAGATTGAAAAATTTGTCTTGTAAAGCAAGTCAGGTGACGGAGGAATAAACCAATTTTGAATCTTTGAACTCATCCCATTTAATCAGTAATGGGTATCGGTCAAATCTTTCCCTGTGTTGAGCCATACGCCCCCTCTGAAAGTGGCCAATCTTACTCTTGATTTTCGAAAAATCATTCCATCTAGAATTTTTCCAATTTTAAGCGGTCAATCTTACGCCCCTATCAATCTTTGGTGGTTTGAGCGTTTGAAATATCTCTGTTGGTCCATACGAACCATATCGGATCTCATGCCCGCAGATTTTTTCATAGATCTTGCTTCAACACCGAAATCAACTACCGCAATTCATCGATCTACCTTCACCACTTGCTTCTAGGTTGTATTTCACTCTGTTAATTATCTTTAGCAGGCGGTTCGAGTGCGCATTTGGTCAGAAGGGCCGCCACCTTCTACGGCATTTCTTGGTGATTCGAAAGTATAAAAGTATTTATATATTTAAATATCATACATGCATGAAATTAAATATCATACATGAAATTAAGAACATATATTCTAACCAACATTAATCATCCTATACTCACGTATTGCTCAATTCAACTTATCCAAAATCCAAATCATGCTTCCATTCTATCAATCTTTTGCTCATTTATCAACCTTATTTTGCGATACCACTTTACTCACAGGATGACCCCTTAGTCGTCGGTGTAAACGAGAATAATTAATTCGATTGGACCGATTAAACCGTTTCTATCTTCTTTAACGGAGAGCAAATTGAAAGGTGTATCAAATCGTCATTAAACTATTTCAATTCATATCTTCTTAATTAATCATATCTTTGGAAGCGTGAAATAAGTTTGTAAATAAATCTGAGCAGTAAAGGCATTTAATTTTATGCGTCACAAAAGCGAAAACTACCAGCCTCTGATTAATACAAAGCCTAAACCTGCCATTTCGTCTTAAAAAATCAGCGGTAGCGTCGTAATTTAAAGTGACAAAGAATCTAAAAGCATTTCGATCAAGCATTAAAGCGTACGTATACGTAAATTTCAGCGATAAACGCTGTCTTGCGGTGTAACAAATGTCGAACGATATCTTTGTAGTCTTTGTAGAAATGTAACATATAACAATATCGCAAATAATCTGTAGGTTCATCGTATATCAGGATCGGTAATTTTAATTCATTTTAGGTTATATCAATCTATATCAAATCATTTTTAGAAATGTCATTTATAATTCATAGGTTTTGACTTCATATAAAAGGGTCGTCACCCGCCGACTAAAAAAAAAGTAGGCGGGAGCAATACATACTAACGAACACCGGTTAATGACTAATTAACTCAAAATGCCGAGTCGGGGATACTAAGATCCCCTAATCATTTCATCTGTCGAACTTTTATCATCTGCGTGTAATACCTTCCTCAACAATTTTCGGCATTTATTTTATTCTTGCATTTAACATGTTTCAAACATTTATATCTTCGATTCAATCTTTGGCCAACTGGCTTTATAATCATTGTAAATCATTACTCTGAGGTCAGTAATAAACATTTATATTTCATTCATATACGAAATATCATAATGCATTCATACTATTTATAAGTCGTAGAAGCAATGGCATGTAAGTAAGAAATAGTGGCATCGTAAGAATAACCGAATTTAAATTAGATATGTCTCTCGATTAATACAGGTCGATTATCGTGATGTGCTCCTCGATTCTCAGACCTATAATGAAATAACTCTTCTTAATACGTAATACATGCAACTCATAAATGAAACTCATAATTAACACCAATCTTACCATTAATATCTCCTTAAACTAGAGTCGACTCTAACGCCAATATTAATTACGCTTCAATCAACAAACTCAATCAACAAATCAAATCCTAAATTCAATAATTACAACTCACCAGATCGATTTAATTTCCCAATCACGCATTTCACGATTTCAACACTGAGGAAGGCTGAAAGAAAAGGATAGGGAAAGAAAATTACACAAAATTCCCTAAGTTTCCCCGACGGTGAGGGAAATCCCAGCCACTTACGGATTTCCAACCCGTCAGTTCACGGGACTCACGGGTGCGGCGTTTCCAATGGCCGGATCGGAGTTCAGTGGCCGACGCCGACCGTGGGAAGGAAGCGGGTTCTGCGTTGTCGCGAGCGGGTCGGCGGAAGGGAAAGGAAATCCGTCGATCGGCCGAAGGAGCGGTCTCGTCGGAGGAGAGGAAGGAAAGGAAATGAATTTACCTTCGATCGATCCACCCATACGCGCGTTTTAATCCGACGTGCACGAGTCTACGGTAAATCTTCTGATGCGGCAATTAAATTAAACAAAATTAATTGAATAAATTAATGGATATTACATTAACTATAAGCTTGCTATAAGAAACCTACCAAGTCTAAAGTCCCACAAAATGAAGAATCTCTTGGTAATGTCTTATCTACCTATCTCATCTCCTTCGAAATTACATTTTAAATCACTCTCTCTTCATCGGTGATACATGATTTTGGCGACTCAGGGTTTATTTTTCCATCTTTGGCTAGTCAAATCTAAGCTATAATAGCAGCGGAGTATAATAACTTAAAATCTAAAAGTTATTTATAAAATGAAGTAGATTAAAATTTAAAATTATTTCTATAATGAACATAATTATGAAGTTCTTAAAATCTTTCTATATACATAATTTGTTCTTATATGTTACCATGTTTATTTTTGTTGTATCTCTGCATTTTGAAAGTGTTGGGCAATATATCAATTGCTGATTACTAATCCCCCATCTTTCATTTATGCAGAATGGATCTCCAGAATACCCCCATTCACTTTATAGGCAGTAACATTCATTAATGCCATCATCAACCGATATGCTTGAGCTACCATACAATTTGGTAGTATGGATTTTCCATCAATCATTTAGACTACTTGTACTACAGACAGTCATGCACAACTCAAGGTTCAGTTAAGTCATTAAAGCTCTGTTCTTTGTTGAGGCTCCTCAAAGAGGGCCTCGCCATGAAAAGAATTATCATTCATGACGATTTGGGTGGTGCATCACGAATGCTACTTCCCGACCTTGCCAATCCATGATCTGAAGCTTCCTCATGAGGAAAGCTAACTAGAAGGCGAGGAAGAAGGAATGTGACCCATCGCTCACTGGCCCCTCTACACAAAGCCTTACAACTAGAAGTGAGTGTTCCCACAACAAGTTTGAAAATCTCAAGTGGGTGAAGAAAATATATTTCTATATTAAGCAATCATTCTGAGCAACGGTACCAAGCTCCAATCCACAAGGAGGCATCCAGAGACTTTATCTCTAGAGTGCAGAGTAATAAAAGTTGTCAAAGAAAAAGATCTTATGAAAAAGAATTATCAGAGGCCAATTATTAGAGAAACCAATAATGTTCCACTGTAGAGACTATCATCGTGGTAAGAACTCAAGATTACAAATAAATACACGGTGAGCGTGACACTTGGACCACATGTCCAAGAATCCGCCTCCGAAAGGTCCCGACAGAAAGAAAAACAAATATAGAGGCCAAAGCCTCGAGAAGAAATCACTGTGGAAAAGAACAAAGGCGTGACATCCGACTTGTATTTTCGGAGATCCGCCAGTGATAGGGCCCAACAGGAATGGGTCCCAAAAAAGAAGATTACCATTAATGAGCCAATGGATGGTCGACACCACGAGAATCCTCCAGAATCCCATCACCAAATAGCTCCATCATGAGAGTAGTTGACTTGATCAAGCCCTCCAATTGAAGAAATGTTCATGCCACGCTCGAGATTCGTTGGAGACGATACTCAGAAGTGAGGCTAGGAGAAGAAGAAGATGATGATGGTGATGATGAGACCATGGGAATAGAAGTGGATATATGATAGGTCAAGGTGATGATGATCTACTTTAATCAATGTCGTACCATCCTACCCTCCTCCCGACAAGAAGAAGAAGAGCATTTAGGTTCTTCCTCAGATGATGAGCGAAGACAAGAGTCAGAAAGGGAGGAGAATCCGTGTTCACTGACACTGCCACACTAGCCCAAGTGCAGAGGCACATGCAGCGCTAGATGAGGACAAAAGATAAAGAAATTGAACAGTTTAACATTAAAATGAATGATATGATGGCTCAGATGAATCTTATGATGCGATAATAGGTGTGGCGGTGCCATATCCGCTCCACCCGCTAATCCTCATAATATCATCCCTACCAATCCACCAATGAGCCAACACCTCAACGGAGCTCATAGTGCTCACGAGGAGAAATGAAACTAATCAGTTGGCTTCCCAACTCCTCTCTTACTTGCACATCGACGTGGCGCTCAATTGGAGATTATTTTAAATGAAAAGATTAAAGTGCTATATTGCAGTAGAGAAGTTAGTAAATATACCCTGAGATCGTATCATACCCAAAAGGCTATTCAATGTCAAAGTTCAATACCTTTGATGGCAAGGTAATCCTAAGCATGGCACAACTTAAAGAC
This sequence comes from Cymbidium sinense, assembly GCA_021442155.1. Taxonomy (NCBI): domain Eukaryota; kingdom Viridiplantae; phylum Streptophyta; class Magnoliopsida; order Asparagales; family Orchidaceae; genus Cymbidium; species Cymbidium sinense. Next base: position 116,044,462 of record CM038219.1, on the reverse strand, counting down.
ACTGGCAATCGGGGTAATGATGTACTTTTATTTAATTCATCTGACTTGATGCTTTTAGTGGTATCAACTATCAAATGATTCTGTCAAAATTTTCATGGAACTCGAAGCTGTTTATCAAGAGGTTTGTCAGTGCGGTTAAAAAGATAATCATCGTTGACCTTGCTCTTAAGAAGAGAAAGAAAGATGAGTCAGTGACTTGATATATCACACGTTGGCGAAATATGAGTATGAGATGTGAGCGACAATTGGAAGAAGAATGTGATTCAATTCAATGCAACATTGATGACAAGATGATATGCTTCATCGCAATCACTTCGCTTTGAGGTGGCTAAATTCGAGAAATTAAACCTATTAAGCTTTGATAGTCACTCAGACAAAACAAAAAGAAATAAAGTTCTAGATTTAAAGAAAGGGAAGACACCCTTTGTTTCTTTCAATAGTGATAAAGGAAAGCGGGTAGTTTATAATGTTGACAAAGGGAAGCAGCTCACTTACCTAGATAAATTAAAACAGTCATATAATCTTGCTCCCCAGTCGAAGCTCGTACTTGGAGGTAATGATCTGCCACGATGTCATTTCAATGAAAGCGAGCGGTCGAGACAAATGAAAGGAACAAATGATTCAATAGTTCCAACCCTCAAGGAAAGGTTGAATAAAGAATATTCTTTCAAAAAAGAGAGTGTGGCTAAGCTCTTCAAGCACACACTCAAAGCGGGTCTCCAACTACTAGAGTGTAAAGGCACGAGGAAGGCTGCGGATCCTAATATTGTCCTTATCATCGGTGCTTTTCATCATTGAGAATTGTTATATATTCAAGGATTTGCTAGAAAGAAAATACAGAAATAGAGAATTTACACTGTCAGACAGTGTGTTAGTGTATCCGAAGAAGGAATCTGCCAAAGTAATCACTTCCTGTCCAATGCCATCAAGTAAAGATAAAAGTAAGGAGAAATTAACCTGTGATGAAGAGTTGGAAGCTGTAGTTTCAAAAATGACCGCAAAGATGCTAAAACAATTGGCGTCTGGAAGTCACCACTGAGTGCTTGACTTGAAAGAAAATCGAGGTCGGATGTGTTTGCCTTAATATCATCCACCCAAAAATATGGAAAGGCGGTTCATCTCATGAGAGACAACTAGCCAAATCCCGCAAGGAAAAATAAGAAGGTTTGTCAAACCAAGGAATAAATCCAAAAAAAAAGAAAAATACTATAACACAGAAGATCATCAATAATATGGATGATTACCAACACCAGAAGGCGACTATCGACTTATTTGATTTCATTATCAAGCTTCAAATTAACGAGGAAGCATGGAAAGAAGATGAATAACTTTCCATTGAACCCTGCTTAATGATACATGAAGGTAGTGATAGCTCAGGGGAACTCTATCTCTCAAATGAAGATAAAGCAGAGCCCGTCATGATGACAAACATAAAAAATGTGAAATTAGGCAGTAATTCTGAATCTTCCAATCCATCATTTGATGGAGCGGAAGCTGATGATGAAACGACTCATCGAAGACTGATCAAGTAGCTCAAGTACAGGAGTGGTGCTACCACCTCAAAGAAGAAACAATGAATAAAGATAAAGAAAAAGAAAAAATTAACGAGAAGGTCGTCTCTAAAGATGTTAACAAGAAGCCTTCTCCAAATAGTGGAATTGATTATAACATTCATCCCACTTAAGGAAAATTCCTGCGCAGCTCAGCGTATATGAAGCACTTCTAATGATCTTCGTAATACTCTGAAGCTCTTAAAGAGGAGAAGTTTGAAGCGTATTTTTGAGCTCTTGAGGAGGTTTTGCATGCTCAAGACCCTCACCATCACATTTTTAAAGAATATATCATGCTTGGAACTGAAACACAATGGTCCTCTGTATGTTACAAGTAATGAGTTATGATACCTCGGATCTTGATCGATTCCTCCGTGAATCTTATGAATTTAAAGACCCTCGTGGTATCTCTGATGTACAACATCTAGGGCAATCCAAGGTTTCAATGAAAGGGGTAAAACTATTGTCGTCCATCCTTCCTCGATTGAAGTCTCATAAACCAAATTTCATGTGATCGATGCAGACACTTCATTTAGAGCTCTTGAATTATGACACTTCATGAATACGGCATTGTCCCTTGCGGCTGTATGAAATATACAAAAGATGGAGAAGAATGCAAGATTGTGGTGATGTACAACCCTTTTGCATGAAATAAAAGATATACCAAGATGCTAACTACTTTCTTCTGAATGAGTCAAAGCTAGCAGAGCAGTTAGAAAATATTGCATCTACTTCAAAATCCACAAAATAACAAGTTAAAGAGAATGGTGAAAAGAAACCAACTAAAAGAAAGGAGATCGGTCCAAATATCTCTAAGGATATAAAGTGCAGGTCCGAAATAAACAGGATTGTCCCTCATTTGGGTAGTGATACTGAAGATAAAGAGGAATGTGCTCCTACCAAATCCAAAAGCTCATGTAGATCTTCAAGCGAAGTGTCGAATGAGGAGGATCATTTGACTCTGATTATGAGTTTGAATCTTCTTATGAAGGCAAAGTACAATGCATATACTTGAAAACAATCATGATCTGACAGGAGACTACGCCGAGTCCCTGTTCCTCCACAACATTTCAAGGAAGTCACTCCCTGAAATTCACAATGTTGAAGAATTGGTGACCTTATGTGCCTCCCCTCCCCGAAAAGCATGGGGGAAGCTTTTATAAATCAGGGATGCCAAGGGAAGATCCGATTGGGTAATGCAATTATCTGAAGAGGAAGAAGCTGCGCCCACAAGGATGCCAAAATATTATCCTCTGAAAATACAAAACTTAATGCACAAGCACGGGATCCCTGCTGAAGCAAATAAACAAAGGACTAAATTCTTTGAAATGATATGGTACCCAAAGGGTTCTCAAACTATTGGTAAAAGAAACAAGCACACTATCAAAGGTCTTGGTTCATCCAAGACAATCGTCCACAAGAAGACGCTTGTTATGTTGTAACAGGAGTGAAAATTGAAAATGATAATGAAAATGAAGGTGATTTCTTTGAAATTAATCTTGTAAATGATGAAGAAGCCAGCCGACACGAGGAGCTTGAGGATGGAGGTGCATACCATGGATGAATTTAAAGAAATTAATCTAGGAACTGAGAAAGATCCTCGCCCAACGTTCATCAGTGCCCTACTTCCTGAAGATAAAGTGAAAGAATTGAAAATGCTACTCTATGAATTCAGGAACTGTTTTGCTTGGACATATGCAGAGATGTCAGGCTTATCCCTTGGTGTGGCGGTTCACAGATTAACAATCAAACCAGATGCAACACCAGTCAAGCAAAGCCTCTAGACGAATGAGACTAGAAATTAAAGAACATGTGATTGCAGAAATCAAGAAACTCATTGAAGCTGGTTTTATTCAAGAGGAGAAATATGCGGACTGGATAGATAATATTGCCCCAGTGAAGAAGAAGAATAGTCAGATTTGTATCCACATCGACTTCAGGGACTTAAATAAAGCATGTCCAAAGGATGACTTTCCACTCCCTTTATCAGAATTGTTAGTGGACAACACCTCAAATCACGACATGTTCTCATTTATGGATGGATCGTCAGGATACAATCAAATCAAAATGACCCATGCAGATGAAAAGTATACATCATTCAGGACGTCAATCGGCATATACTTCTACACAGTCATGCCCTTCGGGTTGAAGAATGTTGGGGCTGCATACCAAAGGGCTATGACGCGCATATTCGATGAGTTGATTCATCAAAAAATAGAATGCTACGTTGTTGACCTCTTTGTCGAAAGTATATATCGCAAAGATCATCTTGATGACTTGAGAATCATTTTTGAAAGAATCAGAAAATATTATCTCAAGATGAATCTTCTCAAATGTGTCTTTGGAATCTCCTCGGGGAAATTCCTTGGATATGTTGTGCATCGTAGAGGGATTGAAATTGATCCCAACAAAATTAAAGCAATAGTTGAAATGCCTCCTCCGAGGAGCCTTCACCAACTTCGTTCCATGCAGGGACATCTTGCATTCATCAGAAGATTTATATCAAATCTGTCAGGCAGATATCAACACTTTGCAAAGTTAAAGAAGGACACTCCTTTCAAATGGGACAAAGAATGTCAGGAGGCTTTCGACAGTATAAAAAAGTATTTGTTGAATCCGCCTATTCTTGCAGGTCAATCCCAGGGAAGCCTCTCATATGTATACACAGCAACACTAGAGGAATCTCTGGTGCTCATTAACATAATGAAGAAGGAAAGGAGAACGCTCTATACTACATTAGTCAAAGGCTGATAAGAGCGAAAATGCGCTATTCTCCAATTGAGAAGCATTATTTGGCGTTAATTTTTACTGTTCAAAAGCTACGCCATTACATATTATCTCATAAAATTACTCTCATATCAAGGATCGATCCGTTAAAGTTCTTGATGACAAGACCAACGTTGACAGGTCGCTTGGCACGACGGGTTGTTTTTCTACTATAATTTGACATTACATATGTTCCCCAGAAAGCGGTGAAGGGCCAAATGGCTTTTAAAATGGATTTTAAAATCAGATCCTAAAATGGCTTTTAAAATCAAAAGAATGGATACTACTAGCCATCTATGATAAAAGATTGTATTGATCATGTCCAGAAATGCCATGAGTGTCAAGTCCACGGCAATATCATTCATCAGCCTCCAAACCCGTTGCACCCAACGATAGCATCTTGGTTTTTGAATGCTGGGGAACAGATATAATTGGATCAATTGACTCGCCATCATCAGCTGGTCACCGCTTCATCCTAACAATCACTAATTATTTCTCTAAATGGGTTGAAGCTGCTCCATTCAAGGAAATCGCACATGATCATGTGACCAACTTCTTCACCCATAATAGTCTACAAATTCGGTGCGCCGCGTCGAATTATCTCAAATAACGGTCCAACCTTCAAAAGCACTAAAATCTACAAATTTGCTGATCGACATAAAATTAACTGGCGATACTCGACGATTTATAATCCGAGAGCAAATGGCTTAGCCGAGACTTTCAATAAAACACTAATCAAGTTGCTTAGAAAGATTCTCACCAAAAATAAAAGGGAGTTGTATGGGTTTACCGCACCACTTATAAAACACCTACGAAGTCCACACCCTATGCACTAGTGTTTGGAGTTGAAGCAGTCTTGTCACTTGAAGTTGAAACATTCACTCTGAGTAGCCATTCAACACAATCTCACTCAAGAATAGAATGTCCGTCTACAGATCGAAGAGCTTGATACGCTTGACAAAGTTAGGTTCCAAGCTCAATAAAATTTAGAAGTCTACCAAGCGAGGTCGTCCAAAGCATTCGATCATACAATAAGTCCTCGAAGCTTTTAAGAAGGAGAATTAATTATGGTGATGAGAAAACTAATTATTCCTCACTGTCATTACATATATAAGTTTTGCTTGAAAATTCTCTTGTTATACAAGAATTTATTTCCAAAATGAAGTAAAAATCCTCCTATTAGACAGTGGGCATTTTTTAAATTTTATAACAAAATGTCAGGCTCTCCTTATAAAACAGGAGGCCTTTCTGCTGTATTTGGTTGATATCGCGCCTAAGGCCGAGATCCCCATATACGTATTCAAATTATGTATTCAAAGTTTACAAATCTCAAAGTTCTAATGACCAAAAGAGAAATTTTCAAATCTACAAACTACAACAAATTAAGTTGGAGATACATCATCCCGCCATACATCAAATCTAGGGCTCAAGTGGGTGCATAAGGTCGGGCTCAACACACCCAAATATGGTCGAGTTGCTGACAGGTCTGCTTCCTCGACACGCCATAAAGGCCGCAGTAAGAGATCCTCCATCTTGTTAGCCCGATGATAAAATCTTTCATCAATTGCTCAAGTCCAAGACTCAAGCAGATGCGACTAACACGTGATATATGCGAAGTCATTAATGGTCCGCTTACTCAATACGCTACAAAAGCTGTAGTAAGAGATCCTCCTACTTCGTTAGTTCAAATGCATGAGCATCCAAATCTCCAAATCCCTCCAACTCGGTGAGTTCAAGTGGCCGAGACTGGGAGATCATCCTTAATGGTCATAAAATCATTCTCCAAAATCCAACAAAAAGATCATCACTCGAGAATGCACTGAGCCGAGTTTGGTATCAATATCAAATGAGAAATGTCAACTCCTTCAACAAGTCTGTTAAAGCAGAAAGCAAAGACCGAAGAAAATTCTTCTTCAACAAGTCCAACAAAAAGCAAAGGACCGAAGAAGTCATACAAAGCCAAAGGCTGAACTACGAGAGTTATGTCATCAACATGTCAGTTACACGTAAAATGTAGGACTGATGACTCTTTGTCATTGACTCAACAAAAGCTTTGAGGGCTAGGTCGTCGACAAACATCCTTCAGAAGTCTGAAAGCGTAAAAGTTAGGTGAAGGTAATTTCAGATACCCGCCAAGTCTTAAGACAAGAACTTTTCTCCATCAAATCCGTCAAGGCACGAACCCAAGATAAAAGGAAATACAAGATATGAATCCCCAAGATGAAATCTTCAACAAGTCCGTCAAAGCACCATGCATAGGACCGAAGATATTCTCATCTCGCCAACAAATCATCAACTCCATCAAGTCCACTGAGGCACAAAGCCAGGACAGGAGAAAATATAAATTTTAAATTTCGAAATAAAATCTTCAACAAGTCCGGCACAAAGCATAGGACCTAAGATGTTCTCATCTCGCCAACAAGTCATCAACTCCTTTAAGTCCACCCAAGGCACAAAGCTAGGACAGGAGAAAAAAATATATAAATTTCAAACTTTCAAAATGAAGTCTTCAACAAGTCTGAAAGCACAAAGCATAGGATTAAAGACATTCCAAATTCTCTCAACAGTTATTGTGAATCCCCTCTGTTAGACAGGAGACATTTTTATATGTTTATCTAAGTCGATATCGTGCTTCAAGCGGAGATCCTCAGATAAATATATATGATAATCAGAATAAGTTATCTCTATTTATATTAAATAAGGTCAAGCCCTATGATATATTTTGAACTAAGTCCACAATTCTCCTATTAGACATATATATTTTATATATTTATCTAAATCGATATTGTGCTTTAAGCCGAGATCCTTAGATAAATATATATAATAATCAGAACGAGCTACGTTTATTTATATTAAAGAAGTTCAAACTGTAATGCATTTCAACTAGTCTACAATCCCCCTGTTAGACAGGAGGCATTTTTATATATTTAGCTAAGAAATCTTTAGATAAATATATATAATAATCAGAACGAGCTCCGTTTATTTATATTAAAGAAGTTCAAACTCTATAATGCATTTCTAAACTAGTATGCAATCCTCCTATTAGACAGGGGACATTTTTTAGTTTTTATAAATCAAAGTTGTTCAATCCTTTCCTGTGAAATAGGAGAGCTACTTGTATATGCATTCAGGTTGACATCAAGCTTTATGCCGAAATACCTGAACATATATACAATTGTTATTATTAAAGTTGCAGGCTCTTGCTTACCAAAAGAATCTATTTCTACGCACAAAAGGACAGTCATAAATATCAAAAGTTTATCTCCCAAGATTTGTCAAATTCTGAAGATCAAGTTAGAAGAACTCCTAATTTTAGAAGCTTCAATCAGCTAAGTTGGAAAAGCATCAATCTCTACATATTCAAGTCTAAGACACAGACGGGTTCTAAAGGTCGGACTCAACAGCCACAACCGAAGCCGGACGCCTCTCACTCAATAAGGCAAGAAATGAAAGAACCCTCGTTCGTTAGTCTAATGACAAAACTGCCAAGCCATCACAGCTTAAATCAAAATCTCGAGTAGATTTAAAGGTCGAACTCAACAAGCCCACAAATGGCTGAGTTACTGACGCTCTCCTCACTCAACAAGCCGCAAAGAAAATGTCACAGTGAAAGAGCTTCTGCTCGTTAGTCCAATGATGATAGTTGTTCAATCTCAAACCAGATCCAGCTAGTGACTACAAGCAACCAAAATCCAAGAGATCTTTCCGCTCGATCGACGGACCAAGACAATCTGAGAAAACTCTTAATTCAGAGCTACCTCAAATCAATCCATATATTGCATGCAAGGTGATATTTCAACCTCTTTTCAGGCAGTCTGATCAAGCACAAAGCACAAATCAAAGCTAATTTCTTCAACGAGTCTGTCAAAGTGCAAGCACGGGACTAAAGACATACATACACTTCCTGACAAGTCAATATGAACAAATCAGGTCAATCCTTCATCAAGTCTGTCAAACTTAAAGCTAGAACAAAAAGAATTTTAAATCCCAAAGCAAACAAACCGATTCCTCCATCCAACCTGGTCAAGCACGAAGCAAGGGTTGGAGGAAAGCCAAATCTGTGAAGACACAAAAGAAAGAGACTTTCAGCAAATCCATCAAGGCAGAGAGTAGATGGTGGGAGAAGCTCTTCAGTGAACCCATCGAAGTTGAAAGCTGAAGTGATCCAAGACCTAGGGCCAACCCAAAGGGTCAACCAGGTTTTCAACAAACATGACTCGCTCTATGCGCGAATTATATTTGTTAGGGGGAATTTGTTGACCTTCATGTATGCATTCATAAGTCAAGTCGAGCTCACAAGGTGAATTTGACGAGCTTCAGCGCGCAAATCGGAGCTGAAATATTATCGACGGTGCTAAAAATCAGTCGAAAAGACCTCCGATCAACGAACGGACTTCGTCGTCGCTCAGAACATCGAAATTGATCAGAATATACATATTTCACAATTCGACGGTCGTCGATCAAGAAAGAAGTTCGTTGACGCGTTGACACGCATATTGAGATCAAGAAGTCGCGACGATGCCCAAACGATATTCGTTCGCAAAATTGATCACGCCGTTAGCCAAAAATGTCAAACCTTTCAAATGAGACCGCTCGGCCAATTCGTCTGCGTGAAAATCGAGACATCTAAATGATAACGCGCATTTTGAACTGAAATTGATCCGATTCCGAGTGAACCAAACGGCCGCATCGAAAACGGATTGTGTCGCGGAAAACATCTAATAATTTTAATTGACATACAATTTGTCAATGTGGTCATGCAATTACGAAAATCAAAATTTAAGTTTATTTAATATTAAAAAAAAGAGAAGTAGCCTACATATATATACCTACTTTCATCTAACCCTAGGGGAGGACACTCATAATTCAACTCTCATTTATCGGCCATCCACTCGTCTTTCGCCTCGGCCCTCCCATTCGCTCTTTTTCTAGTTTATTTTCGATCCTTGGCACTCCCGTCGGCCTAGGGTTTTCGACTTCCCCTACTCCTGCTATCTATTTCATCTTATTTGAGCACTTATGAGGAAGAAGAACGCCTGATGGCATGAATTTTGAGCAGAAAGCGCTATCTCAATACCTCGTGAACAACCACAAACCCTTACCCTAAAATTCTTGCTGATTATATTGTGGCATTGTTGAAAAATGACTTACCTTCAGGAGAGTTGCAGAAGCTCTGTGCTGATCGTCTGGAGGTTCTCCTTGGCCACAGTTCTCTGCCTTTTACTACAAAGTTGTTTGAGGCCTTACAAGAGGGGTGTTTCCAAAGCACTAAGGTAAACTTGGATGTCATGAAAAGTCCCGAGCCTATAAGGAGACTTGGCAGAAAGAGAAGCCAGAACTATGATAGTGGTAGCTCTATATGGACACAGGGGTTCAATCCCATGAAAATCAGAAGGAATACAGTTCGTCTACAGATAGGGATGTCCCTTCTAGATTAGAAAAAAGACATTTTGGCATTCAACCTTCAGTGTATTCTTCATCAGATTAAAATTTGAGATCAAGATTAAACACTTCCTTTCGAACTGATCCTGGCCCTTGGTTTGATCTGTCTACTTCTGTATGTCGAACATCTCTTGGCCGAGGAAGAGGAAGAAATTTAGCTGCATGGAGTCAACCTGATTCAAGATTCAACTCGCTGGACTCTCTTGATTTTACTTCGCATATGGCTTCTCAGAGACCAATTCATCCTGGTCTTTTTGTTGGCCCAGGCCTACAAGGTATCGGAAGTTCACAGAATGCATCCTGGGGTGCATTTGGATTTATTCATGGGCTTTCTAATGGTATCATAGATCCACTTCATCCACTAGGATTGCCAACAACTCTTCGCCCTAGCATGAATCTTATGAACCTTGTCATGCCTAGGCAACGATGTAGAGATTTTGAGGAACAGGGATTTTGCCTGAGAGGTGACATATGCCCAATGGAGCATGGTGTAAATCGCATTGTTGTTGAAGATGTTCAGCAAAAGAAATAAAGAGAGATGAAAGAACATGTATATGCATGCTTTCTTTTATGCAGGTATGAAGATCTTGTTATGCTCAGTAAAGTTGACGAGTTTGAAGCTCGTTATGCCAGAGCTAACGTAGAAGACACAATATAGTGTCAAAGACATTAATCGCTATCTAGAAATCGAAGATAATAACCCTCGACGGGACGATCGCCGAATTTGAATGAGGACATAAACAAGAACAAATAAAAGTGTTGATGAGCATAAATTGAACTTATTTCAAAAATGATAAATTAAAGAATAAACCAACATACATACTCTTTTTATGCAGGTGTTTGAAGACTCATGCCGAGAGTTAATGAAGATCAGACCGTAGTAAAGAAGACATCACCGATGCCAAGAGATGACAGACGGCCGAATAGCTCGAGCACTCAGGACGATGCGGAGGTCGCCAATTTTGGATTGATGGGAGACTTAAATAAGAACAAATAAAAGTGTTGCTAAAAATAAATTGAACTTAGATGAAGATGATAAATTGAAGCTAAACTTACATATACAAAAATTCTAAAAGCCTTTAAATAAGTATGAGCTTACATGAGGATGGGGACTCGATAGCTTATTAATGAGTACAAATGAAACTTACAACAAGGTTACATTCACGCATCGTAGTTGAAAAGAATCAAAGAACTTGAACGAGATTAATGATGGACTTGCAAATTCGTCAACAAACATAAGCTAAGTTCCATTAGAGTTTGAGAATTCAATGAATTTAAAACTAGATGCAAAACAAATAAATATTATTTTAACATATTGAACAAGAATCAAAACGCTACGCCACCAGATTCGCAACACATTGTACAAGCGAACAGAAGGCATTAATTAAAGATTTAATTAAACTCTTGCACATATTATAAAGTATGATTAAAACTCAAAATTTAATATCTCAAAAATGTGCAAGCATTCTTAAATATACACCATATTCTACCTACTGAATGCTTAAACCAGTGTTTATGAATGCCGCACGGTTGATTCGACGTCTTGGGACCGTCAAGTTAACAAAACCTAAAAATCAAATGTTATTATAATATCTTCAATCTAATAAAATATATGGTTTAATTTATCATATGACAAATAGATCCGATTATTAAATTAATAAATGTGAATTCAAACAAAGAAAATAAACCAATTCGACGATGGCGTTAAATGAAAATTTTAACCGGAGGGATACTTTCATCAAAATATGATTACAATTTCAAAGAAATTAACTTGACAACATCAATCTAAATGCAAGATTTAAAATATCTTTGGTATAAATGTCTATGAAATTCAATATTAAAACTTAAAGTTTAAAATTCAACTCGCTTCCAATTATTTATCTGGTGATAAATTAAGAAAAGCCACAAAGCCAAAGTCAAATCAAGTACACAACTATACTTACTCTCAAATAATTTCATGCTAGTAGGACGTTGTATCCTCTAATCTGGGAAGAGCCCACACATGATGCATTTATCGAGTTCTCGATCGGTGCCGCCAAATGATACTATATCACTGGCCACGATCAGATTCAGATGTTTCCAAAATTCTCGCTTTGAGTTGTGAACTATGTATCTGATTGACAAAATCCTTAAGAAAATAGACTTTAAGCTGTCCTGGACAAACACCATGCCCTAAAAACATCTTGGACGACGTAACCCATGATTACGACAGATCCTTCGATCGTCGACTACCTCCTCGATTAAGCGACCGCGGAAAGATGACGGAACCATGATCTAGACGGACGCCATCGTTCCACCAACCATCCGCTTTAAGCAAAATATAATGATTTTCATAAATTCTAAATTTTAAACCTACATGCTACTTAATATGTTATGCATTTAGAATAACAAATTAATCGAAAGCTTCTCACTTATGAGTAATTAATATGCCACTATGGAAACCTAGAACTATATCTAAAGTCACAAAAGTGAAATCTGAAGTGTATCTACTATCTGTCTTAAAATTAAATCACATTTTAAATCATTCTTCATCGAGATGCGACTTTTGAGCCTACAATGAAAAGGTCATTATTGGTGGGGCAGTAATGTTGTGAACCTGATTTGGATATTACAGATGTCGTTTAATTAGCTTGAGTTGGTTTTATAAATCCTATAATTTAGAAATATTTATAACTATGAAAGACGATGTCATCAAATAAATAAATTTCATCTTCACAGTTTTTTTCTTCTTTCTTAAATTTCTGAAGTGTAGCTAAAATACTCGAATCGGGTCCACGATTCTATTTCATTTTCCAATTGCAAAAAAAAAAAAAACAAATCCTAAAAACAGTTGAATTAAGGCCAATGATGATGATAAATCCTGAAAGCGACACCAAGCTCCAGAGAACCGCTTAAAACCCTAAAACACTCAACAAAAAGGGGCGTAGAAGAGAAAGAGTTCACCGTGGGGGAGAAATGATCGAGTGTCTGATCAAGCCAGTGTACTTCTCGGGTGAGGTAAGCACTGGGGTCCGTCGGGAGGCGGAACCTTTTGCCATTTGCTGCTAACAAAAGGGAGAAGAGAAGCAGCAGCAGAAAAAACAACAGTTCGTGCATTTGTCCTCGAACTCCGCAGACGCTTCCTGGTCAGGACGAAGGGTATTAATTTTTGGTACAAAGAAACGCTTTCCCTCGATGTATTTTGATAGGGACTGGGATGGGCCTAAAGTTTTCAAATTTCGTACAGCCACATGATATATATATATATATATAACATTAAAAATATTAATATTTTCACATGCCGTGCACTATAATAGGAATTTTTTTTCAAGCCATATCGTGCATTACAATAGAAATTTTTTTCATAAGACATAATAAGTACCAACCTTATTCTTTATAATATCTCTGATATCATAAGTTGCCTGATTTAAAAAATTCAACCTGCACAAATGAATTGCGTTAGTAAATATATAAAGTATTAAAAATATTAATTTCTTCATAATTTAAATAAAAGATACTTACATATCTACTATAACTCAGGATCTATATTATTTTTCAGGATGATCAATTTAATTATTAATATTTAATAATAAAAATATTTTAATCATTTATTAAGATTTGAAAATAATATTAAATTTACTATGATTTTATAATATAACTATTTAAAATGTTAGTTATAACTCATATTTTTATATGAGAGTTATGATAATTTTATTTCATTCAATAAAATAATAAATAATATATATATATATATATATATATATTAAAAATTATATAAATAAATAATATATCATAAATAATCCCCTATAAAACAAGTTGTTTATTAATCATTAAGCAAAAAATTATGCAAATAGATTTTTCATGTTTTTGTTAAAAATATTAAAAAATGGAAGATAAATGAAATAGTGATCAATAACAATAGAAAATATGGACTTAAAAGTTATCTATTTTAACTCCATAGTTTAGGCATTAATTTATGTGTAGTAATAACCCTCTAAGTCGTGCCAAGAAGTAAGAGAGGGCTTATGATGCATCGATATAGAATGTGCAACTAACATAGAGAGAGATAGAGAGAGAGAGAGAGAGAGAGTCATGCCTTTTGAAGAGGAGAGAGATCGAGGGATGATGTGCGAAAGCGGATGTGTGATGTGTAGGTGTAAGTTTAGAGAAGAAATAGCTTATTTTTACTTTGTTTATATAAAATTACTAAATGATTAAATTCTTAAGGGGTGGATTTACATACATAACACTTAAAACACAACCATATTTAACACCCAAATTTTAAAATTACAAAAATAACACTTAAAACATCTAAATATAAACAAAAATAACACCTAACCAATTAAATTCCATAACAACGTCACAAACAGTTGCTGAAAGGCCTTGCTAGCACATTTTAAGGCTGATGCACTCCTAGTTCGCGGATCTATGTCGCTACCGTTCCCTCTATTTTTCCCCATTCAGTTTCGCTCTTGTTGAGAAAGAGAACCGAGATGTTGTGAAGGTAATGCTTGTCTTTAATCCCACACCCATACGCAAGCTTCTGTTTTAAAGTTGCATTTTTTGCTTTTGGCAGGCAACAGAAGAAAAGTAGAGGGCGTAAAATTTTGTATGATTTAAAGTTATCATTTTTGTTGTTTGGCAGGTGAGATGGGATTCAAAATTCTGCATATTTAAAGTTGTTATTTTTGTTGTTTGGCGTGATAGAGGAAAAAGTAGAGCTAAAATTCTAGAAGATTTAAAATTGTCATTTTTGTTGTATGACAGGAGAAGAGGAGAAACAAGATTTAAAATTATGTAGGATTTAAAGTTGCCATTCTTGTTGTTTGGCAGGTCATGCGAGGTTGGGGAAGCAAGCGGCAAGTTTCCATATCCACGATGGTGGGAAAATCGGGGAGTGCGACGAGCTCTCCAATGTGGTGGATTTGCCAAAGAGAGGACCAAAATCTGTTATAACAAGGTGCTATTTTTGTAAATTTTAAAATTTGAGCCTCATATTTTAAGTGATCTCCTAGACGCTTACACAAATTTGGTGAGATTGCTAGACATATTGGCTTATCCATAACAAAATCATTATGCATTGATGTTCTCACACGTTGGAACTCAACATACAAAATATTGGAGTCTGCATTTTACTACAAGATTGTTTTCTAAAATATGTTTTACGAGATTATAATTATATATGGTTACCTTCTGCGGAAGATTGAAATCAATTTGATAAGATTAGAGAGTTGCTTTATATTTTTCATCGAATAACTGATATTTTTTCTGGATTCAATTATCCTACTACAAACATGATTCTTCCAAATCTAGTACTAATTAAGAAAACCTTGGATAGAGAATCTTTATCTAATATTCTATTCATTTCTAATATGATAAGCACCATGAAGGCAAAATTTGATAAATATTGGGTAGATTGTTCATTGTTATTCTCAATTGCATGCATTATAGATCCCAAGATGAAATTATTTATCATTAACTAATACTATCCACAAATTTATGGTAATGATATTGTTGATGAGAACAAGGATGAAATAAAACAAAAAATTATTTCAGCTCTACTCTTTCTATGATGTTGATAAATAGCATACAATTAAAAAAAATTCTGGAGCAGCCACTATACAAGTTGAAACAACATCTATAATAGAAGAAAGTCATAGTTTGTCTGATAATTTGGCTAGGTTGTATGATTTTATAAACTCTACTAACTTTTTAGTTCTATAGAAGTCTAACTTAGAATTATACTTAGAGGAAGCTTGTGTTAAATGTCGATTTGAAATTTGACATTTTAGAATGGTGGAAAATATCCACGATGAAGTACAAGACACTGTCTAAGATGGTAAAATATATTTTTTCAATCCCAATAATTACAGTTGCTTCAGAGTCAACATTTAGTGCAGGTGGTCGTATGCATAGTGATTATATAAGTTCTATTTCACCAAAAATATTGGATGCCTTAATATGTAGTGAAAATTGGATTCAAGCAGCGTACAAAAATTCAAAAGAGCTATGGTAATGTTTTCATTCTTCTAATTTTGTAGTGGAATTACTTTCTATTTAATTTTTTCAAAAATGACAACGTCTACTTTGCATTTTCAGTTTGACATTTTAGCTGAATAAAACTTAGTTGTATCTGTGTTTGAAAGATTAAGTGTGGATTCATAAATCTGAAATTTAGGACGGTAATAATTTACTTATATAATACTACAAGTTTAGCGCAACATTTCCTTCTTTTACAGTTTATTATAGATTTTAACTTTTTTGTGGACATTTATAATATGTTGTATTATTGTATTGGTATTATTGAATTTATCGATGTTTTTCTGCTATTTTATGTATTGTAAATTATGTTTTTAAATTTTGATGCCCAATGATAAAGTTATACTAAGATGAGTATTAGGCAATTTCTAATTTTTAAACTTACAATATGGTGTATTTTGGTTTTTAAATATATTGGTTTGGTCAATGAAAAATTTTGAGACCATGTAGGGTGGCAAAATGCTTCTTAGTATGCTTTGAAATTATGACTTACTTTCTCAAATTACAGCGTTTAAAGTGTGGCTAAAATTTTTATAATGTTGTTAGTTACTCTAATGTTTGAATGTGATGAAAATCAAAGTTGTAAGACATGTTTCAACTATGTTAGAGTGTTATTTGTACATTTCAGTTGTTGTTCTAATTTCATCACAGTAGTTTCTTGAACTTTTAAATCATTTTGTATTTTGATATAATTGAAGTTGATGCTTTTCAATGTCTTATGCCACCCTAAAAAATAGTTATCATCTAAGTATTTTGAGGGCAAAAAAATAAAATAAAAAAATACATTCAACACAATAATTTTTTCTCTTCTATTATCATGTGAATTAGATTTCAATTTCATTCCACTTCATTGTTGTGTATTTCACTATTTCAATTATATTTAACTTTTATTTCATACTCTTGATCTATTTCATACTTTGGGAGTGAGCTCTCAATTTTTTCATCATAGATCTAGGACTCTTGTTGACACTAAGAGCTCTTAGTCTTAAGACACTTCTAGTGATTAGGTGAACACTTAACTTAAGCCTAGAAACTTAAAAGGATTAGCCATAGGAAGAGGTTATACCTTAGGGATTTAAGAAAACTTGCCTACCTTATAGCCTTAAACCTAATCATTGTTTCCTTCTTCCAAACCAAACCTCAAATCCAAATCCAATATCATAAATCCAATCCCAAATCAAATCATTGAAACTCATGATTAATTTAAGTTCCAAATCTCATCCTAAGCCATTTGATTTTATCTTCTGGACTTAGCCTTACCCAAATTCAAATCAACCCCAATTCAATTGATTTTCTCAAATATCAAAATTCAATCTCAAATCAAATCTTAACCCAAATTCTAAATCAAATCTAACTCCAAATGATTGAAACCCATGATTAAATTCAAACTCCAAAATCCCTTCCTAAGCCATATGAATCACCTTCATATGCTTAGCCAAAACCTCCTTCAAACTAAATCAAATTTGGTTGGTTTCTTTAATAAATCAATCATTCCTTCATTTATATTCACAAATATAGATAAAATCTAAATTCAAATCAAATCAAACTAAATCAAACCAAATCAATTCTCTACTTAAGCCCTTTTGACCTACATCCCTCAAATTTATCAAATTTGCTTCGAAATCACTCCAAACCCAAGTTATTTTCACATAAATCATTTATATCTTCATTATATTCATAAATATAAATGAAATATAAATCCAAGTTGCCAAAACCAAATCCAAATCAAATTAAATTCTCAATTTTAGCCTTTTTAGTCAAATTCTTGAACTTGCCTAAATGACACCCAAATCAACTCAAAACTCATGGATTTCTTCATGATTCAATCATTGTTCTAAATATAAACACAAACTATAATTATCAAACCAAACCCAAGTCAAGCCCATGTTGACCTCTTTTGACTTGAAATTGTTATATGAATCAAAATTTATTTGACTCCAAACCAAATGCAATTGGATTTATATTTTCATCCTAGGCTCATATGTGAGTTCAATTAAACTTGAATCAATCCATGATCAAGACAATTGACCCAAAGTGACCTAAAAGATCTTTTTGAGCCAAGTTCTAATCCAACCCAAATTGGATTGAACTAAGCCCATCTAAACCCCATATCATGATCAACAATCATCCTAGGGTGACCAACTGCCTTGAATTAGGTCAAACCATGGTCCTTTGACCAAGTCAACCCCTTAGCCCAAATGAAACCCAAACTAGCCAAAACCCACCATATACCAAATCGATTGAAACTATTGATTCAAACTAATTCATAATCAATAATTAAACATGATCAAACTCTCAATTAAACCAAACTAAGTCCAATTGGCAATTTGACCTAACTTGACTTAAATTGGCCTAAAAAGTCAAAATAGGTTAAATCATGAATTGATCCAAATTAATTGCAAAAAATGGCTCAAGTTTATTTCAAATCACCTATTAAACTTGACTAAAGCCATGCTTGAGCCCAATTTGACCAATTGGTCAACTTGACCCAACCTAGCCCAAATTGACCTAAAGGGTCGAATTGGCCAAAATCTAAATTAATTTTAAATTAAACTAAACCAAAGCCTACAATCATTTTCAATTAACCAATTGAACATGAACCAATACTTAATCGAACCCAAATTGATCAACTTAGCACATTTGACCTATTTGAATCCAAATAAGCCAAAATCAAACCTAAGCCAAATTAATCAAAATCACTTGAACCAAAACCCTTCAAAACATCATTTGAACATAACTCAAGTCTTGGTTTGACCCAATTTGACCAATTGGTCAACCCAACCCAACCTAACCCAAATGAGCCTATTTTGACCATATAAAGCCAAATCACCCAAAACTAACCTACGGGACCCTAGGACTTGGCCTAACCCTACCCAAACTAGCCAAAATTCATAGTCAAGCAATGAGCCATTGGACAAACCTTCTTTCCATTGGATCTTCACACCAACAAGCAAAGTTAACTTCCCCATCACCATGACAACCTTCAAGCACTCAAGTGAGGCTCCACCTGACCCACCTACCTCACCTAATCCCCCCTAGGTCGGCCAATGACCATCGGGAGTTCAACTCCTCTCATACAAGCCAAAACTGAAAACCCATGGATTCAAGAAATCAGGCACTTGGGCCTCCCACGCTCCTCCACTCAAGTCAAGCCACGTGGAGTTGGACACGACCTCTCTGGCGCCTGTTAGTCGAAATAAGCTAGCCCATCTCGCCCGCCCTTCACACATGATTTGGGGGTATACTTTCCAATTCAAGTTAGAATTGACACATTCAACATCGAGTAAGTTCCCTAAGTGATTTGAAACTCCTCAAAGTGCTCCTCATCTTCCCTCGACGGTCCACGAAAGTGCATCCGGCCATAATCCGGTCGAAGATCCGAATGACAACTTAAATACCTAATCTCATCGCTCCATGTGGAAAGCGCATGCCGCGTCAGCAGCCACGTGGCGTCCACGGGATTAAGGGTTAAAGGGTTGTTTAAATTAATTTTTAAGACTGAAATTTCTTAAAATAATAACTAATTCTAGAAAAATCCAAAAAGTACAAATGAAGGCTCATTTTGAAGATATTTTAAAGTAGAATCTAGAAAAATTATTATTATTAATTAATTTTAAATAGTGATTTTGGATTAATTAAGATTTAATTGAAATTTTAATTAGTTTAATACTTTTTAATTAATCACCTAATTAATCTCAAATTTTATGGACGTTTAGGGGAAGACCTTTGCCTCCCTTATTTTTCTGGAATTTTATTGGTTGCTTAATTAAGAAAATTAATTGATTAAGCCTTAATCACTCTCTTAATTTAATTAGTGATAATTAGTGAATGAATAGTGACTTAATTAATTATTTAAGCCTAATTACTTCGCTGAATAGTGGAGCTTAGGAAATGTGATTGGGATTTTTTCCAATTCATTTCCTAAATTTTTTTTACTTTTCAAATCAAATTAATGATTAATAAAGTAATTAATTGCTTAATTAATTAATTAATCTTCAAGATAAAATCAGAGCTTAAGTGATCAAATATAGGACTTAGGGATTGAGATTAAGGCATCTTTCTTGATCTCTTTCCTTAAGTTAATTTCATTTTATTAATTGAACATGCTTAATGCTTAACCAAATGAAACTAACTTTAAAATCCATTCATTCACAACCTAACTTTGTTTAATCAATCTTGGGTAGCTCTTTAGGTGTTCAATAACCTAAAGAGAGAGTTAATGAAATTATGGTTATCACATGTGTAGAAAACCATAAAAGTAATAGTTAAGTGAGCTCCTTTAAGCTTAATTAACTATTAATCATGCCAATTGCATTACTTTTATTTATTTAGAGCATTGCTAATTTACTTTTCATGTGGTTGCATATCATATTGGCTCATTATTATTTAGTTAATTAGCTGGGATGTGTAGGGTTAATTAATTGACTTAATTCATACCAACCTAATTAAGATATAAAAATCAACCTTTAATTCTCCATTAAACTAAATTAACTCACACATGGGGATGAGATTAAGATTAGCAAATCTCTTTCACATTTTAAATCAAATCAAACATAAAGATAAAAATGACATTAAAGAACTTTGGTTTTTTTAAATAATCTTATTTAGTTTGATTGTCCTGTTAATTGGAATTTGAATGAAATCACATGCTCGTGTTTCTTATTTCTTTTTAATCATGTTAATGTTGCATATCACTTGTATTCATGCATTCATGTCTTTCAAATTAATCAAATAAAAATGATTTCCTTTATGTTAATTTGCATGTGTTGGCTTAATTAAAAATATGTGTGGCTAGTATCACTATTAAATCTCAAATATATTTTCAAAAGTTTATTAATGAATGAATATACATATATATTATAACTTTAGTTATATATACATAGGAAATGCAAGTGAATATAAATTTAGTGTATGAAATAAAGCTTCTTCCTTATATTCATGTGTTGATTTGTATAAGTAAGAATGTTAGCGGTATATTAGTCCGACATCTGTGGACGCATGACTTTAAGTAGCTAAGGAGGTTCTTACCTCGTTCCCTTGGTGCAGAACAATGGTGACGTACCTGCTTGATTTCATTCTTATTCATTTGAATATCAGAATTTAGAAAGAACTTTAATTCATTTACATCAAATAAATAAATCAAATCAAAATACAATTTTTGCATGGCTTATTCTTGTAGTTGTTTATACATCCATATGTATCTAAGGATAGCGGGTATATTAGTCTAAACATTTTAAGGATGCACGACTTTAAGTAGTCCCAAGGAGGTTCCTACCTCGTTCCCTTGGTGTAGAACAATGATGATGTACTTGCTTAAAATTTTTATACATGTGAATGTGTACTTAGCTAATGAATGAAAACCCCATTTTTCTATTAAAAAAAGACATGCATTCATACTTTATTTAATTGGTTTAGTTGATTAGTCATGTGATTTAAGGTTCTTTCTTTATGCTTTTGTATGAGAATTTAGATAAAGCTTTAAATCAATATGATAAAATTATTCAACCAAATGGAATATTAATTCCAAACATATTTATTCATATTCATCATTAAGTGTGCTAAGATATAAATTGCATGTATAATTATGTTTAGGATTTAATCATATGCATGATATATATGATGAAGAGAAATGAACAAACCTATGTTATGTGATAGTAATTCATTCTAACTAATCTTAAGATGCCTTTCTTATTGAATGCTTATTTAAAGTAAACATAAACTTAGTTGTTGAGTGTAGGTCTAATGAAACAAAAAAAAAATATTAAGTAAAATTTACAAATAAATTAAACCATTTAAAGTGAAACCATCATTTATAATTAAATGTCCTTCATACTTAGAAAATCTTAACACTAAAGCTTAGTTAGGATATACCATATAATCCTTAACACACACATTAGATTAAGTCACAACTTTTATCTTTATGTTAGGGCAGTGTATGATTTGATGTATGCTTGTTTTGTGATGTACTATTGTAGACTGGATGTTAGGCTGTATGTTTTGTAGACTAGATGTTAGGTCATGATTAACTTAATCATATTTTATGCAGAAGATTATGCTTAAGGGGTGCTTAAAATAAATATAAATGCTCTCTTTTGTAGGTTGGTTAACCCCTAAGCATAATCTACATTAGGACAGGTGGACTTGATTACCCATGTGCAGGGTGCTAAGTCCAAATCATTCATATAACTGCTTGGGTTGTATGGTGTGTTTAGCTAACACTTATTTTGCAGGTATAGTTAGATTTATTTTTCCATTCTTTTAATGTAATTGTGTATCGGGAATTTAGTTAAGTATTATGAGGGTTAATGATGAACATTGGTCATAAGGTTTAACCCTAGGGTTCCATGTGATGCCTAGAAGGTTACCAAATCAAATGGAGTAAATCAAATGAAGGAATGAAAGGAGCATGAAGAGTTGAAGATCCCCTATAACACTTATCATTTTGTAACTTGTAATTATTATTTCATATATCAGGTTATATAAGGGTAGAGCTCGACTACCCTTTTTTTTTTTGGGTTGTACGGCGGTACCCGACCGCACCGGCCTATTATTCTTTCATGTTGATGTTATAAATTATTTGATGATTTATTTACATTGTGCAATAGAAATGACATGTATTTTTCTAATTTCTTAATATATGATGATTTAATGTGTGACTGAATCCGTTTAGGCTCTTAGAGAAAAATAAATTTTTTACCTCAACTACAACTCATAATTAAACTTTTAAAATAACTCATAACCTCACATAAAGTCTAGACATTAAATCAAGATAATAAAATATCTAGCAACCCCTTAGTTGGATGTTGTATGCTTAATATAATGCATGTCATTTTATTTCACTCTTGCTAAGAGATGGTTTCCATCTTTGCCAGATAAAAATAAGGCTTGATCTTTGAGAGCCTATGATGAAAAACACCCCTTTCTCTTTTCATTTAGCCCATGATCAACTTCACCATACGTTTAGGCATATGAAATCCTATGTCATATGTCAAAATAAAGAGTCAAAATTAAATAAAATTTTATAAGATTTACGTTAGACTAAGTCATTATCTATTTCACTCATGTTCTTGTCTCTTAGGGAGTGGGTTTAGGGATTTTAGTTTCTTTCTAAATAATAATAATCTAGTCATATTGCAAAATATATGACTTGACCACATGATTTTAAAACATAGAAGAAGTTAGCTGGCTGTCATTCCAAGCGGTTATAAGTCCAGCAGTCGGGTAGTTTACCCTCTCTTATGGAGGTAAACAATACACCCACTTTCGCCTTTGATTTAGGTTGTGTTTTGGCTCTCGCTAAAGCTCCTTAGATTTAGGATCTGAGGTTATTGTTTCCCTATGGGGCTACTAGCATAAATCCTCATCTCTTAGGCATTTCCATAATTTGTATTTTGGAATTATAAGTCTTAGATTTCTAATAAAATTTTAACTCAAATATATAATTCTCCTCAATTTCAAATATATAAAGCCCAACTATAGGATAGTTTGGGATGCTCATTAGGCTTCCTAGTATCATGAGCATCCCCTACATATTTCCTTTTGGCTTCGATAATAAGTCCCTTCTTTCGATCTATCTCATTTGATCTTCCAAATATAACCAATTTATTGATAGTCCTATCTTTGAATTTTTTGGAGACAATAATTGCCTACTTTAATCGAGAGTATTCCTAAAGAACTCTTCTTCCTTATAATGTAATTAACTATGGGGGCTTGCCCCCATAGGAAACTTTAGAACCCGGTTTAAATAAACCCTATTTTATTTATTCATGTAAAGTAGGGGAAAAATCTTTGGTACATTCGAAGACCCATCATGCCTTAAGAGTCTTTATTAGGTGATTAGATCTATCGTATGGTAGTGATTTCTATTTTTCGAGATAGTGCACTATTCTTTGATGTCGTATTCAATCAGCTCAATAAGTATATTCTCAGATCTGCGTGGTGTCCCCCTCTCATATACACATCACACATGAACCAAAAATAAACAGCACACATACTATGTTATCTTTGGGTTATGAAATACTCTAATTTCTCTAATTAAGTTACTTATGAAGTACTTTTGTAATTTGGGTTTTACTTTTATTCTATGTTCTCTAATTCCTGTAATCCTATGGGATCTTGCATGTGTCTTTTCTAATTCCGAACTCCCAAATGTCTGTTATCTCATATTTGTTGACTATTGTCCTAAGATTAAGCTTGTTTGTGTTGTGCGGTTGTGCCTGTGCAGTTGTGCTGTAGTCAACAACAAGCTGTTGGAGGCTTGGAGCTTAAGGTATTTGTTTTAATTCATAATTTAGGATGTTCAGTAACTTCAGTTGGAGCTTGAGGTATTTATTTTATTTCACAATTTGGGTTCTCCTTTTATTCTATGTTCTCCAATTCTTGTAATCTTGTGGGTTGTAGCTTTGTTCTGTTACACAAATATATAACCTGTGGGCTATAGCTTGTGTCTTTTCCAATTACGAACTACTAAATGTCTGTTATCTCATATCTGTTGGCTGTTGGAGATTTGGAGCTTGAGGTATTTGTTTTAATTCATAAATTCTATTGTTCAGTTACTTTAGTTACTTTAGTAACTTCAGTTAGAGCTTGAGGTATTTATTTTATTTCACAATTTCTATTTTCAATAAATTCAGTTGGAGTATGCTATTTATTTTATTTTTCCAATTTGTTATGTGGCTTGTGGTAAGCATATAGTGGGGGGTTCAGAGGCTATCATAAAGTTGGAGATTTTTTTGATTTGCTTATTCTAGAATTGGGACTATGATAAGAAGAGCATAACTTTACAATTTCAATTTTTTCTAACAAAAAATTTTGATCCATTATTTTAACGACGTTATCGGATGTCCTTGGCAATCTGGAGTCTACAAGTGGATTATAAAAACTTGTATAGATTGCGGATACTTGAAGATGATTATAACTCTCTCCGAGTCTCAATAGTCAATTTAAATATGTGATATTGATATTATCTTTTATTAATATTTTTTTGTAATTTGATTTTCTGTTTTAGCTAAATACAAATAAATATGTACAATGAAAATTACATTATAAAAATTTCAGTTTATCTGTGTATTAATATGTACAGTAATATTATCTTTAATTGATTTAAAAATTTTAATTGTTCTATTGATTTAAATTTCAGTTTTACACTATTAATTCAATAAAATTTCACTTTATATGTTTCTTTTTTTTTTCGTGCATTAAATTTGAGCTAGTTAAACCAAAATGAGCCAGCTTGTTTATATTTTCGAGTCAGAACAATCCAGATTCGAGCTAAACATTATTGGACTTATAAAATGAGCTAATTGCTTTTTGAGATCGAGCTATTGATTCAATTTGGATCAGCAATGAGTATGAGCTATGATCCGAATTCGAGCCAACACAAAATTAATTTGAGCCGATTTCGAGCCGGTCCTGGATCGGCTCGAAATCGGATTGTTCTCAACCCTATGTAGAAGTGTGAACCTGCTAAGTCAGGTCTACTAGATAATTTATGCTTACTCTTTTTAGGTGACCCTACATGGTAAGAGGGGTGTGGTAGTCGAGTGTGTGTGATAGGGGGTAGTAAGATAGTGTCGGTGTATGGTGTGGATGTGGTGGGTGTGATAAAAAGGAGAAAAATTGGTGGTCTATGTCGGCTTTGATGAGGAGTATGCTCTGCTGGGTTAGGGTAGAGTGTTATGGGTAGTGATAGTGGTCGTAGCAATAATGGTAATGGGCAAATCTACAGACCATAGACTGTTAGCGCTCTTTTTATTCTAATAAACTATTCATATGTTCATCAATATCAAGAATGAATTGTACAAAATATGATGTTTCCTCATCCTAGTAAGCAACTTAAATAACATTTTCAACTTCAATTCTACCTCTTGATTTAGTTTTTATTATTACAAAACATTCCATTTCTTTTTTATTCTATTGGGATACCTCACATAGTACACTTAATGTGCTTACTATACCAGTATGAATGGATCATTTTTTTATATCACTTATTCATTTTTATTTCAGCTAATCCACGTAACTTATGCACTCTTGTACCTCGATTAGGAGTTGGGTCAAACCACTCATAATTAAATAATAAAAGAATTCTCTCATGCTTCCGAAGATATTGTAACTAAACAAACTCTTTTGAATATACCATAGTAATATTGTTGCGTGCTAGAAAACCAGTCGCGGTAGAGTGAAAGTTTACGCCTTAGTCTTGTTGTGAAGTCCAGCATACACACAGGTAATTAAAGAGCGAACATGAGACACTCCAAAATTTTAACGTGGAAAACCTGAAAGAGGGAAAAACCCGATAAAGCTTCCACTATGTATCTTTTGACAAGTCTTCCGATACAAAATTACGAGTGGATATGAGGGAGAAAAAAACTATGTAACAACGATGAGTTGTAATCGGTAGGAGATCACGGGGACAATTAGCGATGAAGGTGGTGGTGACGGTGGTTGATGACCATCGAGCAGGGGTGCGACCTTGCTTGGAGGATCTTCAAGCTTCAGAGCTTCTTCTTCATCCTTGCTTAGGCTTTTCCTCTTCTTCCTTGGATTCTTCCTCTTCTTCCTTCTGGACTCTTGGTGGAAATGCGTAAATTGGCGATGAAATGGCGGTGGACATGGCCGTCGAGCAGTCGACCTTGCTTGGAGGATCTTATTGAGCTTCTTCTTCATCCTTGCTTAGGCTTTTCCTCTTCTTCCTTGTTTGGATTCTTCCTCTTCTTCCTTGCTCGGACTCTTCCTCTTCTTCCTTGCTCGGACTCTTCCGCTTCTTCCTTGTTTGGATTCTTCCTCTTCTTCCTTGCTCAGACTCTTCCTCTTCTTCCTTGCTCGGACTCTTCCGCTTCTTCCTTGTTTGGATTCTTCCTCTTCTTCCTTGCTCGGACTCTTCCTCTTCTTCTTCTTTCGGACTCTTCGCTTCTTCCTTATTTGGACCTTCCTCTTCTTTCTTGCTGCACCTCCTCTTCTTCACTTGTTTGACTCCTCTTCTTCTTCACTTCACTTGGCGAGTGAAATGAAGGCTTATATAGATGGGAGGAGGGTATTCTTAAATTCATGTAAAGCGTACCACTCCCCTGATCGGATGGCTCGGGATGATTCCTTGATCATTTGATGTATTTTGAGCATTTGGATGCCCAAATGAAGTCAATTATAAGATCTTAGATCGTTAGATCTCATCGAAGCCTTCGATTTCTATAAACACTCCATATTTGAGGCTTTTGGGATTTAATTGATGTCCCAAGATTCCAATGATATTTTAAGTGCTTGATCTCGATCGATTTTGACTCAAAATCATATCCATCAAGATTTGTGCTTTGGAGTGGTATTTTGAGTGTCATATCGGTTCTATTTTTGGATGACATTAGCTTAATCATCAAAATATATGTATAAATGCCGAAAATAACGAATTAAGTTTTGAGGCATTGGGACCCAAGCAGTGGCGCTGCGTCGGCGCTTCTTGGCGCTGTAAGCATGAGTGCCTTCAGCGTGTCTGGCGTCTTCTGCGGCCAGCGATGCGGTTCGGGTCAAATCTGGCCCGAGCGGATTCTGTGAGGCGAGCAGGCCGCGTGTGGTCGTCGAGCGGTCCGGTGATCTGTATGACATTGGCCGTCTGGCCGGGTCAGGAATGGTCGGAGTGGGTTACGCCCATGAGCCGACCCAGCCATCGGCCGGGGTATCTGCCGTGGTCAGATCAGGTCGTTGATTCGTGGGCGACGTGGTCAGCGACGTTCGTAACGTGCGAATGGTGGCCTTGGGGCAGGAGCCGCGCAGCGATGATCTTTGAGGGTGGGGATTTGAAGGGTTTTAGCCATTTTTGAGGGTTTTACCCTTTTGCCCTGTTATAAATTCCCAGGTGAGAGGAGAGGCGCACCTCCCTTTCTTCTTGAGTGAGGTCCTTTGAGGCAATCAAAAGCGATCAAGGCCGTCGGAAGTTCACCGATTGTCACCGTTGGTTGAGGCGATCAAGGCCCGGTATCGTCGTGGTTCCGGTTCACCGTCTCGTCGGGTTTAGGCGATCAAGCGGTATCGTCGTTTGGTTTATCGGCCCGTCGGACCGTCCGTTAGAGGCGATCAATACGGTATCGTCGTGGTTCGGTTCACACCGTCGACCGTTGGGTTAGGCGATCAAGGCCCAATTGTCGTCATTATTGGTTTCTCGACCGTCGGTTTGAAGCGATCAAGGCGCGGTATACATTATTCCGGTTTACCTCGTCGACCGTCCGGGTTAGAAGCGATCAAAGCATGCTCGTCGTGGTTCCGGTTTAGCCCGTCGACCGTCCGGGTTAGGAAGCGATCAAGGCACGGTATACATTAGTTGATTCTACCGACCTCGTCGGGCCGTCCGGTTAGGGAGGATCAAACCCACGGTATACATCGTGGTTCCGGTTCGACCCCGTCGGCCGTCCGTTAGGAGGGATCAAGGCCTATCGTCGTGGTTCCGGTTCTACTCGTCGACCGTCGGTTGAGGAATGGCGATGTCACGATGGTGGACGATTCGGTCGGTACCGGCACGACGGTCGGTTCATAACCGCGATATGGCGCGAAGATTGCGCGATGGTTTCGATGGCCATTGATTATGGTCGCGTCGGGAAGGCAGCCGTAATTGCGATAGTCAGCTGACCGTCGGTAGTCAATGGTGTGGCAGATAGTGACCAGATGGCCGGCGGTCAGTTACGGTGGCAGCAGAGTAATAGCGAGCGGGGGAAATGTTTAGAGCCGGCAATAATAATCAGCCTGCCAGCGATATAGTGAAGTCAGTTGAAGGTGGCGGTATATGGTCAGCGTGAATGGCAGATGTAATCAGCCTGCCGAGAGATGTCGTATCTCGCCAGATTGAGTGGAAGCCAGGATGTAAATGTGGCGATGCCAGCGATAATGGATGAGATGCCAGCGGCAATAGCAAGATCGGGGATAATGTTCTTCGCAATGTCGGCAAAGTGAATACAGTGATACCGTGATATTAGTACAGCGGTGGCGATAGCGGTAGCAGCGGCGATCCAGCGATAATGGATGGCAGCGATAGCAGCAGTAGTCGGCAGCGATGGCCAGCGATGATATTCAGGGTGCCGGCGAAATGTGTGCGTGGCCGGCGGCAGTAGTCAGCGATAACCGGCGAATCGGCATGGCCATTTATAGTGGTGGCGGCGACGGGTGTCAGCGGCACAGCGGCAGTACTATGGTGGATACGCGACGGTGGCGGTGGCAGTGGTGATTTGACCTATCCAGGTTGTTTATCGAGTGTGACTTCGATGATGTGCTATATGGAAGAGGTTGAATTAGTCGGAGATTTTGACCTATCCAGGTTGTTTGTAGGTGTTGATGGCGTTAACTATGGATAAGGTCGAATTGAATCCACCGAGGATTTTGACTTATCGAGGTTGTTTGTCGAGTGTTACTGGCGTTAACGTATGGAAGAGGCGGAAGTCCACCAAGGACCTTTTGACCTTTCCGGGTTGTTTGTCGAGTTTTTGCTCGATGACATTAACCGTATGGAAAGGTCTCAAGTCCCCTTGATTGATCATGTCCCAGTGAGATGTAACATGAGTTGTATATTTCTCAAGTGGGAGGAAAAGTAAAGAAAAAACAAATCTTGTTAGAACAAAGCGTGAATTCACTAATTCAATGATATAATCATAAGACGGGTATGGGCTTTAAGAAAATGACAACAACAACCACAACAACGATAACAACATAACAATAACAAGCTTTAATCCCAGGTGGGATCGGTTATCTGAGGATGAAATGTGACGAGATAAAAGTCAATAATTATGCAGAGTTCCGATAATATTTTGAAGATTCTTAGTATTCCAAGTTGGTAGAGTTTTTCCTTGGGTCCTTGAGCTTGAGAATGTTCACAGCTTGACCATAGCTATGACCACATACGGACCATCCCAGAGGTGAGAGTTTATTGCGGAGGGGCCTTTACTGCGACCTCGAGACTTCGCAGGACCAAGTCAGAATGGGAGATTTCACTCTTCTGTTGAAGTGGCGAGCAGTTGGTGATAGAAGCGGTCAGAAGTGGGCCATATCCGAGTTTTGGGAGTAGATCTAGGTCTTCGGAGTTTTTCTTCATTACTTACCATGATCGAAGCGGACTCTTGGACTTGGAACCCGATATCCACGGTATGATAGCTTACGTACCAAAACACAAGTTATCTGGTGTCTCCGGTTGGGTGTGGCGTGGTGCGGTAGGCCCAAAGAACATTGGGAAGCTCATCAACCCATTGCCCCGACCTTCTCAAGGCGTGTTTTAGTCCTTTGAGTATGGTCTATTGGTAACCGGTTTGCCCATTGGTTTGAGGATGTGCTACTGGTATCACGGTATGAATGTGAAGATCTTTGCAAAAGGGCGTAAAGACTTTTCCAATAAATTGAGTTCCGTTGTCAGTGATGATCTTTGGGAAGAGAATCGACATATTATATTTTTCCGGACAAATTAGCATTTGCCTCATGATTTTAGCGAGTGGTTCGCTCACCCATTTGGTGAAGTAGTCGGCTAGAATGATGAACTTTTCGTTGCCGATCTTGTGGAAAAGGTCCCATGATATCAATCCCCCACTGAGCAAAGGGCCACGGGCTTTGAAAGGATGAGAGTTCTTCATGCGGCATGTGAGGGAGGTTAGAATGCAATTGACAACTCGCACATTTTTTTGTGAACTCCAAGGCGTCTTGTTTCATTGTAGGCCAATAAAACCCTTGCCTCATGATTTTAAGGGTATGCTCTTCCTCCAAGGTGTTCTCCACATATTCACGAGTGAACCTCTCTTAGCAGCGTGTCGACACGAAGGTGGAAGGCATTTGAGATACGGGAAAGCTTCGCTTGTATAGTTCACCTCAATAATAGCAAAGTTTGAAGCTTGTCTTAGGAGACGAGTTGCGGAAGTTGGATCTTCAGGAAGGGTTCCTTCTTGTAGAAAAGATAGGATCGGGTCTATCCACGAACGTTCCTTTTCCTCATCAATAGTTTGAATTACCCATGACCCTTGGATACTAGGAAAATGTATTTCTTCAACATGCTTTCTCTTAAATAGATCTCTAGTGGTAGAGGTAGCAAGCTTAGCAAGAGCGTCAGCCCGAGTATTCTTCTCTCGTAGTATGTGGATGATTTGATGTGTCTTGAAATGAGTAAGAAGGGATTTTACCAAGTGGAGATATTGCACCAGTTGAGGATTATGAGTATTAAAATCTCCTCCAACTTGGGAGGCGACAAGGCGGGAGTCGGTGTGAATTACTAAGTTTTGGGCTTTGGATCGAGTCTCAACCTGCGATGAGAGCCTCATATTGACCATGTTATTAGTTGCGGGGAATTTTAAGCGCCATACTCTGTGGTATTTTGCCTGGGGAAACAAGTAGGATTCCCACCAAAGACCAAGATTTCAAGCTCCATCAACATAGAGAGTCCATTGAGGAGATGAAAGGCACGTAGCATAACTCTTCTAGAGTTGGGGTATTCCACTATAAAGTCCGCAAGTATTTGAGACTTTATGGCGTGTAGAAAATTTATATCAAATTCTCCCAGTCTCTGCACCATTTGATTAACCTCCCAGATGCTTCTGGTTTCTGTAAGATGGCCCTTAATGGTAAATTAGTGTAAACGCCGATGGTGTGAGCTTGAAAGTATGGATGCAATTTTCGCTATGAGAAAACTAACGCCATAGCCACTTTATCTGCAAATGGATAACGACTTTCTATATCAGAGAGAATTTTACTGGCGTAATAAATTGGTTGTTGTGCCCCATCTTCTTCTTGCACTAAAACTGAAGCATTATTGCTGGGAAGAAACCGCAAGATATAAGTATAACGCTTTCTCCTTGAATAGGTTTGGATAGCGGTGGAGATGCTAGATATTCTTTAGTTGCTCAAAAGCATACGACATTCATCGGTCCATTGAAAATTATTATTTTTAGCTCCCTTCAATATTTTAAAGAATGGCAAGTATTTGTCCCCGTAACGGGCTAGAAACGGATAATGCAAAGAATTCGACCATTCAAACGCGACATCTTTGATATTCTTCTGAGGAATCATATCTTGAGAGCTTTGATTTTTCTGGTTAGCCTCTATCCCACGGGTGAGTTACCATAAATCCAAGAAATT
Organism: Cymbidium sinense; assembly: GCA_021442155.1. Taxonomy (NCBI): domain Eukaryota; kingdom Viridiplantae; phylum Streptophyta; class Magnoliopsida; order Asparagales; family Orchidaceae; genus Cymbidium; species Cymbidium sinense. The sequence goes on along the minus strand of CM038219.1, from coordinate 116,012,600 downwards.
TTCCGACGTAACCCCAAAAGCACACTTGGTCGTTAAGTCGTATGTTATAGCGTCAAGAAGGTCAAAACATGCTTCTAAGTCCGAAATATGTTGTGACTTTTCTAAGCTTTTCACTAACATGTCATCCACATACACCTCCATTGTGTGGCCTAAGTCTTTAAAACCTTATTCATAAGGCGTTGATAGTAGCACCATTTTTTAATCCAAATGGCATGACTTGGTAACAATATAAAACCTTTATATGTTTGAAAGCGCTGTAGCCTCTTCATCTGTTGGGTTCATCTTTATTTGATTGTAACGAATAAGCATCAAAAGCGAGCATTTGATGTCGGACGTGGCGTCCACCAATTGATCGATTCGAGGAAGAGGAAAACTATCCTTTGGGCAGGCCTTATTAAGGTCAGTGTAATCAACACACATCCTCCATGTTCCATTTGTTTTTTTAACCATGACAACATTTGCTAGCCATGTTGGGTAATGCACTTCTCATATGAATCCCGCTTCTATGAGCTTGTTAACTTCTTGTTCAATAGCGAAGCGATCGGGCAAAACTCCGCTTCTTTTGGATGATTGGTTTGAACGTTGGATTAATTTTGAGGGAGTGCGTGATTACATTGGGGTCGACCCCCGGCATATCTGCCGGACTCCAAGCAAATATGTCTTGATTCAAGAAATCTGTATACTTTTCCCTTTGTTCTTGAGTAAAGATCCCACTTGCTTGTTAGTAATGGTTGGTCATCGATAATGCTATTGAGAGTAAATCTTCTAGAAGCTTTTGAGGTACTCTTTCATCTCGAAAGTTAAAATCTTCGATCTTTGAAGGTGATGGAAGGGCGCGGTTGAGCTTGTCTGAGATAACATGATTGAGCTGCCTGTTGATTTCCACAAACCACCCCAACTCCACCGGGGGTAGGAAATTTTATCTTCATATGAGGCACTGAAGTGATAGCATCGAAAATTGATTGGAGGGGCCTCCCGAAGATTGCATTATATGCAGAATCTGACTTGACCACCATGAATTGTATTAAATGAGTCACTTGTGGAATTCTCAGGGTAACGAAGAGTGATTGTCCCTTCGTCTTGGGTGATTATCAAACCCATATAGTGGTGCAGATGGTTGGAGCTTTATCCGAGCCCATGTTAAGAAAAGTTGAGTAAAATAAGACATCGGAGCTCCCATTATCGATCAAAATTCTTTTAACGTTATAACAAGGATCACCGATCATGGCGATGACAAGTGGATCTTGATGAGGATATGGACTCCTTAAGTCCAAGTCATTAAAAGTGATGGAATGATCAATACGAGACTTCTTCAACTCGGTTCTTTGAGGCGATGCGAGAACTTGATTAGGTAGTATCGGTCCTCTGCGATTGTTTCAATTTCTCCAATTATTTGATGATTATTTGGTTGTTCTGTGATGATTTTCACGGTTGCCCCAAGCGGAGGTGTGTTTATTGAGGTGGTGATTCTTCACAAACCGGCGTAGATATCCTTGTTGAATGAGTCTCTCGATTTCTTCCTTGAGTTGTATGCATGCTTGATAGTATGTCCACGGCCGATGAAAGTGACAATATTGCTCCGATTTCAATTGGTTTCAATGGATGACGATATTTTCTTCATTGCGAATAGCCATCAGGAGGTTAACACGAGATGTGTTCAGCGGTGTGTATGTCTTTTCCGGTCGAGGTTCACGTTGTTGATATGGGGGTCGTGGAGGGAGATCACGACTATCTTGTCGCTTCTTTTGATGGGCCTGTCGGTCCACATTTCTGGGGGTGCTTTTGCGTTTCCCTGCATATTGTTCAAATTATTTGCGATGGGCATTAATAGCTTCATCGGAGATTTGTGCTTATCGATGAACTAAGTTGGCATATGGGCCGTGTCCATTAATGGCGAATAGAAAGGCCACGGGCGTCCTCAAGGAAAACTCCTCTTAATAGTTGGTGCACCCGGGTATTTGGCGAGCTTCTAAAGAACCTCGGAAGTATTCTTTGAGTGATTCACCTCGTTACGTCAATACAGGAAAGATGGGAGGAATCTTTAATGATTCTCCGGTTTGCAATGAAGCTTCCACAAAGAACGAGTTAGTTAAAGGTATGGATGGATCCTCTTGGAAGAGAGTAGAACCAAGTGCGAGCTTGCCCTTTGAGGGTACGGAAAGACGGCAAAGCGGTGTGTCGAGCTTGTTGGATATGCATGATAGTCCAGTAATGGTCGATGTGTTGTGTGGGTCATTGCCCCATCATAGGAATCAATGCTGAAGCTTGAAACCTACGGAATTGGATGTCGAAGAATGGCTTAAAGGTGAGGACTCCTCATAACCGGTGTGGGTGAAGATGATTTCTGTCTTGAAGGTGAAATTCATCTTGTATTAAGCGTCGTACTTCTGCGCGAATGTCATGACGAGCGGGATTAACAAGATGAGCATGTGTGAAGCTATCAACAATAATCGGTGGATTAGTAACCGGTTGAGCTGCACGCGATGGATGAGTGGAACTAGCAGTGTCAAGGAGATCAGCGTTACGGTCTCCATGTGGAGGAACTCCAGTGTCGGGAGGATTAGCGTTTTGACCTCTTCCGGAGCACCGATCTTGGGAGATATGTTTGTAGTAGCATTTGTGTCTTTAAAGCTGGATCATCTTATTTTGAGACTCCTCCATTCGACGGACACGATCTTCCAAAGAGATTCCCGTTCCGCCCTCAACATGGTCCTTCTGTCGAGGAGTGAGGCAAAACTTGGCGTCCTTGGTTTGAGATGGGTTTTGAGAATGGCGGAGTTGGGCGGAGGCTCCGTTGTGTGTTGTGCTAGCCATGGTGGATGTTCACAAATTATGGTTGAAAGATTTTCTTCTGCAGGCCGGCTGCGTCTTTGAAAACCGATCGCGGTAGAGTGAAAGTTTACGCCTTAGTCTTGTTGAAGTCCGACACGTAATTAAAAGCGAACAAGAGACACTCAAATTTTAACGTGGAAAATCTGAAAGAGGGGAAAAACAGGGGCTAGCCATAAAAGATTCCACTATGTATATTTGAGTACAAAGTCTTCCGATACAAGATTACGAATTGGATATGAGGGAGAAAAACATATGTAACAACGATCGAGGTTGTAATGGTTCTTGTGGTGGAGATCACGGGGACAATTGGCGATGAAAGTGGCGGTGGCGGTGGTTGATGGTGGTCGAGCAGTGCGATTGGAGGATCTTCAAGCTTGAGCTCTTCTTCATCATTCTTAGGCTTTTCCTCTTCTTCCTTGTTTGGATTCTTCCTCTTCTTCCTTGCTGGACTCTTTGGAAATCTTTTCTTTTCTGGTTGATGCTCTGCGACCTTCTTGAGGATCTTGCTTTCTTCTTCTTCATCCTTTTTGCTTTTCCTCTCCTTCCTTCTTGGATTCTTCTTCCTTGCTGACTCTTCCTCTTCTTCCTTGCTTCTTGCTTCTTCCTTGTTTGATTCTTCCTCTTCTTCCTTTGACTCTTGCTTCTTCAGTTTGGATTCTTCCTCTTCTTCCTTGCTGACTCTTCCTTCTTCTTCTTTGACTCTTCTTCTTCCTTGTTTGATTCTTCCTCTTCTTCCTTGCTGAGACTCTTTCTTCTTCCTTGCTGACTCTTGCTTCTTCCTTGTTTGATTCTTCCTCTTCTTCCTTTGGACTCTTCCTCTTCTTCTTTTTCTTAGCTTCTTCTTGTTTGGACTCTTCATCTTCTTTTCTTGCTTTCTTCTTTTGTTTACTCCTCTTCTTCTTCACTTCTGGCCTCCCTCATGTGATGAAATATTTATAGATGGGAGGATTCTTAAATTCATGTAATTCTACTATATCGGACGGCTCAATGATTCCTTCGATCATTTGATGTATTTTGAACATTTGGATGCCCAAATGAAGTCGAATTATGAGATCTTAGGCTCGTTAGATCTCGTTGGCTTCGTCGACTCGACTATAAACACTCTATATTTGAGGTTTGGGATTTAATTGATGTCCCAAAGATTATGATATTTTAAGTGCTTGATCTCGTCGGTTTGACTCAAAATCATATCTTTCGACATCAGATTTGTCTTTTAGTGGTATTTTGAGTGTCATATCAAATATCATTTATCCTCTCCATGAGTATTCTCCTTAACACACTCCACTTATATATTTTTCTTTCTTTAGCCTAGAAATTGATGTGATATCTATAATCATTAACTAAAATATGAGCCATATTTTAACAAATCTAGCTGTTCTCCATACCATATCAGTTTATTCTTTATTTTCAACTCTATTAAATGGATCATGAACTTAAAATATAATTTTTTACATTACATATTTGTTTATCATAATCAAACAAACTATTCTTCAATTTTAACACAAATAAAACTTTTGTGCTTGATATATAATGCATAAAATTTTAAAATAATATACATATATTATTTTATATAATAAAATTAAACATCTCAATAAAATGAATTTAATGACATTAAAATCGGTTCAAGTATAGCCCAAATGAGCTCGAATCAATTCTAAAAGCTATACATGAAAACTTTGAAACACTAATTGAATGATCAAATGACTTCCAAATTTGACGTGCTTATAGTCGAGTGACGAGAAAAATCTAATGAGCCTAAGATCATTCAAATCGAAGGTCATTTAAATGGTTAAATCACAAAAAATTATCTACGATCAAATGAATCGATATGAACCATCCGATTGAGTGTTTTGAGATTTTGACTATAATGACAAAAAAGCCCCCAATTCTTATCATGAAAAGGGAGGGAACTAAAAACAAACTTGGGAGAAAGCTGGAAAAGAGCTAGAAGTTCAAAGTTCATCATCACCAGATTATTTTCTAAGAGTCGACAACAGTGGCGAAGGCGAACTTCGAACTTAGGAAATAATCTATCAAGCATTCAAACCCTTTGAACTTTGATATTCATTTACAATCATTGATATTATGTAAAATCCATGATATTAATATACTTAAGTATGACAAAGTTGGTACAAATAAATGTAAACAAGTTTTAACCAAGCTTTACTACATTCCCAACTATAAACTAAGAATAGTAGAAAATATATATTTTTTCATTTCATAGTAAGTTATCAACTTCTGAATTTGCACTGAGAATGACTCATAACTCAAAATAAAATAACTTGAATTTAATAGGCTACTAAGATAGAAAATGTCATTACTAGGTACAAATTTACCAACAAATTTTATACTCGGCAAAGAAATTGGGGTTAGGAGATAGATTTGAGTAGAATTATTTGGTAGGATTTAACTTAAATCCTATTAAACAGTAAAAATGACAACTATATATTTAAAAAAAAATTAAAATTTTATTTCTTCTCTAAATTACCATAAATCATATAGAATTTTAAATCTCGTTTCTCCTTCGTTCATCGACTCTTTTCCTTAAATCCTATGAGTTTAATTTAAATTTCATTTCTCCTTTATTTATCTTAAATTTTATAAAATGTTAAATCATTTTTTCCTCCTAAAATCTATCCTCATCTGTCATCTCCAAATATCTTAGAAGTTTAAATATTATTTCTTCTATGTGTTCTTTAAAATCTCACAACATTTTAAATTCCATTTATTCGCCAAATTGCTGTAAAATCCTGTTTTCTCTTCGTTTGTCAAATATCTCATTGCTTCTTCTTTTATCTTAAATCCCACATAAATATTGATATGACCCTGAAAATTTCACTAGTCGAAGCACGAATCTTGACGTAGAAAGCAATCTGATCGTGAATTAAGACTAACCGAGATCAAACGTTTATTATTAATCGACTCTTAAACATGGAGTGTTTATAGTCAAATCGAGTGTCTTGACAAGCTCAATCTAACAAGCCCAAGATATCATAATTCCGACATCATTTGAGCATTCAAATACACAAAATACATCATATGATCAAGGGTGAGCCGTCAGATGAAGTGGAGTGGTACGGGTTTTTTACTGAGACGCCACTCTCTAATTTATAAATAGTCTCTCATTCTCATATGAGGGGAGGCAAGAAAGAGAGATGAGAGCTCTAAAAGCTTGAAGATTCTCACAATCGAAGCATACTGGATGTTGCCACCATTCTGGGATACCTTCATGGTCATACTATCAAGCCGCTGTCATCTCAACATGCTGCGTCGAGAAAGCGATTCTCATTATTTCATCTTGTATGACGACCAAGTTTTCCAACAAGACCAAAACCACCATCGAGGTGGAGCATTTCAAGCATTTAAGGAGCACAAGTGAAGAATGAAGATTCATCAAACTTTTTTCCTTCAGATTTTGTCAAAAACTGGGGGGCAATTCTTAATCTCAAAAGATTATCTAAATCGATATTCTGGATATCTAATTGATTATCAGTTAAAGAAGCAAGTCAGTAATACCAATGAAAAAGACCAAGGTTAAGGAGCAACTTTGGCTACAACCACAAACAGATATTTTGATTTGATCTCTTCCATATTGGTTAACGTCATCGGGTAACATCCTGACAAACAACCTTGGATAGGTCAAAAATCCTCAGCGGATTCAATTCGACCTCATCCATACAGGTTAACGTATCTGTAACACCCGACAAACAATCTGGATAGGTCAAAATCCTCGGATTCAATTTAACCTCTTCCATACGTTAACGTCATCGGGTAACATCGACAAACAATCTTGGATAGGTCAAAATCCTCCGGATTCGACCTCATCCATACAGTTAACGCCATCGGGTAACACCGACAAACAACCTCGGATAGGTCAAAATTCACGGATTCAATTCAACCTCTTCCATACAAGTTAACGCCATCTGCAAGACTCGACAAACAACCTTGATAGGTCAAAATCCTCAACGGATTCAATTCGACCTCTTCCATACGTCGCCATCGGTAACACTCGACAAACAACTCCGGATGGGTCAAAATCTTCAGGATTCAACCTCTTCCATACGTTACGCCATCGGGTGACACCGACAAACAACCTCGATAGGTCAAAATCTCGGATTTAATTTGATCTCTTCCATATAGTTATTATTCGCAACATCGACAACCTCGATGGGTCAAAATCTCACGGATTCAATTCAACCTCTTCCACACGTTAGCCATGTAACACTCGACAAATAACCTCGGATTAAAAAATCTCGCCGATTAATTCAACCTCTTCCACACAGGTTAACGTCATCGGGTAACACTTTGACATATAACCTCGAATGGGACGAAAATCCTCAACGGATTCAATTCAACCTCTTCCATACAGGTTAACATCATTGAGCAAACACTCCGACAAACAACCTAAGATATGTCAAAAGGTCCTTGGAGGACTTTCCACTCTTCCATACAGTCGCCATCGGTAACCTCGACAAACAACCTCATTGTCTCATCATCGCCGGTATCCTCGCTGACTATCGACGTCCGCCACTGCCGACCATCGCCGCTGATTGTCGACCACCTGCTGACGCAACCATCAGTGCCAGCTGCCACTACTATCGCTGGCCATCGCTGCTGACTATCGCCGGCATCTCGGCTACCACCATCATCATGGTCATTCGCTGATTCGACGCTATCGTACGTTGACTACTGTTGCCATTTGCTGCTGCTTACCACTTCGGCCGTTGACTAATTGCTGCTGACTACTATCGCTGATCACCGCTACCATTATCGGCAAGTTTTTTCATCATCGTCTCTATCTCATGATACTGACGCGCGCACTATCGACTACGCCGCTCGCATTTGCTGACACTATCGACTAACCATCAGAAGGCTACCAGCTGATTACTGTTGCCGGTATTCTGGCTGACCATCGCCGGTTGCACTATCGTCGCTGATCATCCCGCTGACTACTGGCGGTCGCACGTTGACATTGCTGGCATTGCTGACACCACCGCTGGCGTACCACTAATCACTACTGTTGCGGTTACCACTGCGTTATCGCTGCATTTCGCCGGTCACCACCATCGCGGTCATCCTAGGTGACTCGACGCTTGCCACCGCTGACTACCGTTTTAATTATCATGCCGACTCCTCCGCCACGCTAACAATCAGATGGCCACCGCCGACTACCATAGTAGGTCACCGCCAGCCGACTGCCGGCCACCATCGTCGAAAGCATCGCCAACCTCTCCGGGTTATCGCTCTTGATCGCCTCAACTCTCGGTCCGATTTTACACCTCTTTCGGAAAAGCGAGCTGCCGATGAACTACGGGTCTTGATCTTCTCCAACCCGGTTCCCGACGAGGTCGTTAACACCTTTCGAGGGAAAATCGGAGCCTTGCCGTATGAACTACGGGTCTTGATCGCCTTTGAACCCGGTCGGTCCGACGAGGTTAGTTAACACCTCTTTCGAGGGAAAACTGGAGCCATGCCATATGAACTACGGGTCTTGATCGCCTCTGAACCCTATCGATCCGACGAGGTTAGTTAACACCTCTTTCGAGGGAAAACTGGAGCCTTGTCGTATGAATTACGGGTCTTGATCGCCTCTGAACCCGGTCGGTCCGACGAAGTTAGTTAACACCTCTTTCGAGAGAAAATTGGAGTCTTGCCGTATGAACTACGGGTTTTGATCACCTCCAAATGACCTTCTCTCAAGAAGAAGAGAAGGTGCCTTCTCCCTTAGCCCTAGGGGGTTTTTATAGACCCCTTATAAGGGCAAAAGGGTAAAAAAAATGTCCAAAACCGCCCAAAATCGTTCAAAATCGCTCAAAACGGGTGAAAAGCCAAACGGACGTTTTGCTCAGAATATCGGGGGCGCACGGGCGTCATGAAGATCACAGCCCGCTGATCGCTTCATGACCCGCCGCCTCCCGCTTCACGACTAACTTCCGGCCATGACTCCGGCCAAGGATCATGACCCAAGGATCAGCCAAATTTATACCAGAGCCTGCTCCGCCCCTCACGACCAGAAGCTGCCATACACCATGCTGACCACTGTAGACGTATCCGCCTTCAGTATTCGCCTGCTCATGTCCTCAGGACGCATCCGCATCAGAAAACTGTCACTGTCCAGCCTTTCCATAGCTGTCCCTATTTTGACCCACGAAAGGCCGCATCACCTTTTTTTCATTTTATGAAATCTAAGCAGCCTTATAATTTTTGTATTTTCTGTAATCCAACCCAAACTGTTCGCAAGCCAGAATGTTCCATGGGTCCATAACCAAATTGCCACGCTGCACAAGATACATCCGCGCCCTCGCACCCGCTTCATGGTTATAATGTTATGCTCCCGTGAAGATATGTTCTCTCAAAATGTATGGTTAACGGACCCACAAGTTTAATTGAAGAATCTGCTATTTTCAAATATTCGGCATATATATTTTTGGATGATTAAGATAATATCAATCAAAAATAGGGGGACAACTGATATGACCCTGAAAATTCCACTAGTTGAAGCACGAATCTTGACTTAGAAAGTAATCTGATTGTGAATCAAGACTAACCGAGATCTAGCATTTATTATCAATCGACTCTTAAACATGGAGTGTTTATACAATCGAGCATCTTGACAAGTAATCTAACAAGCCCAAGATATCATAATTTACATCATTTGAGCATTCAAATACACAAAATACATCATATGATCAAGGGGATCATTTTGAGCCGTCCGATGAAGTAGGGTACTTGGTTTTGTATGTATTTCAGACGCCACTCCTCCAATCTATAAATAGCCCCTCATTCCTCATATGAGGGGAGGCCCAAGCAAGAGAGAGGAGAGAGCTCTAAAGCTTGAAGATTCTCCAAGCACAATCGTGCCATCACTCGACGGTCGTCAACCACTGCCGCCGGCCGCCACCGCCGCTGATCCTCGCTGTCGTCAATCTCTGTTGGTCTCCATCATGACGACCTTCATCGTCAGTCGATGTCCCTTGTTGTTCACCATCATCTGCTATCAGTAGCAACTGTTTCAACCTGAATGTGACTATATGGCTGTTGTTGCCTAATTTTGGGATTCTCATTGTCAGCCCTTCTCATATACAATTATGTAATCCCATTATCGGGAAAACTTGTACTCCAAAACAAATATATAGTGAAAGCTTTTTACTGGGCTAGGCCCCGTGATTTTTTCCCTCTTTTGAGATTTTCCATGTTAAAATTTCTGGAGTTTTCTTGTTCACTCTTTAAATACCTGTGTGTGTGTTGGATTTCACAACAAGGCTAAGGCGTAAACTTTTACTCTACCGCAATTGGTTTTCTAGCACGCAACAAATATAAATCTCATTTCTCCTATAAAAATTTAAATTTTGTTTCTCCACTATTTTGCCCTAACTCCTACAAAATTTAAAATCCTATTTCTCCTCCATCTTATCATAAATCTATTAGAGAAAGAGGAAGCATATAAGATAACAGATACATTCGATAAAGAAATTTACCTTAAATGTGGTTCTTTGTGTTGGAAAAGAGGAGAGGTTATTCTACCACTTGGCTTCCTGGTTGGGTAGGAAGATCTGTCTGTCATTTGCAATTATTCGAGAAGTTATCAGAAGAAGGTAATAGTTGGTAGGAAGTTGTTGTTATCAGTTCTGACTGTTTAAAAAACTCAATTCAATCCTTGTACTGCTTGTGCGTAAAAGACTAAAATGCCCTTATGCGCTGAATGTTATAAAATGGAGTGTAGAAAAATAAGAAACATTCTTGCTACAACCAACTATTAACTAGAGTCAAGTTAAGCTTAATTAACCTTAATGATTTTCTACAAAATTTCACTTGAAATTTCAATTTATGATTAGGAATTTATGCTGATTGTAATGTTTCATAAACTTAGAAAAGAGAATCAGAAGCCTTACCTAAAAGTTTGTGAAATTCATCTCCCCATCGAATTTTTCTCCTTTATTTCAATCTTTAATCAATTTAATAATATTTTTATAATTATGACCTCATAATGCTAATTAAATAAAAATCAAGATTTCAAATTTATAATAATTAGAAATTTTTTTTTATAAATACCTCTCTTCTATTCGACATGCCCTATACACATGCTCAAGCCGTTGCTCCTCCCATACGTGTGCAAGGTCTATCACCCCTCTTCTTCTCCTTTCGGTTGGCTCCAATGTTTGCAAGAAAGTTGAGCAGCTCGACGGCTAGGCATCAACGACGATAAGGTTGTCTCGCTCGATTTGGGCATGCACACAAACGTCGTCACACAGTGTTGTCATCTCAGTAGATTGCAAGGTGCAGTACGGTTTCTTCTCAATCTCCGGGGTAATTTAGGAAAAAAATTTATAAGACTACGGGTAGTGGGAGCGATCATAGCTTCACGACAACCGCGACTCAAAATCAATCTCGCCCCAGAAAGCGGTCCTAATGGGCGCGGCCAGTAAGCCGTGAAAAAATCGGTCCCAAACGGGCTCTCAAAATGTGGGTGCAAGATACCTTAGCCTAGTAATTTAGAGTTTTGACTTCCAACCAAGAAGTCTTGAGTTCAAATTCTTGCACATGCATTGTGTGTATGAGTTTGTGATTAAATTCGCTCAAATATCTCTAAAAAAAATCAAAATGAGAGAATCCGATTGTGTTGGTCTATAATATATATGCGATCACTGGTGGCTTGATCTAAGAAAATCGATTCATCTTCATGATGATTTTCTTCGTCGGATCACGAAATTATTAATAAATGATGGATTTTTGGTCAAATTTTTAAACTAAACCTGATTAGTGATTTAATTAGCTAATTAGGCAGGATAAAAAAAAAATTAACAAAATAGAATGCTCCGGGCTGAGGCGCCGAGGATGCCCAGAGTAGCCGGCGATCTTACTTAATTTTTTTTTAAAAAAAATTCGACAAATCCCGCTTTTTGAACATATCAGTTCAGTAGTTTTCAAAATTTGGCGTAATTGGTGGAAAGATAATGAAAAATTCTACAACTTTCATGTTGACTTTACGAATGTAGCCCGCTGTTTTGAAAATGTGTGAAGTTGCAAAAAATAATTGATGCATGACTTCGTTTTTTGGTCATATCAGCTTATCGGTTGTCGAATTTTGGCGTGTTTAGCATGGAAAGATAATAACAAATTTTACAACTTTTATGTTGATAACTTTTGACGGATCACGGATTTTGCAAATGTATTTTTTTGTTTAAAATCTTTGGAGAAAAAATTTGACGCAAATAAATTAAAAATATTACGGATCTCGTTTGTGTAATCTTAACACAATGCTGAATACATATGATTTTGATAATATTAAACATTGTAAGTGTGTTAATTTTTCTTATGAGTCTAAATAGTTGTGAGTTAACCAAATAAAACTAAATTGATAACAAACAAAATGTAATTGTAATCACCGAATCAATAAGTGGACATAAAAAAAAAACACTAATTACATGACATAAAGTGATAAAAAAAAATACAACTATCGCCGCCGATGTGCTGGTGGAATCGTGATCGCTACCGAGTGTAATGAGATGGTGGTCGGCGTGGCATCAATGAAATGATGTCGCGACGATCCTCCTCCTCGTGGATGCTCGACTACTTATCTGAGGAGGTGGTGTTATGTAATCTGTGCTGATCCCACCACTTCGATGCTCGACTACGTTGCTAACCAATCTATCTCCACGTGGAAGTTGCTCAGATTCAACATACACCACAAGAGCGAACATGTTGCATTAATAATAGTCTCACAAACTTCATCATCATTAATGTGTGTCGAACAAATCCAGCCCAGAAAACCCACCGACAATGAGAGAATCTTGATGGATCTAACTTCAACGACCTCATAACTTTTCTCTCGTAATTCTCAAATTTAATCCGTCGTGAAACTTCGATTGGACGAATTCTCCCACCAATATATGTTGGAATGAACTCATCACTTACTCTGAGTTCACCATCATAATAAAGAACAATAAATACACTATCTCGAACTCATCACGTAAAACCAAGATTCAATCGCTACCTATTATGCACAAAAAATTCCGATTAATATCGACAAAGATGAAAATACTTACATTCAAGCCATAACTCGATCCTAATATTTCACCTAAACAAATGTAATCCACGCAATATGATAAATAAAATCCAAATCAATCATTCTCTTTGAAAGCAAAAATAAAACATCCCTAAACTACACATACATAATTCCTAAATAAAAATAGAACATTGCACAAAAATTAAGCTTTCCTACATAAAAATGATGCACAATTTCAGATGTATCACAGATCTCCTAAACCCTAAACTAAACTACACATACACATTTCCTAAATAAAAAAATAAAACATTGCGCCAAAAATGAAGTTTTCCTACATAAAAATTGCGACATTGGATCGATCACGATCACCTAAACCCTAAATTAAACTACACATACACATTTCCTAAAAAAAAAAAAAGCTGAGCAAAAATGAAGCTTTCCTAAATAAAATTGCAATTTTCGATCGATCACAGATCTCATAAACCCTAAAATTAACTACACATACACACTTCCTAATTTGTTCTAGATCACAGTATAAAAAAATTTAGTTACTAGATCCACCATATTCAAGGAGAGACTATACTTTGTTCTATAATAACAGAATATGATTCATATTCTCATAATGATGCTATTAACCAAACAAAATGGCAAGAACAACTAGTGATTTGAAAACCCTAAATCAAAATCAGCGTATAATTTGGATCTATCACAGATCTCTTATTAATATCATAACAATTAGCTAAACCAACCAGATAAACACATACAAAATACATTTCTTCTTCGTTTGGGGTTAGAAATACCTAAATCGGCTAAAATAAACCTTCAAGTTTTTTCGACGGCGACTTCGACCTGGCGACCACCTTGGTGGCGACTTCTGGCCATGGCGAGGTGGATCCTACCGCAAAAGCTTTAACTTAGAATCCGTGGAAGGAGCAAAAAGCAGAAACCCGAGAGCTTTGCTCTGGTTTCCTATCAAAAAGCAGCGCCATGATCTGATCGTATCCATCGATCACCGGGCGACAGCCTATTTTTATTAATTTTTTTTTTATCCTGCCTAATTAGCTAATTAAATCACTAATCAGGTTTAGTTTAAAAATTTGACCAAACTGTCAACATATGCAAAAAATTCTCCATCAAAAAATAGTCTTTTTTCTTATGTTCGAAATTTTTTTGATCGACATATTCGAAGGATAAATGATGATAAATTTCTGTCATACGAATAAGATGAGTCGTCGGCAATTCTTTTTTGTTTTTTGTTTTTTTTTCTTGCAATGAACGTTAAAAGGTATTTTTTCTTGCTGGCAGAACTCGTCGGAGCTGCTGGATTAAAGCTCCGGCGAACTTGTCGGGCTGGACAGTTGCGAGTATGGCGGAGAAGGTGGTTGGCATCGATCTCGGTACGACAAACTAGGCTCTGGCAGCCATGAAGGGCGGCAAGCCGGCTACACGACCAAGGCAGAGTATAACTGGACTGCTAACATGGAAAGAATTATGAAAGCCCATGCAACGAGAGATTCGAGCACGTCGGGCTACATGTCAAGCAAGAAGACCATGGAGTTGAAAAACCCCATCTTGGAGGAGGTTAGAAAAAGGGCTGATGCAGACAAGAACGACAAATCTGTCAAGGACTTCGATCTACTGCAGTTTGAGACTGATGTTCTTACCTCCAGTAGCTTCAGTCTTGATGATCCCAACACTTTTGGCAATAGGATTTACAGGACGTTAAAGCGGGGTCTGAGCATTGACGAACACAAAATATCTGGAAGTGCGTTTTCAAGAAGAACAAGAGAAGATCCCGATTTGATCGAAATCATTCAAAGTACGAACTTGAGCAAATTCGGGCGAACTCCATGGGTTCTTCGGTTCTCATTTTAATTACGGTTACATGATTTGTGAAATAATTTCGGATCATTTTGGCTGATTGAAAAATAATGCAGTATAAAATAAATACAGTATAAAATTAATAAAATAAATTTTGAATATTTTATAATTATTTGATTATATGTAAAATAAATATATAAAAATTATTATTTTTATTTAATTGAATATATGTAAACTAAAATAAATACTTATATTTTGAATATTTTATTATATATCAAATAATTATAGAACTTTTTTTATTAATTGAATTATTAAAATAAAAAATGTAATATATATTAAAATACAAATAAATTATAAATAAAAATATACTATTTAGTTAAAAGATTATAATATATTTATTTTAAAATAAAAAATTTCTTTATGATTTATATATTAGAGACATGTTAGAATAGAAATAAATTCAAGCTCCTAGCCCAATATATAATTTTGAGTGGAGTTCAAATTTAAACTACTTAAAACTAATCAAATTAAGCTTGATTTAACTATTTACAATCTTATCTACAATCATTATTTTTTAAATTCACTCAAATATCAAGATTCACAATAAAATTGTCATTCATGATGAATTGCTTGAATTCAAAGAAATAAAACAACTCTCTAAGACAGCCTGAATACATAAATAGAAGCTATGTTAAATCAAAAGAAGAAAGGCTGTTCAAAATACCTATGTAAAATAAGTGCAACTAGGTAACCTTCATGCCCTCACTCAAGCAAAGAGGCCTTCCAAAATGCATGGAGGTTTTAGCAAAATAAAACAACTAAATTACTAGTCATCATCTCCTCTTCAATAAAATTTTAAAGGAAATAGAGACAACTTTGAAATAGCCATTAAAAAAAAAAAGGCTTTTCTTCTTATGTTCTTTAGAAACTTATGCCAAGGTGTCTTTGGGCTATAATATTCATTAATTTTTTTAATGTTAATTTATCAATTGTTCAAGATATGCATCAAAATATGTGCTTGATTGCTCAAATATTATTTTTAAGCCTGACAAATTAAACATTCGTGAACAAAATTAGCTTTATTAAACTTTTTTAGTCGTTTGCTTTTGAGCGTGAATTTTAATTTTGATAATAGCTTTGAATAGATTTTAGCTAATCGAAGCTGCTTTAGCTTTTCAAAAGAGAAAATAGTTTTTCAAGAATATTTTAAACCAAATTTTTCGTGAACTCAAAAAAGAAGCCTAAATCATCTATGAAATGTCAAAGACAATGCCTCACTTTTCTAGAAATGCATTGTGAAAATCCTAACCACCTCTTATTTTTGACCAAATGAGACTTATTACTGTTCTTTGTTTCTAGCAATCTAATTCAAATGTAATAATCAGGCTTGAAATTAGAGAAAAATACCAGCTCTCATGCACATTCAAGAACAAACAAAAGTTACAAAACCTAAATAAACGTATTCTAGATTTGCATAATTGAAGAGAATATTCCATGTTTCAATTCCTTCGAAATATAATTATTTATATCAAACAAAGAACAGAAACTCAAAGAATTCCTACCTTCTGCCATTCCGCTTTCCACAAAAACAAAACCCCGTAGCTAAACAGATCAAATTAATAGAAAGGTTCCTAAGCACAACCAGCCAAACTTCCTTTATATAATCCAAACAAGAACATTGGATAATCAAATACACATGCGGCCATCAAACTCACAGTTTCTCCACCATCCACAATCAATCTGCACTAGATAAAGAAACCCATCAAGCAACAAAGTAGAGATCATACTTCAGCCTGCATAGCCAGAAAACACAAACCATCCTAATCTGAAGACTTAAAAAAGAGAAACCCATTTAAACTGTAAAACCTTCAGAGACAAAAGCTATAAATATCAAAAATCAAATCAAAATAAAATATTAAAAGCTCCTCACCCTACCGACCCCTCACCCACTGCATAATCCAGCCCCCACTCTCATGATCGCAGCTCCAGGTGGCGTAGTCACACCTCTCAAGGTCGCGGCTCTAGCGGTCTTCACTCTCGCCGCCGCACCTCTTCGGGTTGCGACTCTTGCGGGTGAATGCTTGCCATTCCTAGCTCTAGCCAGCCAAACTATTGCGGGCGAAGCACGGTTCGATCCCAGCTAAAGCTCTTGCCGCTCGCGGGAGACGAAGGGATTCACGTGTGAACTGAGTTCTCAATCCCGTGATTTCGAAGGTATTTGATTTAAACTATTTGGTTGTCTCTATTGAGCGTAAAATAAATTTAATATAATATAAAAAAAATACAATATATTTAGATTATTTTAATTTATTTGATTAAAAATTTTACAAATATATGAATTTTTTTTATTTGATAAAATAATATAATATAAAATATTTTCAGATTATCGAATCGACATGCCGATCGATATATGCGACGCCAGTGGCGATAAGGTTACGACTACGACGATACGACGATCTATAGCGGCGGGTCGCCGATCAGCGGCGGCGTGGCGGCAATGCGGTTCGGCGGCTGTCATGCGGCAATCTACCGACGAATGATATAATAACACTTTATAATGGCCGATGTATTTGGAATTCACCCAAATCGAGCGAATTCTAAATACACCCAAAATAACTATTCTAATGTAATTCAGATACACTACAAATATATTGAAAATTTACTTTATATCATATCAAACACTCAAAAAATTAAATTTCTTATATTTAGTTTATTTTACACTATAAATACAGGTAAAATAACTTCTACGAAGAATTTTAAATATCATAAAATTTTACAAGGTATTTACTGCAGCACACCAAATATTAAATATTTTAAATTATATATATATTTTTTAATTATACCTTTTTTACTTCCAATCAAACAGTTCCTTAAGAAACTCTATCAATCACACCGGGGATAGAAAAAAAATATTAATTATGGAATCCGGATATAAAATTATATATGAACTTTCATATTAACATGACATTTGTTATATATATATATATATTTCTCATAGATAAATTAAGAAATTTAGTGAAATCACTTAAAATAAATAAAATTTAAATCTAAAATAATAAGTACACAATATGTGTACTTAATGGATTAATACAAATAGTAATCAAATAATTAAATTATAGATCAAATTATTGAAATTAAATATAAAATAAAAAAACATTTATCTCAAGATTTGACAGAAGATTCTTAAGAGTTATTTGTAACCTATAGGAATTTTCTTGAGAATTTTAATAATGTTTTCAGAGAAATTTTAAATTTAAACTAAAATGGGTAAAATAAACATACAATTAAATCTAAACCAACGAAAATAAAAATAATTAAATGTTTAGTGTTTTCATTAAATAGAAAATATTAATAAAACTATGCTAAATTTTTGGTTTCTTAATCAAATATGATTAAATAACAATTGTCAATTAAACCAAATAAATATTAATAAAATAATATTAATTAAGTTTTCAAAACTTTGAAAATTCATAAATAAATCAAATCAAATCTTAAAAGTATGAAATAATTAAAAAGTAATTAAAACATAGAATTAAAGAAATCTAAAATAAAAAGTAAATTTATAATGTTTGAATTATTATAATTTAATAATTCAATTTAATTCAATAAAATATTAAAAAAATTAAATTAATTTTAAAATTTTATTGATGATTTAGAGGTTATTACTAACCTATGGAAAAATGTTATAAAGTTTGAAATTAATTTAACATATCAATTAAAAATACATAATTAAGTAATAATTATGATGCATAACAATAATAGTAAGCCTTTATCCCATTATATGGGGTCGGCTACATGAATCCATCTCATCCATTGTGTCCTATTATGTATCAAATTCTCATTTAATTTAAGTATACTAAGGTCATTTTTTATACATCTTAACCAAGTCTTTTTAGGTATACTTCTACCTTTTTTAACATAAGGCAAATCTAATGCATCTACTCTCCTAACTATGTCATTGTGGTGTTTATTTTGGATAATCGTGTGGACACCATGTAGATCGTAGGGGTACTTATTGCAGTGAGTGGGTATGACATTGAGGTATGATATATTATCTCGAAAGATAGAAACATCACCCTACAATAGACCTAATCACCTAACAATGACTTCTAAGGCATGATGCATCTTTATTTATATAAGAGATTTTTCCCCTACTTTACATGAAAAAGTAAAGCAAGGTTTATTTTAAGTCAGGTTTTTAAGTTCCCTATAGAGGCAAGCCTACATAGTTAATTACATCATAAGAAATGAGAATTCTAAGAATACTCTCGATTAAAATAGATAATTATTATCTCAAAAGATTTTAAGGTAAAAACTATCAAAGGATTAGTAATTTTGGAAAATCAATTAAGAATACTAAATTGAAAAGACTTATTCGGAATCCAAAGGAGAATAAATAGGAAGTGCTCATGATACTAGGAAGCCTAGTAAGCACTCCAATCTATCATATAATAAGGCTTTATATATTTGAAAGTGACATGATTTATTTGTTTGAATTGAAATTTTATTAGATTGCTAGGGCTTATAATCCACCAACATAAGATTATGGAAATACCTAATAGGTGAGGATTTATGCCAGTAGCCCAAAGGTAATAAGAAACCTCATATCCTAAATCTAGGAAGCTTTAGCACAAGCTAAAGTATGACTTAAATTTAAGCAAAGGTGGACATAAGGGTTCATCTTCACAAGAGAGGATAAACCATCCGACTCTTCTGGACTTACCACCGCCTGGAGTGGCCGTCAGCTAACACCTCTTACGATTCAAAATCATGGAGTCCGGTCTTATGAAATTGCAAGATTGTTAGACTTGTTATTAAATTTGGAAAGAAACTAAAATTCTAAACCCACTCCCTAAGAAATTAGAACATGAGTGGTATTAGCACATGACTTAGTCTACAAATGTAAAACTTTATAATTTTTATTTCATTTTGACACATTCATCTGGACAAAGGCTTTATGATTTTTATGCTTAAATGCATGAAGAAGATTGATTATTAGCTAAATCAAGAGAGAAAGAGGGTGAAGCTCCATCATGAGGGGTTGCTCTCATTGGTCAAGCGATCCCTATAGTGCAAGAATGGAGGCCCTCATTTAGCAAGAGTGATTCAAGATGATATGCATGGTGTGAGACATACAACATATAGCTATGAGGTTGCTAAATCTTTTAATTATCTTATTTATAATCTAAGCTTTATAGTGAGGTTATGAGTTATTTTAAATTTTAGTTGAGTTGCTAACTAGGGTAGAAAAATTTATTATATTCTAAGAGCTACCGCATCTAGGCCACACATTCAAACATCAAACATAAAAAAACTGTGAAAATAATGTAATCCTAATGCGTAAGCTAAACATAACAATAATCATTTTTATAGACCACCATAAAATAATAAGAGGTCAGTGCGATCGGGTACCGTCGTACACCCCGTAAAAGAGAAAATTGGGTAGTTGAGCTCTACCCATTTACAACCCAAAGTATGAAAGAAGAATTACAATCAAAATTTGAATACATGCTTTGGGAGTCTTCTTTTCTTCATTTCTTCATGTCCTCCTTCACTTCCTTTTGATTTGATTGTGCTCTAAAGGCATCACAGGGCACCCCAGGATAAAGCATTCTAGCAACTACTCATCTTAATCCCATAGTACTAATCCTAATTCCATTTTACAAAATTATATTTTTATAGGAAAGTAAATCTAACTACACCTGCAAAATAGAGGTTACCTAAGCATACATACAATCCCAAGCAGTTATATTTTATAATTTGGACTTAGTACCCTACACATGGGTAATCAAGCCCACCTGTCCTAACTTGAATTATGCTTAGGGGCTTAAGCACCTGATTTATATTTATTTTTAAGCAACCCCTTAAGCATAATCCCTAGAAAATATGATTAAGCTAATAATGACATAACATCCAGTCTAGGAAATATACACCATAACATCTAGTTTAAAATATCACATCACAAAATAAAGCATATATCACACATACACCATCCTAACTTAGGACTAGAAGTGGTGGCTTAATTCTAATATGTGCTAAGACTGTGTCTGATATGTTTTACTAAGCATTAGATTTATGATTTTCTAGATTTGGAGGAGTTTAATTTAATCATGAAGGTAGGTTTCATTTCAAGTGATTTACTTGATTTGTGAATTTTAATTTATATTTTAGTTTTGTTACATATGATTTACACTTAAAATCTAAGTGTTGTAAAGAGAAGGAAGATGTTTGCCCTCTTTCATCCCTATCTTAAGCTACTTTTTAAAGCACATTAATTTGATTTAATTTTCTATAGTGAATGGTTATTAAATATTTTTTATTAATCTAAGTTTAGGTTAACTCTAAATAATCTTATCCAATATGAAAGGCATCGTAAAATTAATGTAGTTGGATTATTACCACATAGCACATGTTAAACCATTCCTTTCCATCACTTATTAATATGCATATGATTTAATCCTTAACAAACCTAGGCATATAACATATGTTTTGGCACACTTAAATGATGGATGAATGCATGCACTTAGAATTTATATTCTTGTTTGATTGAATTATTTCATACATGCAAATTAAAGCTCTATCCAAATTCTAATACCAAAATACAAAAGAATGAAGTTAGATAAGTACGTGCCTTTATTAACCAGGAAAGTGAGGTAATCAAATGACCTCCTTGGGGCTACTTAAAGTCTCATATTCTTGGGATATCTAGACTATATATTTATCTTCATTCAAACATATGTGAATTTATATTTGAATCATAAGAAAGAGAGCACTAACTTACATTTAATGTATTTTAAAGTCTTAGATGATTATGGATGTATGCATTTTTAATAGAAAAGAAAATTATCATCCTTTAATTAAACACACATATACATGTAAAAGATGTAAGCAAGTATGTGTCATTGTTAACCAAAGAAGTGAGATAATCAAATAACCTTCTTGGGGCTACTTAAAGCCTCATATTTTTGGGATATCCAAACTATATACTTGCTATCTTAAATACACACACATGTATACATAATTAGAAGATTGAAAATCATGCAAAAAATTATATTTTGTTTAATTGAACTTATTTATGTATATGAGTTAAAGCTCTATCCGAATTCTAATACCAAAAATACATAGTAATGAAATCAAATGTGTATGTGTCTTTGTTAAGGGAAGAGATAATCAAATGACCTCCTTGGGGCTACTTAAAACTTTGTATACTATATACCCATTACTATTCAAACTTATGTAAATTTCTATACATGAATCATAAGAAATTGAGCTTTACTTCACATACTTAAGTTATAAGCACATGTAATTTCTATGTATGTCCATAGCTATTATCATTCTAAACATTATTATTAATTTAGAAACTTTTAAAAAATAAATTTAGATTTAATAGTGATAATAGCCATACATATAATAAGTTAAGTCAACACATGCAAGCTTACATAAATAAATTCCATTTGATTCATTTAAATTTGAAAAAGATGAAAGAATGAAACCATATAACATATAATATTTAAAGTAATTGGGAAGGAAAAGCCAAACATAAACATGTGATTCATTCAACCACACTAATTCCTAAGGACAAGCATATCAAATAAAATCACTTAAAGAAAACCAAAGCTTCTTATTAATTTGATTTTAGATTTGTATTAGGCTTAAAGAGGAGAGATTATCACTTTATTATTTTAATCTCATTCTCATGTTGGTAATCTTGATTTGTTTTAGGAAGGATAATTAGATAAAATTTATGAATTGATTAAGTTAAGTCATTAATCAATTCATTTGATTATCCTTTCCTATGCTTCTTTAATTTAATTAGTCATTTAATCATGAGTCACAAATGATATGAACATGTGAGGAAATAAAATTATAATGCTCCTAAAAGTCAACTACAATTGACTCATAATTAAAGATTAATTAAGTTAAAGAATCTAATTAAGTACTTTTATGATCTTCCCACACTTATGGGTTAATAATAATTTTCTTAAAGGTCTTTATGTTATTAAATACATAAAGAGGAACCCTCAAATTGATTCTTAATTATCTAAAGTGATTAATATTTTAATTTGATTTGATTTAAATAATTTTGTTAATTAATTAAGCATTTATTCAATTCCCATATTAATTGATTCGCTTAAAATGAAATGAGTTTGGGAAAGAGACTAGGAAAGAGGTCTTAATCACTCTCCCTTATCCATTCACTATCAGTTAGTGATTAATGAGTCTTAATTAAATAATTTTTGCTATTTTGAATGTTAATTAATCATTAAATTAATTAAAGGGGTAATTAAGGATTGAAACATCAATTTTCATAATTACCTAGGCAATAAATTCCAAGAAAATCATGGGATGCAGAGGTCATCCCACTAAATCAACATACTAAGTTTGGAATTAATTGCCTAAGTAATTAAGGCTTAATTAAGCTAATTAAGTACACATTCAAACCCTAATTAAGCCTTAATTATTTTTCGAAACCAAATAAAAATAATTTTAAATAAATGTCCTCTTTTCCTTCCAATGAGTATTTATTTATGTTTTCTAACTTTTCTATAATTATTCATGATTTTCAAAATTTTAGCTATTAAAATAAATTATTAATCCTTAATTAAGCCTAAGCGTCACATGGGTCATTATGGATGTGCTTTCCACAAGGCACTGAGGGATTGGCTATTTAGAATGTTTGACGTGATGCTAACATGGCTGTGGCGGACGCGCTTTCATCCCCGCCGTCCGATCTAAAGATCGGATGGTGGCGATTAATCCTGCTATTTTTAAGGGAATTAAATTGGATTAATCTAATCGAATAATCATGGTTGTCCATTCCAATCATGTGGAACAGACGATGGATGACCCATCATCCCCTGAGTGATGAAAGACGAACACCCCCTTCCCCCGCTCGATCCGAGCTAGTCGGAGCTCGTGAGACAGTAGAATCATTCCCACACGTTCACAAGGGCAATGCTAAAGGTGGAAAATGCATGACATTAACATTTCCTTCAAAAAAGCCTACAATTTTTTTTTTAAAATCTTGATTTACTTGAAAAGTATCTTGATGGAGCTTTGGACCGGCGGCTAACCGACCGAGGTAGCTTCACTTGAAGAGGCAAAGCTCTATTGAGAAGATGATGCCTTGATCCTCATAGTGGCTCTATGGATTAACTACCATCATAAATCTCACCAGAGTTAGGCTTGGAGTGGTCTCCAGTGCTTGAACTGCTCGGGAGAAGATTCGTTTCGCCTCACCGGAGTTTGGTGAAGGTGTGGGTGAAGTTCATTTGGGATTGGTTGGGATTTGGTGGAGTTGGATGGAGTTAGAGCTTGTCCTATTTTGGGTTGGTGTTTTTCGGCAAGGGGAAGGCTCGGGAAGCTCAAGGAAACATTCAGTGCTCATCTCGAGTTGTTTGGGCTCTGAGAATGCTTAGTGTGTCGAATTGGATCAACTGAGGGGGGTATACCCCATCCACCCTCAAGATGGATAGATGGGATTGCCTTTATAATTTACAGCCGTTCAACCACCGCAGGCGGCTGGAGGTGGCAGGAATGAGCTTAGGTGGCTTGATTTGGTTGCCTTGAAGTGTCTCCATTTCTTTGGGTGAACCAATGAGGGGAGGTGGGTTAAATCACCTCCCCTTGATGACCAAGGGCTGACCAAACCCTTTGGGTCAGCCACATAGCTAGGGGTCTATTTTGAGCTTTGGGTGGCTGCCAAGTGTAAAGGAGGGTTGTTGAGCACCTAATTTTGGATTTTGTCTCATATAGGGAGCTTTACCCATTGTGTAATGGGTCAATTCGGGTTGGAAGTGGTTGAGTTTGATTTGGGTTGACCATGTGAGCCAAGGATGGGTCATGCCAAATTTTAATGGGTTTGGGCTTGGTTTGAATAAGTTTGGCTCAATTTGACCCATATAGGTCAAATTGGGCTAGGTTGGGTCAAATTGATCAATTGATCAAATTGGGTCAAAGAGTTGAGTCAAGTTCAAATGAGTATTTGAAATATTTTGGTTCAATTGGTTGGGTTCAATTTGGCTCATATTTAGATTTGATATATTTGAGTTCATATGGGTCAAATAGGTTAAGTTGACAAATTTGGCCAAATTGGCCAAATTGGCTTGGGTTAGACATTGGTTCATGTTCAATTGATCATTTAAAGATGATTGTAGGCTTTAATTTTAATAAATTTGGAGTTAGGAATGATTTAGGTCAAATTGACCATTTAGGTCAATTTGGACTAATTGGGTCAATTGGGTTCAATCAAGACTTTGATCATGTTGAATAATTAATTTGGAATGATTTGTCATTAGTTTGAATCAATTTGGGTTAGGTTTTGATTTAGCTCAATTTGGCCCTTAAGGTCAAATTGGGTCAAGAGGTCAATTGGGTTTAGCTCAATTGATGGTCAAGTCATGTTCAAGGATTGATTTTAGGTTGGTATGAATCATTGGTTTCAATTAATTTAGCTTAGGATGAGATTTGGTTCATTTGGTCATGTAGGTTAAGTGGGTTGATTTCGTCAAATGGCTAGGTTGACTTGGTTTGACCTAATTGATGGAAATTAATCAATCAAGGATGATCAATGATCATCATAGGAGGTTTTGGATGGCTTGGTTCAATCCAATTTAGGTTGGATTAGAGTTTTGTTCAAATAGGTCATTTAGGCCACTTTGAGTCAAGTGAACCTAAATAGGTTAATTGGCTTGATTTTGGGTTGAATTGAATTGAGTTGAGTTTAGATATTGATTTGAGATTGGTTTATGGCTTTAGTTGCAATTGATTTGGGTTTAATTGGATTTTGTCTCATTTAAATATTTTGGGTCAAATGGGTTAGGTTAGGTTGATTGAATTGATTGTAGATTTTGGTATGGTTTGGAATGATGATAAAGGCAATTGATTTTGAGAAAATCAATTGAACTTGGTTTGAATTGAAGGGAATTTTGGCTAAGTCCCTAGGGTTGAATCATGGGTTTAGATTTATATCATTTGGATTTGGTTTTGTTTTTGGAGTTTGGATTTGGATTGGAATTCAATTAATATTGATTGTATTGATTTGAGGTTTGGATTTTGGGTAAGGAAATAGACATGGGTTTAAAGTATAAAGTGTGTTTCCCAAAACCTAAGGTATGGGCTAATCCTTCTAAGTCTCTAAGTTTAGGTTAAGTATTCACTTAGTCATTAGAAGTGTCTTATGACTAAAGAGCTTTTAGTGTATAGAATACCTCTAGATCTATGATGGAAGAGTTGAATCTTCACTCAAAAAGTGAGGTCAACAGTCATCGGATTGCCGACGCTTTATGTGGCCAAACCATTTAAGGTGACGCTCTCTAATCTTATTTTCCACTATAACTACTATAACTTTTTCCCTAACATACTCATTTCACATTTTATCTCTAAGAGTAAAACCACTCATCCACCAGAGCATCCTCACCTCTGCAACACTTAACTTAGTTTTATGCTTCTCTTTTATTGGCCAACATTATGCACCATAAATCCTTTTAGGTCTTACCACCATCTTATAAAATTTTACCTTAAGTTTAAGAAATACTTTTCTATCACACAATATCCCAGATGCATTCCTCCACTTCAACCATCCAACTTGCATTCTACTAATAACATCTCCATCTATTTCACTATCATTTTGAACAAAATAACCTAGATATCTGAATCATTCATTCTTTTTAATGACTTGTTCACCCAATGTCACAACACTACCACTAGAACTTCTATAACTAAAATTACACTCCATATATTCAGTTTTATATCCACTTAAACGAAAACCTTTAGACTCTAAGGTTGACCTCCATATTTCAAGTTTCTCTTGGACTCTCTCTCTAGTGTTATCAGCAAGAAGAATGTCATTAGCAAAAAGCATACACCAAGGTACATCTTCTTATAAATGCCTAATAAGAACATCCATAATTAAAGTAAAAAAGATAAGGGCTTAAAGCTGTTCCTTAATGTAATCCAACTAAAATAGGAAAATATTTTATCAATCCTCCTTGTGTTTGGACACAAGTAACAACTCTAGTATACATATCTTTAATGACTTGAATGTAACCAACATTAATTCCTTTCTTTTCTAGAACTCTCCAAAGCACATCTATTGAAACTTTATCATAAGCTTTCTCTAAATCAACAAATATCATATGTAGATCTTTCTTACTTTCTCTGTACTTCTCCATCAAAATCTCTTAACAAATGTATAACAACCATAATAGATCTACCTGGCATGAAACCAAATTGATTATGAGAAACTTTTGTATCACATCCTAAGATATGCTCAATTACTCTCTCCCATAATTGTAATGTTTGACATATTAACTTAACTCCTCTATAATTTACACACTTTTGTGCATCACCTTTATTATTAAATAAAGGAACCAACAAACTCTTTTTCCACTAATTTGACAACTTTTTAGTTTTTAAAATAACATTAAAAAGATTTGTAAGACAAGAAATTCTTCGATCTCCTAAACATTTCTACACTTCTATTGGAATATCATCAGGTCCTATTATTTTTTCACATTTCATTTTCTTTAAAGCTTCTTTAACTTCAAATTTATTAATATGACGATAAAAAAAATCTCTATTTTTGTTTATGATATTAAGGTTGCTAAAATCAATTATATATTTAGATCCTTCATTGAAAAGTTTATCAAAATGCCTCATATACTTATTTTCAATATCCTTTTCTAAGAAAAATACTTTATGATTTTCATCTTTAATACACCTCACTTGAACTAGATCTTTACTTCTCTTTTCTCTTTGGTTGGCTAACTTATAAACATACAACTTTCATCTTTTTGGGTATCCAATCTATTGTATAAATTATTAAAAGCTAAATTTTTTTGCATCATATATTGCTTTCTTAGAATCTTTATGGGCCACTTTATATCTTTCTTAATTCTCCAAGTTTTTACATCTAAACTAAGTTTTATAATAATGTTTCTTATTTCTTATATTTTCTTGCACATTCTAACTCCACTATCAACTATTTTTTTTATTAAAAGAAGCTTTTCCTTTTGATTCTCCAAGCAAATTTTTTGCAACTTGGTTAATTTCACTTGATACTTTTTTTCACATAACATTAACTTTCTTTATGAACATCCCAAATTCTAAGCTCTTCTAGCTTGCTCTTAAAAATATTTTTATTAGTGTTCTTTAGGTGCTCCCATTTGAATCCTATGATAATAATTTGATTTATTTTTTATCTTCCAATCATTCATCTTAAAAGCTAAAATTAATAGTTGATGTTGGGCACTTAAACTTTCACTCGGAATGATCTTATAATCTTTACAATAAGCGATCTATTTTTCTTATCAAAAATTAATCAATCTATGTTTAACTAAATCCATTTTTATAAGTAATAATATGCTCTTCTCTTTTCCTAAATAAAGTATTAACATCTACAAAATTATTGGCTAAAGCAAAATCTAATATAATCCTACCTTCTTCATTAATCACTCTAAATTCATAGCGCCATGGATACTTTTAAAATTTTCTACCACTCTGCCAACATGCCCATTTAAATCTCCTATAATAAATAATTTTTTTTTCAAGAGGTGTCTTTTGTATTAATTCCTCTAATTCATTACATTTTTTTTTTAGCCTACATCCAAACCTACTTGAGGAGCATAAACACTTATAACATTGATAATCTTAATATCAACAATAATCTTTAAAATTATAATTCAATCTCCAAATATATTAATTATTTATAATATTATCCTTCAATGTTTTATCTAAAATCACACCTACGCCATTTTTAATTCGACTTGTACATGAATACCAAAATTTAAAATATAAATTATCAATCTTCTTAGCCTTCTCTTTAACCCATTTAGTTTCTTGAATATATAAAATATTTATCTTTCTTTGAACCATAATATCTATTAATTCCACTAATTTACCTATAAGAGTACCTATATTTCATGTACCTGATCTAATTCTAGTTTCATGGACTAACTTATTTGCCTGCATCTATCCATAATGTGGGAAACCTTGTTTATTTAATACTACGCTCGAGCGTTAATGCAGTGACCCTTACACACTTTTCACTGTATTCAGGCAATACAACACGTTGCTTCTAGAGGACCCCATAACATTAACATAATGTTTTAAAGGATTCATGTCATGATTATTTTGACAAGTTTTACACTAGCTGTCGACTTCCTATCGCAACCCTCCACTTTTCACATTCGGACTTTTGATATATAAATAATAAATAACATTAACATAATCTTGAAAAAATTATAGGAAATTTTATTTACCATTCAAGTCAGAGAAAAATTTTCCATAAATTATTTTAAACATTATTTTATTCAAAAATTCCCAACATAAAAATAATTAAAAAATTATAAAAAAAATACAAATTAATTCAAAATAATTTTAAAAATTCATGCTAAATAGACTTTAGTGATGATTATTTAAATTTTATTGTTGACTACCTAACGCAACCCTTCACTTTTCACATCTCGACTTGGGACCGATAATAATAAAATGCTTTTTTTTTAGAAAAGGATATTGAAAATAGGTGGATGAGATATTTTGATAAACTTTTCAATGAAGGATCCGAAAATTTGATTTTAGCAACCTTAATACCCTAAACAAAATGGAGAATTTTATTTTTATCATCGTGATTAGTAACTGAAGTTAGTGAAGCTTTAAAGAAAATGAAATGTGAAAAGTAGTAGGACCGGATAATATTCCAATAGAAGTGTAGAAATGTTTAGGAGATCAAGAAATTTCTTGGCTTACAAATCTTTTTAATGTCATTTTAAAGACTAAAAATATGCCAGATGAGTGGAGAAAGAGTTTGTTGGTTCCTATATTTAAGAATAAAGGTGATGCATAAGAGTGTGCAAATTATAGAAGAATTAAGTTAATGTGCCATACATTAAAATTATGGGAGAGAGTAATTGAGCATATGTTATAATGTGATACAGAAGTTTTTCATAATCAGTTTGGTTTCATGCCAGGTAGATCTACTATGGATGCTATACATTTGTTAAGGGGTTTGATGGAGAAGCATAGAGAAAGTAAGGAGGATCTACATATGAAATTTATTGATTTAGAGAAAGCTTATGATAAAGTTTCAAGAGATGTTCTTTGGAGAGTTTTAGAATATAAAGAGTTAATATTGTTTATATTCAAGTCATTAAGGATATGTATACTAGAGTATTTGTGTCCAAACATAAGGAGGATTGACAAAATATTTTCTTATTTCTTGGATTACATCAAGGATCAGCTTTAAGCCCTTATCTTTTTTTACTTTAGTTATGGATGTTCTTATTAGGCATTTACAAGAAGATGTACCTTGGTGTATGCTTTTTGTTGATGACATTCTTCTTGTTGATAAGACTAGAGGGAGTCCAACAAACTTGAATTATGGAGGTCAACTCTAGAGTCTAAAGGTTTTCATTTAAGTATATCTAAACTGAATATATGGAGAGTAATTTTAGTTGTAGAAGTTCTAATGGTATTGTTGTGACATTAGTGAACAAGTCATTAATAAGAGTGAGCATTTTATATTTAGGCTCTATTGTTCAAAATGATGGTGAAATAGATGGAGATGTTATTAGTAGAATTCAAGTTGGATGGTTGAAGTGGATGAATGCATCCGCCTATTATGTGATAGAAAAGTTCCACTTAAACTTAAGAGAAAATTTTATAAGATGGTGGTAAGACTGCAATGACTTATGCGTAATGTTGGCCAATAAAAAAGAGAAGCATAAGACTAAGTTAAGTGTTACGATGAGGATGCTTAGTGGATGAGTGGCTTTACTCTTTGAGATAGAATGCAAAATGAGCATATTTGGAAAGAAGTTGGAGTAGCTCCAATGGTAGATAAGATTAGGGAGAGTCGCCTTAGATGGTTTGCCACATAAAGCGTCGTCCGTCCGATGACCCGATTAGAAGAGTAGATGCATTAGATTTGCCTTATATTAAGAAAGGTAGAGGTAGACCTAAAAAGACTTGGTTAAGATGTATAAAAAATGATCTTAGTATACTTGATTTAAATGAGAATTTGACACATAATAGGACACAATGGAGACGAAAGATTCATGTAGCCGACCCCACCTAGTGAGATTAAGGCTTGTTGTTGTTGTTGTTGTTGTATGTTAAATAGACTTTAGGTTCTTGTAATGATATGAAACTTTTAATAAAATTTAATAAATGTTTTAAATAATTTTCATAATTTTTCTTAATAAATAATATAAAATAATTAATAAAAATCAATTGAATACTTCTTAAAGTTATAAAATCTAGTTAGGATAATTTGCATATGCTATAGAATACATCTTCATCCTCTTATAAATGATATATTTTATAACATATAGGATGCTTAAGTGATTGGGTTATTCACCTTGTATACCATACTTACCTTTTTGCATTTTATAAAACCCTTAAAGAATTGAAATCTAAATCAAATAAAATTTAAATAAAATGCTCCAAATCACTAATCACATAAATTTAGACCACCTTATAACTAAATTAAACATCAATAAAATTAGAAATGTGAAATATAAAGTGAAACTTAGGTGGACATTCACATAACCTAGCACATACACTACTTGAAAGCAGCTATTACTCTTGGAATTCTAGTTCGTAGAAAATGACTAATGAAATTGCTAATTATTTTTTGGTTGAAATTTTTTTTAACAAAAATTTCTATAGAAAGAACATCGATTCCAAAGTTATATGTTTGATAGATTTTCTAGTGAAAAATCTATCAAAATATTTTCCAAAGAAATTTGAAAAATTGTTCTATTGATTTTTCACTTGAAAATCTATCAATAATATGTTTTATATACAACCAATGATCGAGCTCTCCTCATTTCTCTCCTTTCCTCTTTCAGCTTCCTCTAAGGCAGATGGTGAATGGCAAACCTTAGCTCCCTAAATCCCCACCAAAACACAATGATTTCTTCTATTTCTCTATAAAAACAAATGTAAAACTCTTCATCTAGCTTTTAAAACTGTTTATTTGTGATGCCATTCATTTGTTTTTGTGATATATGGATTTAAAAATTCAAAAAATATATTAAATTTATAGATGATATCTCATTGAAATTATTTGAAACACATTTATCTCGCACAATCTTTCTTGTTTGGAGTTAGATATAAGATTATTTATCTTAAGGTTTGTATTTTTATTGAAATCTTCATTCTAGGTTTTGGGTGATGTATTTTGTAATTATTTTTAGGTGTTGAACTCTTCATTATAAATTTTACAAATTTTGAATGAATATGTATATATATATATTTATATTATTGTCTATATCAATTATTATCCTATGAAAAATATAATTAGGTGACTATGGGTTGATATGTTGTAGTTTTAAAAGATGTCAAAAATTAGAAATCAAACTTTTAAAAATTATGGCTATATCATCTCATTGTCTTGAAGATGTCTCCCTTATTTATATCATCTCATTGTTTTGAACATGTCTCCCTTATTTCTCATTAAAATTATGCAAATTTTGAGAATTAGAGTTTAAATATGGTCCTTTATATCTATTTTATTCATGACTTTGATTGACTTTCACTACAAATTTAAATAAAAAAAATTAATCACAATTATGGGTTGAATTACACTTGCCGACAAACTCTCTTCTCCTCAGAGCGCACTCCATTCACACTCTCTGCCAGAGCTCTCCCTTTTGATTCTCACTCGATTTCACCAACCAATATCATGCTAAGCTGATTCACGCACTCCTCATGAGCTTCTTCTTGGAAATATTTTTTACATCAGTTGCATTTTGAGAAAGTAGTTACATTTTACTTTTAAATGAGATGGGTTAACCTCACACATTATAAAACATCTTAATTAATTAAAGAGCTAAGGGACAATTAAGACTTTCTTATGGAGGGATCCATGCATGTGAGCTAATTTTGAGCTTAATATGTTATATAAAATGTTTACAAGTAAAACAAAAAAGAGATAATTAGCCACTTATGCCAATATTAAGTCTTGATTATTTAATCATAATTAATTTTATAATTATATAACATAGGAATTTCTTATTAACATTTTATCACTACACAACATATGTATATCTACAATGAAAGATCATAGATGTACAACAGATTGCATTCGAGAATAAAAAAGGATTAATTGATAAATTCTTGAATGATGTTGAGTACTTTATGCACCTCTTATCTCAATTTCTTGTTTTCTTTTAAAATAAATTTTATTTTATTTCATTCAAATACTATAATAATGCCTTTCATTTTAAAGTTTAATGCATATAATTATTTTTTTCTTATCACTCTAATTGTTAAATAATTCTTTATTGCAGATGGCATCAATTAATGGTATCTTTATTGATCATGAGTATTTTTATAATTGTACAATATATTAATGATTTTCATTAATATATTTTATGCTACAGAAAGAATTTTGGTGATTGTTAGAGCACAATAAAGATACCAGAAGGAACTTTAAGAATAGAGGCAGTACTTGTTTATGCAATATATTTACAGACATTTTCAAGTCTGTGTAGAGGCTTCTCTAGATTGGAGAGGAGGTGTGGGATGGGCTATGTAGAGTTTGGGCTTTTTTTGATTAAGTTCACAGGAGGGAACAACAAAACAAAATCAAGTATTAGATTATGGGGGCATGAACAACTTTCTATATATTAAAGGCTTAATTCTTTAAACTAAATATAGAAGAACACCAGTAAGTCTTAAGTAATGTATGTTAAGAAAATTTTTATAAGCAATATTTACAAACTTCGTAAGTGTGCTTATTGAAACGGGTGCTTGGAAGTGAACTAATAGCCGTGGAGCAACATAATAGAACACATCAGCACTAGGTCGACCAATAGTAAGTTGACGTCAAGTCTCTAAGAGCTTATGTAAGCAATACATATTTTTAATCATATTATAATTAATATTATATTATGTTTTAATTACATCATAATATGTTATAGAATGAGTACATGAGATTAAAAAAAGGTGTAGAGCCAAAGTTTAATAGGTGCAAGAAGTTTAATGGGTAATCTATGCAGTTAGACTTTGATAAATGGAAAGAAGCTTTTGAAGGAAAAAAAGGAAGAATATATCGATTAGGTGGAGTGTAATGCATTCTTTTTAGAACAACTACTAAATTTATCAATGACGTAGTTAAAAGATGTGTAGTTGCATTAGCTAAGGATATTGAGGCTTGGGTGACTACTCAAATGGAAGTTCAAATTATTGTTGTGAAAGCTAGAATAAAAAAGCACCGAGGCTCACAAAGGGATAAAGAGCTGGGTCAATAGAGTTGTCAAAAAATTTTATTATTCACGAACAGCTCGTGTTCGATTTGTTAAGTAGCTCATATTTGAATTGTTCATTAAGTGAGCTAAACACGAATAAATATTTAAGCTTGATTTATAAACGAGTCAAACACAAAGAAACTTTTATTGATCATGGTCAGTTTGTAATATATTAGCTCAAAATAAGAAATTATATATTATTTATATAGTAATATATTATATATATTTATATATGAAATATAATCATCACAACTCTTATGGAGGAGTGGTTGTGTGTTTTTTTCAAATGAGCCAACATGAAAAACAATTTCGCTCAAGCTTGGTTCATTTACACCCTTGTGTATAGGTGTAGAAAGGGGAGGATAAGGAGGAGACTAAGGGAGATTAGTTTGTATTTGTATTAATTTATTTTCTTAATATGCTATTAGGATTATTGAACAATCATATTCAGTATCAAATTTTTTTGGAATGATTACATGTTATATCTATTTGAAAGTTTATTTTTATTTATAATGATTTAGAGTTAGAGAATTGATCATTTTTGTGAGAATTATCAATTTTATATATGTGATTGTAAATGTAAAAAAATGGAATGTATAAGAGCCTTATTTTTTTTTTTTTTCATTTTTGCATAAATTTTTGGTGGACTTCCAATGGATTTTTCTTCCATTAGATTAATACTTGGAATAATAATAAATTATGCTAAACAATTTTCTATCATAATTATTTTTTTGCAGTTTTTCTCACTATTTTTTCATTGATTGAGCAAGAATTCTGATGATAAAACTATCAAAAAGCAGTTGGGAAATATTTTTTGACATTTTTTTTTTGTCGAAATGTATTTCCAACTTATGATTTACCGATAGACTATTTTTCTCTAGAAATGTGCTAGAAATCAAACTTTTTGACAAAATCTCATTATGTTTTATGGAATTTTCCATCAAAAATGGGGTTTTTTTTTCTATACTAGTATTAAATTTATTTATTAAGACACAACCTTTAGACATTTAGGTCGAGTTGATTGTCCTTCCTATTTGGTATGATGTGATGTTATGTTGTGCCGCTTTGCTGTGATGTAATATTTTTCTGAGGTTAGTTTTATGATTGTTAGGATAGTTCTATGAAGATGTTAGATATAATTAAAACTAGAATAACATAATTTTCTACAGGTGGTCTTGCTTAAAGGGGAGCGATGATGTGTGATGTTATAAATGCTTCAACTAATGAGATTTTGTGAAAGTGCTACTAATAATGTTAAGTGCTAAATCTTAAAGCCCCATAAGCATGATCAATAGAATAGGTGGCTTGCTTGACACTCAAAGTGTTAGGCACTCTGTTATGAATGATGAATGATTGAATGATGGTGTTTTGAAATATACATTAATGTAATTTTTATAGTCATGATTTTTTTTCCCTTGTTTGGGTTTGTGAGATTCTAGAAGGAGTTAAAAAGGATACAAGAATGAATTTCTTATATGTGAAACCTTGTAGCATTTTAAAATTTGAAGAACTAGAAGATGAAGAGATAAGACCCACAGGTCAAGTTTGTTAGTTTAGGCCTAGGTCGGGCTATATAAGAGAAAGTTTGGATGGCTAATTTTCTTTTCTTTCAAGGTGTATAGTGATACTTAGCCATACTAGGCCTCTCTTTTTATTAATTTATTTATTTTCTTTTAATATTTACAATGTTTGTGCACTAGAAATGCCTATTTTTTAGGTTTATTTTTGTGATTATTTGTGCATGTCAAAGCTTGGATTTGTACCTTAGACTCTTATGATAAAATAATTTTTTAATCAATTAATCAACTAAAAAACAAATTAAACTCATAATTAAAAATAGATTTAAAGCCTTAGACATAATCAACTAAATTTACTATAAATAATTTAGGATGTTGAATCATTATTTTGAACTACTTGATTTGGCTCTTCATTGATTGCACATAAGGGGGGTATCTGTTATGTGAGGATCACCTCCTTTCTTAGAGAAGACTGCCTCTAAAAATTGATTGGTCTTTTGATTATTTTTAAATACATGTATTGTATTCATAATTTACATACTCTACAACATAAAATAAATCAAAGTTTTTAAATAAAAAAATATAAATTATAAATGGATGCATAGGTTATGTGCATTGCACACTCACATATATTTTAGATTTAGTGGCTAAGTCTAGTCTTAAGAATCTTTCTAATTAATAGCATCATTACCTATCTGATATTCATAAAGATCTTATTTCATGGATTTAAAGCGATTAGGAGGGTTATTAGCATCCTTCTAGCTAAATTGTAAGCCAAGTAGAGTTAGACTTATTTTAGTTTCAAGTGAAGTTGAAATTCATAAGTCTTATTTAAGGTTGATGTTTTATGCTAGATTAGGTTATGAGTAACAACTTTGTAGTTCTAACGATAGTTTAAAATCTAAGGTTGATGTTTTCCTTTAAGGTACTTCATAAGTCCTCACCTTTTAGACTTAAATCATAGTCTTATGCTAATGAATTATTAATCCCAACTTTCTAATAAATTGATCAACTCAAAACATAAATAAATTCAAATACCCAAAAATGAAAAGCTTAATTTTAGGATAGTTGTAGCACTACTAAGCTTTTATAGTATCGTGTGATTCATATTTATATTTCTTTGGATTCAAATAAGAACTCTTTTCTAATTTGAGCCATTCCATTTAAAAATTTAAATTATGAATCATTGAAATAAACTTTGAATAAATTATAAAATTATTCACCAACACTTTAATTAGATTGTTTATAAGAGCTCATGTTGTTATGATGAAACTAACTATGGAAGCTTGCCTCTATAGGGAATGCATACCCTCAGTATCTTAATTGAATTTCAATCAAAACCAAGAAAATTTCTTTAAAATGAAGACCATGCAAAACTCTAAAATTTTTGTTGTTATTGTATCTAAATCTATATTTGAAAGATATTTCAGTCTCTTGAAATAGTATAGTATTCTATATGCTCTATTTAGATATAATAATAAGAAAACACTCTTTATTTTAGTTTTTGAATCTATTATATAATATTATTTTTATCTTTTGAGAAAACTCCATATAAAAAGATTCCATATGTTATTGTAGCATATAATAAACATGAACATTTTAATGAAGGTGAACATCGATGAGTGACACTTAAACTTATAGTCCGAGAATCCATCACCAAACAGTCCTAACAAAACTAACATATATGGAAACCAAAATCGCATGAAGAAAATCCTATTAAGGGAATCAAAAGCTTGACATTTGGTCAGTACTCTTAGAGGTCGGTACAAATAAAGTTTATCAAGAATTCTTACTACTAATCTTTATGATGGTCAAAATTTTGGAGAATCTTCTAAGAGATCCCATCATCAGCTAGTTTCATCTTCTTAAGAGGAAGTTAATCCCAACATTAACCAACTTATAAAATGAGTACTTACACCTCATTCCACTCCATAAATCTACAGGAAGCATCATTATGAAATACAGATGTAAGAAGGAGATGAGGATGAAGATACGATGGAGGTTGAGGTTGTTTATATAATTGAACATACTGCTAACTATCCAATAGGTGTATCAGCCTTGGCATCATGGTGTAGCACTTACAGCTCATCTTGAAAATCAATAGCAATAAAGACAAGGAGAAGAAGAACGATTGAACCTCTTTATGAAAGTGAGAAAGAAGAGTGAAAAGAAGAAGAAGAAAAATAGTGCTCATCGATGCTACTACTCTTAATTGAACATAAAGGCAAATGAAATTATAAATGAAAGCTAAGGATGAAAAGATATCTCATCTAAAGGCCAAATAAATGAGATGATGACATAGAAAAACATGATGATGTAGTTAATGCAAAAAAGTCACTATCAATTAAGCATCCATTCCATCTCATAATCATTCTCAGCATACATCTGATGATATTCTAATCAATCCATCAATTAGTATGAAATTACAAACTTTGGAAACACAAATGTCCATGGAGGAAGCACTAATGATAATCCAGTGGCAAATCAGTATACACCTCAGAATATTCCGATTGTCTGAACATGTGACAACTACTCATTTAAAGACTATTATTAATGAACTTGATTATAATGGCTCCAATTTAGTAGTTTTGAGAATTGAATGCAAATTTCTACTGAATATGCTTTACACATCTAATGACCATGCTGAAGAAATTAGGTTAATTCATCTTTATTGAGTTATTAGAGAAATAAGCATACCTTTAATATCATATGCATTCTACTTTGGTATAAGTAATGAATGATACATGTCAATGACCTAGACTTTAGGACATATATTAGGTTTATGATGGAGAAACATTGGAATCATTACTTTGGTCTTATAATTTTTTACTGTGTTGGACTTGATAAAGACGTTGAGTTCCTTCATTTCCCACTTTATGCTTACAATACTTGTTGATGTAAGGAGATCATAATTCTCTTTGATAATGATCCCATATGTAGCTAAATGTACTTTTTAGTAAGGTTCATCTCATTGATTTTACTTTGACTTATCAACAAACTATGAAAATTTTCTTGATTTGAGCTACTTAAACTTACTAAGTTGGATATGATTTAAACTTTATAGCTCTCATCATTATTTTTGTAAATCATGGGTCTCTTACAATGATAATTTTGATGTCTTCATGAGTAAGACAGGTTATCAATGACTCAACTATAATTGAGTGTGTTAAGTTTGACCTTTAAAGCCACATGAGCTATAAGAAACTTTTGTTTTTAAAAAATTTTTTTAGTTGAAGTTATTAATAGACTTGAAATCTTCTTACTTGACTCCATGATTATTTCTATAAAAATCACCTTTTGATTTTTCCTTATTTTATTGTTTAGTTTAGAAAATCACTTGGATCTAAGTCTCTTAAATTCATCACGTTGAATAGACTTAAAACTTCACAACTCTTTTCATTAGACTTATGAAGTGGGGTCTCTCTTACTATAATCATTTAAATGGCTTAGTGAGCAAGAAGAACTTCTTGTGATCACTTGATCATATTTGTGTATGTTAAGTCCAACTTTTAAACTTGTTTAAATTTAAGCCCTAGAGAACAAGTGATTTTCCAACTTAGTTGATTGAAACTTGTTAACTTAGAAATCTTCTTGCTCAACTTTTATAACATTTATAAGCCAAAAGATAGCCCTCTAACTTTTAAAACAAACTAACTTTGTGTATATTATATTAAAAGATAAACTTTTTTTATTATTCATACAAATATGACTTAATTAATAAGTTAATAGGCTCCTTTGAGTGTACCTTCTTAATGATAAAAGTGTTATCTAAATTTGGTTCAAACTTGTGCGAACTCATTAAGCCTTCATAGCATTATAATTAACTCTCCTTACTAGAACCAATCAAAGGACTTATAAATCTTTTGCAGTATATTTCAGGTTCTATTGAGATTAAGTTATACTTCATTGAGTGCATTAAGCTCTTTCATTTGCAAATGAGTGTGTTGTTCATAAGAGCGATCATATTGATGAATTACTACTCAAAGTGATAGTAATTCAACTTTGAGTTGTAAGACTATATTAGCTCCAAATACTAAGATATAAGGAGATTTAGTTAGCATTTTTATAGTTAGTATGATATGCTCATCACATGTTATTTGTATTGATATGTCATTCTTTTTTATTTTTAATGATAATTTTCTTGATTAGTTTGACTAATACTTCATTTGAAAGCTCTCACAAAGTCATTTACCCTACTTTTAATATTAATGAATATTGTCAATTAATTATATGATAGTCAATTAATCTATATATCTTATTACTTTTAAAATATCTATAATAGTCTAAAATTATATTGTGTGGAACATTAAATCAATAGAAAATATTGCAAGTAAAGAAGTTGATTACATGCTTGTTGACCTCACTTTTGGAGTGAGCTCTCAACTTCTCCATCTTAGACATAGGACTCCTCTTAGACATTAAGAGTTCTTAGTCTTAAGACACTTATGTGATTAAGTGAACACTTAACCTAACCCTAGAGACTTAGAAGAGTTAGCCATAGGAATAGGTTATGCCTTAAGGGTGTTAGGAAAACTTGCCTACCCTATAGCTTAAAACCCAATCTTCACTTTCTTCTTCCAAATCAAAATTCAAATCAATTTCCAACTTAAATGACTTCTTATAAATCAAACTTCAAATCCAAACCAACTCCAAATTCAAATCAAATTCCAACTTAAATGACTTTTCTCAAATCATTCAAATCAATTCCAAAAATCCAAATCAATTTAAACTCAAAATATTTTTCTCATAGCCATTTATATTCTCATTTATATTCACAAATATAAATGAAATATAAATTCAAGTAACCAAAACCAAATCCAAAACTTAAGTACAAATCTAAAATCTTTCTTGAGTCACTTTGATTTCATCTTATTGACTTAGCTCAAATCAAATTCAAATCACTTCAAACTCAAGATATTTTCTCATAACCCATTTATATTCTCATTTATATTCACAAATATAAATGAAATATAAATTCAAATAACAAAACAAAATTTAAGAATCAAACCTAAATCAAACCTAAAATGAACTTATTATTTTTCAAGTCAAATTCTTGAACTTAGCCAAATCAAAATCAAATCAATCCAAACCCTTGAATTTTCTCTTCAAACAATCAAATCTTTCAATCATAAGCCCAAATATTAACACAAACTTCAATCATCAAACCAAAACTTAATTCAAAACTCAAACCCAAATGAAACCTAAACTAACCATAATCCATCATATGCCAAATTGATTAAAATCATTGATCTAAACCAATTTATTATCAATGATTGAATATGACCAAGTCATCTTTTGTGCCAAGCCTAGCCCAATTAGCCACTTGACCCAAGTTGACCCAAGTTGACCTAAAAAGTAAAAATGAGTCAAATATTGATCCAAGCTAAATTGATTGCAACTAATGAGCCAAATTCATTTTAAATCATTTGTTGAACTTGGCCAAAGCTCCAATTGGCCAACTAGACCCAATTAGCCCAATTGAACCCAACTTGACCTAAAAGGTCAAATCAAGCCAAAATCAAATCAAACCAAAATTGATTGAAACCAAAGCATGCAAAATATTTCAAATGACCAACCAAACCTAAACCAACCCATGACATAACCTAATTGGGTCAAATGGGTAAAATTGGTCAACTTGACCCATTTGACCTAAGTGAACACAAATGAACCAAAACCAAATATAAATCAAATTGAACCAAACCAATGATACCAAATCACTCCAAAATAGTCATATGAACTTGACCTAACCTAAGGTTTGACCCAATTTGACCAATTGGTCAACTTGACCCAAGTTGACCCATTTTGACATAAATGGGCCAACATGTGTTAAATGATATCAAATCAACACCAAATTCATTGAAAATTGACAACCCACTTTTCAATCATTTCAAATTTGCCCAAATCAAAATCAAAGCCAAATGACCATTTTAACCCTAGGTTAAAGGGTAACCTATGATCAAATTTACTTGGAATTTGATCTTATTCAAACTCAAGACCACTTGGCATCCTCTTAGTGGTCCATTTGGACACCAAGGGATGTGATGCACATGACCCAATAAGTTTGGGTCAGCTAAACCCAACCCAAGGCCAACACCAACCACCCAATGGAAAATAAGCACAAGGAATCACTCCATACTATCATTTAACACATAGGCAACTCCTCCACTACACTCCCCTGCCAAAACTGAATCACATGGCAACCGTAACAACCTAATAAACCCATTCAATCAAACTGGTTTGATCAAAATGACATGTAAGCTCACAACTGTCCGATCTAAGTAGGGGGAGATATACTCCCCCTGTTCCATTCTAATTCAAGTCTCTTGCATTTGATTGAGCCCTAGGAACCCAAACAGAGCTTCCCCAAGCTTCTCCAAGCTTTCCCAAGCTCATTCAAACTTCCCATTCTTAGTTTTCCTTAAGCCAAAAATAGGGGAGGTAGGAGAATTTTTCAACTTACTCATCACTCCACCAAAGTCCAATTGCTCTTGCAAGCACCATCAGGGAGGCAAGTCAAGCTCACCCAAGGTGTTTTCCAAGAAACCAAGCCATGGGAAGGAGGAGTTAGACCAAAGCCCGAAGCCATTGAAGCAAGCTTTGGTCAATAAGAAGATCCACTTCATCTCAAGCCTTCAAACCTTCAACAGGGCTTCATCTTCACTAGACGAAGCTACCTCAATATTTGGAATCGCCGGGGATAGCCTCCAATGAGGTATGCTTCAAAACCAAGCTTAAGGAGAATTTCTTTGGTCCTTTGTGAAGGGAATTGTCATCCCAATAGAATTTGACGTTGGATGTTCTTCCCAACACCTCTTGATGGTGTGGGTTGAATCCTAACCCAATATGAGCTCAAGTGAGCTCAGATCAAGCCATGGAGGATGGATGACCTCCGTCTCCCGTAGGCAAGGGCAGGGATGAATCATGGACTGTCCATGCCGCATATTTTGGATGGATGGTCCTGATTAAAATGTGTTAGATCCAATGATTTAATCCTTTGAAACCGTAGGTTTAATCCTAACCTTTCGATCTTTGATCGGACGGTCCAAGAAGAAAATACGTAGCGTCGCCGGCTAATGCGGCATAAGATGTGATAACTTAACCAATCAATGCCCGTGAAAAAATGCCATACATGGCGTTCCATGGTTAGGGGATTAGTATATAATTAGGGCTATTTAATTATCCCTTAATCACTAGAACTTCAAAAATACACAATTAAATATAGAAAATCAAAAATATAAATGAGGCTCATTTTAAAGATAATCCAGAGGAGAATCCAATAAAATTATTTTTAATTAATTTTGAATAGTGGATTTTACTTAATTAGGGTTCAATTGAAAATATAATAACCCTAATTACTCCTTAAGCATTTTATTAATTAATTCCAAACTTCTTGACATATTTAGGGGATGACTTCTACCTTCCCTAATTTTCTTGGAATTTATTAATGAGTTAATTAGGAAAATCAATTAATGAATCCTAATCACCCTCTTAATATAATTAAGCATAATTAAGCATGTGAATAGTGGTTTAATTACTTAATTGAAATAATTAAACATTATTTAAGTGATTGGGGTTTAAGAATGATTTTACTATTCCATAAACCCCCTTTCTTCCTTAATCTAAACCTAATTAAGGATTAATCTACTAATAATCTTCTTAATTAGCTTAATAAAATTCTCAAAATTAATCTAAACTTAATCAATTCTTTGTTGGGTAGATCCTTAGGTGTTCAAGAGCCTAAAGTAAATTTAAGGAAATCATTTCCAACTCACATGTGTGGTAAGGTTATGAAAGTACTTAATTAAACCTTTTAGCTTAATTAATCAATAACTGTGAGCCAATTGCATTAGGCCCATTTATTTCTTAGGTGTATTATTGATTTAAATTCAATGTGGTTGCATATAATATATTGGCTCAAAATTATTTGAATAATTATGTTAAAGAGGTGTGGGCAAGGGGTAATTAATGCACTTAATTTACACCTTAACCTAAACAAAATATAAAAATCAACTTAATGGTTCTAAAAATTAAATTAAATCAATTCATACATGGGGAAATCGGTTAGGACTAGCAAACTTTTTTGCATTTCCTAAATGAAATCAAACTCAAAAAAAAAAAAAAATCTTTTAAAGAAATGTTAATTCTCTTTAAATGATCTTATTTCATAGGATTGTCTTTAGAAATTAATTAGGGTGAATGAAGTTACATGCTTACATCACTTTATTTCTTTCCAAGCATGCTAAATGGTGTATGCCATATTAAATCATGCATTCACATCTTCTTGAAAAATCAAATAAATGAAATATTTCCTTTATGTCAAATTGCATGTTTTGGCTAAAGTAAGAATATGAGTGGCTGTTATCACTACTAAATCAAAAATTATTTTCAAAACTTATAAATTAAAGACTATAAATGAATGTATGCTACTTATAAGTATTTATAAGCTTGCATGTGAATATAGTTTAAAATGTGTTATGTGATTTTTCTTGTCTTTTCTTAACATGATTTGTATAGGATTTGCAAAGTGTATAGTTCCTTTGAAAATAACATAACACTTGCTTAAATTTATTCCTATGCACTCCCATGTCATGAATTAAGAAGGATCTTCATATTGCACATATAAATTAAATAATCAATAAATCAAATAAACAAACATAAACCTTTTGCATGATTCTTTTCCATACATTTCTTTTTATACATGCACATGTATTTAAGAAAAGTGGTATGGTATATTAGTCCGACATCCGAGTTCGAGACTTTAAGTAGCCCCAAGTAGGACTTGTACCTTACACCCCTGGTGTAAAAAATAATGGCGTCATACTCACTTATGTCTTTTATACATGTAAATGTGCATTTGATTAATGGATAAAAAAATCCCCCTTTTTTCTACTTAACAAAATCATGCATCATGAAGCATCCAAATTTTCTTAAGCAACATCTCTTATCATTCATCAATAAGGTGTGCTAAATATTTACATTTTCATATATAGATATGCTTAGGATCATTTCATGTGCATGATACACATGTTGGAAAGAAATAAATGGTTGTGTGTTTTGTGATAGTAATTCACTTTAATTAATCCTAAAATGTCTTTCTTATTGAATAGGTTAATTTAGAGTAAATCTAAACTTAGCATTAATTAAAACACATAATAAAATATTCACTAAATAATAAATTACTAATGAATCTATCTTAGAAATTACTTAAGAAAGAGAGGAAATAGAAGTTATCTTCTCTTTTCCTCTCTTTACAACTTAGTAATTAAGTGTAGGTTCATTCAAATCAAATCAAGTCATAAAATAAAATTAATAAATCAACTAAATCACTTAAATGAAATCACCCTCTAAGTTGAATCCTTCATACTTAGAAAACTCTAACCTTAAAGCCTAGCTAAGACATGCCACACAAGCCTTAAATGGCACACACATTAGGCTAAGTCACCATTTCTAGCTCTATGTTAGGGC
Source organism: Cymbidium sinense (assembly GCA_021442155.1). NCBI lineage: Eukaryota > Viridiplantae > Streptophyta > Magnoliopsida > Asparagales > Orchidaceae > Cymbidium > Cymbidium sinense. The sequence goes on along the minus strand of CM038219.1, from coordinate 115,967,706 downwards.
GATGCATGGTTTGATGCCTGATTTTTATTTTATGATGTAATATTTTAGTCTGGATGTTAGGGTGTATGTGCGTAGGCTGGATGATAGGATGATCTTAGTCTAACCATTATTTTCGTAGGGGGTTGTGCATAAGGGGTGCTATAATAAAAATATAAATGCTTTTGCTATGCAGGTTGCTTATACCCCTAAGCATAATCCAAAAATAGGCTAGGTGGACTTGGTTACCCATGTGTGGGGTGCTAAGTCTAATTTATTCATATACATGCTTGGGATTGTGGTTTGTTCAACTAATCTCTATTTTGTGGGTTTTAATTAGATTTCTTTTCCCATTTTCATGTAATTTTTGCAAGTAGGATTTGGAATAAATGTTATGGGGTATTAGGATGAACATTGGTCATAAGACTATGTCTTATGCACCATGTGAAGCCTTTGGAGCAACCACATTCCAACCAAGCCAAAAGGAAGAAAAGAAAGAAGCAAAGCAAAACATGAAGAAAGAAGAAATAAAGAATGAAGATCCCCATAACATGAATTACTTTTTGATTAAAATTAATTCATTTGTAATTTGGGTTGTAAGGGTAGAGCTAGGCTACCCAATTTATTTTTGGGTTTGTGCGTGGAGACCACAAAAGGCCTCTTATTCTTTTGCACTAGCTTTATAAAATTATTTGATATTTGTTTAGCTTGTGCATTAAATGACATATTTTTCCTAGTTTCTTTCTTGCTTTGATGAATGACCTGGATGCGATAAGGCTCCTAAGAAATTTTTTTTTTCTACCCAATTAATTAACTCAAAATAAAAAATAAACAACTCGTAACCTCACTTAAAGCCTAGGATATAAAATCAAGATAAAAGAATTAGCAACCACTTAGCTGGATGTTATATGTTTCACATCATGCACAAAAAGCATCTTGCTTCACCCTTGCTTATGGAGGGCTTCCACCTTTGACAGGGAACTTGGCTTGACCTTTGAAAGCCATGGTGGAAATACACCTCCTTCTTGCTGATTTTGGCCCATAGTCAAATTTTCTCATGCATTTGGCATATGAATCCCATAGCCTGCGCTAAAATTAATTGTCCAAAAATGAAAATAAAGCATAACAAAATTTGCATTAGATTTAAGTCATTACTCATGCCCTACATGATCTAGTCTCTTAGGGAGTGTGTTTAAGGACTTAGTCTCTTTCTAAATAAACAACAACCTTGCTATCTTGCAAAAGCATAAGACTTGCCTACATGTATTTAAAATCATAGGAGGAGTTAGATGATGGCCTCCCTTAGGCGATTGCAAGTCCAATAGTCGGGTGATTTATCCTCTCTTATGGAGGTAAACCATATGCCCATTGCCGCCTTAGATTTAAGTGGGTGCTCCCTCAAAGCTCCTAGATTTAGGTTGAGGTCACTATTTTCTTTTTTGGCTATAAACATAAATCTTCACCTCTTAGACATTTCATGATCTTGTATCATGGAATTATAAACCCTAAATTTCTAATAAAAATTTAACTCAAACAATCATCTTCAAAAGTATAAAGCCCAACCATAGGATAGTTTGAGATGCTAGTCTTCCAAGCATCGTGAGCATCTCTACTTATCTCCTTTTGGTTTCAATAATAACTCCCTCCTTTTGATCAATCCCACTTGATCTTCCAAAAATAACCAATTGATTGATAGCCCTATCTTTGAAATCTTTGGAGACAATCATTTATCTTAATGAGTATTCTAAGAATCTCATTCTTAAGATATAATTAACTATGGGGATTACTCCATGGAACGATTAAAATAAATGCTAGTTTACTTTTCCATGTAAAGTAGGGGAAGAATCTTTGGTTCATACAAATACCCATAGTCTTTAGGAGTCCTTATTAAGGTGATTAGGTCTATTGTAGGATGGTGACTTCTATCTCTCGAGATAGTACATCATTCGTCAATGTCATACCCAATCACCCTAATGAGAACATCTGTGGATCTACGTGGTGTCCAACATAAGAAGTGTTATTTTTGTTCTTCATTTATTTTTCTCAAAAGATAGATGATGAATGAAAATAATTTACCATAAATTTTATGGCGACTCTGCTAAAGATGGTCCTCCTCTATCTATTTTTGGTAAATGATCATTGTCTCTAAGTATCAATAGTGGGTTTGTATTTTATATGAATCCAAGACTATCTTTCTTCTCCGTTGGTGCTTGGCTTATTTCATCCTTAAGCTAAGCTAGCCAACATCCTTTAGGTTTTAGGACCTCACTCCGTGTAAGTTTTAAAACTCCTATTGGGTTTCCCAATAGGTGAAAATAAAAATTTAATAAAAAGAAATAATTAAAGAATTCCTTCTTAATATTTCTATGGTAAGGTAAGGTTCATTGAAAAAATAAAGAAAAATAAATCCTTTATAAAAACTTCAATTTTTAAAAAGCACTTTTTCAAAATGCACATAATAAAATATTTGTACAAAAATTTTCATAAATCAACCTCATAACAATCTTCATGATTGTTATATGTAGGATCTTTTCAAAAATCAAAATCAACAATGATATTTTCAAAAAACACAAATGAACATCTTCATTCAATTTATTGAATGAAGATTTCATTTTCAAAACAAAATCAATAATAATCTTTTCAAAAATAAAACACCTTTGGATCTTTCATTTATCATACCAAAATTTGCTAAGTGGATATCCTCTTTTCAAAAATCAAAACATCAAAATCAAAATTCATTTGAACTTTATTTAGCATACAAAATTTGCTAAGTAAAGTTCTCATTTTTCAAAAATCAAAACATTAAAATCAAAACACATTTGGATTCTTCATTTAACATACCCAAATTGCCAATGTGAAGATCCTGTTTTCAAAAAAAATCAAAACATCAAAACATGAAACACATTTGGATTCTTCATTTAGCATACCCAAATTTACTAAGTGGAGATCCTCTTTTCAAAAAAAAAAAAAAAAATCAAAACAATAAAAATCAAACATTTGGATCTTTCATTTAACATACTCAAATTTGCTAAGTGGAGATCCTCTTTTCAAAAAAAAAAAAAAAATCAAACAATATTTGGATCTTTCATTTAGCATACCCAAATTTGCTAAGTGAAGATCCTCTTCTCAAAATCAAATCATAAAAATAAAACACAAATGGTTCCTTTATTTAGCATACCTAAATTTGCTAAGTAAAGAATCCTCTTATCAAAAAAAAAAGGTCAAAACTCTCATGAATCTTTCATTTAGCATACCTAAATTTGCTAAGTAAGAATCATTTTCAAAAATCAAACCATAAAACACATTTAGATTTCTCTATTTAGCATACCTAAATTTACTAAGTAAAGAATCCTCTTTTCAAAGATCAAAATAAAATACTTTTGGATTTTCTTTAGCATACCTAAATTTGCTAAGAATCCTCTTTTCAAAATCATCAAAACAAAACACATTTGGATTTCTTTAGCATACCTAAATTTGCTAAGAATCCTCTTTTCAAAATTATCAGAAAAAAACACATTTGGATTTCTTTAGCATACCTAAATTTGCTAAGTAAAGAATCCTCTTTTCAAAGATCAAAATATGAAACACATTTGGATTTCCTCTATTTAGCATACCTAAATTTGCTAAGTAAAGAATCCTCTTTACAAAAATCTAAACAAAATACATTTGGATTTCTTTAGCATACCTAAATTTGCTAAGAATCCTTTTTTCAAAATCATCAAAATAAAACACATTTGGATTTCTTTAGCATACCTAAATTTGCTAAGAATCCTCTTTTTAAAATCATCAAAACAAAACATATTTGGATTTCTTTAGCATACCTAAATTTGCTAAGAATCCTCTTTCAAAATCATCAAACACAAAACACATTAGGATTCTTTGTTTAGTATACCCAAATTTGCTAAGTAAAGATTCTCTTTTCAAATATAACAAAACACTTGGATTTTATTTAGCATACTTAAAATTGCTAAGTAAAGATTTCAATTTCAAATTCACACATAATTCACAAATAAGCAAACAAAAGAAGAAAATTATTTTCAAACAACTCACCTAGCATACTTAAATTTATGAAGTGAGTAAATTCCAAAATCATAAATCAAAATAAAATCAATTGACCCTTTACTTTAACATACTCAAATTTATTAAATGATGGGTCCCCAAACAATCAAAAATAAAATTAAAAAAAAGAACCATTGGAAACATCAATCGCTTCAAAATATTTGAATCCATTTTCAACATACAAAAATTTGTTGAAAATGGATTCCAAATTCAAAAACTTTCTCTCCAATTCTAAATTCAAAATCTCTCTCTCAGTTCAAAGACTTAACATATCCAAATTGTTGAGTGTGGGTTCAAATTCCAAAAATAAAGTAAAGCAAAAATCTAATTCAGGTTTGTTTTCCAAATTGTAGAAGTTCGACCTAGTTTTAGTCAGTTTCATTCAGTTATTTAGTCAAAATGTAGCCTAGAATTACATGTTTACTTTTCTTTTGGGATGGATTTGTCTTGGATGCCACTTCTGTGACCTCATTCATTTTGGTGATTTTGAGGCTAGGATCACTTGTGAAGGGAGCACACTCACAACGTGCAAGAGTGTGGAGGCTGATCATTCATGTGAGATGTTTGTCGGACTCAAGTTTCTCCTCAAGAGGAAGGCTATGGTAGTTCATGAAGTAGTAGCAGTTATAGCGGCCCATCTGGTTCCTTCTAGTTGGGCTAGCATGCACTCATTGACTTCCTCAAGGAAGGCTCCCGATCCGGATAGTCTCCTCCACTTCTGGTAGTCTAGTTCTCACGCTACTCCTCCTAGCAGGACCCATCATCACAATTTATGCCGCTAGATCAGCGACATCACCTCTGCTAAGGAGCTAGATTTCCTAGTGCGGTGGAGGATTACTAGGATAGTCTCTCTCTTATCACGGAGAATAAGTTTCACACCCTCTTTGGATATGATGGAGAGGAAGATATTAGGAGGATCTCAGTTTAGCCTCCACGTGCAGTTCACTTTGAGGCTCCTACCAGAGATAGGAGGAGGTCGTATGCCAGCCTTAGATCAATTTTGCTAAGTTGGTGGAGCACATGATCATAGTCAGGATTAGTTTGATTTATGTTCATCATCCCCATGTGGGAGCACAAGAAAGAGAGGGCGAGGCTGTATTACTACAGTTACTACAGAGATGGAATGCTAAGCGTGGCCTAACCACTTGTGGACTTTCTGATCGTATTACTACGGTCATCTAATAGCATTATCTTAACAAGTACCCACCATAGGAGATGAGCTCCTGCTTAGAGAAAGTTGGTGGTGCTTCCACCACATCATTCTACTCCATGCCCACCATCTCCAGTACAAGTTCCATCATCCACAATTCTAGCAAAAGCCATGAAGGCTGCATCCGAGGAGAATAGAGCCCCACTGGTGATCCGGGTATGGACAAGAGATCCCATTCCATCATCATGGATTGAGGCGGTGAGCTCTACTTGACCTCTTGCCTCAGTTGTGGTGAAGAGGGAATGACAACCTCGGAGTATAATAGTCATGCCATCATCACCATCACCGCAGCACGCTATGGAGATAGCAACAGTAGAGAGAGGAGGAGACAATTCAGTTGTCTGCATTGCTATAGATCCTCCTAGGAGTACCACTCGATCTAGATCTAGTGACAGTCGGGAGCATCTATCCTCTAGTGAGCATAGTCCTCACATGATCAGCTCTCCAATAGCGGAGAGGATAGATGTCTCTTCATTCATGACAGTGATCCTACTACTGGTTAGCCTCAATCTTTTGTATATGTTCAGTTGGACCATTTCCTAGATGATATTGTAGCTCAATATCTAGATGAGAAGAAGGAAATTCTAGGATATGCCTAGTCTAACTTAGAGGAGGAGAATGTCAGTTTTCATCCTAATGAAGATGATATGTTAGAGGATTCAACAGGAGTACACATGGTTGATACCAAGGGTTCTCTCCTTTATGATTATCAGAATTTGGAAGGTGATGTGGCCGAATAGGATGATTTAGCCTACTTGACCCAACACCTTCTTTAGTAATTAAAGCAAAAGGATGAACAAATTGATAGGATGGGAAAGAAGCTTGAAGATTTGCTGGCAGTAATTTTGGCACTTTAGAACCAAGCCCCAGCAGTGCATCCTACTATTGCAGAAATGAATCAGCCTAAGTTATTGCATATCTTAGATCAGCCTAAGAGTTTACCTCAGGTAGAGCAGGACAACACTAGCTTGTATAAGAAGGTAGTGGATAGTACCTCCATACAAGAAAAAGGAAATTAAACTCATGGTTGAGCAGCAAGTGAGAGAAGCGTTGGCGCAAGCTCGAGGAGAATCATTAGTTCCAAAGGGTAGACCCTACCTAGAGGAATTTGATGTCATCCAATATCCTAAGGGTTTTGTGCCACCTTTGAAGAGCTTTGATGGCAGCGGGAACCTAGGGTAGCACATAGCACACTTTAGGGCCAGCTGTTGCAATGCTGGTGATAGTGATGCATTAATCTTCCTTATTTTTGTCAGCATCTTAGTAGGTATAGCCTTTGATTGGTACGTTGAACTCTCCAACAGTTAAGTGAAGACTTTTGCTGATTTGGAGCAACTCTCATTAAGAGGTTTACCGGAGCTCAGCGAAGGGTGACTGTAGGCAATCTCGTTGTGGCTCAACAACACCCTAGTGAGTCTCTCATTGATTATATTTTTAGTTGATGTAATTTGAGTATGAAATATGAACCACAGCTGTCTGAACAACATGCCATTAAAATTCTACTAAAGAATATTCATGGCCCAGTCCTTCATACTCAAAGGTTTTACCATCAAGATATTTGAGAAGCTAATTAACAAGGTAGATAGCTTACAAGAAGAAGCCAAACAATTTCCTTTTCCAAATCAATTAACAAAACCAAAGTCACAAAAGCTTGTGAGAAGAAACCAAAAGTAATGACAATAGTAGACAAAGGGAAACAACCGGTCAAAGAGCAGTATGAGAGACCTTAAGCTCCACAGCCATCACTTCCATCTCCTTTACCACCACCTAGACCATCCTACCAGCCACCATAATAGCCTTCATGGCCTTCGCGGCCTCCTCCTCAGCCACATTCATAACAACAATGCACATACATGTCGCCAGGTAGCTGCCATCCACCTACTCTTATGGATAAACTAAACAAACTATATTCATTTAAGAGGGAAGTAGTTAGAAAAATCTTTAAGAATCTCTTAAAGAAACCTGACTTTCAGCTACCCGAGCCTAGAAGGCCGAAGGAAGTGGGCAAGAGCAATGATCCTAACTTTTACTCCTGCCACTGCATGCTAGGCTATGGTTTGGAGGATTTCTTTGCATTCAAGGGTTGGCTTGAGCATGGCTACAAGATAGGCGCCATAGTTATCCCAAAGAAATAGTTAGTGGAACAACCATTCAGTTCCATTAGGGTAATCTTTGGGGATACTTGCGATCCACTCAAAACCAAAGAAGGTTGGGATATCTCCTTATTCCGAACCTTTAAAAATATTGTATCAAAAATTAAGAAACTTTCATTGCAGGTGCTTGAGGCAGCTCGAACCTCCAACATCAAGGAAGATTTGCAAGTTGCCAAAGACAACTTGGGAAAGGGGAGCTCGACAATAGTACAAAACCCACACCCACTTGGGATAGCCAAGTAACAACCACCAAGCAGGTCTCACCCAGCACCTGTGGACACTTTTACTTCAGCTAGTTCTTCCTCTAGTAGACATCTTGTATTGATAGATGAGGGCATCAAATCCCTCACCCCACTTACTTTATTAGATTTCTACTATCCACCTCCTTCAAAATCCAAGAAATCAAGGAATAAAGCTAGTTTGAATTACATCGTATCACTTCTAGTGGGTTGTCTAACTATACTCTTTTAGAAAGCTCTCCAAGTTTAAACAATAATTATAATAACTCTGATCTTCCTCTTTTTTATTCAGAGTTGAACTTTCCTTCTTTGAATAATACAGGTTCACCTCTTGAGATAGAGTCAGAATCATCTGATTCTGAGGGTCCCATAGGAGAAGCTGTAGGTGAGCCTGATGAGAAGGTAGAACCTTCCACTAACCTGCCATAAGAGATCACCGAAGTCAACCTCTGTAGTTGCAAGGTTCTACCTCCTAGGGCAGCACCTTAAGATAAGAGAAAACAAGTCATTGGTTCAGATGATCGAGAAGCCCCTCCACAGAATGGTCCACCCTTGGATATGCTTATGAAGGATTAGCCCAAAGTAGATTACAATGTCCTCTCTCACCTAAGAAAGTTGCCATCTAAGTTAAGCATATATGATGCCCTTATCTTATCCAAAAAGATGAGAAAATCATTAATCAAGGCTCTTCTTAGAAATATGCTTAGCTCGGTGACCATTGTTATTAGAGAGAAAAGGAGTCACTTTCACAGATGAAGAACTTCTTCTAGGGGATGTGGAGCACAAATGTCCCCTCTACATTACAGTGGATATGGGCAGATTTAGACTCTCTAGGGTTCTTGATCTAGGTGCATCGATGAATATTATGAGTCTAAAGACCCTTTACTTGAGGATTGACATCTCTACACTCTTAGAGATCGATGATGTTGAGAAAATTCAATGAACAAGGCGAGAGGGCTTTAGGTCTCAATAGTGTTACCTTTGGAATTAGGTGATCGAAAGACTGAAGCCAAGTTCTATATCATTGATTCGAATACTTTATTCACTGCTTTGCTCAGGCTTTGGATACATCAAAATAAGATGATTCCATCCTCCCTTCATTAGTGCATCAAGTTTAGAAGGGATGGAATTGAATACTATGTCAAAGGAGATGAAAAGCCATTTTCAGTCAAAGAGGTTGAGATATATGAAGATGCGACCTACTATCTTCCTCAAAATACTTTTTCTCATAAACTTGGTCAAAATTCAAATGTAAAAGAAAAAGAAAAAGAAGAAAAAGAAAAAGAAAAAGAAAAAGAAAAAGAAAAAGAAAAGAAAATTCAAAATACAAGTGAACTAGAAAAGGATATCAAGGAAGAAGTACAGCCGCATGTCACATTCCACCCACAGTTCATTCCATCATATGGACATATGGGTAGGATGAATTGACCTCCACCAGGTAGAGGTAGATGTAGAAATAGAGGCAGCTCCAGAGGTGGAAGACCCCCTGGTTGGCCGCCAGCCAACAGGGGTTATGTTCTAGTTCATAGGAATACCCTTACTATTCACATAGAATTGGAATCTAGCTCGGAAGATGAGTCTCAAATGATTAGCATACCAGCCAACCCCTCTCTGTGGGTTTCATTGGAGGTGACACTCGAGCGGGACAATGACAAAGACCAAGCCTCCTAGCAAAGCACGAATGCATTCAAATCAAGTTTATGTAAAAATATAAGGCAATAGTTAAGAACCTTAGCATTAACTTTACTTTCCTCTCAAAAAGTTGAAAGTTTAATAGTTAAGGAAGCCCCTCAGTCTTCCATGTATGCCAAGTCAAAGAGATTCCTATTGGGATCATCATCCTTAAGTCCAAAAGCAGATATAGAACTTGAGGATAATTCATATAAAGAATTAATAGAATTGCCTTTTGACTGGTACTCGCTTTATGTTCTTAATCTTGCAAAGAAATGTTTGATTCCTTATACATGGTTGTGGTGAAATTTTTATAAGAATTTCTAAAGAATATAAATATACTTCCATCTTCACTCTATGCGGGATAAAATGAAGATTGAAATATACTCTTTTTCTTTTTATGTGACACCGTCCATGAGATGTTCTTTGAGTGATGGGTGATGACATTGAGGAGAGGTGTACTATCTCTAAAGATAAAAGTCATAATAGAAATCACCTCAATAAGGACTCCTAAGGACAATGTGTCTGCATGTGCACCAAAGAATTTTCTTCTACTTTACATGAAAAAGTATTAAAACAAGGTTTATTTTAAAGGGGTTAGAATTAGTTTATTTTGGAAGATCAAATGAGATTGATCAAAGATGGGGAATTATTATTGAAGCCAAAGAAAGATAAGTAGGAGATGCTCACGATGCTAGGAAACCTAGCGAGCATCTCAAATTATCTTATGGTTGGGCTTTATATTTTTGAAATTAAATTATTCATTTGAGTTGACTTTTTATTAGAAGCTTAGGGCTTAAGATTTCATAGCACAAGATTATGAAATGCCTAAGAGGTGAGGATTTATGCTTATGGCCCATGAAAGGGAGAAGAAATCTCATAACCTAATTCTAGGAAGCTTTGGCGAGGGCTGAAAGCATGACCTAAATCTAAGACGATTATGGGTATTTGGTTTGCCTTTACAAGAGAGGACAAATGACCCGACTGCTTGGACTTACAACCGCTTGAGGGTGGCCTCCAACTAACTCCTCCTATGATTTTAAATTCATGTAGGCAAGTCATATGCTTTATGCGAGATAGCTAGGCTATTATTTATTTAAAAAGAGACTAAGTCCTTAAACTTACTCCCTAAAGAGACTAGATCATGTAAATGTATGCTTTAAATGACCTAAATTTGATGTAAATTATATTACATATTATTTTCATTTTTGGACAATCATTTGACTCAGGATTATAGGGTTTATATGCCTAATGCATGAGATATAAGACTATCAGCCAAAATCAGCGAGAAGGGATGAGGTGTATTTCCACCATGGATCTTAAAGGTCAAGCCAAGTTTCTCTGGAAAAGGTGGAAGCCCTCCAATCAAGAGTGAAAATAATATGCATTTGTGTAAGAAGTTATAAAAGAAATACTCATCTAGCTAAGGGGTTGCTAACTCTTTTATCTTGATTTTTAACCTAAGCTTTAAGTGAGGTTATGAGTTTTTTTATTTTAATTTTGAATTGTTAGATTTGGTAGAAGATTTTTTTTCTAAGAGCCTAATCCACATCTAGGCCATACATCAAGTAAGAAAGAAACTAGGAAAAATATTCCATCTTAATGCACAAGCTAAATAAATCATCAATCAATTTACAAAGCTAACACAAAAGAATATGAGACCATTTATGATTGGGCCCCACTATACAAACCCAAAAATAAATTGGGTCAAGATCTTTTATATATAACCCAAATTACAAATGAATTAAGTACAATTAAACAAGAAATTCATTATTATGGGAGTCTTCAAGCTTCATTTCTTCATTCTTTTTTCTTCTTTTTTCTTCTTTCCTTCTTTTTTCTTCATTGGGAAGGTGGTTGCTCCAAAGGCTTCACATGGTATATAAGATGAGATCTTATAACCAATGCTCATCTTAATCCCCATAACAATCATTCCAAAATCCTAATTGCAAAAATACATGGAAAGAAAAAGTAAATCTAGCTAACACGTGCAAAACAAAGATTAGCTAAACAAACCACATAAATACCAAGCATGTATATTGGACTTATCACCCCACACATGGGTAACTAAGTCCACCTATTAGATTATGCTTAGGGGTATAAGCACGCAAAATATTTAATTTTTATTTATTACAATGCCCCTTAAGCACAATCCCCTGCAGAAAATAATGATTAGACTAAATTGTCCTATCATTCATTCTATGCATATTTGCCATAATATCTAGACTAAACATATATCACAAAATAAAAGCAAACATTAAGCCATGCACTTCCCTAACCTAAAGCTAGAAGTGGTGACTTAGTCTAAAAGTGTGTGCTTTAGAAGATTTGTGTGGTATGCTTAACTATGGCTTTAGGGTTTGTATTTTCTAAATGTGGGAGTGTTCAACTTAGACAATGCTTTCATTTAAGTTATTTTACTAATTTGGGTTGATTTTATTTTGTATTTTTATTTGGTTTGAATGAATCTTACAATTAATTATTAAGTTCTAAAGAGAGGGAAAAGAGAAGAGAACTTCTCTTTCCTTCCCTACATTAAGTAATTTCTATAGTGGATTTATGTTTAGTTTTGTTTATTGAATATTTTATTATGTGTTTTAATTAATCTTAAGTTTGGATGAACTCTAAAAAAACCTATTCAAAAAGTAAGGTATTTTAAGATTAAGTAAAGTGGATTAAATTCACAAAACACACATCACTTCATTTTCTTCCCAACATGTATAACATGCATATGGATGAATCCTAAGCATATCTATACATATAAATGAGAATGTTTAGCACACTTTATAATTAATGCTAAGTAGTTTACTTAAGAAAATTTGAATGCTTATGATGCATGATTTTCATTAAGTAGAAAAAGGGTCTCTTATCTAATTTTCACATGCACACATGAATGTATGAAATGCATAAGTGAGTATGACACCATTGTTAACCAGGGGTGTAAGGTACAAGACCTACTTAGGGCTACTTGAAGCCTCATAATCCCGGGGTTGTCCAGACTAATATACCACTTTTGTTAAATAGAAGCATATGCACAAAAGAAATAAATGGAAAAGAAAGAATGCAAAAGTTTGTGTTGGTTGATTTATTTTTGTTTATGCAATTTATATGTACAAGTGTAGGAATCCTTCTTAAGTGATAGCATAGGAATGAATAGGAGATGGAATTGGGTAAGTGTTAGGTTCTTTTCAAATGAACTAAACACTTTACCAAATCCTATTCAAAACTATACTAAAAGTGGGGAGAAGAAAAACTACACTAAGAACATCCTTATATTTTACTCACATGCATGCTCAAAAATAAAATATAAGTAACACACTTTTAGTTTTGGTAATTAATTCATATACTTTGAAAATAATTTCGATTTAATAGTGATAATAGCCACTCATATTTCTATTTTAGTCAAAACATGCAATTTGACATAAAAGAAAACATTTCACTTTCATTTTGATTTTTGAAAAGAATGAATGCATGAAATTCATATGACATGCACATTTAGCATGTTGGGAAGGAACTAAAATGATAAAACCATGTAAACACATTCACCCTAATTAATTTCTAAAGACAATATGAAGAAATAAGAAAGCGTAAAGAAAATCAAATTATTTTTAAAGAAGGTTTGATTTTATTTTGAGTTTGATTTAATTTGAGAAATGTGAGGTTTGCTGTTCTTAACCCATATGTGTATGATATTTAGATGATTAAATCTATTTTTTATTTTGATCAGGTTAATGAATGAATAAAGTGCATTAATTACCCCTTCCCTATACCACCTTAATATATTTAATCAAATAATTATGAGCCGATGAGATGACATAAAACTTAACAAAAAATTTAAATTTGCAATGTACCTAGGAACAAAAGGCCTAATGCAATTTGGCTCATGATTAATGATTAATTAAACTAAGAGATTTTAACGTAAGTAATTTCATAACCCCTCTCACACATGTGAGTTAGGTTTTGATTTCCTTAATGTACTTAGGATCTTGAACATTGAGCATCTATCCAAGATAGATTATTTAATTTATGAAAGGTTTTAGAATTTTATGAAATTAATTAATGGGGTAATTAGTGAATTAACCCTTAATTAAGAATGGATTAAGAAAGGAATGGGGGGTTTAGGGAATATCTCAAGAAAAGTATCCCAAAATTATTTCCCAAAACCTCACATTCACTTAATCAAAACTTAATTGACAATGAGGGTTAAACCACTATAATATTATACATTAAGAGAGTTATTAAGGAATGAATTAGTAATTCTTATAATTAAGCCACCAATAAATCCTAAGAAAATTAAGGGAGGCAAGAGTCATCTCACTAATTAAGTACGAAAAGTTTGAGATTAATCAGTGGAGTAATTAAAAGTTGATTAGCAAATAAACATTCTCAATGAAACTCAAATTTAGAGAAAAATACTATTCAAAATCCATTGAAATTAATTTTATAATATTGTATGGTCAATTATCTTTCATATGCAATTTATTTCATTTTTTTATAATTTTTCTACACTTAGATATGGATTTTAGAAGGTTTGGTGATTAATTTGGAATGATTTAAAGCTTAATTATATTATTAATCCCGGCACCGCATTTCTCGGCGCGACATGCTTTACACATGGTGTGATAGGTTGGGTATTTAACTTGTCACATCATAGCATGTGGTGGGTGGCTATGTTTTCTCTCGACCATCGATCAAGTATCGGACAAGGAATATATATATATTATGCATTTTAATCTCGGTCGTCCATCCAAAATGTGAGGATGGATGACTAGAGATCATCCTTGTCACTCTCTATGATCCATAGTCAATGTCCATGTTTGAAGCCATGATCCAAGCTCGATTGAGCTTGGATTGGAATGAAACTCAACCCACACCATCAATATGCAACCTAGATCACATCTAAGTGCTAAGATTCTTTGGGATTAACATTCACTTCACAAAGCTCCAAACCATAGCTAGATTAAGCTTAGAAAATGGCTAACCTCATCGGAGGTGATCACCGATGCTCGATTCTCTTGGAGAAGCTTCGTCTAGTTGAGACAAAGCTTTGCTGAAGGTTTGAGCTCTTGAGGTTGAGTGGATGCTTCTATGGACCAACCCCCCTTTTCCTTGAGCTTGGTCTTGATCAAGATGGCTCCTTCCTTACTTTAGGAACTTAGTAAAGAGTTTGGGTGAGCTCTATTCAGGTCCCTGAGGGAGTGTGCAAAAGGAATTGATTTTGAGTCTAGTGAGTTGGCTCTTCAATGGAGGCCCCCTATTTTCAATCTTTGAAAACTAAGGAATGAAGTTTTGAAATCACTCTAAGAAGCATGGAGAGGATGAGGATTGCTTCTCTAGCTTCCCTAAGTTTAATCAAATTGAGGAATGTTATGTTTGAAATGAATTAGGGGGAGTATATCTTCCCCTTTGGCAATCGGATGGTCGAAGTTTGCCATGCCATTTTTGATCAATTATCGATTTAGTAAGTTTGTTAGGCTATTGGATGAGTCATTGAGTTCGGTTTGGCCAAAGGAGTGAGAGGTGAACTCCCATGTGCTCAAAACAAGTGGAGGCATGATTCCCATGTGGCCATTTCATGGGGAGTGATTAGTTTGACCATTGGGCTAGGTTGGGTTAACCCAAACCCATTGGGTTGGGTGCACCACCCTCCCTAGTATTCACTTGATCCAGTATGAGAGTGCCAAGTGGGTATGAAGAGGATTTGATCAAATTCTAAGTGGAATTGGCCAAAATTTACCTATAGCCTAAGGGAAAAATGGTCATTTGACCTTAAGGTTAGTTTGGGTATGTTTAATATGATGAGAAAATAGGTTTGGCCAAGTTTCATTGAATTTGGAGTTGGTTTGATGTGATTTGGCTCATGTTGACTATTTAGGTCAAAATGGGTCAAGTTGACCAAGTGGTCAAATTGGGTCAAACTAAGGGTTGGGTCAAGTTCTTATGACCATTTGAAATATTTTGGTGGCTTTAGTTTGATTCAATTTGGTTTAGGTTTGAATTTGGTTCATATGGCTTCAATTAGGTCAAATGGGTCATGTTGACTAATTTGACCCATTTGACATATTTGAGATAGGTCATGGGTAGGTTTAGGTTTGGTTGGTCATATGAAGTAGATTGGTATCTTTGTTTCCAATCAATTTTTGTTAAGTTTGAATTTGGCTCAATATGACCCTTTAGGCCAAGTTGGGTTCAAGATCAATTGGGCTGTGTTGAGTCTAGTTGACCAATTGAGGCTTTGGTCAAGTTCAACAAGTTATTTAGAATGAACTTGACCCATTGGTTTCAATCAATTTGGCTTAGATCAAGTTTTAACATATTTTGACTTTTTAGGTCAAGTTGGGTCAACTTGGGTCAAGTGGCCAATTGGGCCAGGTTAGGCTCATATGTTGACTTGATCAAGTTCAAATATTGATCATGAATGAACTTAGATCATTTGTTTCAATCAATTTGGCCTATGATGAATTTTGGCTATGTTGGGTTTCATTTGGCCTATGACGGAATCTATTGTTATAAGGTCATGCCTTTAAAAACTGGTGCTACATACTAATGGACCATGACTCAGATCTTCGATGAACTCATTCATCATCAAGTTGAATGCTATGTTGATGATCTAGTAGTTAAAAATAAAGAAAAGAAAATCTCTTTGACTTGAGAGTAGTTTTCGAATGTTTAAGATAATTTAACCTTAAAATGAACCCTTTGACGTGTGCATTTGGAGTAGCTTCAGAGAAGTTCCTTAGTTTTATTTTTCGATATCGAGGAATAGAGATAGATCTAAAAAAGTTTAAAGCTATCTTAGAAATGCCACCACCCAAAAGTTTAACTTAACTCATATCTTTCCAAGGGCGGTTGGCGTATCTAATATGCTTTATCTCCAATCTATCGAGAAGATGCAAAAATTTTTCAGCACTTGTTAAAAAGGACACAAAGTTTAAGAGGGATGACAAGTGTCAGCATGCCTTTGAATACATCAAACAGTATTTGGTGAAGCCTCCAGTTATCAGCACCGGGGTTGATCCTTCTGGTTGCATTAGATAACTCCTTGATGCTTTGTTGGCTCAGCTACGAAGGAGAGTGCTCTCTACTACTCTGTCGTCGATCCTTGAGTGAACTGCCCACTATTGAGAAACATTGCCTAGCTTTGATATCTGCATCCCAAAAGCTACGTCACTATATGCTTTCTTATAAAGTGAACTTGATTTTAAGAATCAATCCACTACAGTATCTCATGCACAGCCGATGCTATCCGGACGTTTGACATGTTGGTCCATGATTCTCTCATAGTTTGATATCACATTCTTACCCCTCCATTGGGTGAAAAGACAAGCACTTTTTTCTGGCACCGCTTGATTCTCCAAATTAGGTTTGATTAAAACAAATCATTCCCATGTGTATGGTGTTGTGAGAATTGATCACCATCCAAGGTCCTCAAGAAGAGACGTGGTAGCAGATGCTTTGGCTAAACTTGCTAAGAAATTGACATATCTGGAAGATGAGTCAATTCTAATAGGAGTCCAAAATAGACTAGTCATATCCCTTATTGATGCTAAACTCACCGAGAGACTTTCTCTTGAAGGGGAGGTTACATTGCCAATAAAGATGAGGAATTGGATTGGAGGTAACTGTTCATAGATTTCTTGAACACCATTAAACTACCTCAAGAGAAGTTGCAAGCCTATCATATGAAGCAGAGAGCTCTCTCCTATGCTCTTGTGGATGGCACCTTTAACAGTCTTTGATCAAATGTGGTTAAATTATTTAGACAATTGGATTATGAGCGAGGTTCATTCAGGTCTATGCAGAGCGCATCAATCCAGTCCAAAGATGAAAGCAAAGACTAGGATACTACTGATCTTCGATAATTACAGACCGCATGGATGTATCTAGAAGATGCCATCAGCGTCAGGTACACAGTGTGGTCCTATATCAACCACCTAACATTCTACATCCTACATTGGCCTCATGGCCATTTGAGTGTTGGGTGCCAACATTGTGGGTCCTATCGATCCTCCTTCTTCCAAGGTTCATTGGTTCATCTTAGCTGCCACCGACTACTTTTCCAAGTGTGCAGAGGCAATTCCACATAGAGAGGTCACAGCTCAGCATGTGTTCCAATTTTTTAGGAACCATATTGAATATAGATTCAGGGTGACTTGACAAATTATATCTGATAATGGTACTACATTTAAGAGCACCAAGATCAACAGCTTTCCTAGAAGACACGATATAGATTGGAGATACTCCACCATGCACTACCCCAGAGTGAATGGCCTAGCAGAAGCATTCAATAAAACTCTCATCTAAATAATAAAGAAAATACTTGATGATAACAAACGACAGTGGTATGAGTAGTTAGTTGAAGCTTAGTGGGCCTACCACACCACATATAGAACTCTAACTCGATCTACCTATTCTCTTTAGTGAATGGATTTGAAGTTGTTCATTAGAAGTTGAGCTCCCATCACTAAGGATAGCAATGGATAGTCAAATCCCTACAGAGCAGAATGCCAAGTTGCGGTTATAAGAGCTCGAAGGTTTGGAAGAGATATGCCTACGGGCATGCTAGAACCTCGAGTTATACAAAGACAAAATGATTCAAGACAACAAAGTCACAGAACATTTCAAGTAGAGAACTTGTATTAGTTAAGAGACCATTTGCCCATAAGATGGGAGGCAAGTTTCAACCATTTGGGAAGGCCCTTTATCATAGAGAAGGCCTACCAAGGAGGATGTTATTAGCTTATTGATTGTAAAGGGAACAGATGCTTTTTTTAATTATTTGAAGAAATATTACCCATAAAATCATGTTTGAAAATAATTATCATCAAAAGAACAAAACTTCATTCTAATTCATCAAAATCTTCTCTTCTTTTGAAGCATTATTTGCTTGGTTTGTGAATCTGCCATGATGTGTTTATAATAGGTGTAAGAGAACCCAAGAGAATCCTATCACCTTTTTTACAACATGAATACAATTAAACACAATTCCCCAAATTCTACTAGAACAGGTGTGAGAGAACCCAAGGCATCCTATTTCAACTAGTACAACTAAGTAAAGTGTAAGAGAACCCAAGTGGCATCCTTTCTTGGTGGGATCACAACTGTCATTCATAGCACCATTTCATCAAATTCTCTAATGTGTTTAGGATAGGCGTAAGAGAACCCAAGCGGCATCTTATTCCCTTTAACACAAGCACAAAAATAAACACATATATTTTTCGTCAGGATATTTTGATGTGGGAGCAAGCCCCCTTTGGCACTCACTCATTAGCTACTCTAGGTCAAGTTAACATGCTACCTTGCTAGTATGTCACCCTAGTGGTCACTTGTCTGGTGGATGTGAGTCCGTGCTTTCTTCCTGACTTGACCATTGCAAACCAACAAGCACCTTGTTAGTTTGGTAGGCTTCACTACCCAGCCAGTAAGCTACCTCATATTGATTTTGATCAAGAAGATGTGAGTCCCCACACTTTCTTCTTGAGCTAACCATCGTGCACTAACTAGGTTGAGTATATTTGAGGTTTATAATAAGTCTCCTAGAGGCTCCTTTCCTCTTGACTTCTTTTGAGCTGATTTAAGTCCCCTAGTGGCATTCACTCAGTAATCGCCCTAGGTCGGATAGCACCTGTTGAGCCAAAGACAGATTATCCTGACGATCAATTCTTCTATAGGAGGATGTGAGTCCCCACACTTTCTTCTTAGGTCAATTATCACAAACTGATGGGCACCTTAGGTTGGTTGATGTTCGCTATGCTGACAGTGACTCACCAAGTGGATACACCACTCTTGGCAGATGTGAGTCACTGAACTTTCTCCTTGAGTTGGCGCTGAATACCTATGCAAATTATCTTCTCCAGGATTTTGGATAAAGCCCTTAACGTCCCCTCTACTGCAGGCATTCTATTTGGATCAGGTCCTTTGCATCCCCATTTATACACTACCAGGGTTACTTTTGGATTGAACAACCTCCCTTTCCTGGAAGCCACCCCTGTGGTTGGAGAATCCATTCAGGGATGAACAGATTATCCCTTGGTTTAGTAAATTTGAGTAGGTCTAGGCTGATATAAGCTCTTCTTAAGTCTGATCCCTCGTAAACCAACAGGGTCCACGATAAACAAACAAATAAAATAAATAAATTAGGTATTCAAGCCCCTAGCAGCCCCTTTTCTAAGCAGGCATCCTATCTTTAGGGCAGTGTAAGCATAACTCCCTATAGGAATTGCCTGACTATTTTTGAGTAGAGATAAGTCCTCAGGTCGGCACTCTCTTAGTAGTCATCCTTAGGTCAGGTTCATTCTATTTGCCACAAATAGGTTTATCCCAGCGGTCATTTCGCTTTGGAAAATGTAAGTCTACTACGCATTCTTTCTAGCATGATTGTTGCAAACTGATGGCTAGCCCTAGGTCAGATTGACATAGTACCTCGGTGATGTGTCGCCACAATGGTCTTTTATTTAGGAAAGATGTGAGTCCTTGAGCTTTCTTTCATGAATTGACCGCTGCAAACCAAAAAGCACCCCTCTGGTTGGATAGTTCTCCCCACGACCGGGAAGCTAATCCCTTTGGATTGGTAAATGTGAGTAGCCAACACGGCCCCTTACTCGGTCTGATCCATGCAAATGGGATCCATCAAAAAGATAAAGAAAAATGAAATTAACTTTGAGTATATTTGAGCTGATTTAAGTCCCACAGTGATATTCAATAATCCGTCTATGTTTGGTTAACATGTTACCTTGCTAATGTGTCACCCCAGCGGTCTTTTATTCAGGAAGATGTGAGTCCCCATGTTTTCTTCCCTGAATTAACCATTGCAAACTGAAAGGCACCCCTTTGGTTGGTTAGTCCTTCTATGTGGTTAGTAGACTACCCCATTGGATTGGTAAATTTGAGCTAGATCAAGGTTGACATGGCCTCTACTCAGTGCAACCCATCGTAAACCGACAGGGTCCATCTCAAAATTCAAAATTTAAAAACATGAAACAAATTCCTTCTAACTTCCCCGGTGGAGTAAAATCTGAAATGAAATCTATCTTCCTCCCCAGTGGGGTTAAACTAAATAAACAAATCAAATTCAACCTTCCTCCCTAGTGGAGTTAAATCAAACAAAATCAAATCAATCTGCTTCTCCTCAGTGAGATGCAAGTCTTTCTGGTTCCCCAACAGATCCCGAATTCTAATCCCTCAGTAGATTTCACAACCACTTTTCCTCCAGTGGAAGACTTGAACTTGCTCCCCTAGTGGAGAGTTCATATTTCCATCCCTAATGGAACTCCAAATCATAAATCAACAAATCAAATAAATTTCTCCTTAGCGAGATGCAAATCAATTCAAACCTTCCATCCCCCAGTGGATGACTTGAACCTTTTTCTTTTGTGGAAAGTTCATATACTCAATCCCTAATAGATTCCTCCTTCACTCTCTTATGTCTTAGATATAAGTAGAGTTGCAATGCACTAAGTTCTTAATTTTTTCTACACCTTTGGTTTAGGAGTAGATCATTTCTGTTAGTGCTTGCAATCATTTGAGCATTGTTGATCATCTCGGTCAACACCAATACGTGCGATGTACCTTGTCAGTCACACCACACCTATTGGGCGACCTTTGTTTACCTCACTTTTGGAGTGAGTTCTCAACTTCTCCATATTAGACATGGACTCCTCTTAGACATTAAGAGTTCCTAAGTTTTAAGACACTTTTAGTGATTAAGTGAACACTTATCCTAACCCTAGAGACTTAGAAGAGTTAGCCATAGGAATATGTTATGCCTTAGGTGTGTTAGAAAAACTTGCCTACCCTTATAGCTTAAACCCAATCTTCACTTTCTTCTTCCAAATAAAAATTCAAATAAATTTCCAACTTAAATGACTTCTTACAAATCAAACTTCAAATGCAAACCAACTCCAAATTCAAATCAAATTCCAACTTAAATGACTTTTCTCAAATCATTCAAATCAATTCCAAAAATCCAAATCAATTCAAACTCAAAATATTTTTCACATAACCCATTTATAGTCTCATTTATATTCATAAATATAAATGAAATGTAAATTCAAGTAACCAAAACCAAATCCAAAACTCAAGTCCAAATCTAAAACCTTTCCTAAGTCACTTTGATTTCATCTTATGGACTTAGCTTAAATCAAATTCAAATCACTTCAAACTCAAGAGATTTTCTTATAACCCATTTATATTCTCATTTGTATTCATAAATATAAATGAAATATAAATTCAAATAACCAAAACCAAATTCAAAAATCAAACTAAATTTAACCAAAAACCTACCTATGATTTTTCATGACAAATTCTTGAACTTAGCCAAATCAAACTCAAATCAATCCAAACCCTTGAATTTTCTCTTCAAACAATCAAATCCTTCAATCATAAGCCCAAATATAAAACAAACTTCAAATCACTAAATTAAACTCAAAATCCATCAAAATTGATTGAAACCATTGATCTAAACTAGTTTATGATCAATGATTTAACATGACAAAGTCATCATTTGAGCCAAACCTAGCCCATTGGCCACTTGACCCAAGTTGACCCAAGTTGACCTAAAAGTCAAAATGTGTCAAATCTTGATCTAAGCCAAATTGATTACAACCAATGGGTCAAATTTATTATAAATCATTTGTTGAACTTGACCAAAGCCCTACTTGGCCAACTAGACCATGAACTCAACTTGACCTAAAAGGTCAAATCAAGCCAAAATCAAACCAAACCAAAATTGATTGAAGCCAAAGATTGAAAAATATTTCAAATGACCAAACCTAAACCAACCCATGTCAAATGGATTGACCCATTTGACCAAACTAAATATACCAAACCAAACCAAACCAATGATCATATGAAATTAACCTAACCTTGGTTTGATCCAATTTGACCAATTGGTCAACTTGACCCATTTTAACCTAAATGGGTCAGCATGAGCCAAATGATATCAAATTAACACAAAATTAATTGAAAATTGGCAAAACCCATTTTTCAATCATTTCAAATTGCCCAAATCAAAATCAAAGCTAAATGACCATTTTACCCCTAGGTCAAAGGGTAACCTATGATAGAATTCACTTGGAATTTGATCCTATTCTAACTCAAGACCACTTGGCATCCTCTTAGTGGTCCATTTGAACATCAAGGGATGTGGTGCACATGACTCAATGGGTTTAGGTCAGCCAAACCCAACCCAAAGCCAAAACTGACCACCCAATTTAAAATGAGCACATGGAATCACTCCATACTCTCATTTAACACATGGCCAACTTCTCCACTACACTCCCCTACTAGAACCGAATCACATGGCACACCTAACATCCTAACAAACCCATTCAATCATACCAATTTGATCAAAATGGAAGCTCATGGCCGTCTAATGAAAGTTGGGGGAGATATATTTGCCCTCATTCCATTCCAATTCAAGTCTCTTGCATTCGATTGAGCCATAAGAACCCAAATAGAGGCTCCCTAAGCTTCTCTGAGGTTTTTAAGCTCATTCAAACTTCCCATTCTCGATTTTCCTTAAGCCAAAAATAGGGGAGGTAGGAGAATTCTCCAACTTACTCATCACTTGATCAAAGTCCAATTGCACTTGCGAGCACCATATGGGAGGCAAGTCCAGCTCACCCAAGGTATTTTCCAAGCAACCAAGCCACGGGAAGGAGGAACTAGACCAAAGCTGCAAGCCATGAAGTAAGCTTTGGTCAATAGGAAGATCCACTTCATCTCAAGTATTCAAAACTTCAACAGGGCTTTGTATCCACTAGATGAAGCTACCTCAATGTTTGGAAGCGCCGGTGATAGCCTCCGAGGTATGCTTCAAAATGAGCTTAAGGAGAAATTTCTTTGGTCCTTTGTGAAGGGAATTGTCATCCCAATCAAATTTGACCGTTGGATGTTCTTCCCCACACCTCCTGATGGTGTGGGTTGAATCCTAGCCCAATCTGAGCTCAAGTGAGCTTGGATCAAGCCATGGAGGATGGATGACCTTTGTCTCCCGCAGGCAAGGGCAGGGATGAATCATGGACCGTCCATCCTGCATGTTTTGGATGGACGGTCCTGATTAAAACACGTTAGATCCGATGATTTAATCCTTCAAAACCACGAGTTTAGGCCTGACCATCCGATCTTTGATCATGGTCAATGATAATGCCGGCGATGCGGCATAGGATGTGACAACTTAAATAGCCAATCTTGCCGTGCCACGTGGAAAGTGCAGCGCGTCCGATCCGCGTGACGATGATTAGTTATATAATTAAGGCTATTTAATTATCCCTTAATCACTGAATGGTTGTAAAAATTAAGAAAATATAAATGAGGGCTCATTTTAAAGATAATCTAGAGGGGAACCCAATAAAATTATTTCTAATTGATTTTGAATAGTGAATTTTCTTAATTAGGGTTTAATTAAAAATTTAATAACCTGAATTACTCCCTAATCATTTCATTAATTAATTCTAAACCCCTTAGACATATTTAGGGGATGACTTCTGCCTCCCCTAATTTTCTTTGAATTTATTAATGAGTTAATTAGGAAAATCAATTAATGAATCCCTAATCACCCTCTTAATGTAATTAAGAGTAATTAAGCATGTGAACAGTGGTTTAATCACTTAATTAAAATAATTAAACATTATTTAAGTGATTAGGGGGTTTATGGAATGATTTTGGGATATTTTTTAAACTATTCCCCAAACCCCCTTTCTTCCTTAATCTAAACCTAATTAAGGATTAATCCAGTAATAATCTTCTTAATTTGCTTAATCAAATTCTCAAAATCAATCTGAACTTAATCAAAACTTTGGTGGGTAGATCCTTAGGTGTTCAAGAGCCTATGGTAAATTTAAGGAAATTATTTCCAACTCACATGTTTGGGAAGGTTATGAAAGTACTTAATTAAACCCTTTAGCTTAATTAATCAATAATTGTCAGCCTACTGCATTAGGCCCCTTTCTTTCTTAGATGCATTGCTGATTTAAATTCAATGAGGTTGCATATCATATGTTGGCTCACAATTGTTTGAATAATTATGTTAAAGAGGTGTAGGTAAGGGTAATTAATGAACTTAATTTATACCTTAACCTAAACAAAAAAATAAAATAAAAACCAACTTAATGGTTCTAAAAATTAAATTAAATCAATTCATACATGGAGGAAATGGGTTAGGACCAGCAAACCTTTTTTACATTTCCTAAATCAAATAAAATTGAAAACAAAAATAAAAATCTCTTTAAGAAATGTTGATTCTCTTTAAATGATCTTATGTCATATGATTGTCTTTAGGAATTAATTAGGATGAATGAAGTTACATGATTACATCACTTTATTTCCTTCCAAGCATGCTAAATGGTGTAAGTCATATGAAATCGTGCATTCACATCTTCTTGAAAAATCAAATAAATGAAATGTTTCCTTTATGTCAAATTGCATGTTTTGGCTAAAGTAAGAATATGAGTGGCTATTATCACTACTAAATCAAAAATTATTTTCAAAACTTATAAATCAAAGACTATAAATGAATGTATGCTACTTATAAGTATTTATAAGCTTGCATGTGAATATAACTTAAAATGTGTTATGTGGTTTTCTTCTCTTTTCTTAGCATGGTTTGCAAAGGATTTGCAAAGTGTATAGTTCCTTTGAAAATAACATAACACTTGCTTAAATTTATTTCTATGCACTCCCATGTCATGAATTAAGAAGGATCTTCATATTGCACATATAAATTAAATAATCAATAAATCAAACAAACAAACATAAACCTTTTGCATGATTCTTTTCCATTCATTTCTTTTTGTGCATGCACATGTACTTAAGAAAAGTGGTATATTAGTCTGGATATCCCGGGGTTGCGAGGCTTTAAGTAGCCCCAAGTAGGTCTTGTACCTTACATCCCTGGTGTAGAAAATAATGGTGTCATACTCACTTATGTCTTTCATACATGTAAATATGCATTTGATTAATGGATAAAAGAATCCCTCCCTTTATACTTAACAAAATCATGCATCATGTAGCATCCAAATTTTCTTAAGAAACATCCCTTAGCATTCATCATTAAGGTGTGCTAAATATATACATTTTCATATATAGATATGCTTAGGATCATTTCATGTGCATGATACACATGTTGGAAAGAAATAAATGGTTGTTTGTTTTGTGATAGTAATTCCCTTTAATTAATCCTAAAATACCTTTCTTATTGAATAAGTTTATTTAGAGTAAATCTAAACTTATGATTAATTAAAACATATAATAAAACATTCACTAAATAAATAATTACTAATGAATCTACCTTAAAAATTACTTAAGGTAGGGAGGAAAGAGAAGTTCTCTTCTCTTTTACTCTCTTTACAACTTAGTAATTAAGTGTAGGTTCATTCAAATCAAATCAAAATATAAAATAAAATCAATAAATTGACTAAATCACTTAAATAAAACCACCCTCTAAGTTGAATCTTTCATACTTAGAAAACTCTAACCTTAAAGCCTAGCTAAGACATGCCACACAAGCCTTAAATGGCACACACATTATGCTATGTCACCATTTCTAGCTCTATGTTAGGGCGATGCATGGTTTGATATGATTTTATTTTGTAATGTAATTTTAGTCTGGATGTTGGGGTGTATGTTGTAGGCGGGTGATAGGATGATCTTCTAATCATTGTCTTAGGGATTGTGCTTAAGGGTATAATAAAAATATAAATGCTTTTGTGTGGGTTGCTTATACCCGCATAATCCAAAAATAGGCCGTGGACTTGGTTACCCATGTGTGGGTGATAAGTCCAATTTATTCATATATATGCTTGGGATTGTGTGGTTTGTTTAGCTAATCTCTGTAGGTTTTAGTTAGATTTAGTTTTCCATTTTTATGTAATTTTTGCAATTAGGATTTAGAATAAATGTTATGGGGGATTAGGATGAACATTGGTCATAAGACTATGTCTGATGCACTATGTGAAGCCTTTAGAGGAACCACATTCCAACCAAGATAAAAGGAATAAAAGAAAGAAGAAAAATAAAACATGAAGAAAGAAGAAGAAATGAAGAATGAAGACCCCCATAACATGAATTCCTTTTTGATTGAAATTAATTCATTTGTAATCCTGGTTGTATATGGGTAGAGCTTGACTACCCAATTTCTTTTTGGGTTTGTGCGGTGGAGCCCAACCACAAAAGTCCTCTTATTCTTTTGCGCTAGCTTTATAAAATTATTTGATGTTTGTTTAGCTTGTGCATTAAGTTGACATGGTTTTCCTTATTTCTTCCTTGCTTTGATGAATGACCTGGATGCAATTAGGCTCCTAAAAAAATAAATTTTCTATCCAATTAATCAACTCAAAATAAAAAATAAACAACTCATAACCTCACTTAAAGCCTAGGCCATAAAATCGATATAAAAGAATTAGCAACCCTTAGGTGGATGTTGTATGTTTCACATCATGCATAAAAAGCATCTTGCTTCACTCTTGCTTATGGAGGGCTTCCACCTTTGCCAGAAAACTTGGCTTGACCTTTGAGAGCCATGGTGGAAATACACCTCCTTCTTGCTAATTTTGGTCCATAATCAAATTTTCTCATGCATTCGGCATATGAATCCCATAGCCTGTGTCAAAATTAATTGTCCAAAAATGAAAATAAAGCATAATAAAATTTGCATTAGATTTAAGTCATTACTCATATCTTACATGATCTAGTCTCTTAAGGAGTTTGTTTAAGGACTTAGTCTCTTTCTTAAATAAACAACAACCTTGCTATCTTGCAAAAGCATAAGACTTGCCTACATGTATTTAAAATCACAGGAGGAGTTAGTTGGTGGCCTCCCCAGATTGTAATCAATCGGTGGTTTATCCTCTCTTGTGGAGGTAATATATGCCCATTTTTTTGCCTTAGATTTAGGTCATGCTTTGGCTCTCACCAAATCCCTAGATTTAGGATTGAGGTATTGTTTCCTATAAGCATAAATCTTCACCTCTTAGGCATTTCCATGATCTTGTATCATGGAATTATAATCCCTAAATTTCTAATAAAAATTTAACTCAAGAAAATAATCCTCTTTAAAAATATAAAGCCCAACCATAGGATAGTTTGGGATGCTCGCTAGTCTTCCTAGCATCATGAGAATCTCCTACTTATCTCCCTTTGGTTTCGATAATAACTCCCTCCTTTTGATTAATCCCACTTGATCTTCCAAAAATAACCAATTGATTGATAATCCTATCTTTGAAATCTTTTTGGAGACAATGATCATTTACCTTAATCGAGAGTATTCCTAGGGAATCTCATTACTTAGGATGTAATTAACTATGGGGGCTTGTCTCCATAGGAAACTTAACGAACCCGATTTAAAATAAACCCTGCTTTACATTTTCATGTAAAGTAGGGGAAGAATATCTGGTACATACGAAGACCCATAGTCCTTAGGAAGGTGATTAGGTCCATTGTAGGTTGGTGACTTCTATCTCTCGAGATAGTTAATCATTCCTCAATTTCGTACCCGATCACCCTAATGAGAACATCTGTGATTCTACGTGGTGTCCAAAATAAGAAGTGTTATTTTTTTTCTTCATTTATTTTTCTCAAAAGATAGATGATGAATGAAAATAATTCACCATAATGCTTAGGAGTGATATCTTTGAATAAAACTATTTTGGCTTGTAGCTACTAATATATAGTGTCCATTAAATGATGTGGAGTAAAAAGTCAATTAATTACATGTATGCCCAGCTTTAACATGGCCAAGATGGTATCATAGTATTCAACATATATGGATGTTGATAAATAATATCACATGAACTTGACATCCATGATATTTTTTTATATGAGAAATGTAATTTCTTACCATCAACAAATAATTGTAATGTATTCTTTTGATTTTTACTAGCGTTTTAGGGTTTATTTGGTATATATCTTATAATCCTTCATAAACATCAACTATAAGGGGTCATCAATTTTTGTCCCTAGATAATATTGTAGTCACTTTTAATCAAAGGTTGTATGGTAAGTATTATTGATAAAAGTTTGTCATAAAGCATTTTTTATTTGAGCTAATAGTAATTTCTTTGCTAATAAATTACAATTTTTTAGTAATCAGAAGCATTATCTTCAATCATTTGGTTTTTTTACCAGAATATTTCATATTCTAGTTCCCTATTTCTTTCAAGTTAATGTTCTCCTTTGGATTTTATATAAAGAATTGCATGTTAATCCATAAAATTTAAAATATAAGTGTTGACCTCACTTTTGGAGTGAGGATCCAACCTTCCCATCTTAGATCTAGGAATCTCCTAGACACTAAGAGCTCCTTAGTCATAGGACATTTCTAGTGACTAAGTGAATAATTAGCCTAATCATAGAGACATAGGAGGCTTAGCCATAGAGTTTAGATCATACGCTAGGGATTAGGATATCTTACCTACCCTATCGCCTAAACCCAATTTATGTCTACCTCCTTAGCCTAAATCAAACCTCAAATTCAATCCAATTTCAATTCCACATAACTAAATTCCAATCAAATTTCAAATCAAATCAACCTTTTTCTAAGCCCCATGATCTAATCTTATGGAATTAGCCAAAACCCTTTCAATCCAATCAAACTTAATTGATTTTCTCAAAAGTTAATCAATCCTCCAATCATCCCTCCATACAATCAAATTCAATTCCTCAAATCAAATTTAAATAACCTTTCTAAGCCCTATGATTTAATCTTATGGACTTAGCCAAATCTCTTCAATTCAATCAAACTTAAGTGATTTTCTCATAAATCAATTCAATCAATTCAATCCTTCATTTCAAACCAAATAAAATCGACAATCAAATCAACCGAGTCCAAAATCAATACAATGAAACCTAACCTAACCCATTTGACTTAAGATATTCCAATGAACCAAAATCCATTCAAATACAAATCAATTCCAACCAAAGCTATAAATCAATTCCAAATAAATATTCAAACTCAACTAAACTCAAATCAAACATCAATCAAGCCGATTGACCCCTTTAGGCTCACTTGACCCAAAGTGACCTAAAGGACCCATTTGAGCCAATTTTCAATCCAACCCAAATTGGATTGAGCCAAACCAGCTGAAACCTCCCACATTGATTTTTGATCATCCTTGATTGATCAATTACAATCAATTGGGTCAAACCAGGTCAGTTTGGTCATTTGACTAAGTTAACCCACTTAACCTACATAAGTCATGTTAGCCAAATTTCATCTAAGCCAAATTAATTGGAACCAAGGATCCACATCAACTTAAGATAAATCCTTGAACATGACTTGACCATCAATTGAACCAAACCTAACCCAATTGGCGCTTTGACCCAATTTGACCCAATTTGACATAAAAGATCAAATTGGGTCAAATCAAGATCTAACCCAAATTTATTGCAACCAATGGGTCAAGTTTATTTCAAATTGATCATTGAACATGATCAAAGCCTTGAGTGAGCCCAATTTGGCCAATTGAATCCAATCGACCAATTTAGCCCAAATTGACCTAAAGGGTCAAAATGGCTTTAATCAGAACCAAATCCAAATTAATTCAAATCAAAGCTACAATCATCTTCAATTGATCAATTGAACAGGAACTAATACCTAACCCAAGCCAATTTGGCCAATTTGGTCAATTTGATCAACTTGACCCATTTGACCCAAATGAACTCAAATGAGCCAAATCCAAATCCAGGCAAAATTGAACCATACTAATTACACCAAAACATTCCAAATACTCATTTGAACTTGACCTAAACCTTGGTTTGACTCAATTTGATCAATTGGTCAACTTGACACAACCTAGCCCACTTTGACCTACCTGGATCAAATTGAGCCAAACCCACTCAAACCAAGCCCAAACCTAATGAAATTTGACATGACCCATCCTTGGCTCGCCTTGGGTCAACCCAAAATCAACCCAACCTAATTAGACATGGTTTGACACATTACCCATTGGATAAAGCCCTCCACATAGGACAAAATCCATATTTGGGTGAACTACCCTCGTTTGCATTTGGCAGCCACCCAAACCTTGGAATGAAACCACCTGGGTAACTAACCCATAGTGGTTCAGCCAGAGCTAAAGGTGAGTAATATCCCCTCATTGGCCAAGCCTAAATATGATAAAGACCCCTCAAGCCACCAACCTCAGAGCTTCATCTAACCAAACCAAGCCACCTCAGCATGGTACTATCCCCTCAGGCCGCCTGCGGTGGCCGGATGGCCAAAAATGGAAAAACTAATCTTGACCATCTAATCCAAGGAGGAGGAGGTATAACCCCCTCATTTCAAGCCAAACTGAGACACCAAGCATTTAGATAGCTTCTTAGGTTTTTTTTTTCAAATTTTGAGCATTCTCCAAGCTTCCTAAGCCTTTTCATCACTGAAAAACACCAACCTGAGATAGGACAAGCTCACATTCCATCCAATCTTCTTAAAACTCAACCCCATTCAAATTAACTTCACCTACATGTTCACAAAGCTCTGACAAAGTGAAACAAACTCTCCCCCGATTGATTTGACCATGAAAAGTATCTCCTAGGTGAACTCCGATGAGGATTGCGATGCCATTTGGTCTACAAAGCAATTAGCGGGGAGGCATTGCCCCATCTTCTCAACAGAGCTTTGTCTCATCAAGATGAAGCTATCTCGGTAGGTTTGCTACCAGTCTTGAGCTCCAACGAGGTAATTCCATTAAATCAAGATCTTTAAAATTTTCTTGGGCCTTTTGGAAGTGAATGTTGAATTCATGTGAATATAACCATTAGATCTCTTAGGATCCTCCACATGAAGGTGTGAGATCAATTCGAGCCAATCCAAGCTCCAGTGAGCTTGAATTGGGTGGTAGAAGGTGAACGGTGTTCATTTTCATGCAGGGAATGATAGATCACCCGTTGTCCGTTCCACGTGACTGGAACGGACAACCATGATTAATATGCTAAGTAAGAGAGCTTGTTTTAGTTCTAAGAAGATCAATTTTTGCACGTCAAAAGACTGAAGGCATGCTTGAACTCACTTGGGAAGGCCCTTTTTCCATAAAGAAAGCCTGCCAAGAGGATCATATTAACTTATTAACCATAAAGCAGAGCGCTCGATGCTTCCAATTAATGGGCTATACCTAAAGAAAAATTATCCATAAAATTATGTTGGAAAGAAATTATCATCAATGAAAATTTCATTTTAAAATTCAATCTCTTCAAATTAAAAGCATTTCTATCTACGAATCTGTTGACCTCACTTTAGTCTCAACTTTCTTATCATATATCTAGGACTCTTATAGACACAAATAGCTTCTTAGTCTTAAGCCAATTCTAGTGATTATGTGAACACTTAACCTAAACCCAGGATTATAATTGACTGCAGTTGGATTTATATTTCAATCCCAAGCTCATATATAATTCAACTAAACTTGAATCAAGCCAAAACTAAATCAATTGACCCATTTAGGTCCACTTGACCCAAAGTGGCCTAAAGGACCTTTTGAGCCAAGTTCTAATCCAACCCAAATTGGATTGAACCAAGCCCATCTAAGCCTCATATCATGATCAACAATCACCCTAGGATGATCAACCACCTTAAATTGGGTCAAACCAAGCTAACTTGGTCCTTTTGACCAAGTCAACTTCTTTAGAAATGAACTAGCCCCATACACCAATTTGATTGAAACCAACCCATAATCAATGATTGAACATGACTTGACCCTCAATTGAGCCAAACCAAGTCCGATTAGCTATTTGACCCAAATTGACCCATATTGGCATAAAAAACCAAAAATAGGTCAAATCATGATCTAACCTAAATTAATTATAATCAATGGCTCAAGTTCATTTCATATTGACTATTGAACTTGACCAAAGCTAGAATTGAGCCCAATTTGACTAATTGATCAACTTGACCCAACCTAGCTCAAATTGACCTAAAGGGTTAAATTGGCCAAAATCTAAATTAAACCTAAATTAATTCAAACCAAAACTTACAGTCATTTTCAATCAACCAATTGAACATGAACCAACACCTAACCCAACCTAATTTGGTCAAATTGGTCAACTATCCCATTTTGACTTATATGAATCCAAATGAGCCAAATCAAACATATGCCAAATTAATTGAAACCACTTGAGCCAAAACTCTTCAAATCATTATTTGAACCTAACCCAAGCCTTAGTTTGACCCAATTTGACTAATTTGTCAACCCAACTGAACATGAACCCATGTGAACCCATTTGACCAAATGAAGCCAAAACCCATAAAACCAACCCATGGGACTTTGTGGCTAAAACCCAACCTAAAATCACCTAGGTCAGTCAAAATCATCCAAACCCATTTGGGAGCAAATCCTCCATGTATCCTCTCCCTAATGTGGGATTTTTTTTTCCAAATAAGGTAAAGTTCACCCTCCTTTCACCTTGATAGCCATCCAACTTCCAAATGAGAGATTCCTAAGCCTCTTGGCCCACCCTAGAGGGAGTAGGATTTGCCATGGACCAAAGGGAGGTGAGTTAACTCACCCACCCATACGCAAAAGGATCAAGCCAGGAGATCTCCTCACATACCTTGAGTCACCTCCTATGAGTTTCTCCAGCCCGATCGAGCCATGTGGACCTGACTGAGACCTCTCCAATGCTCTTATGGCTGGACAAAATGGGAAGCCATCCGTCCATCCAACTCAACAAATCAAAGGGTATAGCCCCTCAATTGAACTAGATTTGCACCAATTCACTTCGTGTGAGCTTCCTAACACAATTCTTAGCTTCCTTGAGAGTTCTAGAGTAATCCCAAGCTTCCACCTTTGGAATTCCATCTTCCCATACAGAACCAAAATAGGTGAGGCCATCTTTGATCCAAGCTCCCTCAATTAGCCACAAAAGATCAATCACTCATTCCTACACCATCTTCATACCACGTTGAGGCTACCCGAAGCTTCCCCCAAGTCCATGACCACTAGAGCAAGGAGTTCGATCAAGGCTGAAGCTCCAAAACACCATTCTTGGCCAACCAAAAAACTAAGGGGAATTAACTTGATTACTTCTCAATAGAGCCTCACCTCTACTTGACGAATCTACCTTCATTGATCCTACTACCGGTCTTGAGCTTCGATGAGGAAATTTGCATATGAGCTCATCCTACTTGTTGGACCCTTGTGGATCCTTCATGTGAAGGTGTGGGTTGAGTGTGGAGTGAATCCGAGCTCGGGTGAGCTCAGATCGAGTGATCCATGATGGACTGGCTCTGTCATTCATCGCTCATGGGTAGGAGGATCATGGGCCATCTATTTCATGTGATTGGAATGGATGGCTTTGATCAAATCATGCTAGATCTCCCTCATTTCTCCCCTTTACATCGTGGGTTTGATTTGCATCATCCAATCCGAGATCAGATGGCGAGATCGATGTTGCATCCACCACCAGCTGACTCCGCAGACATGACAACTTAAATAACCAATCTCACAGTGCCATGTGAAAAGTGCACTGCATCTGCGTGCCACGTGGTGTTGGTGGGGTTAGATTTAATTAAGTTAAATAATATATTTTTATGGCTGAAACTTCCATAATTCATAACTAATTGTAAAAAAAATCCAAAAATATAAATATTAGTTCATTTTAAAGTTATTTTAGAGGAGGATTTAATAAAAATATTTCCAATTAGTTTTGAACAATAAATAGAGCTTAATTAGAGTTTAATTAAAAACTTAATTAGATTAATTACTCTTTAATCACTGAAGTGATTGATTCCAAATTTTTTGAGATTATTTGAGAGGATGACCTCTGCC
The DNA here is from genome assembly GCA_021442155.1 of Cymbidium sinense. NCBI lineage: Eukaryota > Viridiplantae > Streptophyta > Magnoliopsida > Asparagales > Orchidaceae > Cymbidium > Cymbidium sinense. The sequence continues at coordinate 115,933,640 of CM038219.1, read as the reverse complement.
TCCTCTAACTTTCTTGAAATTTATTAGTTGTTAAATTATGAGGATTGATTAATTAAGTCCTAATTACTTTCTTAACTTGATGAAGGGATAATTAAGCATATAAATAATAATTTATTAACCATTTGGACTCTCTAATTACTATTGAATAGTAAGGGGGCTTAAGGAATTGGATTGGGGCCTCCCTCCTAATCTTTTCCCTAAGTTTCCTTCTCTTTTCAACCAAAAATGCTAATTAATGATTAATTAATGACTTAATTAGCTAAGTTAAAATTTAAATCATATTAAATCATGCTTGCTCAAGTGGGTGGCTTTTGGAATTAGGTAGGGACCTCTTTCCCTATGTTTTCCCTTAAGCCCATCCTATTTCAAATAATTATCAATTAACTTTGATAATTAATTAAAGAGAAATGAATTAATGGATTAATCATTTCATTAAAAAACCTAATTAAAAATTTGATTTGCCTTAATTAATCTTGGTAGAGTTTTAGGTGTTCAAGAACCTAAAGAGGTTTAATGAAATTATAATTAGCTCACATGTGTGAGAAAATCATGAAAGTAATTAAAATAGTTCCTTAAGATTAATTAATAAATGATTATGAGCTAATTGTGTTAGGTCCTTTTCATTCCATAAGAGCATTGCTATTTACTTTTTAATTTATCTGTATATTACATTAGCTCATAATTAAATTTAATCAGTTATCTTAAAGTAACATAGGTAAGAGTTTAATTAATTGATTTAATCTATGCTTAACTTAATCAATCCATAAAATCAATCTAATTACTTCTTATTAAATCAAATTACTCACACATATGGGGAATGGGATTTGGATTAGCAAATCTTTTTCACATCTTTTAAGTCAAGTTAAACATAAAATCAAAAGTGACATTAAGAAACTTTTGGTTTATTTTAAATAAGCTTATTTAATATGATTGTCGTTAGGAATTAGTCAAATTGAATAAAATTATATGCTTGGGTCTTTTTATTTCTTTCCAATCATATTAAAATATTGTATGCCACTTGATTCATGCATTCATTTCTTCAAAAATCAATTAAAAATAAATGATTTCTTTATGTCAAGCTTTCATGTGTTGATTCAAATTAATATATGTGTGGCTACTATCATTATTAGATCCAAATATATTTTCCAAATCTTATAAATAAATGATTACATATGCTATGAATGCTAGTTATAAATACATAGGGAATGCAAATGATTATAGCTTAAGTGTATAAGACTTTACTCCATGTGCATAAAACTTTTCAATAAAATAAAAATACAACTTTAGCATGGTTTTTTCCCCTTTAGTTATGTATACATCCATCTGTATTTGATAAAAGTGAATAGTCAGTATGGATACCTCGGGAATATGAGACTTTAAGTAGCCCCAAGGAGGTCATTTGATTACCTCACCTCCTTAGTTAACAATGGCATATACTAGATTATGTCTCCCATACATATGTAAGTGTACTTAATTATGGAGTCAAAATCCCTCTTTCTTTTACCAAAACACATGCATTTGCAATTGTTTAAGTGATAGAATTAATTAATCATGTGATTAAAAGTTCTATTTCTTATGTTCATGTATGCAAATTTACATATGTTGAATGTAATGGGCATATAGTTTAGACATCCTGAATATGAGGCTTTAGTTAGCCCCAATGAGGTCATTTGATCACCTCACTTCCCTGGTTAATAGTGACATGTACCTATTTAACTTCATTCATATATATTTTTGCATAAAAATCTAGATAGAGGTTTAAATTAATATGATAAAAAGTAATTCAATGAAAAGGAATATATAAACTTTAAATGCACATGTTCATATTCATCATTTAAGTGTGCCAACATATATTGCATGTATAAATATGTTTAGGATTTAGTCATATGCATGCTACATATGATGGAGAGAAATAAATAAATATGTGTTATGTGATAATAATTAATTCTAATTAATCTTAAGATGCCTTTCTTATTGAATGAGATTATTTAAAGTGAACATAAATCTAGGATTAATTAAAAATATATAATAAGTCATTCACTAAAGAGAATTCATTTAATTAATTTGCTTTAGATGTGACTTAAAGTAGGGATAAAAGAGAGTGGCCCTCTCTTTTCTTCTCTTTATAACACTTAGTTGTGAAGTGTAAACTAAACGAAATAAAAGAAAACATTAAGTAAAACTTGCAAATCAATTAAGTCACTTAAAGTGAAGCCATCCTTTATAATTAAATTTATTCATACTTAGAAAATTACAATAAAGGCTAGTTAAGGCTTATACACAAGCCTTAATACACACACCTTAGAATTAAGTCACCACTTTTAGCTTTATGTTAGGGCGATACATGGAGTGATGTATGTTTGATTTTATGATGTATTGTTGTAGACTGGATGCTAGGGTGTATGCTTCATAGACTGGATGTTAGGCCGTGATTAGCCTCATCATGTTTTATGCAGGAGATTGTACTTAAGGGGTGTTTAAAATAAATATACATGCTCTCTTTTGCAAGTTGGTTAACCCTTAAGCACAATCCAAATTAGGATAGGTGGACTTGGTTATCCATGTGGAGGGTGCTAAGTCCAAATTATTCATATAACTGCTTGGGTTGTATGGTGTGTTTAGCTAACACTTGTTTTGTAGGTGTAGTTAGATTTACTTTTCCTATTTTTAATGTAATTTTGCATTAGGAATTAGGATTAGTGTTATGGGGGATTAGGATGACCGGTGGCTAGAAGGCTCTACCCTGGGAGGCCCCATGATGCCTCTAAAGCAAGCACATCTAAATGAAGAAATGAAGGAGACATGAAGGATGAAGATAAGAAAACCCCCATAGCATTTATTCATTTGTAAAATTATAATTATTCTTTCATATACCGGGTTGAATAAGGGTAGAGCTCGACTACCAATTTCTCTTGTTGTATGCGGTTAATCGACCTTATTCTTTGCATTAGATTTATAAAATTGTGCAATAGAAATGACATGCCTTTTTTAGTTTCTTTATGAATGGTGATTTAATGTGTGGCCTGGATCTAATTAGGCTCTTAAGAAAAATAAATTTTTACCCCAACTATAACTAATAACTAAATTTTCTAAATAACTCATAACCTCACGTAAAGCCTATGTATTAAATCAAGTCAATTAAAAGATTTAGCAACCCCTTAGCTGAATGTTATATGTTTAATATCATGTATTCATTTTTCTTCACTCTTGCTAAGAGAGGGTTTCCATCCTTGTACAATAAGGGGAGAATTGACCTTTGAGGGTATCCTCTGTGGTGAAAAACACCTCTTTCTCTTTGATTTAGCCAGTAACCTCATTTTATCATGCATTTAGACATAAAAATCTTATGGCCTTTGTCAAAATGAAGAGTCCAAAATCAAATAAAATTTGAAAAGATTTGCATTAGACTAAGTCATTGCTCATACCACTCATGCTCTAGTCTCTTAGGGAGTGGGTTTAAGGAATTTAGTTTCCTTCTAAATAATAACATCCTAACTATCTTGCAAAATCATATGACTTGCTTACATGGTTTTAAAGCATAGGAGGAGTTAGTCCTATTCCAGGTAGTTATAAGTCCAGCAGTGGGTGGTTTACCCTCTCTTATGGAGGTAAACCATATACCCATCTTCGCTTAGATTTAGGATGTGCTTTGGCCCCCGATAAAGCTCCCTAGATTTAGGATCTAAGGTTGTTATTTCCTTCGGGCTACAAGCATAAATCCTCACCTCTTAGATATTTTCACAATCTTGTAATGTGGGATTATAAGTCCTAGCTTTCTAATAAATTTTAACTCAAACATATAATTCCCTTCAATCTCAAACATATAAAGGCCAACCATAGAGTAGGTTGGAATGCTTGCTAGGTTTCCTAGTATCGTGAGCGTTCTCTACTCATCTCCTTTGGCTTCAATAATAAGTCTCTCATTTTTGATCTATCCCATTTGATTTTCTAATATAACCAATTTATTGATAGTCCTATCTTTGAAATCTTTGGCGATAATAATTGCCTACTTTAATCAAGAGTATTCCTAAAGAATTCACCTTCCTTAAGATGTAATTAACTATGGGGGCTTGCCCCCATAGGAAACTTTAAGACCCAGTTTAATATAAACCATACTTTATTCATTCATATAAAGTAGGAAAAAAATCTCTGATATATTCGAAGACCCATCATGCCTTAGGAGTCCTTATTAGGAGATTAGGTCCACTGTCGGATAATGCACTATTCCTTAATGTCGTGCCCGATTACCCCAGTAGGTACACCCATAGATCTGCATGGTGTCCCCATACACATACCAAAAATAAACACCAAAGATTTTTCTAGCGACTCCGTTGGGGATGGTTCCTCTCTCCATCTCTATTAAATAATTATTTTCTCCAAGCATCGATAGTGGACTTGTATTTCATATGAGTCCAAGACTATCTTTCCTTCCATTGGCACTTAGCATATTTCATTCTTAAGCAAAACTAGCCAACATCCTCGAAGTTTTCAGACGTCACTCCTTATAAGTCTTGGAGCTCCTATTGGGTCCCCCAATAGGTGAAAGATAAAATTTACTAATGAAAGGAGATGACAAAAATTTAGAATCTCTTTACCACTAGCATGGTGAGGCAAGGTTCATCTTATATTTAAGAAGAAAATAAACTCTTTTGCAAAATGCCACTTTTAAAAAACACTTTTCCAAAATTCACATAACAAAAGATCTTGCACAAAATTGACAAGAAATTTTCAAAAATCACAGAACTTATATAACCAAACCTCATTTAACAATTCATATAATTGTTACATGGAGGTTCTTTTCAAAATCAAAATCAATTTTTTTTTCAAAAACACTTTTTTGAAAATAGTTATCTCCATTCAACATACCCAAATTTGTTGAATGAAGATCCTATCTTCAGATAAAATCATGACATAAAATTGAAACTCCACTTAACATATTTCACATATGCTATAGTTGAAGTTTCATTCTTTTCAAAAGAAAAAAATCACACAGAAAATCAAGACATATTTTGAACTCCATTTGACATACCTAAAATTGTCAAATAAGAATTCTATTTAACACACTTACACTTGTCAAATAGAATTCCTCTTTTCCAAAGTCTTGAAAATCAAGAAACATTTGGATCCCATTCGACATATCCAAATTTGTCAAATGAGAGTCCCATTTCTAAAAATCTCAAAAACAAATTGAACTTTATTTAACATACCCAAATTTGTTAAATAGGTTTCCCTCTTTCAAAAATCATAAATACACTTGACTACTACTTAACATATCAAATTTGTTAAGTAAGAGTCTCATTTTCAAAAAAATCATAATTACACTTGACTCCTACTTTACATACCAAATTTGTTAAGTAAGAGTCTCATTTTCAAATTAGAAATACACTTGACTCCGACTTAACATACCGAATTTGTTAAGTGATAGTCTCATTTTCAAAAAATCACAAATACACTTGACTCCTACTTAACATACCAAATTTGTTAAGCAAGAGTCTCATTTTCAAATCATAAACACATTTGGTTTCCTACTTAACATACTAAATTTGTTAAGTAAGAGCCTCATTTTTAAAATAAATCAACACATATTCAATACACTTTACTCCTACTTAACATACCAAATTTGTTAAGCAAAAGTCTCATTTTCAAATCATAAACACATTTGGTTTCCTACTTAACATACTAAATTTGTTAAGTAAGAGCCTCATTTTCAAAATAAATCAACACATATTCAATACACTTGACTCCTACTTAACATACAAAATTTGTCAAGTAAGAGTCTCTTTTTCAAATCATAAACACATTTGGTTTCCTACTTAATGTACCAAATTTGTTAACTGAGAGACTTATTTTCAAAACAAATCAACACATATTCAACACACTTGACTCCTACTTAACATACCAATTTTGTTAAGTAAGAGCCTCATTTTGAAATCATAAACACATTTGGTTTCCTACTTAACATACCAAATTTCTTAAGTAAGAGTCTCATTTTTAAATCACAAATACACTTGACTCCTACTTAACATACCATATTTGTTAAGTAAGAGTCTCATTTTCAAATCATAAACACATTTGGTTTCCTACTTAATATACCAAATTTGTTAAGTAAAATCCTCAACTTCAAATCAAATCAACATATATCACACACAAAACTAATCATCACAAATAAAGATATTTTCACAACATTTTCAAATATATAATCAAAACCTTTCAAGCATACCTAAATTTGCTAAGTAAAGGCTTTCCAAATCAAAATTTTCAAACAAGACACACAATACACTTATCTCTAAAAGTCTCTCAAACAATTTGAGCCCCACCCAACATACTTAAATTTGTTGAGTATGGGTTCCAAATCAAAATCATATGGCAAAGTCCCTCCTCCAAATATCAAAATCTCTCCATAAATTCAATGAACCCCATTTAGCATAACTAAATTTGTTAAGTGTGGGTTCAAATTCCAAATTAAATTTAAGAGTCAATGATTAAAGATGAATATCAAGGCAAGGGTCTAACTCAATTATGTTTCAACAAGTGTAGATTTCAAGATGCCTTTTCACAAAGTGTACAAGATCATGGCTCACAACAAGTTTGTTTTCTCTTTCACCTCTAGTGTAGATCTGGCCTTAGATCAGACCAATCTCACCATGACTGACACCGCACATTCGATCTATTTTATACATGGCTTTGAGGGGGTTCAGATTACTTGTGAGGGGACAACCCTCACAACTGTTAGCAAGGAGGAGGTGGCGGGATAGACCCCACTTATCCGCTTTGACATACCATCTAATTATGAGGTCCCCTCATCAAAGAGGAATGTCGTAGTGGTTCCCACACCTTGTTCAGAGTTTGTGTCAGTACCAACTGCTTCCACATGAGTTCATCCAGTTGTCCTTTCCATAGCTCAAGTGAGAGCTGTTACCTCCTCTTTAGTCACCCCAAAGGGGAAGGCTATCTTGGCCTCCGAGATAGTCTCCTACCTTGAGTTTCCAGCCTCCCCACTCGCTTGCTCACCACACCCAACATCACAATAAAAAATAGGAAGGTTGCGAGACCACTCAGTGAGCTGGAGAGCTCAATGTCGCCATATGTGAGGAGGTTCTCCCCGTGAGACCTCTCCACCTTTGAGTGGTAGTAGGTTCCACCACCTCTCGGCCTCAGATGGAGAGAAAGATTGTAAAGGATCGTTGCATCGCCTCCACCATTAGCATACTTTGAGACACCGGCTAGGGAGTGCAGGAGGCCCTATGCCGGACTTAGGATAGTTCTATGCCAGGTCGGCAGAGCTTACGGATGCTCAGATTCCACTACCTTGTTTGATTTGAGATCCATGATCCCTAGGAGTGTTAGGGGTCAGATCCATACGGAGAGAGCCATGGAGGTTCATGTATTAGCTGGAAGAGAGAGAAGGTATGCCGTGCAATCCTCTCACTGATGGATTTCGATCGCCACCTCATTACCATCATTCGAAGATGTTCTTACCATAGTGCGTAGAGGAGATCTCTTGAGAGGCCGTTGCCATCTGCTCCCCTCGTCGTCCACCATCACCCGTTCAACTTACAACATCGACCACTCCCACCAAGATTCGAAAGCCCCCATCCGGGGAAAGTACATCCCCACTGGTGATCTGGCTACGGCCAAAGGATCCCGCTCCATCCATTCCACTTATTGAGGTGAGATTGAGTTCCCTTGCTCAATATCCTACCTCAACTATGGTCAAGAATAAGTGGTGACCCAAGAGCATCGTCGTCGCACCACCTTCACAACAAATAGAAATAGAGAGGGGAGTGGACACAGACATAGCACCCATGATAGTTGATCCTTTCAGTGAGAAAGTATTGACACTAGGTAGTGTCATTGTGAGGAAGAGGAGCATACAATGGCTAGCTCACGGTGTTCCCACCAATGGACATAGTAAACCGGTCGATAGATGCATATTAGGGGACTACTTTGTAGAGAAAAGGTGGATTCTCGGGAGTGACTATTCAAATCTGGATAATGATAGGGTTAACTTTGACCCTGATGAGGATGACATGTTAAATGACATAGTTGAGGTCCACATGGTTGATACACGTGGATCTTTATAGCGGGATTAGATTATCCATGAAGGTACTGTGCTCAAGAATTGTGACACTTCTCACTGACTCAACACCTCCTCTGTCAACTTAGACAGAAGGATGACCACATTGACAGGATGGAAAAGAAAGTAGAGGAGTTGATGATAGCAATCCTGACATTGCATAACTCAGCCCCAGTTTCACAGCCTTCTCCTATGGTAGCCAACAGACCATAGTTGGTATATACCATAGATCATCCTAGGTGCATTCTTATAGATGATGGTGCTAGTAACTTGCATAGCAAGGTTACATATGGTACCTCTATGCATGAGAAGGATATTAAGCACATGGTAGAGCAGCAGGTGAGGGAAGCGATGGCAAACTGGGAGCTCATCCATTCCAAAGGGTAGACCATACCTTGAGGAATTCGATGTATGTCAATAGTCCAAGGGTTTTTTGTGCCTTCCTTCAAGATCTTTGAGAAGAATCCACGCATATTGCATATTTTAGAGTATTGTTGCAATGCCGGGGTGATGCACTATTGTTCAGACTTTTTGTCGGCAACCTAGTAAGGTTGCATTTGATTGGCATGTCAAATTTCACAATGGTTCGGTAGGAACTTTTGCTAAGTTGGAGCACCTCTTCATTAAGAGGTTTGTTGGAGCTCATCAAGAGTGATCAGAGGACCTCATTGTATAGCGGCAAGTTTCACGAGTCCTTGTTGATTATATTCTCGTGGCAAAAGCACAAAATATGAGCCGGTTATCCGTCACATGCCATTGAGATTCTTCTCAAGAATATTAATGGCTCGATCACCTTCATCCTTAAAGGCTTTACCATTCGGACATTTGAGAAACTAATCAATAAGGTAGCTAGGTTGCAAGAGAAATCCAAATAGTTGCCCTTTTCTGACCAATCATCTCGGCCTAAGCCATAAAATGTGTTCAAGAAGAAGCCAAGGATAGAGAGAACCAGCCAGTTAGAGTCCAATATGAGAGCCCCTGAGCTCAACAACCCCCTTTGCCACCTCTTTGCCACCACCTCGATTGACATATCAGCCACCACAACCACCACAAAGGCCATTCCTGCCATCTCAACAGCATACCCAGCAGTGGTATTCCTATCCACTGCTAGGTTGTTATTACCCACCTACTCTTGCTAAGCCATATTTATTCAAGAGGAAGGTAGTTAGGAAAATCTTTAAGAATTTCTTAAAGAAACCTAACTTTCAATTACCAAAGCCTAAGAGGTCGGTTGAAGCGGGCAAGAGTAATGATCCTAACTATTACCCCTACCACCACATGATTAATCATGTCTCAGAAGATTGTATTACTTTTAAGAACTGGCTTGAGTGTAGCTACAAGTTAGGCATTGTAGCTATCCCCAAAAATACTTATTAGAACAACCTTCTAGTTCTATTAGGGTAATTCTTGGGGAAACCTGTAATCCTCTTAAGAGAAAAGAAGGTTGGGATATTGCCTTAATCGAAACTTCTAAAAAAGTAGTTTCTAAAATCAAGAAACTCTCTTTACATGTTCCTGGGATAGCTCAAACCTCTAACATCAAGGAAGGTTTGCAAGTTGCCAAAGACAACTTGAAGAAGGTGACAGCCCAACAGCAATAGCAGCAGTCCACCTTACTTACCCAGGATAGTTCAATAGCGAAACCATCGTTCGAGTCAAGCACTCCATCCATAGTTGTAGTTACTACATCTTCATCCACTAACTCCTCATCTACCAGTAGAAGCATTATATCAATGGATAAGGGCACTAAATACATTACCTTGCTTACTTTATTAGATTTCTATCATGTACCTCCACCTAAAAAGAAATCAACGAAGAAAGCTTTCGCTTATATCTTGTCCACTTATGATACTCTAGATTTTATTCCTGTTGAATACTCTCCAAGTCTAGAAAATAACAATGATAGCTCTAGTCATTTTGATCCACTCTCTTCTGGTTCAGAATTTGACTTTTCTTTTCTGAATCAATCGGGTTCACCTCTTGAGATTGACTTGGAGTCAACTGACTCTGAAGATTCCATAGGAGAAGCTATAGGTATACCTAATAAGAAGGTAGAACTTTCCACAAGTTCATCATTCCATGAAGTCACTGAAGTCAACCTGCATAGTGATAAAGTTCTACCTCTTATGGTAGCATCTCAAGATAAGGGTAAACAAGTCATTGGTTCAAGTGAGATCACCCTCCACGATGCTCCCATGGATATGCTTGTGTGGAGACCAGAGTTGATTACAACATCCTAGCAAATCTTAGAAAGTTGCTAGCTAAGTTATGGATATATGATGACATTGTCTTATCCAAAGAGATGAGAGAATCTCAAGTCAAGGCTCTTCTTGATCTAGAGATATGCTTAGCTCAATTGACTGCTACTGAAGAGGAGGCACACAGCTCAAAAGAATATCTTAGGAGTTACATTCAGTGATGAAGACTTGCTTCGAGGAATGACCAAGCGCAACTGCCTTCTTTACATTACAATGGACCTTGGAAGATATATGTTATCAAGAGTTTTGGTTGACCAAGGTGCATCAGTCAACATTATGAGTCTAAGAACCCTTACCTACTTGAGGATTGATATCTCCAAACAAAAAAGTGTGAGGATTTAATGAACAATGCGAGAGGGCCTTAGGCTCCATAGTGTTTCCATTAGAGATAGATGATTGGAAGACTGAGCCAAGTTTCATATCATAGATTTGGATACATCTTTCAATGCTTTGCTTGGGAGACTATGAATATATGAAAATAACATAGTTCCATCCTCTCTACATAAGTGCATGAAGTTTATGAGAGGTGGGATTAAGTACTGTGTCAAAGGAGATCTCAAACCATTCACAACTCATGAGGTCGGTATATATGAGGATGCAACCTATTTTCTTTCCCAAAACCAACAAGTCCATTCTCATGAATCTAATCAAGATTCCCATGAGGGATAAAAAGAAAGAAAAGAAAAAGAAAAGAAAAAGAGAAAGTAAAAAGAAAATAAAAGAGAGCGAGACATGGACTTAGGGGAAGATATAGGGCCTAACATTAGATTCTACCCACAGTTCGTTACTCCATTCAAACATATGGGTGGGATGACCCGACCTCCACCAGGAAGAGGCAGAGGGTAGTTTAGAGGTAGCTTTCAAGGTAGAAAGCCTCACTATTGGCCACCTAATAAGAGGTATATTTTGACCACCAGGAGTACACCTGCTATCCATAGAGACATATAATCTAGTTCACAGAATGAGTGTTATATGGTTAGCACACTAGTCAACTTTTCTCAGTAGTAGATCACTTTCAAGGTGACATTTGAACATGATAGTGATGAAGACCAGGCTCCAAAGCAAAGCATAAATGTATCCAAGTCTACATATGAGACCGTCAGGCATCAGTTGGGAACCTTAGCTCTAATCCCACTTTCCTCATAAAAAGTTGAGGGTTTGGTAGTTAAGGAAGCCCATAAGTCATCCACAGATGGGAAAACTCAGAGGTTCTTTTGGGAGCATCATCTTTAAGTTAAGAAGCTGATGTAGAACTTGAGGATGATTCATATAAAGATTTAATACAATTGTTTTTTGATTGGTATTCACCTTGTGTTCTTAATATAACAAAGATGGGATTAATCCCACATACTTGGTCTAAAAATAGGTCAGACTACTTTGAAAGGTTATGATACAACCAAAGCATACATCCTCAATCAAGACCAAGACTAGGATTCAGACAGTGGGTCCAGTCGATGATGATAATCATTGCCTAGTCATCACCAATCATTTGAAATCTGATAGGTTCTTTTCAAATCATGCTAACTCATATGAGGAGGTGTGTTTAGAAACTTTAGATGATCCAAATGACTTTGAAGTCAAGGATGCACCGCTAGAGTTCAAAGAGAAGATCAGATCAACCATTGATGAGCTCAAAGAAATTAACTTAAGAACTGAAGATATTCTACGTCCGACATATATTTGTTTTTTGAATGATACAAACCATTTAGTTAGGCTATTGTCGAGTTTAAGGACTACTTTATGGAGTTAGAAGAGATGCCCGTTTATCTCCCATGTAGTCCACAAACTAGTAATAGATTTAGTGCTAACCCTATTAAGCAAGCTCCTAGATGCATGTGATTAGACATTGAACAATAGGTCATTTTAAAGTCAAGAACCGATCGATGTGGCTTTATCGTGAAGAATATCCTACTTGGTTGGCTGTTGTTCTAGTTAAGAAGAATGGCCAAATTTGCATATGCATCGATTTTAGGATCTAAATAAGGCATGTCCAAAAGATGAATTTCACTACCAATAAGAATCGATGGTGGACATTGCCTCATCTCATGCTCTTCTTTCATGGATGGCTCATCTAGTTATAACCAAATAAAGATGCCCTAAGATGAAAGAACACGCATTTCGAACCTCGATCATAATCTTTTGCCCTTTCGGCCTTAAAAATTCTGGTGTTACATACTCGAATCTTTAATGAACTCATTCATCATCAAGTCAAATGCTATGTCGATGATCTTGTTGTCAAAAGTAAAGAAAAGGAAGATCATCTCTTTAACTTGAGGGTAGTTTTCAAATGGTTAATTTTAACCTTAAGATGAATCCCCTGAAGTGTGCATTCAGAGTAGCTTCAGGGAAATTCCTTGGGTTTGTTGTCCGACACCGTGGGATAGAAATTGATCTAGAGAAGATAGATGCAATATTAGAAATGCCACCCTCTAAGAGTCTAACTCAACTCAAATCATTTTAAGGGTGGTTGGCATATCTAAGATGCTTCATTTCCAACTTGTCAGGAAGATGCCAACCATTTTTAGCACTTGTCAAAAAGGATGTCAAGATCAAGTGGGATGACAAGTGTCAACATACCTTCGAAGACATCAAGCACTACCTCATGACACCATTGACTCTAGCAGCCCCTGTCCAAGGAAAGCTGCTCATACTATGTACTGTCGCATTAGATGACTCCCTTGGCACTTTGTTGGCCCAAACCAATGACGAAGGGAAAGAAAATACACTATACTATCTTAGTTGTCATCTAATCCCTACTGAGATAAATTATGCACCCATTGAAAATCACTGCTTAGCTTTAAACTTTGCATCCCAAAAGTTATGACATTACATGATTTCTCATAAGGTGAACTTGATCTCTAGGATCAATCCACTGTAATATCTCACTCCACTGTATTTTCTCACTACATGGCCGACGCTTTCTGGACGGTTGGCGAGTTGGTCCATGATTTTGTCATAGTTTGACATCACTTTCGCATCCCTCCTTGTGGTGAAAGGGCAGACATTAGCAGATTTCTTAGCAACACACCCACTTCCTGTTGATTTCCCACTTAGTGATGACATCCTCAATGAATAAATCATGAACTTAGGGGACACTAGCATTCGCTGCTAGGAGATGAATTTTGATGGCGCGGTTTCTTTTCAAAAGGGAGAAGAACCATGATCAACTCTCCTAGGAAAGGCAGGGGTAGGAATAGTTCTCCTAACTCTAGACCATGATGGATGAGATTCTCATATCATCTATCCAATCCATGCACTAACAATAAAGTCAATATGAGGCTCGATTGGAGCCATTACTCTATGCATCCAGGGTATCAACATCTTCAGGGATTCTCAATTATTATTAACCAAATCACTGGGTCTTACGAATTTGTAAAGCCTAACCTCCATCTTTACCACAAGTACACTATGGAGTTGTTGGCCCAAATCTCAGAGGTTACCATCTACAAGATTCCTCGAAGAGAGAACGCAGTAATAGATGCATTAGCCAAAGCTTGCCAAAGAGTTGGCATGTCCGGAAGATGAGTTCAAAATAGAAAAGTCTTATCCCATGTTGACGTTGAACTCATTAAGAGACTCTCTCGTGAAGGGGAGGTTGCTGTTTCCAAAAGGATGATGAGTTGGATTGGAGGCAACCATTCATGAATTATCTAAATATAGGCAAACTATCTCAAGAAAAGTCACTAGCCCATTAGGTGAAGCAGAGATCCCTTTCCTATGCTCTCACAGATGGCAACTTATATCCATCCTTCGATCATATGTGCTTACATTACTTGGACAAACATGAAGCTAAGACTGTGATCGAGGTGCATTCAGGTTTATGCAGAGTGCATCAATCCAGTCTGAAGATGAAAGCCAAGATCAAGAGACAATGATAGTACTTATCTTTGATGATCACAAACTACATAGATGTAGCTAGAGATGCCATCAATGTCAGGTACACGGTGTGGTCTTACATTAGCCACCCAACATTCTACACCCTACCCTAGCCTCATGGCCATTCAAGTGTTGGGCGTACCGACATAGTGGGTCCAATCGATCCTCCTTTTCCAAGAGTCATCGATTCATTCTAACTGCCACCGACTACTTTTCCAAGTGGGCGAAAGCAATCCCACTCAGAGAGGTAACAGCTCAGCATGTGCTCCAGTTTTGTAGGAACCATATCATCTATAGGTTCAGGGTGCCTCAGCGAATTATATTTGATAATGGTACTGCATTCAATAGCACTAAAATCAACATCATTGTCCGGAGACCCATCATAGATTGGAGATATTTTACCATCTAATACCCGAGGGCAAATGGTTTGGCATAAGTCTTCAATAAAACTCTTATCCAAATATAAAAGAAGACACTCGACGATAACAAGGGAGAGTGGCATGAGCAGTTAGTTGAAGCCTTGTGGGCAGTAAGATTACCATGGAGCAGTAAGCCATTAGAACTCTAACTCCCATCATTAAGGATAGCTGTGGGCAGTAAGATTACCATGGAGCAGAATGCCAAGTTGCATTTAGAAGAGCTCAAAGGTTTAGAGGAGAGATGCCTGTGGGCATGCCAAAATCTCGAGTCATGAAAAGCCAAAATCATTTAAGCTCATAATAAGTTGGTCCGTCCAAGAGCTTTTCGAGTAGGAGAGCTTGTTTTAGTTATAAGGAGACCAATTGTTACCCGTCAAAAGATGGGAGGCAAGTTTGAACCCACTTGGGAAGGCCTTTTCTCCATAAAGAAGGCTTACTAAGGAGGATCTTATCAACTTATAAATTATAAGGGAGAGCACCCAATGCATCCAATCAACAGACTCTACCTAAAAATTACTATCCATAAATCTTGTTTGAAATAATTATCAATAAAACTTCTTTTCATCTCAAATCCCATATCTTCATGTTATTGAGAAACATCTTTGTTCGTGAATTTGCCATGATGTGTTTAGGGTAGGTGTAAAGAACCCAAACAATGTTATATCCTTTAGTAACACAACACCAACACAAACTACACACAAGCATATACAAAACAAACACATATATCTTTTATCTCGAGCTATTTTTATGAGGGATAAAGCTCCCGTGGCACTCACTCATTAGCTACTCTAGGTCAGGCTGATATACTATCCTGCTAGTGTATCACCCGTGGTTTCTTATCTGGAGGATGTAAGTCTACAAGCTTTCTTCCTAACTTGACCATTGCAAACTAACGAGTGCCTTGTTAGTTTAGTAGACCTTACTACATGGCCAATAAGTTACCTCCTGTTAACTTTGTTTAAGAGAATGTAAGTCTATAAGCTTTTTTCTTGAACTAGCCATCATGCACTGATAGGGTGGAGTATATTTGAGGCTTAGGATAAGTCCCCTAATGGCTCCTTTCCTCCTGACTACTTCAAGTTTGGGACTAGTCCTTATATGAGACTCCCCACTTGGTAGTTCCAGGTGGATAGAGCATCTATCCCACCGATGACTATCCGGTGATCATTTTTGTCTGTGAAGATGTTAGTCTACAAACCATCTTCTCAGATTGATCCTCGCACACCGTTGGGCACTTTAGGTTGGTTGGTCCTCGCTATGCTGACAGTGACTCACCCGGTGGATACACCACTCATGGAAAATATAAGTCTACAAGCTTTTTCCCAGAATTGGCCACCGTATACCTATAGGATTTCTTTTACATGGTCCTGGATAAAGCCCCTTGTAGCACCTCCCCTGTGGGCACTCTATTTGGATCACATTTTTAGCGACCCCATTTAGACATTACCCAGGTTACTCTTAGATGGGACAGTCCTCCTTTCCTAGTAGCCACACTTGTGGTTAGAGAACTTGTCTTACGAATATGCTAATTCTCCCTTGGTCTAATAAGTTTAAGATAAGACTAGACTGATATAAGTTCCTTCTAGTGTGGTCCATCGCACACTAATAGGGTCCACATAAACATATAAACAAAATAAATATATATTCACTTGTGGATTAGGAGGACACCCCCAACAGGACTTTTTCTCAAGCATGCATCCTATCTTTAGGCGGTCAAAGAAACTCCTATAGAATCGCCGACTACTCTTGAGTTGAGATAAGTCCTCAGGAGGCACTCTCTCAGTAGTCACTCTTAGGTTGGGTTTGACTTGTTATGCCACCAACGGGTCACTCCGGCGATCGCCCTTGCTTCGGAAGATGTAAGTCTATTACTCATTCTCTCTAGCATGACCATTGTACACCAATGGGCAGCCCTAGGTCAGGTTTAATTTGTTGTGCTATCAATCAACTACCCCAGTGGTTTCTTATTTAGAAGATGTAAGTCTACAAGCTTTCTTTCTAACATGACTATTGTACACCAAAAGGCACCCCTTAGGTTGGTTAGCTCTTCCCCATGGCCAGTAGGCTTTTCCTTTGGATTTGTAAATCTAAGATAGGACTAACCTGATATTAGCCCTTCTTAGTGGATCCATCGCACACCGACATGGTCCATTCTAAATTAAATTAAAATTAATCTTGACTATTTTTTGAGTTGATATGAGTCCACAGCGGCATTCACTCAATAGTCACCCTAGGTCGGGTTTGATTTGTTATGCTACCAGCAAATCACCCCATTGGTTCCTTATTTAGGAGGATGTAAGTCTACAAGCTTTCTTCCTGACTTGACCATTGCACAACGAAAGATAACCCTTAGGTTGGTTAGTTTTGCCATGTTGCCGATAGACTTTCTCTTTGGATTTGTAAATCTAAGATAGGCCAAGGTTGATATAGCCCCTTCTTAGTGGATCTGTCACACACTAACAGGTCCATTTTATTAAATCCACCATCTTTTCCAATGGAGTCTGAATTAAATCCACCAAACTTTATCCCTAGTGGAAAGTTCTTCAATTAAATCAAACCCACCTTATTTCCTTAGTGGATCAGAGCTCATATCTCCAGCATATATACTCTCCACTTCATTTAAACAAATCAAATCATATTCTCATCCCCTAGTGGATGACCACATCAGATCAAATCAAATTTCTTCTCCAACGAGGCACAAATCAATTTAGCCCCCTTAGTGGAGCCTAGAACACAATCACAAACCAAACCAAATCAAATTCTTGTCCTTGCTGGATAATCCTAACCTGCCTCCCTAGTGGAAGGTTCACGCACCCATCCTTGGTAGGTTATAAATCCTAATCCCCAGTGGATCTTCTCTCCCTAAATCATATCTGCAATCAAACTCAAACCCTTATCCTCTTTATGTACAACCTAAACCTGCTCCCTAGTGGAAGGTTCACATACTCAATCCCTTAGCGGATTCCTCCTCCCTCTCTTATGTCCTTGGATAAGTTGAGTTGCATTATACTAAGATCATAATTCTATCTACTTCTTAGGATTAGGGATAGATTGTTTTCATTAGCGCTTGCAATCCTTTGGACGTTGTTGATTGTCATGGTCAAATGCTAATACATGCGGTGTGCCATATCAGTTACACCACACCTATTGGGGGTCCTTTTGTTGACACTTTTGGAGTGAGTTCTCAACTTCTTCATCATAGATCTAGGACTCTTATAAACACTAAAAGCTTTTTAGTCTTAAGACACTTCTAGTGATTATTTGAACATTTAATCTAAGCCTAGAGACTTAGAAGAGTTAGCAATACGAATAAGTTATGCCCTAGAGACTTAGGAAGACTTGCCCACCCTAAAGCCTAAACCCAATCCATGCCTTCTTTCTCAAACCAAACATAAAATTCATACCAATTCCAAACCAAATTTCTAAGACTCATAATCTAGCTCAAAATTTTCCATAAACCTTATGATTGAATTCAAAACCCTTTCTAAGCGCTTTGATTTCATCATATGGACTTAGCCTTAACCAAATTCAAATCAATCCTAATTCAATTGATTTTCTCAAAGATCAATTTAATCTCTCAATCATTTATCAAATCCAAATCCAAACTCAATCCCAAATAATTTAAACCCAAAATCAACTCCAAAATTCTAAAATTCCTTCCTAGTCATATTACCCATTCTCATAAGCTAAGCCAAATCTCCACCTAAATTATCCCAAATTTAATTTATTTTCTTATAAATCAATTATTTCATCATCTATATTTACAAATATAAATGAAGCCCACCTTCCAATGACCAAAACTAAATCAAACTAAATCAAACCAAGCGAAATCCCTTCTTAAGCCCTATGGACCTGCCTCCATAAGCTTAACCAAATCTTAAACCAAATCAACCTAAAATTAATTCATTTCTTTATAAATCAATTATTCCTTCATTTATATTCACAAATATAAATGAAGTCCAACTTTCAATGACAAAAAATAAATTAAACTAAATTGATTTCCTCCTTAGCCATTTTGACCTAAATCCCGAAGCTTGGTCAAATTTGCTTCCAAATCACTCCAAACTCAAGTGATGTTCTCATGAATAATTTATATCTTCATTTATATCTCTAAATATAAAATAAATATAAATTCAAATAGCCAAAACTAAATCCAAGATCAAACCAAAACCCAATTCAAGCCTTTTAAACTAATTTTTTGGACTTGGCCAAACCCTTTCCAAATCAAGCCAAAAATCAATAGATTTTCTCTTGAATCAATCATTCCTTCAATCATTTAACCAAATATAAATAAATATTACAATCATCAAACCAAAATAAAGTCAACTCAAATCAAGCCCAAGTTAGCCCTTTAACTTGAAAACTTCAAATGAGCCAAAATCCATTGGACTTCAAATTGATTGCAGTTGGATTTATATTTCAATCTTAGGCTCGTATATAAGTTCAACTAAACTTGAGTCAAGAAAAAACTAAATCAATTAACCCATTTAGGTCCACTTGACCCAAAGTGGCCTAAAGGACCTTTTTGAGCAAAGTTCTAATCGAACCCAAATTGGATTGAACCAAGCCCATCCAAGCCTCATATCATGAACAATAATCACCCTAGGATGATCAACCACCTTGAATTGGGTCAAACGAAGCCAACTTGGTCCTTTGACCAAGTCAACCTTTAGCCCAAATGAAACCTAACAAGCCAAAACCTACCATACACCAAATTGATTGAAATCAACCCATAATCAATGATTGAACATGACTTGATCCTCAATTGAGCCAAACCAAGTCCAATTGGCCATTTGACCCAAGTTGACCTAAATTGGCCTAAAAAGCCAAAATGGGTAAAATCATGATCTAACCTAAATTGATTGCAACCAATGGATCAAGTTCATTTTAAATTGACTATTGAACTTGGCCAAAGCCTTAATTGTGCCCAATTTAACTAATTGATCAACTCGACCCAACCTAGCCCAAATTGACCAAAAGGGTTAAATTGGCCAAAATATAAATTAAACCTAAATTGATTCAAACAAAAATCTACAATCATTTTCAATCAACCAATTGAACATGAACTAATACTTAACCCAACACAATTTGGTCAAATTAGTAACGCCAATTTAGCCCATTTGACCTATATGAATTAAAATGAGCCAAAATCAAACCTAGGCAAAATTAATTAAAACCACTTGAACCAAAACTCTTCAAATCATCATTTGAATCTAATCTGAGCCTTGGTTTGACCCAATTTGACCAATTGGTCAACCCAACTCAACATGAACCCAGATGAACCCATTTGACCAAATGAAACCAAAATCCATAAAACCAACCCATGAGACTTTGGTGGCTAAGAAAACTCAACCCAAACTCAACCTAGGTTAGCCCAAAATCAACCCAAACCCATTTGGAGCTAAGCCCAATGCAAATCCTCCATGGATCCTCTCCCCATGTGGGATTTTGCAAAATATGGCAAAGTCCACCCTCCTTTCACCTTGGCAGCCATCCAACTTCCAAATGAGGGATCCCTAAGCCTCATAGCCCACCCTGGAGGGAGTAAACTTGCCATGGACCAAAGGGAGGTAAGTTAACCCACCTCCAATACAAGCCGAGCACCCAAGGGATCAAGCCAAGGCGATCTCCCCACATCGGACCTTGAGCCACCTCCCATGAGTACCTCTAGCCTGATAGAGCCACATGGACCCAATTGAGACCTCTTCCATGCTCTTATGGAGGCTGGCCAACCGAAAAATGGGAAACATCACATCAACTTAGCAAATCAAAGGGTATATCCCCTCAATGAGAATGAGATTTGCACCAATTCACTTTCGAGCTTCCTAACATAATTATGAGCTTCTTTGTGAGTTCTAGAGCAATCCCAATCTTCCCACATTCATCATTCCCTCTTCCCATATGGAATCAAAATAGGGGAGGCCATCTTCGATCCAAGCTCCCTCAATTTGCCACCAAAGATCAATTACTCATTTCTACACCATCTCCATGTCCCTGAGAGTGACTTCCCCAAGTTCCAAACCTACCGGAGCAAAGAGTTCGGTCAAGGTCGAAGCTTCAAAACACTATTCTTTGCCAATTGAGTGAACCAAGGGGAATTGCCTTGATTGCTTCTCAATATGGCCTCATCTCTACTAGACGAAGCTACCTCCATTGATCCCACCGCTGGTCTTGAGCTCCGGTGAGGTAATTCCTCAAAATTGTAGATATAGGAAAATTTGGTTGGTCCTTTATGAAGGAATTTGCATATGAGTTCATCCTAGTTGCTGGACCCTTGTGGATCCTTCGGGTGAAGGTTTGGGTTGAGTTTAGAGTGAAGCCGAGCTCGAATGAGCTCGGATCGAGCAATCCATGGCGGATGGGCTCCATTATTTATCGCTTGTGGGAAGTAGGATCATGGGCTGCCCGTTCCGTGTGATTGGAATGGACGACTCTAATTAGATCATGCTAGATCTCCCTAATTCTCCCCTTAACACTATGGGTTTGATCTGCACCGTCCAATCCAAGATCGGATGGTGGAGATCGATGCTGCGTCCGCCGCCAGCTAACTCCACGCATGGACGTGACAACTTAAATAACAAAACTTGCAGCACCATGTGGAAAGTGCGATGCGCCAGAGCGCCATGTGGCGCCAACAGGATTAGGTTTAATTAAGGTTAAATAATATATTTTTAAGGCTAGAACTTTCTTATTTCATAACTAATTGAAGAAAAATTTAAAAAAAATATAAAGAATGACTCTTTTGAAAGGCATTTCAGAGGGGGATTTAATAAAAATATTTTCAATTTTTTTTGTAT
This sequence comes from Cymbidium sinense, assembly GCA_021442155.1. Lineage (NCBI taxonomy): Eukaryota > Viridiplantae > Streptophyta > Magnoliopsida > Asparagales > Orchidaceae > Cymbidium > Cymbidium sinense. Next base: position 115,912,213 of record CM038219.1, on the reverse strand, counting down.
ATTACATTAGCTCATAATCATTTAATCAATTACCTTAAGATAACATGGGTAAGGGTTTAATTAATTGATTTAATCTATGCTTAACTTAATCAATCCATAAAATCAATCTAATTACTTTTTATTAAATAAAATTAACTCACACATATGAGGAATGGGATTAGGATTAACAAATCTTGCTCACATCTTTTAAATCAAGTTAAACATAAAATCAAAAGTTACATTAAGATAATTTGATTTATTTTAAATAAGGTTATTTAATATGAACTATCCTTAGGAATTTGTTGGATTGAATGAAATTACATGTTTGTGTCTCTTAATTTCTTTTCAATCATATTAAAATATTATATGCCAATATGGTGAAAATACTTCTATCTTCATCTATCTTGAAAATAAATGAAAATAAAATATTTTACACTTAGGTTGGACACCATAGATCTGCAGATGTACTTATTAGGGTGATCGAGTACAACATTGAGGAAGGATGTACTATCTTGAGTGATAGAAGTCACCATCCTACAATGGACCTAATCATTTAATAAGGACTCCTAAGGACAATGAGTCTTCAAATATACCATAGATTCTTCTTCTACTTTACATGGAAAAGTAAAGTAAGATTTATTTTAAATTGGGTTCGTTAAGTTCCCTATGGAGGCAAGCCCCCATAGTTAATTACATCCTAAGGAATAAGATTCTTTAAGAACACTCTCGATTAAGGTAAATGATCATTATCTTTAAATATTTCAAAGATAGGACTATCAATTAATTGGTTATTTTTGGAAGATAAAATGGGATTGATCAAAAGGAGAGAGTTATTATCGAAACCAAAAGGAGATGAGTAGGGGATGCTCATGATACTAGGAAGCCTAGTAAGCATCCCAAACTATCATATGGTTAGGCTTTATACATTTGAGTTTGAGAAGATTTATTTGTTTGAGTTAAATTTTTATTAGAAATCTAGGGCTTATAATTCCATAATACAAAATCACAGAAATGCCTGAGAGGTGAGGATTTATGCTTGTAGCTGCAAAGAGAAATAACAACCTCGGATCTTGAATCTAGGGAGCTTTGGCGAGGGCTAAAGCAAGACCTAAATCTAAGAAGAAAATGGGCATATGGTTTACCTCCACAAGAGAGGATAAACCACTGACTGTTAGACTTACAACTGCTTGGGGGTGACCACCAACTAACTCCTCCTATGATTTTAAATACATGTAGGCAAGTCACATGATTTTGCAAGATGACTAAGCTATTATTTATTTAGAAAAGATACTAAGTCCTTAAACACACTCGCTAAGAGACTAGATCATGTAGGGTATGAATAATGACTTAATTTAATGTAAATTTTGTTAAGTTTTATTTTAATTTTTGGTCAATTTATTTAACACAAGCTGTGGGATTCATATGCCTAATGTATGAGAAATTGGTTATGGGCCAAAATCAGCAAGAAGAGGTGTGTTTCCATCATGGCTCTCAAAGGTCAAGCCATATTCTCAGGCAAAGGCAGAAGCCTTCCATTAGCAAGAGTGAAGCAAGATGATTTTATGCATGATGTAAGATATACAACATCCAGCTAAGGGGTTGTTAATTCTTTTATCTTGCTTTATGTCCTAGGCTTTAGGTGAGGTTATGAGTTATTAATTTTTAATTTTGAGTTGATTAATTAGATAGAAAATTTATTTTTTCCTAAGAGCCTAATTTCATCCAGGCCATTCATCAATCAATGTAGAAACTAGAAAAATCATGCCATCTTAATGCACAAGCTAAACAAACATCAAACAATTTTATAAAGCTAGCACCAAAGAATAAAATTCCTTTGTGGTTGGGCTCCAATGCACAAACTCAAAAAGAAATAGGTAGCCAAGCTCTACCTTTATACAACCCAGATTATAAATGAATGATTATAATTAAAATGAATTCATGTTATGGGGGTCTTCATTCTTTATTCTTCTTTTTTTCATTTCTTCATTTCTTTCTTTCTTTCTTTTCTTTCCTTCTCTTCTTTCTTCCTTCTTTTGGTTGGTTGGGATGTGGTTGCTCCAAGGCTTCACATGGTACATAAGACTTGGTCTTATGACCAATATTCATCTAATCCCCCATAACATTGATTCTAAATCTTAATTGCAAAATTACATGAAAATGGGAAAAGTAAATCTAATTAAAACCTACAAAATAGAGATTAGTTAAACATACCACACATCCCAAGTAGTTACATAAATAAATTGGACTTAGCACCCCACACATGGGTAACCAAGTCCACCTGTCCTAATTTAGATTATGCTTAGGGTATAAGCACAAATAAAATATTTATATTTTATTATGCCCCATAAGCACAATCTTGTAGAAGACATGATTAGACTAAGATCATATTATCCATCTACATACACCCTAACATCCATAAAAATATTACATCACAAAACAAAACATCATGCATCGCCTAACAGAGCTAGAAATGGTGACTTAGCCTAATGTGGTGTCATTTAAGGCTTGTGTGGCATGTTTTAACTAGACTTTAAGGTTAGAATTTTCTAAGTGTGAAAGGATTCAACTTATAGGGTGGTTTCATTTTAAGTGATTTAGTTGATTTGTCAATTTTATTTGATGATTTGATTTAGTTTTAATGAACCTACATTTAATTACTAAGTGTTGTAAAGAGAAGAAAAGAGAAGATAACTTCTCTTTCATCCCTACTTTAAGTAATTTTTAAAGTAGATTCATTAATAATTTTCCTTTAGTGAATATTTTATTATGTATTTTAATTAACCCTAAGTTTAGATTTACTCTAAATAAACCTATTCAATAAGAAAGGCATCGTAAGAATAATTAAGGTGAATTACTATCACATAACACAACCATTTATTTCTTTTGCAACATGATACCATGCATATGAATGATCCTAAGCATATCTATACATGTAATGTGAAATCTTAGCACCTTAATGATGAATGCAAAGAGATGTTGTTTAAGAAAATTTGGATGTTTCATGAATACATGATTTTATTAAGTAGAAAAGAGGGATTCTTTTATCCATTGATCAAATGCACATTTACATGTATGAAAGACATAAGTGAGTAAGTACGATGCCATTATTTTCTACACCAGGGGTGTAAGGTATAAGACCTACTTGGGGATATTAAAGCCTTGCAATTCTAGGATGGCCAGACTAATATACCACTTTTCTTAAATACATGTGCATATACAAAAAAAAAAAAAAACAAATGGATGATGAATCATGCAAAGAATTTTTTGTTTGATTTGGTTATGCAATTTACATGTGTAAATGTGAAGATCTTTCTTAAGTCATAACATGAAAATGCATAGGAATATATTTAAGTAAGTGTTATGTTCTTTTCAAAGGAACTATACACTTTGTAAATCCTATACAAGTCCATGTTAAGAGAAGAGGAGGAAAACAACACCAAATACACATCTTGCACTTATAATCACATGCAAGCTTATAAGTATTTATAAGTAGCATCACCTCATTTATAATCTTTGATTTATGAGTTTTGAAAATAGTTTTTGATTTAATAATAATAATAGCCACTCATCTTCTTACTTTAGCCAAAACATGCAATTTGACATAAAGAAAATATTTTGATTTAATTGATTTTTTTAAAAGACATGAATTCATGATTTCATATGGCAAACAACATTTAACATGTTTGAAAAGAAATAAAGTGATGTAAGCATATGCCTTTATTCACTCTAATTAATTCCTAAGGACAATCCTATAAGATTATATTATTCAAAGTGAATCAAAATTGCTTAAAGAGACTTTTTTTTGTTTTGTTTTGAATTTGATTTGAAAAATGGTTCTTGACAAAGGGTTTGTTGGTCTTAACCCATTTCCCCCATGTGTGAATTAGTTTAGTTTAATTTTAGAATAATTAGATTGATTTTATATTTTGTTTAGTTTATGGTGTAAATTAAATTCATTAATTATCCCTTACCTACACCACTTTAACACAATCAACCTAACAATTATGAGCCAACATATGATATGAAATCACATGGAATTTAAATCATCAATGCTCCTAAGAAAGAAAGGAGCCTAATGCAATTGGCTCACAATCATTGATTAATTAAGCTAAAGAGTTTAATTAAGTACTTTCATAACATTCCCACACATGTGAGTTGGATTATGATTTCCTTAAACTTACCTTAGGCTTTTGAACACTTAAGGATCTACCCAAGATTGAGATTGATTAAGTTCAGTTTGGTTTTGAAAATTTGATTGGATTAAGTTCAGTTTGGTTTTGAAAATTTGATTGGATTTAAGTAGATGGTTTATCCTTAAGTTTGGATTAAGGAAGAAAGGGGGGTTTAGGGAATAGCTTAAGGGAAAACATCCCAAACCCATTCCATAAACCTCCTCTTCACTTAAATAATATTTAATTATCTTAATTAATGGATTAAATCACTATTCATATGCTTAATTACTTCTAATTATATTAAGAGGGTGATTAGAGGTTCATTAATTAATTTCCCTAATTAACTCATTAATAAATCCCAAGAAAATTAAAGGAGGCAGAAGTCATCCCACTGGACATGCCCAAGAAGTTTGAAATTAATTAATGAAGTGGTTTTAGAATAATTAAGGTTATTAGATTTTTAATTAAACCATAATTAAGGAAAATCCATTGTTCAAAATCAATTATAAATAATTTTATTGGATTTCCATCTGAATTATCTTTAAAATGAACTTGAGTTTTCATTTTTTTTTTGAATTTTTCTACATTTAGTTATAAATTTATGAAGTTTTTATGATTATAGGGTAATTAAATAAGCTAATTATATAACTAATCCAGTTGGTGCCATATGGGCTGCTGACGCAGCGCGTGCTTTTCATGTGGAGCAACGAGATTCATTATTGAAGTTGTCACATCGCATGTCGCGTTAGCTGGTGATGCGACGCGCTTTCCCTTAGACCGTCCAATTAAGGATTGGACGACCAAGATTAAACCCACAGTTATAATGAAATTAAATATGAGATCTAGCGTGTTTTAATCAGGGTTGTCCATCTAAAACACGCGGGATGGATGGCCCATGATTCATCCCCGCCTAAGCTGGGAAACGGAGGCCGTCCATCCTCCATGGTTTGATCCGAGCTCACTTAAGCTCGGATTAGGCTGAGATTCAACCCACACCATCTAGAAGCATAGGGAAGAACATCCAGCGGTTGAATTTTAATGGGATTACAATTTCCTTCACAAAGGACCAAGCATTTTTTAAATTAAGGTCGATTTTGAGTCATATCACCGGCTTCCAACGGAGGAGGTAGCTTCATCTAGTGGAGATGAAGCTTTATTAAAGGTTTCAAGTTTTAATTTGAAGTAGATCTCTCAATTGACAAAGGCTCTCTTTAGTGGCTTGCGGGTCTAGGTCTCCCTTCCCATGGCTTAGATGCTTGGAAAATGCTTTGGGTGAGCTCGACTTGCCTCTTTGATGGTGCTTACCAAGTGAATTGGGATTTGATTGAGGATTGAGCAAGTTGGAATTTCCTGCCACCTCCCCTATTTTGACTATGAAGAAAATCAAGAGAAGGAAATCCAAAAGAGCTTGGGGATGCTTTGGGAAACTTGGAGAAGCTTGCCTTTGATCCTCTAAGCTCAATCAAATTAAAGGAAGTTGGTTTTAGTGGAAATGAGGGAGCATATCTCCCCCTACTTGGATTAGACGGTCAAAGCTTGCTCTTCCATTTTTGATCAATTGCTCTAATTGAATGGGTTGTTTAGGTTGTTAGGAGCTCCATGTGTTTTGGTTTTGGCAGAGGAGTGGAATAGAGGAGGTGCACATGTGTTAAATGAATGTGGGAGGTGATCCAAGTGGAGAATCTTCATTGGAGGGGTCAGTTTGGCCTTTGGTTGGGTCATGGCTGACCCAAGCCCATTGGGTCATTGCACCACCCTACTTAGTGTCCACTAGGAGGATGCCAAGTAGCCATGAAAGGAATTAGCCAAATTCTAAGTAAATTTGGCCATAGATTACCCTTTGACCTAAGAGTAAAATGGTCATTTAGCCTTGATTTTGTTTTGGGCATATTTAGAATAATTGAAAAATAGGTTGTGTCAATTTTTAATGAATTTGGAGCTTATTTGATATGATTTGGCTCAAGTTGACCCATTTAGATCAAAATGGGTCAACTTGGGTCAAGTTGACCAATTGGTCAAATTGGGTCAAACCATGGGTTAGGTCAAGTTCAAATGAACATTTGTAGCCTATGGGTATCGTTGGTTTAGTTCAATTTGATTTATATTTGGTATTGGTTCATTTGAGTTCACTTAAGTCAAATGGATCAAGTTGACCAATTTAATCCATTTGACCCATTTGACCCAATTGGGTTAGGTCATGGGTTGGTTTAGGGTTGGTTGATCATTTGAAATATATTGTAATCTTTAGTTTCAATCAATTTTGATTTGGTTTGATTTCAAGTTGATTTGACCTTTTAGGTCAAGTTAGGTTTATGGTCAATTGGGCTAGGCTGGGTTTAGTTGGCCAATTAAAGCTTTGGTCAAGTTTAACAAGTGATTTAGAATGAATTTGATCCATTGGTTGTAGTCAATTTGGCTAAGATCAAGATTTGACCCATTTTGACTTTTTAGGTCAACTTGGGTCGACTTGGGTCAAATGGCCAATTTGGTTAGTTTGGCTCTATTGATGGCTTGATCATGTTCAATCATTGATGATGGATTGGCTTAGATCAATGGTTTCAATCAATATGGCCTATGGCAAATTTTAGCTTGTTTGGGTTTCATTTGTGCTAAGTGTTGACTTGGTCAAAGGCTAGGTTTGACTTGGTTTGACCCAATTTGAGTGCTTGATTATCCTAGGATGATTGAATTTAGAATTTTAGTACAATTTGAGAATCAATCAAACTTGATCAATGCTTGATTTAAGTTTGGTTGAACACACATATGGACTTATGATTGAAATATAAATTCATTTGCAAGTGATTTGGGGTCAAATGTGTTTTGATTCATTTGACAATTTTAAGTTCAAAGGATGAACATGAGTTTGATTTGGATTAGTTTGATTTTTGTTTGATGATTGAAATATAAATTAATTTCCCAAGATGTCCATAAGATGAAATCAAAATGGCTTAGAAAAGATTTTAGATTTGATTTAAGATTTGATTTGGAATTGATTTGAATTTGAATTTGATTTGGAAGAAGGAAGTAAGGGTTTGGTTAAAGCTATGAGGTAGGCAAGTTTTCCTAATACCCCTAAGGCATAACCTATTCCTATGGCTAACTCTTCTAAGTCTCTAGAGTTAGGTTAAGTGTTCACCTAGCCACTAGAAAGTGTCTTAAGACTAAGAAACTCTTAATATCTAGAGGAGTCCTATGTCTAAGATGGAGAAGTTGAGAGCTCACTCCAAAAGTGAGGTCACCAGTCACTTGATTCGTGCATTCATTTCTTCAAAATCAATTAAAAATAAATAATTTCCTTTATTTTAGGCTTGCATGTGTTGATTCAAATTAATATATGTGTGGCTACTATCATTATTAGATCCAAATCTATTTTCCAAATCTATAAATAAATGATTACATATGCTATGAATGCTAGTTATAAATACATAGGGAATGCAAATGATTATAGCTTAAGTGTATAAGACTTTACTCCATGTGCAGAAACCTTTTCAATCAAATAAAAATACAACTTTTGCATGGTTTTTTCCCCTTTAGTTATGTATATATTCATATGTATTTAAGAAAAGTGAATAGTCTACCCCGAGAATACGAGGCTTTAAGTAGCCCCAAGGAGGTCATTTGATTACCTCACCTCCCTAGTTAACAATGTCATATACTAGCTTATGTCTCTCATACTTGTGTGTGTACTTAATTATGGAGTAAAAACCTCTCTTTCATTTACCAAAACACATGCATTTGCAATTGTTTAAGTGATAGAATTAATTAATCATGTGATCAAAAGTTCTCTTTCTTATGTTCATGTATGCAAATTTACATATGCTTGAATGTAATGGGTATATAGTTTGGACATCTTGAGAATACAAGGCTTTAGTTAGCCTCAAGGAGGTCATTTGATTACCTCACTTCCTTGGTTAACAGTGACACGTACTTGTTTAACTTCATTCCTAGGTATTTTTGCATAAGAATCTAGATAGAGCTTTAAATTAATATGATAAAAAATAATTCAATCAAAAGAAAAATATAAACTTTAAATGTACATGTTCATATTCATCATTTAAGCGTGCCAACAAATATTGCATGTATAGATATGTTTAGGCCTTAGTCATATGCATGCTACATATGATGGAAAGAAATGAATAAACATGTGTTTTGTGATAGTAATTAATTCTAATTAATCTTAAGATGCCTTTCTTATTGAATGAGATTATTTAAAGTGAACCTAAACCTAGATTAATTAAAAATATGTAATAAGTCAATCACTAAATAGAATTCATTTAATTAATTTACTTTAGATGTGACTTAAAGTAGAGATAAAAGAGAGTGGTCTCTTTTTTCTCTTTAAAACACTTAGTTGTTAAGTGTAACAAAAGAAAACATTAAATAAAACTTGCAAATCAATTAAGTCACTTAAAGTGAAACCATCCTTTATAATTAAATTCTTTCATACTTAAAAATTTACAATAAAGCCTAGTTATGGCACACTACACAAGCCTTAATACACACATTTTAGAATTAAGTCACCACTTTTAGCTTTATGTTAGGGTGGTATATTGAGTGATGTATGTTTAGTTTTATGATGTATTGTAGAGATGTTAGGGTGTATGCTTATAGATGGATGTTAGGCGATTAGCTAATCATATTTACATTTTAGAATTAAGTCACCACTTTAGCTTTATGTTAGGGTGGTATATTGAGTGATGTATGTTTAGTTTTATGATGTATTATTGTAGACAGATGTTAGGGTGTATGCTTCGTAGATAGGATGTTAGGCCGTGATTAGCCTAATCATATTTTCTACAGAAGATTGTACTTAAGGGGTGTTTAAAATAAATATAAATGCTCTATTTTGTAGGTTGCTTAACCCCTAAGCACAATCTAAATTAGGACAGGTGGACTTAGTTATCCATGTGGAGGGTGCTAAGTCCAAATTATTCATATAACTGCTCGAGTTGTATGGTGTGTTTAGCTAACACTTATTTTGCAGGTGTAGTTATATTTAATTTTCCTATTTTTAATGTATTTTTCATTAAGGATTAGGATTAGTGTTATGGGGGATTAGGATGAGCGGTGGTTAGAAGGTTCTACCCTAGGAGGCCCCGTGATGCCTCTAAAGCAAGAACATCCAAATGAAGAAATGAAGGAGACATGAAGGATGAAGATAAGAAGACCCCATAGCATCTATTTATTTATAAAATTATAATTATTCTTTCATATACCGGGTTGTATAAGGGTAGAGCTCGGCTACCCATTTCTTTTTTCGTGTTGTACAGTGGTATCCGATTGCACCGACATGTTATTCTTTTGTGTTAGATTTATAAAATTATTTGATATTTTGTTTACAATTGTGTAATAGAAATGACATGCCTTTTTCTAGTTTCTTTATGAATGGTGATTTAATGTGTGGCTTTGATCTGATTAGGCTCTTAGGAAAAAATAAATTTTCTACCCCAACTATAACTCATAACTAAAATTTTTAAATAACTCACAACCTCACATAAATCCTAGGTATCAAATCAAGATAATTAAAAGATTTAGCAACCCCTTATCTGAATGTTGTATGTTTAATATCATGCATTCATATTGCTTCACTCTTGGTAAGAGAGGGTTTTCATCCTTGCACGATAGGGAAAGACTTGATCTTTGAGGGTCTCCTCTGTGGTGGAAAACACCTCTTTCTCTTTGATTTAGCCAATAATCTTTTTTCATCATGCATTTAGAGATATAAAAATCTTATGGCCTTTGTCGAAATGAAGAGTCCAAAATTAAATAAAAATTAAAAATAATTTCATTAGACTATGTCATTGCTTAAACCACTCATGCTCTACTCTCTTAGGGAGTGGGTTTAAGGACTTTAGTTTCTTTTAAAATAATAACAACCTAACTATCTTGCAAATCATATGACTTACTTACATGATTTTAAAGCATAGGAGGAGTTAGCTGGTTGCCATTTCAGGGGATTATAAGTCCAGCAGTTGGGTGATTTACCCTCTCTTGTGGAGGTAAACTATATATCCATCTTCACTTATATTTTAGACGTGCTTTGGCCCCTGCTAAAGCTTTCTAGATTTAGTATCTGAGGTTGTTATTTCTTTCAAGCTACAAGCATAAATCCTCATCTCTTAGGCATTTCCATAATATTGTATTGTGGATTATAAGTTCTAGCTTTCTAATAAATTTCAACACAAACATATAATTCTCTTCTATCTCAAACATATAAAGCCCAACCATAGGATAGGTTGAAATGCTCATTAGGTTTCCTAGTATCATAAGCGTTCCTTACTCATCTCCTTTAGCTTCGATAATAAGTCTCTCCTTTTTGATCTATCCCATTTGATTTTCCAATATAACCAATTTATTGATATTCCTATCTTTGAAATCTTTGGAGATAATAATTGTCTACTTTAATCAAGAGTATTATTAAGGAATTCACCTTCCTTAAGATGTAATTAACAATGAGGGGTTGCCTTAGGAGGGAACTTTAGAACTCGATTTAATATAAACCCTACTTTATTCATCCATGTAAAGTAGGGAAAAATCTTTGATATATTCAAAGACCCATCATGCCTTAGGAGTCCTTATCAGGTGATTAGGTCCATTGTAAGATGATGATTTCTATTTTTTGAGATAGTGTACCATTCCTTAATGTCATACCCGATCACCTTAATAAGTACAACCTCAAATATGCGTGGTGTCCCCCATACACATACCAAAAATAAACACCATATAATCTTTCATGACGTGTTTAGTATAGGTGTAAGAGAGCCCAAGCAGCATCCTATCCTTCATCAACACAACACAAATGCAAATTACACAAAAAAAAACAAACACATATCTTTTATTTTAGGATACTTTGAGTTGAGATAACGCCCCCAACAGCCCTAAGACAGTAGTTGCTCTAGTTCAGGTCGATTCGCTACTTAGTTAGTATATCGCCCTAGTGGTCTTTTTGCTTAGGAGAATGCGAGTCCCTGTGCTTTCTTCCTAGCTTAACCACTGCACACCGATGAGCACCTTGTTATTATGGTAGGCCTTACTGCCCAACCGATAAATTACCTCATGTTGGCTTTGTTTAAGAAGATATAAGTCTCATACACTTTCTTCTAGAACTATCCTTCATGAATTAACTGGGTCAAGTATATTTGAGGATTAGATAAGCCCCCCCCCCCCCCCCAAGTAGCTTTTTCCTCGACTACTTCAAGTTTGGGACTAGTCCTTCTTTAGGACTTCCCACTTAGTAGTCACCCTAGGTCTTATAGCATCTGTCTACCAACAACAGACTATCTTGACGATTAGTTCCATCTATGAAGATGTAAATCTCCTATGCTTTCTTGCTAGATTGATCGTCCCACACCAACGGGCACCTTAGGTTGGTTGTTGTTCGCTATGCTGAAAGAAACCCACCCGGTAGATACACCACTCATGACAGATGTAAGTCTCACTTATCCTTGAGTTGGCCATCATATACCTATAGGCTTTCAATCAATTCAATCCTTCATTCCAAACCAAATCAAATCTATAATCAAATCAACCGAGCCAAAATCAATCCAATCAAACCTAACCTAACCCATTTGACTTAAGATATTCCAATGAACCAAAATCCATTCAAATCCAAATCAATTGCAACCAAAGCTATAAATCAATATTCAAACTCAACTGAACTCAAATCAAACCACAATCAAGCCAATTGGCCCTTTTAGGCTCACTTGGCCCAAAATGACCTAAAGACCTATTTGAACTAATTTTCAATCCTACCCAAATTAGATTGAACCAAACTAACCAAAACCTTTCACAATGATTATTTATCATCCTTAATTGATCAATTGTAATCAATTAGGTTAAATCAAGTCAATTTGGTCATTTGACTAAGTTAACCCACTTAACCTATGTGAGCCATGTTAGCCAAATTTCATCCTAAGCCAAATTAATTGGAACTAAGGGTCCACATCAAACTAAGACCAATCTTTGAACATGACTTGATCATCAATTGAACTAAGACCAATCCTTGAACATGACTTGACCATCAATTGAACTAAACCTAATCCAATTGGCCCTTTGACCTAATTTGATCCAATATGACATAAAAGACCAAATTAGGTCAAATCTAGATTTAACACAAATTTAATGTAACTAATGACTCAAGTTCATTCTAAACTGATCATTGAACATGATCAAAGCTTTGAGTGAACCTAATTTAACCAATTGAACCCAATTGATTTATTTAGCCCAAATTAACCAAAAGGGTCAAAATGGCCTAAATCAAAACCAAAGCCTACAATCATATTCTATTGATCAATTGAACATGAACCAATACCTAACCCAAGCTAATTTGGTCAACTCAACCTATTTGACCCAAATGAACTCAAAGCCAAATCAAAATCCAAGCTAAAATGAACCAAACCAATTGCACCAAAATGTTCCAAATACTCATTTGAACTTGACCCAAGCCTTGGTTTGATCCAATTTGACTAATTGGTCAACTTGACCCAACCTAGCCTAATTTGACCTACATGGGTCAAATTGAGTCAAACCCACTCAAAGCAAGCCAAAACCCAATGAAATCTGGCATGACCCATCCTTGGCTCACCTTAGGTCAGCTCAAAATCAACCCAACCTAATTGGGGCTCGATTTGACCCATTACTAATTACATAAAACCCTGCATAGGACAAAATTCACATTTGGATGGTTAACTACCCTCCTTTGCATTTGCCAGCCACCCAAAGCTTAGAATGGAACCCTACCTAAGTAGCTAACCTAACCCATAGTGGCTAGGTTAGCCATAGGCTAAGGGGAAGTGAGCTAACCCACCTCCCCTCATTGGCCATGCTCAAACATGATGGAGACCCCTCAAGCCACCAACCTCAGAGCTCCTGCAACCAAACTGAGCCACCTTAGAATGGTATCCCTCCAAAATGGAAGAGCCAATCTTGGCCATCTAATCCAAGGAGGAGGCGATTCTCATTACAGCCAAACTAAGACACCAAGCATTCGAGAGAGCTTCTAGGTTATTTCAAATTCCTCAAAGCATTCTCCAAGCTTCCTGAGCCTTCCAGTCATCAAAAAACACCAACCTGAGACAAGACAAGCTCCCATTCCATCCAACCTTCTCAAAAGGCCGACGTTGTCCATCTTCCATCGTGCGAGGGATGATGGATCACCCGCCGTCCATTCCGTGTGTTTGGAATGGACAGCCATGACTAATCAGCTAATTAATATCGATTTTATCCCTTATGAAACTACGTCTGTCGCTGCCATGTAGGAGTCACGTCATATTGGTTTAAATAACTAATCCCGTAATGCCACATCAGCGATCAGCGTGGCGCCAATGGGATTAGGCTTAATTAGGTTTAATTATTTAATTTTTAATCACTAAAAATTTGGAAAATTATAACAAATTAAAGAAAAATCAGAGGCATACAAATAAATACTTATTTTATAGGTAATTCAGAGGAGAATTAATAGGTAATTAAGGCTTAATTAGTTTTATTATAAACATTTTTCATAATTAATCCCTAATTACTTGGGCATTCAATTCCAAACTTTGTGTGTCCATTTAATGGGATGACATCTGCCTCCCATGATTTTATTAGAATTTATTGCCTAGTAATTAGGAGAAATTAATGATTCTAACCTTAATTACCCTCTTTATTTAATCAAGTGATTGATTAATATTCAAAATGATAGAAATTAATTAATTAAAGCTTACAAATCACTATTTAATAGTGAATGGATGAGAGAGTGAGATTAGGACCTCTTTTCTAAATCCATTTTATTTTAAGAGAGTTAATTAAGGTAAAAATTAATTAAATGATTAATTGATGAATTAAGTGGCTAAATTAAATCAAGTTAAAATGATAATCACTTCAGATAATCAATAATCAAATTAAGGGTTTCTCTTTATGTGTTCAATAACATAAAGACTCTCAAGGAAATTATGATTAAGCCATAAGAGTGGAAAAATCATAAAGGTACTTAATTAGATTCTTTAATTTAGTTAATCTCTAATCATGAATCAATTGAATTAGGGATTTTAGGAGCATTGCAATTTTATTTTCTCTCATGTTCATATCATTTGTGGCTCATGATTAAATGATTAATTAAATTAAAGAAGCATAGGAAAGGGTAACTAAGTGATTTGATTAATGATCCAATTTAATTAATGCATAAAATCCACCAAATTACATTTCCTTAAATCAATTATGACTAGGAATGTGATTAAAATAGCAAATAATATCTCCTCTTTAAGTTTAATCCAAAATTAAAATTAATAAGAAGTTTTGATTTTCCTTAAGTAATTTTATTTAATGTGATTTTTCTTAGGAATTAATTTAGTTGAATGAATCACATGTTTATGTTTGGGTTATTCCTCTCCAATCACTTTAAATGTTGTATGTTATGTGGTTTCATGCATTCATCTTTTCAAATCTAAATGAATCAAATACAATTTATTTATGTAAGCTTGCATGTGTTGGCTTAACTTAATTATATGTGTGGCTATTATCACTATTAAATTCGAATATATTTTTACCAAAGTTTATAAGTGGATAGCAATATTTGGAGTGGTGATAGTAATAAATATATACATAGGAGTTGCATGTCCTTATAATATGTAGTATGTGGATGTAAAGCTGCGTTCCTCTATTCATGTATATGAATTTATATAGGTTTGAATGGTAATAGGTATATAGTCTGGACATCCCAAGAAAATGATGCTTTAAGTAGCCCCGATGAGGTCATTTGATTATCTCATCTCCCTGGTTAACAAAGGCATGTACCCATTTAATTTCATTCTTATGTGTTTTGGTATCAGAATTTGGATAGAGCTTTAATTCATATAGATAATTAAGTCAACCAATGAAAGAAAATACAATTTTTGCATGGTTTTCCTTCTTCAAAATTGAATATACATTAATGTGTATTTAAGATAACAAGTATATAGTTTGTACATCTCAAAAATACTAGGCTTTAAGTAGCACCAAGGAGGTCATTTGATTATCTCACTTCCCTAGTTTAAACAATGGCACATACTTGCTTACATCTTTTATACATGTGTATGTGATTAAAGAATGAAATCCATTTCTCTTTTTCTATCAAAAATACATGCATTCATAATTTCCTAAATCACTAAATATGTAGTATGTGGATGTAAAGCTTTCTTCCTTTATTCATGTATATGCATTTACATAAGTTTGAATGTTAATAAGTATATAGTCTGTAAATCCCAAGAATACGAGGTTTTAAGTAACCCCAAGGAGGTCATTTGATTATCTCACTTCCCTAGTTAACAAAGGCATGCACTTATTTGAATTCATTACTATTTATTTCAATTTGATAGAGCTTTAATTTATAAGCATGAATAATTCAATTAAATAGAATATAAATTCTAGCTATGTCCTTTCATCCATCATTTAAGCATGCCAAAATATATGTTGTATGTATAGGTATGTTAAGGATTAAATCATATGCATGTAAGAAATGATGGGAAGAAATGGTTTAATATGTGCTATGTGGTAGTAATCCAACTATATTAACCTTAAGATGCCTTTCATATTAGATGGGATCATTTAGAGTTAACCTAAACTTAAAATTAATAAAATCTTTAATAAGCCATTCACTAAAGAGAACTAAATCAAATTAATGTGCTTTAGAAAGTAGCTTAAGGTAGGGATGAAGGAGGTTAATCTTCTTTCCTCTCTTTATAACACTTAGATGCTAAGTGTAAATCAAATGAAATGAATCAAAACATAAGTTAAAAGTCATAAATCAACTAAACAACTTTAAATGAAATCAACCTTATTGGTTAAATTAAATAATTTCTAAAACTTAAACAAATGACAACTCTAATGCTTAGTAAGACATGCTACTCAAAGCCTTAGTACACATATTTGAACTAAGTTGCTACATTTAGCTCTAAGTTAGGGCAGTGTATATTTTATTTTGTGATGTAATATTTTAGACTAGATGTTACGGTGCATATTTCATAGACTGGATGTTAGGCTCCTATTAGCCTTATCATATTTTTCACAGGGGGTCATGCTTAAGGGGCTGCTCAGAAAATAAGTATAAATATTCTGTTTGCAGGTTGCTTATATCCCTAAGCATAATCCAAGTTAGGACAGGAGGGCTTGGTTACTTATATGCAGGGTGCTAAGTCCAAATCATACCATATAACTGCTTGGGATTGTATGTATGTTTAGCTAACTTCTATTTTGTAGATATAATTAGATTTATTTTTTTGTGAAATGTAATTTTATAATATGAATTAAGATTAGTGCTATGAGAGACTAGGATGAGTAGTGGCTAGAAGGCTTTATCTTGGGGTGCCCTGTGATGCCTATGAAGCAAATACAACCAAATCAATAGAGGAGCACAATCAAATCAAAATGAAAGAGAAGGAGGATATGAAGAAATGAAGAATGAAGACCCTCTTAGCATGTATTCATTCTAATTGTAAAATTATTCTTTCATATTCCAAGTTGTATATGGGTACAGCTCGACTACCCATCTTTTTTCTTTTCAGGGGTGTATCACGGTACCTGATCGCACCGGCCTCTTATTATTTTAAGATAGTTCATAAAAATGATTATTGTTATGTTTAGCTTGCGCATTAGGATTGCATCTTTTTCATAGTTTCTTTATGGTTGATGTTTTAATGTGTGGCTCGGATGCGATAGGCTCTTAAGAAAAAAAATTAATTTTTCTACCCCCACTAACAACTTATAATTAAATTTTAAATAACTCATAATCTCATCATAAAGCTTATGTTATAATCAAGATAATTAAAAGATTCAGCAACCCCTTAGCTGTATGTTGTATGTTTCACATCATACATATCATATTGAATCACTTGCAAAATGAGGGCCTCTATTCTTACGTTATAGGAATCACTTGACCTATTAAAGCAACCCCTCATGATGAAGCTTCACCCTCTTTCTCTCTTGATTAGGCTAATAATCAATTTTCTTCATGTATTTAGACATAAATATCTCAAAGTCTTTGTCTAAAATACTGTGTTCAAATGAAAAAAAATTATAAAGATTTGCACTTTTTTTAGACTAAGTCATGTACTCATACCACTCTTGCTCTAGTCTCTTAGGGAGTGGGTTTAAGACTTTAGTTTCTTTCAAATTAAATAACAAGCCTAGCCATCTTGTAATTTCATAAGACCGAATTACATGATTTTGAATTATAAAAGGTGTTAGCTGGCATCCACTCGAACCAGTTGTAAGTCCAGAAGAGTTGGACTGGTCTATCTTCTCTTATAGAATAAATCCTTATGCCCCCCTTTTGCTTAGATTTAGGCCGTGTTTTAGTTTGTCCTAAAGCTCCTTAGATTTAGGATCTAAGGTTGCTTATTTTCTTTGGGCTATGAGCATAAATTCTCACCTCTTAGGCATTTTCACAATCTTGTGTTGATGGATTATAAGCCCTAGCAATCTAATAAAATTTCAACTCAAACAAATAAATCCTCTCACTTTCAAACACACAAAGCCTCACCATAGGATAGGTTGGAGTGTTCACTAAGCTTCCTAGTGTTATGAACACTTCCTGCTCATTTTTCTTTGGATTCCAAAATAAGTCTTTCCAATTGAGCTATTCCTAATTGATTTTCTAAAATAACCTATTCTTTGATAGTCTAACCTTGAAATCTTTGGATACAATAATTGCCTACTTTAATCTAGAATATTCTTAAAAAATCTCATTTTTTAGGATGTAAGTAACTACGGAGGCTTGCCTCCATAGGGAATTAAAGAACTCGACACAAAATAAACCCTTCTTTCCTTTTTAAGTAAAGTAGGAGAAGAATCTTTAGTATATACGAAGACCCATCATGCCTTAGGAGTCTTTATTAGATGATTAGGTCCATTATAGGGTGATGTCTCTTTTGAGATAGTACATCATATCTTAATATCGTACCCGATCACTTCAATAAGTATCCCATACGATCTGCGTGGTGTCCACCCTATATCCAAAAATAAACACCATAATAAGTAAATAAAATTAAATTATTTAATATATATATATTTTCCACTTTGATTTTTTTTCAGATGAAATAATTAAAATTAAGGGTGTTTGTTAAAGATTTAAGACTATAATTTTTTTGCCTCATATTTATGTCTCAAAATATCAAGAACTTATTTGATTATTATCAATAATATGAGAGATTATTTAAAAGTGAAAAGTTCCTGATCAGACTTTGCTAGTCAATTTTTATAGAAGTAGTCTAAGGCCACTCTTATTTATTTTATGATGGTAATAGTGGAATAACTAAATTTGTATTTTGTTGGCTTGAATTTGATTACCCTTTTGCCTTAAAGGTTGAAAGTATTTTTAATTGGATTTTATTGATTGTGTAGGGAATAATAATCAACTAAAGTTTAATCATACTAGTTTTGACTCAAAAACCCTTTTATTTTTTGGTATTCAAGAATTGTTGGATCTAAAACCTAAAAAGCATAACTTATAATATACACATGTTCATTATCTATGCTTGTCATTTCTTTGGTCAATTTGATTGGAGAGTCTGCTTTGCTATTTTGAGCTCAAACTTCTTAAGGTATAGTGAAATAAAATAAATATTTTGAGCTCAGGGATCATTTTGAAGCGCTGTCTTTGAAGCCCCGAGTCACTGCATTAACTTTATAAATCTATTTCTGGCACTTAAAACACCTACTTTGTCAAATTTAAAGTTTAAATCATCTATACTTAGTGCTAAGGCTCCGCATATTGGACACCACAATGCTAACCTCTCGGGTTATGACCTAAAATTTTTTTATCTTTCAATGCCACGTTTTTAACCGCCAGTGTCGTCTTCTCATGCAATAAACCAAAATTTCTAACTTATAGCATCGCAAACTTGTCTTCTTAAAGTAATAAGACAAAATCTCTATCTTATAGCACCACAGTGCTACATATATAGTGTCACAATGCTACCTCTTCGAGTTATTAAAATCAACATCCCTTATCCTGTCATGCCACAATGCTAGCCTTCCAGTGCCTAGATGCTATTCTCCCAATACCAATTTTGGGTTATAAATTATTATAATTCAACCTTAATTTTAACTCCTGGAGTAGTCAAACAATAATAAATTTGATAAATAAAAATTGTGTCCCACATAGGCCCCGATATAGTGACAATTGCTTAAATTTAGTGTTTAAGGATGCTTCGCATGGTAACATAAAATAAATTTGAATTGTCTGTATGTGCTCGGACTAAGAGATCTAAGATATAATCCTAATATCTGAATAGGCTGCATAGGTTGAATTTTAGAATAAAATTAAAATGCAAAAATCAATCTTACAATATTAGAAAAAAAATTTCTAAATTATAAAATTACCTGGTTTAATTTCCCAGTTGGGTCCTTATGACTATGTTCGGGTCAACAAAACCTAATAATACCTAGATGATGGTTATGTTGATTGTAGAGCTCAATGGGAGGGGACATTTTTAAATTAAATGAAGTTCTTTATTATAAAATAACTTAAAGCAAATAATCCATCTATCCATTCATCTGTAAATGTTTATTAGAGGTGATAAATTAAGAAAACTCTAACTCACAAAAAAGTTAAATGTCAAATTAAATGCATCTTTATTTTCATACTCAAATAATCTCATGCTAGTAAGGATGTGTCTATGTCCTCTGTCCATATAATTTTTCTGCCAAATGACACCACATAAAATGTGGTTATGAATAGAACCCTCTGACTAAGTGACTTGGCCCCTAAATGGCTGCACTATATTACGACAATAGCAGTAGCCTGTATGCTCCCCTATGGCTTTTGTCCTTGAGCTATGGAATGTATTTGATTGGTAAAAGAGCCTTCTATTAGCTAAGATTAACTTAAATTTGTCCCCTTAGACAAACTCTACTCTAAGTCTATAAGGGCACTTTGAACAATGCAACCCATGATTACTGACAAGGATTCTTCAGTCAAGTTGGGTTTACTATCTCCTCTGACTAAGTAGACTAAAGACCATGACAGCTTAGGATGTTAGAACCATCAAATCTTGATTGGATGTGCCATCATTCCCCATAATATATACTTTAAGTTAAATGATAACTCCACTCACTACTATTATATGTTATGCATTAAAGATCTATTCATTCATCATGCGAACACCCTATATCATGGCATTCCAAAGGGATGTAAGCTTAATCTCATTCGCATACAAACACCCTATACCATAACATTCTAAAGGATGTAAGCCAGTCTCATTTATTCACCATGTGAACACCCTATACCATAACATTCCAAAGGGATGTAATCCCAGTCTTATTCATTTTCCATGCGAACATCCTATTAATCTATCTATTTGCCACATGAACATCTTATAAATCTATTTGATTTCCATGCGAACACCCTATATCCCATCATTCCAAAGGAATGTAAGTACAATCTATCTAGTCACTATCTGAACACCCCTATATTTTGGTTTCTATTATCCAACCTACCTACTTGTTCACAATGCGAACAACTTTATATTCTTGCTTTCATATGAATATTAACCTAGTCCATGACTCGTTTGCCATGCAAACACCCATATACTATAACAATCTACATTAAAAATCTAAAATATTCGGGATATATGAGAAGAGGGAATCCTTTCCTGCTAATCAGATCCTTTGGATATTATAGTTAATAGCCATCTGATATTGGTAAACTAAAATAATGTAGTCACAAAAAGACAGAACCATGGGATGTTGATTGAGACTACCTTTCTTTTTGCTTTAAATAGTTATCTACACCACACCACTAGACACCATCACATATTAGAGGTATTTTTATTTCTAAACTTAATCAAGAGTGCTCTCTTACTACAATAAGAGAGATAATTAACTATGGATGCTTGTATCCATAAGAAGTGGAACCTAGATTTAAATAAACCTTAAAATATTGTTAGGGGAAATCTAGTTGAATATATATATCAATATATCTCACAAAGATTGTACTCCTTACACATCCTAATAAAAATTGTGGAGGGTTCCCAAAGGCATATTTCTAAGCAATCAAATTTTTGGCGAATCCGCTATTGATTGCTCCTCTCTCCATCTCTGGTTGATAAAATATTAAAATATACAGTGTCATCATAAACATAAATATCATGTCATATTCATTTTTAAAAGTCTAGGTTACTAAAACCTAGTATAACCTAACTTTAGATCTATGCCAAAGTGTGAAACATTACAAACTTAATGAATATGATGACTGTTAAGCTAGGAGAGAGGCCAACTGTTAAGCTAGGAGAGTGGTCAATTGTTAGATTCCGTTAGGCCAAAATCAATACTAGTTCTGCTAAAGCTACTCTCTAATTTAGAACGATCCTTGAGGTTGTCCAGTTTCTACTAATTGGGATTATAACTGAGCCTATCATTAAGGGCATTGGAATGTCAAAGGCATTCAACAAAGGAAGAAGGCTGAATGTGATCATTCCTAACAAGGCTAAGCCTAAAGCCTTAACCTCAAAGAGCGGTTATACTTTTGATAGGTTGTCAAAGGTAATTAAGACAAAGCCTACTAAAGATAAGATAATTGTTAAGCCTACACTAAAGTCAATCATCGTCAATCCACTTAGCAGTGCATCATAGAAGCCTATTATCTTGCAATGCACTATTTTACTCCAAGAAAGCATGATCATGAAGTATCCTTCCCAGGCACTAAAATGCCCAAGAGAGCTAGTAGAAAGTATAATGCTAATCATAAAGTTGTCGGATTGCTTGTTTATCTTAAATAACAGTAGTATGAGCCCATGGTGGAGGCAAATATACCCACCAAAAATAATTTTGAACTACTCAGATGGGTTAAAAGATATAGCACTGATAAAACTATAAATAAGTCCTTCTAGTATAAACACATGCAGGTTATCTCACACAAATAGTCAGAAAGAAGGAGACTATCTCATCCAAAATCTATAAAGTTCTGAAGGTTGTCAAAAACAAAAACCTATAAAGAAGAATGAAGAAGTTGGTGAGTCAATTCGACAACCCAATAAATTTCTACTCTAAAGAAGGTAGGAATATTGAAAAATATTATGTTTGCTTTGAGCAAAACTTCGAACCTAAGAGTTTAATACTTGGTGAACACCGACAATGAGCCCTTAAGTATAAAAATACTAAGTGGCTAGTGTTGGAAGGTCCCTACTATTACCACAAAAGAAGCAATACCAGGCATTGATCTCTTAATTCATTCGGTGAACACCAAGGTGTGACATCTAACATGCATTCCCAAAGATCCACCACTTGAAGGCCCTGGTTAATATTGATACCCAAAGAATCCTAAATCATCAAGTATGAGATGACTCAATATGAACTAGTTCAACCAAATGATAAAAGAATTGAATCACCCTTCATCAACTAGAAACACCGGTCTAAAAAAGTCAACCAGTGGATGATGGTACAGATAATCAACTCTTCTAGAAAGATGAGGATTTCCCAATCAATGAAGAGCAATAAATTTTTGACTTCCAAAATAATAAAGATATTGATCTTATAGAAGTCAAAGTTGTTCACATGGTTGAAACATAGTTATGAAATATAAATATGGTACCCGAACAACAAAATAAAGAAGAACATTTGGAGAACCCAAATTATCAAGAACCTAGAAGTGAAGCTAAAGTAGAAGTTGAAGTAATTGAAGAATTATCTGATGTTGTAATAAGGTTATAATGATGAATGGGTTTTCAACTCAAAAGAAGATACCAAGAAATCAGCCAATTCAATAATCATCATAATAAAATAAATGGGATTATGAAGGAGCTATTTGGTCAACTTAACCTCACAACAATTACAATACAACAAATACCTCTATGGAATCCTCCAGAGATGATCAATCCAACAGCTGAAAGTAGGGGCATGTAAAATGCTTCATCCAACTTGTTAATAGCTTCGACACAAAGGCAAGAACCTCCAAAAGAAGTTACATTAAATGCTCATAAATAAGTTGAAATTATTACCAAGTCCTAAGTAGAAGATCTCATCAACCAAATGGTCAAAGCCGTCATTGCTTGAAAGACTACTGAACAGCTAGATGGAAAGGCCGACTATACACAGATGAATATGACCAAGTACAATATTCTAAAGGGTACATTATGCTAAAATTTAACACCTTTCAAGCACAGAAAATCCACAGCGGTACTTGGCCCAGTTCAAAGCATCTTGTAGAAATACTAGATAGAATAATGCCTTACTACTATTATAATTTATTAGCAGTCTTACCAATATAACTTTTGAATGTTATGATGAGTTACCAAGGGATTAGTAAAAACCTTCAGAGAGTTGAAAACACTCTTCATCATCAAAATATTTATAGGAGCAACCAAGAAAGTAATAATGACAAATCTCATTTTGAAAAAGAGAAGAAAAGATGAGAATGTTATCAAATATATCATGAGATGGAGAAATCAAAGCATGAAATGTGATCAGTTGGACACCAAGTAGATTTTAGGAGGTACTTATTGAAATTATCGAGTACAACATCAATGAATGATATACTTCCATATGAGGTAGAGATATCATTCTACAATGGACTTAATCACTTAATAAGGACTCTTAAAGCTGATGGGTCTACATATACTAGAGACTTTTCCCTTACTTCATATGGATGAAGTAAATTAGGGTTTATTTTAAGTTAGGGTCTTAAATTCTCAATATGAGCAAGCCTTTATAGTTAATTACATCTTAGGAAGTGTGAATATCCTAAGAATACTCTCGATTAAAGTGATTGGCTAGCATCTTTATGGATTTCAAAGCTTGATATTAAAGGAATGATTTTTTTGGAATGTAAATGGATTTCAAAAGTTGACCCTAATCCTAATTTATTCCAAAATTATATTTTTTATGAAATGAAAATCCAACTACACATGCAAAATAGAAGTCAGCTTAACACACATACACACCAAGTAGTTATATTTCACATATTTTGACTTAGCACCCCGCCTTAGGAAACTAAGCCCACCTGTCCTAATGCATTATGCTTAGAGATTTAAGCAACACTTGTAAGTGAAGGAATTTATAATTTATTATTATTATTATATTAGTCCCTTAAGTGCAATCCCCTATAGAAAGCTTATTTAGTTTAATAAATAATGCCCTACATCCAGACAAACGCACAAACAATTCTAATATCCAGTCAAAAATATTGCATCACAAAATAAAAAAATCAATACACCACAATAAAACATTGATCGAACTTAAGTTTGAGATCAATGGCCTAATACTCTAGTGTGTGTAAAAATTAAGCTTGTGTGGCAAGTCTATACTAGGCTTTCTTAAGTTTTAGTTTTAATTTTATTTTAAAATTTGTTTAATTTATCATTGGGTAGTTTCACATTAAATGATTTAACTGATTTATGATTTAATTCTAATTTTTAGTTTATTTTATTAATAAAATTCAATTTAGATTTTAAAGAATCAAGAATAAAAGGAATTTTATGCTAGATAGAACTCATCCTACTTGATATCCTAATCTTAGTAGAATGAGACCCTCACCCTAAGGTGAAAATTCTTTCAAACTAAGAATTTGTATATCTTAATTAACCCATCTGAGTTTATTCAAATGATTTAGTTGAATCATGTTTTATTTGATTAACATTTGTTTGACTTAGTTTAAATTTCAAAGTTTGAGTTTATTTATTTTCATGTTCTCTAATCATTAATTTTGATTTTGAAATTATTGGATTTTAGTTAGATTTAATTTAATCTTAATAATTCATCTAGTGCTTGATTCCTTTCTTCGAATGAATATTTAATTCCTTCTTGCAAGCTTCACTCTAAAGATTTAGTTTTATATGATTTGTCTTGGTTAAATGATTTTATCCATTCGGTTAGGTTGGTTAAAATTGGTTATTATGTTTTAATTCGATTAACTTGCAATTTGACTGAAGCTTAATGTAATCTTTAATAGTTTGACTATTTGTTAGGATTATTAATTTAATTTATATGTTGATTACTAAAGCTTGATGATCATTTTCTTAGTTTGATCCCTATTTAGTTTATTTTATTAATTTAATTTATTTAGTTCACTTAATTTGTGTATGTTTTATATTAGTTAACCTACTTTGATATTGTTTAAATTTGATAGTAATTGAATGTGATTTAATGACTTAGAGTTTATGCTTAATTTTATACTTATTTGATTTGTTTGAGGTTTATTTGTTTATTGGTTTAATTAGATTAAGTTGATTACAAATTTACTTTGATTTTAATTAAATTTGTTTATTTTAATTTTTGGTTTATTTTATTATTAAAATCAAATTTATGTTTTAATGAATGAAGAACAAAAGGAATTTTATGCTAAACAAAACTCATCCTACTTGATATCATGATCTTGGTAAAATGAGACCCTCACCCTAATGTGATAATTCATTCAAACTGAGAATTTGTATTTCTTAATTAACCCATATGAGTTTATCCAAATGATTTAGTTGAATCATGTTTGATTTGATTAAATATTTAATGAATATCTATAAGCATGCGTTCAATTTAAGTTAAGCTTGATTTAGGGGTTATTTTAATGACTTATTTAGTTTAGTTTAATTTAATTGAATGATTGACTAATTTATTTTTAAATTTCATTATCAAGTTGATTAAGGGTTTACCATGATTAAAAGTTGATGGATTAACTATGTCTAATCTGATTGAATGATTAATTCAATCAATATTTGATTATGGATTAGTCAAATTTTAACTTTATGGGGGTTCAATTAAAAGTAATGCTTAATTTGTTTAACTAACATTGAATTAAAAATTAATTAAACTTAGCCTTTTTAGATGATTGATTTGATTGGAAACTTGATTTAATGAATTTTGATTTATTTAACGATCAACTAAATCAATCTTAATTAAGTGTATATTTTAGTAACTTAATTGAGTGGTTATAAGATTGAAGTTCGCTAGATTTAATATTGATTAATTAGGATTTGACTTAATTGACTAATTTAGTTTAATGAATGTTAGATGGTTAATAAAGGTAAATTTAATTTTTGATTATTTTAGTTTAAGGTTTAATGATTAATGGTTAAGATTTAAAGCTTAGAAAAAAATATAATTATGGGTTAATTTACACTTTCTTTTTTTTTAGGATTTGGTTTAGTTTAGGTTAAATAGTTGTTAAAACTGTTAATTTGGTTTTACATGATTAGACAAATGGTATGATTAACGATTTGATGGCTTAGGTTTACTTGGCTAACATTAATTTGAGAATTAATTGAAACTTAAAGGAGCTCCATATGGTTAACTTAATCAAATTTAAGTTTGTAATTAATTAAGTTTAGGTTTAATTTGATTTAAATTAAAGACTATTTGATATTTATTTGATTTAATTTAGGATTCCATTAATGTGGGTTTAGATATTATTTATTTCTAATTGTATCTTAATATGTTATTTATTAAATTTTTACTTTAATGAATCAAACCATTATTGATTTTGATAATTTATCAAATCTTACATGAGTAATTTTGGATTTGCATGGTTTTAAAGTATAAAATTATTTATTATGGTTTTCTATTGTTAATTGGAATAGTTTGGGTTGATTCCATTAATTTTTTTCTAATTTCTATAATGTTTTTGACTTGTTTTTGACCTGGAACTTGAAAATCTAAAAGACTTTGATCTAGGGATCATTTTTCTTTGAAAATTTTATGATAAGTGGGTTTTCTTACCAATTTCATCTCACCAAAGTTTCATCTTGATCAAAGATATATTTTTGGGTTAATTAAGATTATAATGGTTTCATGAAAACTCAAATTAAGCCAAACACATTAGGAACTATTTGGGGCTTTTAATTTTCTTAGGTTTTGCTCTGAAAGACGAATCTAGAGAGTTTATTCAGAATTTTTGGAGTTTAAGTTGATTTATTATAATTTCTTAAAATTTTAAGTAAATTAATTTATTTATTTAATTTAATTAATCCCCCAATTAAGTCATTTTGAAGTTAAATGAGTTTCAAGGGATTCTAATATTTTTAAAAGGTTCGCTGGGCTCATTTATAATGGTTTGAGTTATTTTGATCATTTTTCCTTAATTTTCTTTAATTTTAATTAATTATTTCTCAAAAATAGGTCTTTGAATTTTGAAATTTAATAGCATTTAGTATACTCATCATTTGGATTTAAATTTTATATGGTATGTGTGTTTTAGTCCTAATTTCATTTCCTAAAGTTGTATATCAATTTAATTTTATTTTAAAATTAACTAGAGAAATTCAACTTTCATTCAAACCTAAATTAATCTTAAAATATCTATTAAAAGTTATGTTTTTGGGGTTCAATGGATTCCTCTTAAAAGATGAATCCAACAAGCTCTTAGTTGTAATTTTTCATTAAGTTCTTTTTTTTTTTACTTTTTTTTTATTTTTTAAAGTTTAAGGTGATTTTAAGTATTTTTTTTAAATTTAGAAAGTACCCTAATTTCTTACCTAACCTCGTTAGCATTGTTTAGGCCGCCATTTGCATGAGTCACATCCTAATTGGGCCATGCAGGCACTGAATCAACATTTCGGCAGAAAAATTGACTTTGATCTGGCAGATCTGGACTGTCTGATCGATCGGATAATCCAGATCAAATTTGTCGATCTAACAGTGGAAATCAAATGGGGTTTGTGTTTTAATTTGGGTTTTCCATCTCATAAATAGGGGTTTGAATAGCTGAGGTGCTTTCTTCCTCCTAGTTGACGGGAGGAAGTTGGGCTGACCGGATTCCCATCTTGAGGAGGCCGTCTAAGCCCCATTTTTCAATGATCTTTACTAGAAAATGGTGGTTTTTGTGTGGGGTGAGCTTCCAAATAATAAAAAGCAAGAGATTTATAAGGGAAATCCCAATAATAAAACAAATTTTCATGCAAAAAAGTGAGTCTATGGGTTTGCTAAGTTTTGAAGAAATTACCTAGCTGGAGCCGACGTTTGATGACTTTTTTTATTATCCAAATATGCTCCTAGGCATGAGATGAAGTTCTGGAATGTGTATGTCCACTAGCCTCCCTATCGATCACCTTCCCCACTAATGGTGGCCACCCTCTCATTGGAATTTGGCTGAAATTTGTTATTTTATGCGTAGAAATGGAGGGGGATGGTGTGATTTAGATTAGAGGAGCTCCAAGAACTATTTTTAGCCAACCAAGTGGGAAAAAGGGCTCTCTTTCCCTCTCTTTTTAATGGTGGCCCAAAATCGCCATTAATGGTGGTTGGGGAGGTGATGGCCAGCTGGGAGGAGACTTAGAGAAGTCAAATTTGATGGTTTATCTACTATAAAGCCTGCTAGATGTTAGCCAAGTAGAGATATGGCTTATGGTTGAGTGGATCTTGAATTTTGGCACCTTGCTAATTAATTCTCCTCTCTTTGATGGAATCCATTGTTGACTTGGAGCTCCAGTCCACATGGGCTAAAGTGTTAGCCACCATGTGATAGATTTGGGGTGAGGTTTGAGTCCACTTAGGTTGGGTTTGGTTGGTTTGAACCTTTCTTGACTCATTTGGCTCAAATGAATCAAGTTAGATTCAATGCATTGATTTAAATCAATTGTGTTTAGATTGGGTTATAATCATATTTGATTCAATACTTGAAATGATTTAGAGCAATTAATTTTGATTGATTTGGAGTTGATTTTGATTTGAATTTATTTCGACCCAAATTGGGTTTAATAAGTCAAGATTGGGTTCATTTAGATCAAACGATCGATATGATACAAATTGAAGTGTGTATAAAATTTAATTAAATTTGATTAAGTTTTAAAGTGATTTGGAGCAATTGATTTTAATTAATTTGAATTTAATTTTGATTTAAGCCCATTTACTTTTTTCCAAATTGCGCTTAATGGGTCAATTTGGGTAAAATGGCCAATTCGATCAAATCAAACTTTAGGAACAGTCAAATTGTGTTAAAATATGATTTTAAAGTGTTTTATAATATTTAATTTGAATTAATTTTTATTTATTTTGAGTTTATTTTCAATTGGGTTTGTTCGAGTTAACTTAAACTAGGTGGCCCAATTAGGCTATTTGAGTCATCATTGGATTCAGATTTATTTAGTTTCATATTTTATCATGTTAATTTGATGAATTTTAACATTTAAAATGACTTAAATTGAACAAATTTTGATTAGTTTGACTTTTGACTTGGTTGGGCCCATAAGGTTAACTCTAAGTCAAATGACCTAGTTGATCACTTTGAATCCCATTTAAATTTATTTTTGGATTTATCTATACTTATACATTGATTCCGTGCCTCTGGTTTAGCTTGATTTGATTTGGTTTTGATTTTATAGGATTTTTTGAATTTAGATAATTTTGAGCTCGAATGGGTTGATTGAGTAGATCGAACTTAATTACCTTAATTTGGGTTCAATCAAATTCAAATTTCAAGTATGTTTGATTCATATTTATGTTGAGTTTTGTTAGAGTTAGATTTTATTCGGATTCACCTAATCCAGTTGGGTTAGATCAGGCCTACTAAATCAGCCTAGGTTTTCTTCTTAATGTGTTGCCTTTCTTAATTAAATTTCAATTCCATTTTTTAGTTTCATTTAATATTATTGTTTTTTTATTTCTGCTTTAGTTGAGGTTGTACAATTAGCTACTAATTACAATATTCTAATTACCTAATTAGGAAGCTCTCAATCTAAGGTTGGAGATTCTAATTACTAATATTAGGGTGGTTGTCAACCTAAATTGAGGTTAACGGAACCTTAGTGCATAGATCAAATCCTAGGTCTAAGAGGAGGGTTGTCAACCTTACTAAAAGTGAGGTCAACAAAAGGACCCCCAATAGGTGTGGTTTAACTAGTAAAGCAAACTACATGTATTGGCATTGATCGAGCAAATCAAATAGATCTATGAGATAAGAAATAGAGGTGTTTAACTATGCTTGAAAGGTAACTGAATTCATGAAAAGTTGCTTTATAGATTCACTAAAAATTAGGGATTTCAGAATACACATCAAAGATGCACAGAGCAAGTCATGACTTCAAAAAGTAATAACTCAAATTCTCCAAAGCTCAATCTTGGAGAAAATAGGGGGAAGTCCCTTAAATGAATGTTTGAAATTTTATTTGGATGTGTCAAATAGATGAGGGAGAGGCTTCCATAGGATTAGTTTAATTTAGTTTAACTTGAAGAACTAAGGAGAAGTTCCCAAGATATTGATTTTGATTTGATTTGATTTAATTTGAAGAATTAGGGATAAGTTCCCTAAAGATTAATTTTGTTTGTTTTGTGAAAGGCTACACTATGAATGGCTGCCAGGTTTGATCCTCAATAAGTATGGTGCCAGTTTACTCTATTCTTGGCTCCATTTGAAATGATGAGATGAAGGTAGTATAAGGATATGATCTCTACTTGACCACATTCAAAATGGTAGAGATAGAATGTTCAACACATCCATGACCTTATTCAAAGTAGTAAATGAAGGACAAAGCATGAATGTCTGCCTGACCTGACTCAAAATAGCAAGATGAGGTAAACCAAGCATCTTTCTCACTTTATTCTAAATGACAAGATGAATGCAAAAAAAAATTAACTTCCACCTAACCATGTTCAAAACAACAGATATGGATTTCTTAACGCATGACTGACTTTATTCAAAATAGCAAGTGAAGAATAAAGCATGGATGTGTGACTGACCCCATTAAAAGTAGCAAGATAAGGATACACAAACATCTACCTGATCTTATTCAAAATAATAAGATTAATGTAAAGAAAGAATCTAACCTCTACTTGGTCATGTTCAAAATGGTAGAGATTGATTGTTCAATGCATGCCTGACCTTATTCAAAATAGCAAGTGAAGAACAAAGCATGAATGTCTGCCTGACCTTATTCAAAATAACAAGACAAAGGAAATAAACTCATAGAGTTGAGAATGACTTAAATTTAGATTTTAAGTTTGCAAGTAGTTTTGAAGTTTTCTTCAAGATCTTGGACCGAGTTGATATAAATACAATCTTGTCATGAAAATACATTTGCATTGATGAAATTTATTTTTAAATGCAGTCATGCATAATACTTCTTTAAATAAATCCAATTGATGGGAAGCATTAGGTGCTCACCTTTATGGTTTATTAATTGATATGATCCCTCTTGGTAGGCCTTTTCTATGATAAAAGGGCCTTCCCACATTGGCTCAAACTTACCTCAACTTGTTGTGAGCTTGAACCATTCATGCTTTATATCGCTCAAGATTTTGATGGGCTTGGAGGTGTCACTCTTCAAGACCTTCAAGCTCTTCCAACCAGAGCCTAGAATTTTGCTCGATTGTGATCTTGTTGCCCACAACAACCCTTAGTGATGGTGACTAAACTTATAATGGAAGAATGATGGGGCACTATAATGCTATGATAGGGAGTGGACTGCGTTAGAGTCTCATACATGATATGATAGGCCTATAATGCTTCAACTAACCACTTGTGCCACTATCTCTTATTATCATCAAGTGTTTTCTTTAATATTTGGATGAGAGTTTATTGAAGGCCTCTGCTAGCCCATTTGCCTTAGGATAATAGATGGTTGAGTATCTCTAATCTATATTATGTCACCTTGCAAAATTATTGATCTTTGTTCTCTTAAATGTAGTCCCATTATCGAATATAATCTAATGGGGCACACCAAAGTTCTAGATGATGTGCCATTTAAAGAGTTGAAGGACTATGATGAGCCTTTCCTTCCTTCAAAGGGATTGCCTCTACCCATTTTGGAAAGTAATCTGTCACTGCTAGATTGAAGCGATGACCCTTGAAAGAAGGAGGATCAATTAGAACCATTATGTTTGTACCCCAACACTCGAATGGCTAGGATACTATCATCGGATGGAGGATATTAGGCAGCTGATGTAGGAATATTCCATGCACCTGACACTAATGACAACGGTGTGCTACATCTATACAATATGTAATTATTATTGGTTAATGGTATACGAATTCTTAATTTAGCTTTCATTTTTGGACATGATTGATGCGCTCCACATAGCCCTAAATGTATATTAGTCACAATTTTTTTGGGCTTCATGTTTGTCCAAAAAATGCAACCACAATCTATAATCAGTATTGGCTAATGGTATCTGAGTTCTTAATTTTTCATGGTTGTCTAAAAAATGTAACCACAATCTATAATCATTATTGGCTAATGGTCTCCGAGTTCTTAATTTTAGCTTTTATTTTTGGACATGATTGATGCGCTCCACACAGCCCTAAATGTATATTAGTCACAATTTTTTGGGCTTCATGTTTGTCTAAAAAATGTAACCACGTATGGTCAAAGGACTGTCGATTCATACTGCTATCAACTAAAGCATAAGAGAGTGCTCTTTTCGTAACTTGATAAGCTTGTGATTTCTATTGAGGTAGTTTGTCTTTGTTCAAATAATCAATAAAAGGTTTTCTCTAATCTAATTCTTTATCATTTTCAGCAACGGCAACCTCCCCTTTAAGAGTATTTTTATTGATGAGTTCAACATCAATAAGAGAAAGGACCCAACAATTGTGTACTTCTACCAATATGTACTCATCATCCGAACATGCCATCTCTTTAGTGAGCTTGGCTAGAGCATCCCCTATGGAAAGTTCTCCTTAAGGGACACTATAAATTATAAGTTCTGGGATTTATGCCAATAACTCCATAATGTACTTGTGGTAGTGATGGAGATTAGGCTTGAGAACTTTATAAGACCCAGTGATTTGGTTGACCACTAATTGTGAATCCCCAAAGATATCAATGTCTTTAATACCTAGTAAAATGGTTAATTCTAGACCAAAAATTAGTGCTACATATTCAAGTTCATTATTTGTACAAGGCACTGATAGATGATACAAGAATCATAACATCCCACGGTATGGGGTTAAGAAGACTATCCCTATTCCTGCTTTGCCTGAAAAGATAGACTATGGTTTAACTCCCTTTTGAGAGAAGGCTACACCATCAAGATATAATTCCCAAAGCTAGCTATCCGCATCCTCAAAACTCATGATTTGCTCATTAGGGAGGTCATCATTTAAAAGAGAATCTATGGGAAAAGAGTGTGCTACTAGAAAATCTGCTAACATTTTCCCTTTCATGGCATGAAGTGGTATGAAGGTGATGTCAAACTATAACAAAATCATGAACCATTGTGCCAACTGTTCGGATAGTGTTAGCCTTGTCATGAAATATTGTAATGAATTTATTCTAAAAATCAGGTTAATTTTATGAGAAAGCATATAGTGCCTCAGCTTTTGGGCGATGAATATAAAGGAGAGATAGTGCTTCTTGATGGGTGGATAATTAGGCGATGACACAACTAGTAGAGTGTGTTCTCTTTCCTTTCATCTTTGGCTTGAGCCAACAAAGCCCCAAGGGAATCACCTAATGATACTATGTACAAAATGAGTGATCTACTCAGGATAGGAGCAGCAAGTACTAGAGGTATCATCAAGTATTGTTTAATGCTCTTGAAAGTAAGTTGGCACTTATCATCCCATTAAAACTTGATGTCTTTTTTATAAGTGCTATATATGGTTGACATCTAGTAGATAGGTTCAATATAAAGTGTCTTAGGTATGCTAACCTTCTTTAAAAATACCTAAGTTGAGTTAGGCTCTTAGGAGGAGGCATATATAATATTATTTTGATTTTCAATGGATCTATCTTGATCCCTCGGTGTCATATGATAAACTCTAGAAACTTTTCTGAGGTTACCCAAAGCACTCTTTAGAGGGTACATTTTTAGTGTAGTAATCATTTAAAGATTACTCTTAAATCATTTAGGTGTTCTTCCTTTTTTTTTGCTTTTGACTACGAGAACATTAACATAACACTCAACCTGGTGATGTATGAGTTCATCAATGATTCTAGTCATGACCCACTGATAGGTAGCACCATCATTCTTAAGGCCAAAAGGCATGAACTTATATCAAAAAATTCTGATCGGAATTCTAAATTAAGTATTCTTCTCATCCTCATGTGCCATCTTAATTTAGTTATAACAAGATGACCTATCCATGAATGAGAAGATCATGAGTGAGGAGGCTATGTACTCCATTAGCTCTAGTATGGGTAACATGCACTCCTCTTTAGGATGTGCTCTATTTAGATCTCTAAAATAATGCATATGCGAATTTAGCCATTTTTCTTTTTAACTATGGTGACACTAGCTAACAAAGTAACATATTTTTTTCTCTCAGATAAAACCAACATCAATCAGTTTATTTACTTTAGAGATGACCTATTGTTTAATATCCAATTGCATACACCTAGGAGCTTGCTTAATAGGAATTACATCAGGCTAAATTGCCAGCTTATGAACCACATCGTTAGGAGTTAATCCAAGCATTTCTTTGTGACTCTAAGCAAAGCAATCCTTAAACTTTGGAAGTAGCCTAACTAAATTATTGGTTTTAGATTCACTCAATAAAGAACTAATGAATGTTGGATGTGGGTCATTATTAGTACCCAAGTTGATTTCCTTCAGCTCATTAATAGTTAAATTTATTCCTTCCTCCAATTCTAGGGGTGCATCCCTAACTTGAAGGTCATCTTGATCACTTGAAGTTTCTAAATTATCTCTTCATATGAATTAGTACTATTTAAAAAAAAAAACTTATTAGGATCTAGGTTGTTGGTGATGACCAAATAAAGGGCAAACTATACCAAATCTTAGCTCTAATTTTGATTGTGCCTTTTTCCATTTTTTTTTCCAAATTTTCTCAAATTATTTTGACTCATGCCTAGACCATACATGTGGTTTCAATCCCTATTTTGCTAAATTTTGATCACAAGGAGAATACCACTTAAAATGTAATTATATTATTTCTTTATAAGATTCATTCCCAAGTTTTGCATCAACTCTTGAACTTGAGGATGATGCTCCTAGGTAAAATATTTGAGGCTTGGAGTTCTCACTCAATTGTGGTATAGCTTTAACTACTAAACCCTAAATAATATCTGAAAAAGTAGGGCTAGAGTTAGAGTACTCATGTACTGGTTGATCCTCTCATATAATGATAATTCAAATACATCATTGCTCTACTTGAGGACCCTTCATCATTGTTGTTTGGCTTTATCGTTAAATCTAATTGAGTCTATAAAAGTGGAGAGGTGGCGGGTGTACTAACTACATAAAAATCATCCTCTGAACTAGATTCTAAGTCTATGTAGATGGTGGGAGAACCTCGAGTTGGTTGTGTAGGATCTTGGGCTAAGTGTGTGTATACTGGTCTTCCTCCTATCATACCTCCCCTAGGCCTACCTCATCCTCATCCTATGGGAGGTCAAAATAACTCACTTACTCATTGGAAAGGAGAAGTGTGAGTGGAAGGTGATGTCAAGCTCAACTTCCTTCCCCAAGTTGTCCTTTTTTTCTTTTCGATATTATTTTTATATATTTTTTCCTTTTTCTTTTTTATTTAATTTAATACTATTTTGTATATCATAAGAGTATACATTTGGTCTCTTGGGTGAGGTAGTAGGCTGCATCATCATTTAACCCAACCTCATGCACTGAGAATGGCTTCAAATCACCATTAATGCAATACTCTAAGCCATTACGCATGAACTTAATACATAGATGGAGTGAGGATGATGCCATATTATTCTGATGTATCCATGGTCTTCATAGCAAAGCATTGAAGGATGTATTTGAATCTATAATATGAAATTTGCCTTAGTCTTCAAATCAACAATCTATAATAATAGTGTGATTTAGCCTAAAGCCCTCTCGCCTTGTTCATTGAATCTTGAAGATCATCTTATCAAAACTAAGCCCAGTGATGTCAATCCTTAAGTAGGCAACAATTCTTAGACTCATGATGCTGACCGATGCACCCGGTAGTTCCTAAGAGCAAATCTTCATCTAAAAGGTAACTCCTGAGATTTATTTAACGTAGCAGGCCTCTCCCTCAACTACAGAGGTAGTGGCCAACTGAGCTAAGCATATCTCAAGATCCAAAAGAGCTTTGATCATAGACACCCTCATCTCTTTGGATAAGACAAATACATCATATATGCTTAGCCTAGCTGGCAACATTTTGAGATGGGATGGGATGTTGTAGTCAACCTTGGCCTGATTATCCATAAACATATCTTATGCTAAAGCATCTTGTAGAAGGTCTATTTATTCACTGAAACTAATGGCTTGTTTTGTTTTATCTTAAGGCTCCATCCTCAGAGGTAGAACTCTGCCACTACGAAGGCTAACTCTTACAATCTATTTTATGAAGGGAGTCCTAATGGTGTCTACCTGGTTGTCAGGGGCACACAAAGCTTCTCCTAATGGATCTTCAGAGTCAGATGAATCTAACTCTATCTCAATAGGGGCTCCCTAGAGTTTTAAGATATGGATGTTACTATCAGAGTCAAAGTCATTATATGTAAATATTTAATTGAAATCAATTTGATTATTGAGATTTAGAGTCTTTATTAAATTGAGATTATAGAAATCATTTTCTTCACAAAGAGATAAGATATAAGCAGATTTCTTCTTTATTAATTTATTTTCCTTTGAAGGAACAAAATAAAAGTCATACAAAGTAAACAATGTGGGTGGCTTCATTCTCCCATCTACAGACACTATGCTCTTAAGAGTAGAGGTTGTAGTAGTGATAGGTGAAGATGCTACTAATGTATCTTGGGTACGTACTAGCTACTTATCGTCAATATTCCTCATCTCCAAGTTAGCCTTCACAACTTGTAGAACTACTAGTGGTGTCAAGGTCTAAGCTAGTTCACGTACACGTAGAAGAAGTTTTATCAGCTTAGAAATAATCTTGTGAGAGGTTGAGATAAAGAAATATTTCAACCTTCTTCAATTGTGTGAGAATCAAATGATTCCCTGTTGACCTCATTTTTAGAGTGAGCTTTCAACTTCTCCATCTTAGACATAGGACTCCTCTAGATATTAAGAGTTCCTTAGTCTTAAGATACTTTTAGTGATTAGGTGAACACTTAACCTGACCCTAGAGACTTAGAAGAGTTAGCCATAAGGAATAGGTCATGCCTTAGGGATGTTTGGAAAACTTACCTACCCTATAGCTTAAACCCCATCCTTTCTTCCTTCTTTCAAGTCAAACTTCAAATCCAATTTAACTTCAAATTCAAATCAACTCCAAATTCAAATCAACTTCAAACTCAAATCAATTTCAAATCAATTCCAACTTAAAAGATTTCCTCATAACCCATTTATATTCTCATTATATTCACAAATATAAATCAAATATAAATTCTAATAACCAAAACTAAATCCAAAACTCAATTCCAACAACAACAACAACAACAACAACAACAACAACAAGCCTTTATCCCACTTAGTGGGGTCGGCTACATGAATCCTTCGTCTCCATTGTGTCCTATTATGTATCAAATTCTCATTTAATTCAAGTATACTTAGGTCATTTTTTATACATCTTAACCAAGTCTTTTTAGGTCTACCTCTACCTTTCTTAACATAAGGAAAATCTAATGCATCTACTCCCCAACCGTCATTAATTTAACGGCTTGTGGCCTAACCATTTAAGTGACTTCTCTCTATCCGCCAGGAGCTACCAACTTTTCCCAAACATACTCATTTGCATTTTATCTCTAAGAGTAAAGCCACTCATCCACTGAGCATCCTCATCTTTGTAACACTTAACTTAGTCTTATGCTTCTTTTTATTGGCCAACATTCTCACCATAAGTTATTGCGTCTTACTACCATCTTATAAAATTTTCTCTTAAGTTTAAGTGGAACTTTTCTATCACAAAGCCTGATGCATTCCTCCACTTCAACCATCCAACTTGAATTCTACTAATAACATCTCCATCTATTTCACCATCATTTTGAACAATAGAACCTAAATATTCAATCGCTTCACTCTTATTAATGACTTGTTCACCTAATGTCACAACACTACCATTAGAACTTCTACAACTAAAATTACACTCCATATATCCAGAACTCAATTCAAAATCAAAAAAATCTTACCTAAGTCAATTTGATTCCATCTTATGGACTTAGCTCAAATCCAATCCAAATAAACTCAAATTCAAATGATTTTCTCATAACCCCATTTATATTCTCATTTATATCCACAAATATAAATGAAATATATATTCAAATAATCAAAATTAAATTAAAACTCAATCCAAATCTAACCTAAATCCAACCATACCCTTTCAAGTCAAATCCTTAAACTTAGCCAAATCATCCTCAAATCAATCCAAGACTTTGGATTTTGTCTTTAAACAATCAATCCTTTAATCACAAACCAAATATAAACCCAAACTTCAATCATTAAGCCAAAATCAAACTAACCCAAATCAAACTCATGTTCATCCTTTGAACTTGAAATTATCAAATGAATCAAAACCCATTTGACTTTAAATCACCTGCAATTGGATTTATATTTCAATCATAAGTCCATATGTGAGTTCAACCAAACTTGAATCAAGCCTTGATCAAGTCAATTGACCCATTTAGGCTCACTTGACCCAAAGTGACCTAAAACACCTTTTTGAACCAAATTCTAATCCTACCCAAATTGGATTGAACTAAACTCATCTAAGCCTCACATTATGAGCAACAATCATCTTGAGATGGTCAATCACCTAAATTGGGCCAAACCAAGTCAAACCTAGCCTTTGACCAAGTCAACATTTGACCCAAATGAAACCTAAGCTAACCAAAATCCACCATTGGCCAAATTGATTGAAACCATTGATCTAAACTAGTTCATGATCAATGACTAAACATGATCATGCCATCATTTGAGCCAAACCTAGCCCAATTGGCCACTTGACCCAAATGGACCAAGTAGACCTAAAAAGTAAAAATATGTCAAATCTTGATCTAACCCAAATTGATTGCAACCAATGGGTCAAATGCATCCTAAATCACTTGTTGAACTTGACCAAAGCCTTAATTGGCCAACTAAACCCAACCTAGCCTAATTGACCATGAACCTAACTTGACCTAAAAGGTCAAATCAAGACAAAATCAAACAAAACTAAAATTGACTCAAACCAAAGCTTGCAAAATATTTCACATGATCAACCAAGCCTAAACCAACCCATGACCTGACCCAATTGGGTCAAATAGGTCAAATTGGTTAACTTGACCCATTTGACCCGAGTGAACTCAAACGAACCAAAATCAAATATAAATCAAATTGAACCAAACCAATACCCATACAAATGATCATTTTTTGACCTAACCATGGTTTTTTAATTTGACCAATTGGTCAACTTGACCCGTTGACCCATTTTGA
Source organism: Cymbidium sinense (assembly GCA_021442155.1). Taxonomy (NCBI): domain Eukaryota; kingdom Viridiplantae; phylum Streptophyta; class Magnoliopsida; order Asparagales; family Orchidaceae; genus Cymbidium; species Cymbidium sinense. The sequence continues at coordinate 115,872,866 of CM038219.1, read as the reverse complement.
CCTAAATGGGTCAACATGAGCCAAATCATATCAAATAAACTCAAATTCATTGAAAATTGGCACAACCCATTTTTCAATCATTCTAAATATGCCCAAATCAAAATTAAAGCTAAATAACCATTTTACCCTTAGGTCAAAGGCCAAACTATGATTAAATCCACTCGAAATTTGATCATATTCTAACTCAAGATCACTTGGCATCCTCCTAGTGGACCATTTGGACACTAAGGAGGATGGTGCACATGACCCAATGGGTTTAGGTCAGCCAAACCTAATCCAAAGCCAAAAATGACCACTCCACTCAAATTTCTCCACATGGATCACCTCTCACTCTCATTTTTAGCACAAGTGCACCTCCACACTCCCACTCCTCTGCCAAAACTAAACCATATGGCACTCCTAACAACCTAAACAACCCATTCCATGAGAAATTTGATCAAAATGGAAAAAATGAGCTTCATCCAATTCAAGTAGGGAGATATACTCTCCTCATTCCACTCAATTCCACTTCACACTTGATTGAGCTCAGGAGATCAAAGGCAAGCTTCTCCAAGCTTCCAAGCATTCTAGCTCATTCCATTTCTCTCTTTTTTTCTTGCCAAAATAGGGAGGTGAGAATTTCCACTCAATTCTCAACAAGTCAATTCCTCTTGCAAGCATCAGGCATCAAGTACAAAGCCAAAGCTCAAGCATAGGAAGGGAGTTAGAGAAAAGCCATTGAAGCAAGCTTTGGTCAATTGGATCCATTAAATTGAACCTTCAAACCTTCAAGGGGGTCTCCACTGATGAAGCTACCTCAACATTGGAAGCACTGATAGCCTCCAGGTATGTAAAATCAGCTTAAGTGAAAATTTTGGTCTTTGTAAGGAGTGTAATCCCATTGAATTTCCATCATTAGATACGTTTCTCCTTGCTTCTTGATGGTGTGTGTTGAATCCTAGTCCAATTTGAGCTCTAGTGAGCTCGGATCAAGCCATGGAGGATGGACGGTCTCCGTCTCCCCAGTGAGGCGAGATGAATCATGGACCATCCATCGCATGTTTTGGATGGATGATCTGATTAAATGCTAGATCAATTAATAGTTTCCTTTAGAGCGGGTTTTATCATCATTGATCCTTGATCCCGGATATGGCCCCGAGAAAGCGTAGCCTCCCGCGTAGAAAGTGCATGTTGCGGTCAAATGGCACGGCGAGATTAGTTATATAATTAGGTTATTTAATATTATTAATCACTAGAAACTTCAAAAAATTTATAAGTAAATGTAGAAAAATCAAAAAAAAAAATGCAAAAACTTCATTTTAAAGATAATTCAAAGGGAATAATATAAAATTATTTTAATTGATTTTGAATTTTCTAATTTTGGTTTTATTTAAATGTAATTAATATTAATTACTCCTTATTTCATTAATTAATTCCAAACTCTTAGGGTTAATTAGTGGGATGACTCTACCTCCCTAATTTTCTTGGAATTTATTAATGAGTTAATTAGGAAATTGCTTATTTCATCTAATCACTCTTAATAATTAAAATGATTAATTAAACATGGTGATAATTCATTAATTAAATAATCATCTTAATAGTAGATAATTATGGAATGAGATTGATGTTTTTTCAAATCTTTCCTAAAGTTTCTTCATTTAATGAAACAATTAGTTTAATGATTAATGATTTGATCATTTCATTAGCTTAATTAACCAAACTCAAAACCAAAAAAAATAATCTAAACTTAATCTAATCCCAATCTTGGGTAGATCCTTAGGTGTTCAAAAGGTAAGCTTAAAATCAAATCAACCCACATGTGTGGGAAGGTTATGAAAGTACTTAATTAAACCTTTAGCTTAATTAATTAATAATTGTGAGCCAATTGCATTAGGCCCCTTTCTTTCTTAGTTTATTGTGATTTAAATTTCCATGTGGTTGCATATCATATGTTGGCTCATAATTGTTTGGTTAATTATGTTAAAGTGGTATGTAGGGTAATTAATGGACTTAATTACACCTTAACCTAAACAAATATAAAATCAATCTAATTATCTAAAATTAAACTAAATTTCACACATGGGAAATGGGTTAGGACCAAAACTCTTTTCCTAAATCAAATCAAATCAAAATAAAATAAAATCTCTTTAAATAATTTTGATTCACTTTAAATGATCTTATTTCATAGGATTGTCTTTAGGAATTAATTAGGGTGAATGAAATCATATGCTTACATCACTTTATTCTCTTTCCAAGCATGTTAAATGTTGTTTTCCATGTGAATCATTCATTCTCTTTTGAAAAAAATCAAATGAAATGTTTCCTTTATGTCAAATTGCATGTTTTGGCTAAAGTAAGAATATGAATGACTATTATCACTAAATCAAAAAAATTATTTTCAAAATCTATAAATCAATCATAAATGAAAATTATGCTACTTATAAATACTTATAAGCTTGCATGTGATTATAGCATAAAATGTGTTATGTGATTTTCTTCTCTTTTCTTAACATTTTGAATAGATTTGCAAAGTGTATAGTTCATTTGAAAAGAACATAACACTTGCTTAAATCCATTCCTATCCACTCTATGTTATGACTTAAGAAGGATCTTCACATTTACATGTAAATTGCATAACCAAATCAAACAAAAAAATCTTTTGCATGACTCTTCTTCCATTCATTTCTTTTGTACATACATGTATTTAAGAAAAGTGGTATATTAGTCATCCAGGGGTTGTGAGGCTTTAAGTAGCCTAAGAAGGTCTTGTATACCCAGTGTAGAAAATAATGGTGTACTCACTTATGTCTTTCATACATGTAAATGTGCATTTGATTAATGGATAAAAGAGTCCCTCTTTTCTACTTAACATCATGCATTCATAAGAACATCCAAATTTTCTTAAACATCTCTTAGCATTCATCATTAAGTGTGCTAAATTTGCATTTATGTATATGCTTAGGATTATTCATATGCATGGTATACATGTTGGAAAGAAATGGTTGTGTGTTATGTGATAGTAATTCACTAATTAATCTAAAATGCTTTCTTATTGAATAGGTTTATTTAGAAAATCTAAACTTAGGATTAATTAAAACACATAATAAAACATTCACTAAAGAAAAATCATTAATGAATCTACCTTAGAAATTACTTAAGGTAGGGATGAAAGAAGTTCTCTTCTCTTTTCTCTCTTTACAACACATTTAGTAATTAAGTATAGGTTCATTCAAACCAAATCAAATCATCAAATAAAATTCAAATCAACTAAATCACTTAAATGAAACCACCCTCTAAGTTGAATCCTTTCACACTTAGAAAACTTCAACCTTAAAGCCTAGCTAAGGCATACCACACAAGCCTTAAATGGCACACACATTAGGCTAAGTCGCCATTTCTAGTCTTATGTTAGGACGGTGCATGGTTTGATGCCTGATTTTATTTTTGTGATGTAATATTTTAGTCTGAATGTTAGGATGTATGTATGCTGAATGGTAAGGATGATCTTAGTCTAATCATTATGTCTTCTATAGGATTGTGCTTAAGGGCATATAAAAAATATAAAATGCTTTTGTTATGCATGTTGCTTATACCCCTAAGCATAATCCAAAATAGGCCAGGTGGACTTGGTTACCCATGTGTGGGGTGCTAAGTCCAATTTATTCATATACATGCTTGGGATGTGTGGTGTGTTTAGCTAATCTCTATTTTGCAGGTTTAGTTAGATTTACTTTTCCCATTTTTCATGTAATTTTTGCAATTAGGATTTGGAATGAATGTTATGGGGGATTAGGATGAACATTGGTCATAAGACTATGTCTTATGTACCATGTTAAGCCTTTGGAGCAATCACATCCCAACCAACCAAAAGAAGGAAGAAAGAAAGATGGAAAGAAAGAAAGAAATGATAAATGAAGAAAGAATTGAAGAATGATGAAAGAAGAATGAAGAATGAAAACCCCCATAACATGAATTCATTTTTATTGTAATTATTTATTTGTATTCTGGGTTGTATAAGAGTAGAGCTCTACTACTCATATTTTTTTTGGAGTTTGTGGGTGGAGCCCAACCATTAAGGCCTTTTATCCTTTAGCACTAGCTTTATAAAATTATTTGATGTTTGTTTAGCTTGTGCATTAAGATGGCATGTTTTCCCTAGTTTCTTCCTTATTGATGAATGGCCTGGATGCCATTAGGCTCTCAGTAAAAAATAAATTTTCTATCCAATTAATCAACTCAAAATTAAAAATTAATAACTCATAACCTCACCTAAAGCCTAGGACATAAATCAAGATAAAAAAATTAGCAACCCCTTGGCTGGATGTTATATGTTTCATATCATGCAAAAAAATCATCTTGCTTCACTCTTGCTTATGAAGGGCTTCCACCTTTGCCATAGAACATGCCTTGACCTTTGAGAGCCATGGTAGAAAAATACCTCCTTCTTGCTGATTTTGTCCCATAACCAATTTCTCATGCATTAGGCATATGAATCACATAGCTTGTGTCAAATGAATTGTCCAAAAGTCAAAATAAAAAGTAAACAAAATTTGCATTAGATTTAAGTCATGAATTCATGCCCTACATGATCTAGTCTCTTAGGGAGTGAGTTTAAGGACTTAGTCTTCTTTCTAAATAAAAAATAGCCTAACTATCTTGCAAAAGCATAAGACTTGCCTACATGTATTTAAAATCATAGGAGGAGTTAGTTGGCGGACTCCCCCAGGCTGTTGTAAGTCCAATAGTCGGGTGATTTATCCTCTCTTATGGAGGTAAATCATATGCCCATTTTTGCCTTAGATTTAGGTTGTGCTTTGACCCTCGCCAAAGCTCCCTAGATTTAGGATCTGAGGTTGTTGTTTTCCTTTGCGGGCTACAAGCATAAATCCTCACCTCTTAGGCATTTCCATGATCTTGTATCATGGAATTGTAAGTCCTATATTTCTAATAAAAATTCAACTCAAATAAATAATTCTGTTCAAATTCAAAATTATAAAGCCCAACCATAGGATAGTTTGGGATGCTAGGCTTTCCTAGTATCATGAGCATCCTATTTATCTCCTTTGGTTTCGATAATAACTCCTCCTTTTGATCAATCCCATTTGATCTTCTAAAATAACCAATTTATTGATAGTCCTATCTTTGAAATCTTTGGAGACAATGATCATTTACCTTAATTGAGAGTATTCTTAAAGAATCTCATTCCTTAAGATGTAATTAACTATGGGGGCTTGCCTCCATAGGGAACTTAATGAACCTGATTTAAAATAAATTATGATTTGCTTTTTCATGTAAAGTAGGGGAAGAATGTCTAGTACATTCAAAGACCTATTGTCTTTAGGAGTCCTTATTGAGGTGATTAGGTTCATTGTAGGATGGTGATTTCTATCTCTCGAGATAGTACACCATTCTTCAATGTCATACTCGATCATCCTAATAAGAATATCTACGGATCTACGTGGTGTCCAACACAAAAGTATTATTTTTATTTTCATTTAAATTCATTTTAGCTGAAGATAAAAATAAAAATTCACCACAAAATTTTCTGGCGACTCCATTGGGGTTGGTTCCTCTCTCCATCTTTGGTTAATGATCATTATCTCCAAGTATTGATAGTTGGTTTGTATTTTATATGAATCCAAGACTATCTTTCTTTTTCGTTGGCACTTAGTTTATTTCATTCTTAAGCTAAGCTAGCCAACATCCTTTAGGTTTTAGGAACTCACTCCGTGTAGGTTTTAAAACACCTATTAAGTTCCATAATAGGTGAAAATAAAAATTTAATAAAAAGAAATAACTAAAGACTTTCTCCTTACCACATCTATGGTAAGGAAAGGTTCATTCCAAAAATAAAGAAAAATAAATCCCTTATAAAAATATCACTTTCCAAAAGCACTTTTAAAAAGAAAATGTTGATAATAAAATATTTGCACCTCATCTAATAATCTTCAAGATTGTTACATGAAGGACCTTTTCAAACAAAATCAGAAAACATCTTTTCAAAAAGAACTTATGAACATCCTCATTCAATATGCCCAAATTTATTGAATGAAGGTTTTCATTTTCAAACAAAATAAAAAAACATCTTTTCAAAAATCACAAATGAACTTCTTCATTCAATGTACCCAAACTTATTGAATGAAGATTTCATTTTCAATAAAATAAACAATCATCTTTTCAAAAAACACTTATGAACATCCACATTTAATATACCCAAATTTATTGAATGAAGGTTTTCATTTCCAAATAAAATCAACAATCATTTTTTCAAAAAGCACTTATGAACATCCTTATTCAAACCCAAATTTATTGACTGAAGGTTTTCATTTCCAAAGAAAATAAAAAAAACATCTTTTCAAAAATCACAAATGAACTTCTTCATTCAATATACCCAAATTTATTGAATGAAGATTTCATTTTCAATAAAATCAGCAATCATCTTTTCAAAATGTACTTATGAACATCTTCGTTCAATATACCCAAATTTATTGAATGAAAGGTTTTCATTTTCAAATAAAAACAACAATCATCTTTTCAAAAAGCACTTATGAACATCTTCATTCAATATACCCAAATTTACTGAATAAATATTTCATTTCCAAATAAAATCAACAATCATCTTTTAAAAAGGCTCTTATGAACATCCTCATTCAATATACCCAATTTTATTGAATGAAGATTTTCATTTCCAAACAAAATCAACAATCATTTTTTCAAAAAGTACTTATGAACATTCTTATTCAATATGCCCAAATTTATTGAATGAAGGATTTCATTTCCAAACAAAATCACAACATTTGAAATTCAGCTCAACACATCCCACATGTGTTAAGTTAGAATTTCCTTCTTTTCTAAAAAAAATAATAATAATAATTACACATAAAAATGTCATCTTTCAAAAATAAAATTGGCTTCCAATTTTACATACCCAAATTTGTTAAATGGAAATCCTCTTTTCAAAATTATAAAAATCAATCACATTTGGATTCTTTATTTAGCATACACAAATTTGCCAAGTAAAGATCCTCTTTTTAAAATCAGAAAATCAATCACATATGGATCATTTATTTAGCATACTCAAATTTGCTAAGTAAATATTCCTCCTTTCAAAATGAAAACATCAAAATCAAAAATACATACGAACCTTATTTAGCATACACAAATTTGCTAAGTAAAGTTTTCATTTTCAAAGTTCAAAATCAAAATCCAAACACACATGGATTCTTTATTTAGCATACCCAAATTTTCTAAGTAAAGATCCTCTTTTCAAAATCACAAAAAAAAAAAATCAAAAAACATTTGGATTCTTTATTTGGCATACCCAAATTTACTAAGTAAAAATTTTCTTTCCAAAATAAAAAAAAATAAACACATTTGGATCCTTTATTTAGCATACCCAAATTTGCTAAGTAAAGATCCTTCTTACAAAAATCAAAATAAAAAATCAAAACACATTTGGATTCTTTCATTTAACATACACAAATTTGCTAAGTGAAGATCCTTTTTTTTCAAAATAAAATAAAATCTAAAACACAATTGGACTTTATTTAGCATACCCAAATTTGCTAAGTAATGATCCCATTTTTCAAAATCCAAAATAAAAGAACACACTTGGACTTTATTTAGCATACCCAAATTTTCAAATTCCAAAATAAAAGATAACACTTGGATTTTATTTAGCATATCCAAATTTACTAAGTAAAAATTCCACTTTCAAATTCACACATAATTCACAAATAAGCAAACAAAAGAAGAAAATTGCTTTCAAACAACTCATTTAGTATACCCAAATTTGCTAAGTGAGCAATTCCAAACTAAATCAATTGGCCATTTACTTTAACATACTCAAATTTGTTAAATGAAATATCCTCAAACAAAAAAATCAAATCCAAATATGAACCAACGGAAGCATCAATCTCTTAAAAAAAATGTTTGAACCCATTTTCAACATACACAAATTTGTTGAAAATGGATTCCAAATTCAAAAATCTCCTTTCCAATCCATTCAAAAATCTCTCTCCAAATTCAAAAGAGCCCTACTTAACATTTTCAAATTGTTGAGTGTGGGTTCAAATTCTAAAATAAATTAAAGCAGAAATCTGATTCGAGTTTATTTTCCAACATTACAAAAGTTCAACCTAGTTTCAGTTAGTTTCAGTTCAGTTCAGTTCAGTCTAATGGCAGCTCAGAAGTGAGTCTTTACTTTTCTTTTCGGGGTGGATTTGGCCTTGGATCGAGCCAGCCTCCTGCAAACCAACTTTGCCCACTTGATTCATTTTGACAGAGGATTCGAGGGGGCTAGGATCACTTGTGAGGGGGCAGCCATCACAACTGTCAACATGAGTGTGGTGACCGGGCAGAAGCCGGTCCTCCATATTGAGAAGTCGTCTGACTTAGAGTTTCCCTCACTGAAGAGGAAGGTTGTGGAGTTCCTCAGTAGTGTGGTTCCAGTGCGGCACCTGGTTCCCACTATCCTAATGCGGGCTAGCACCCACTCATTGGCCTCTTCCAAGGGGAAGGCTCCCCTATCTTCAGGGATAATCTCCCCCACCAATGAGATAGGGTCTAGTTTTCGTGCTACCCCTCATAGCAAGACTCAGCGCCGCAATAGGTGTCGCAAGATCAAGCAACATCACAACTGCATAGCTAGGGACCTAGAGGGAGTTTCTCAGGCTATAGAAGAGGAGTCACCCTGGATAGTTTCTCCACTGATCACAGAAAATAAGTTTCATCCTCTCTGGATCTGAGAGGATGATATTAGAGGATCCACCTCACCCCAGCAATTTGAGGTTCCTATCGAGATAGGAAGGTCGTCGCCTTAGATCTTCGACCGAGCTGAGCTACTGTTGATAGTCAGGGAATAATTTGATTTATGTTCTACCATCCCCATAATGTAGGAGCACATCGATGAGAGGGCCGGGAGGCCGTATTATCTATAACTAGCCAAGAGAGGCGAAGGTATAGCAGGAAGTCAGCAGCCTCAACCCACATCGATTTTCCAGATCGGCATGCTACCCAATGCTGGTCACACTATAATACCATTCTAATGATGGGTAATGCCCACCATAGGAGGGGAGCTCCTACCTAGAGAGAGTCAGTGTTGTCTCCACAACACCACTCCACTCCATCCCATCGCCTCTACAAGTTCCATCCACTATTCCAAAGGCCATGAAGGCAAAGATCTGGGAAAGAAAGAGCCCCACTGGTGATCCGACTATGGCTAAAAGATCTCGTTCTATCTACACCGTCGACTGAGGCAAGGTCGAGCTTTCCTGCTCGACCTCCTGTCCCAGTTGTGGTGAAGAGATAATGGTGATCTCGGAGCATAGTAGTTGTGCCATCACCCCCACCACAATAGCAAGGTATGGAGATAGCAGCAGTCGAGCGAGAGGGAGACAATACCATTGTCCCCATGGCTATAGATCCTCTTAGGAGTACCACTCCACCCAGATCTAGTGACAATCAGGAACATCTATCCTCCAGTGAGTGTAGTCCTCACAAGAATAGCTCTCTAGCAGCAAGAGAGGTTAGATGTCTCTCTGTTCATGATAGTGATCCCACCACTGGTCAGTCATGATCATTTGTGCCTGCACAGTTGGATTTCTCCCTCGATAATATTATAGCATAATATCTAGTGGAGAAGAAAGAAATCATAGGATATGATTGGTCAAACTTAGAGGAGGAGAAGATCAGTTTTGATCCTAATGAAGATGAAATGTTGGAGGATTCAGCAGGAGTGTACATGGTTGATACCAGGGGTTCCCTCCTTCATGATCAGTAGAGTTTGGAAGGTATTATGGACAAGCAGGATGATATTGCCCACTTGACCCAACAACTCCTTCAACAACTTAAACAAAAAGATGAACAAATTGACAGGATGGGAGAGAGGCCTGAAGACTTACTAGTAGCAATTTTGGCACTTCTAAACCAACCCCCGGCCATGCATCCTGCTATTGCAGAAATAGGTCAGCCTGAGTTGTTGCATGTCATGGATCAACCTAAGAGTTTACCTCCGGTAGAGCTAGGCAGGACAAGCTTGTATTAAAAGGTAGTGGATAATACCTCCATACAAGAAAAGGATATTAAACTCATGGTTGAGCAGCATGTGAGAGAAGCATCGCAAGCCTGAGGAGGATCATCGGTTCCAAAGGGTAGACCCTACCTAGAGGAATTCGATGCTATCAGGTATCCTAAGGGTATTGTGCCACCTTCTTTCAAGAGCTTTGATGGCAGTGAGAACCCACGCCACATAGTGCACTTTAGGCGCCATTGCAATTGTGGCGTGATGCTCTTTATTCCATCTTTTATCAGCTTAGTAGCATATCCTTTGATTGGTACATAACTCCAATAGTTCGTGAAGACTTTTGAGTTGGAGCAACTCTTCATTAAGAGGTTTGCTCAAAGAAGGGTGATTGTAGGTGATCTCGTTGTGCTCAACAACACCCTGGTGAGTCCCTCTTTGATTATGTTCTTAGATGGTGTAATTTAAGTATGAAATGCGAACCGCAGCTATCTGAATAGCATGTCATTGAAATTCTACTAAAGAATATTCATGGCCCGGACGCCTTTATGCTCAAAGGTTTTACCATCAAGACATTTGAGAAGCTAATTAACAAGGTGGCTAGCTTACAAGGGGAAGCCAAACAGTTGCCTTTTCTGGATCAATCAAAGCCAAAGCCATAAAGCTTATGAAAGAATCCGGGGCAATTATAAGAATGGACAAGGGGAAGAATCGCCGAGCGATTGAGAGACCTCGATCTCCACAAGCCACTTCCACCTCCTCTACCACCACTAGGCCATCCTATCTGCCACATTTCCACACCTCTGCACTCCTCCTCACCCATATTCACAGAACAGACACATACCATGTGTAGCTACCTACTCTTTTGGATAAACTAAATAAGCCTTATTCATTTAAGAGGGAGGTAGTTAGAAAAATCTTTAAGAACCTCTTAAAGAAACTTGACTTTTAGCTACCTGAGCCTAGAAAGCTGGAGGAAGTGGGCAGAAGCAATGATCCTAACTTTTTCCCCTACCACTGCATGCTAGGCCATGTTTTAGATAATTGCTTTACATTCAAGGACTGGCTTGAGCATAGCTATAAGACATGCGCCATAGTTATCCTAAAGGAATACCTTGTGGAATAACCATCCAGTTTTGTTAGGATAATCTTTGGGGATACATGCGATCCTATCAAAACCAAAGAATATTGAAAGATCTTCTTATCTCAAATCTCTAAAAGGATTATTTTAAAAATCAAGAAACTTTCTTTCTAGGTGCCTAAGGCAGCTCGAACCTCCAACATCAAGAAAGATTTGCAAGTTTTCAAAGATAACTTGGGGAAAGTGGGAGCTCAGCAGCAGTAGCCCATACCAACCCAAGATAGCCAAGTAGCACAATCACCGACTGAGTCCAATCTCCAGTCTACCATTATAGCTACTACCTTTGCCAGCACTTCTACTTCAACTAGCTCTTCTTCTAGTAGACATCTTATATCAGTGGATGAGGGCATCAATTCCCTCACCCCACTCACTTTACTAGATTTCCACTATGTACCTCTTTCAAAATCCAAGAAATTGAGGAATAAAGCTAGTTTGAATTACATCCGAGTCCCTTCTGATGGGTTGTCTAATTCTACTCTTTTTGAAAGTGCTTCAAGTCTAAATAATAATTATAACAACTCTAATCTTCCTCTTTCTGATTCAGAGATGAACTTTCCTTCTCTGAATAATATGGGTTCACCTCTTGAGATAGCTTAGAATCATCTGATTTTGAGGGTCCTATAAGAGAAGTCAGGTGAGCCTGATGAGCAGGGAGAATCTTCCACTAAATTGCCACAAGAGATCATCGTAGTTAACCTCTATAGTGGCAAGGTTCTACCTCCTAGGGCAGCACCTCAAGATAAGGGAAAATAAGTCATTGGTACTAATGAGCAAGAAGCCTCTCCACAGGATGCTCCATCCATGAATATGCTTATGAATGATCAACTTAAGGTGGATTACAATGTCCTCTCTCACCTAAGAAAGTTGTCATCTAAGTTAAGCATATATGATGCCCTTGTCTTATCCAAAGAGATGAGAAAATCATTAATCAAGGCTCTTCTTGATCCTAAAATATACTTAGCTCAGCTGACCGTAATTGGAGAGGAGGCATATTACTCAAGAGAAGCTCATGGAATCACCTTCATAGATGAATGCCTTCTTCTAGGGGACTTGGAGCACAATCGTCCCCTCTACATCATAGTGGCATGGAGATTCGATTCCGTGGTTCTTGTTGATCTAGGTGCATCGATGAACATTATGAGTCTAAAGACCCTTGCCTATTTGAAAATTGACATCTCTACACTCCAAGGAGATCAAATGATGTTGAGAGGATTCAATGAATAGGGTGAGAGGGCTTTAGGCTCCATAGTGTTACCTTTGGAAATAGGTGACTGGAAGACTGAAGCCAAATTCTACATAATTGATTCGAATAATTCATTCACCACTTTGTTAAGTAGGCCTTGGATACACCAGAATAAGATGATTCCATCCCCCCTCCATCAGTGCTTTAAGTTCTGAAAGGATAGAATTGAATACTATGCCAAAGGAGATGAAAAGCTATTTTCAGTTAAAGAGGTTGAGATATATGAAGATATGACCTACTATCTTCCTCAAAATACCTTTTCTCATGAATTTGGTCAAAATTCAAGTTCAAATGAAAAAGAAAAAGAGAAAGAAAAAGAAAAGAAGAAAAAAAATACAAGTGAATGAGAAAAGGACATCAAGGAAGAAGTAGAGTCGCATGTCACATTCCACCCACATTCATTGTATCATAGACATATAGATGACTCAACCTCCACAGTGAGGTGAGGTAGACAGAGGCAATTCAAGAGGTGGAGGACCCCCCAGTTGGCCACCAGCCAACTGGGCTTATGTTCTAGTTCACAGGAGTACCCCTATAATTCACATAGACTTGGAATCTAGCTCAGAGGATGAGTCTCATGTGATTAGTATACCAGCCAACCCATCTCAGTGGGTTTCATTGGAGGTGACACTTGAGCTAGATAGTGATGAGGACCAGGCCTCCAAACAAAGCATGAGTGTATTCAAATCAGGCTTATGTAAAACCATCAAGCAGCAGTTGGGAACTTTAGTTCTAACCTCACTTTCTTCTCAAAAAGTTAAAGATTTAGTAGTTAAGGAAGCCCCTAGGTCTTCCATGGATACCATATTGAATAGATTCCTATTGGGATCATCATCCTTAAGTCTAGAAGATGATGTAGAACTTGAGGATAATTCATATAAAGATTTAATGGAATTGCCTTTTGATTGGTACTCGCCTTGTGTTCTTAATCTTGCAAAGAAAGATTTGATTCCTTATACATGGTCTAAGCACAGGTCAGAATACTTTGAAAAGCTATGCAATAATAGAGGCATGGATGCACAATCAAGATTAGGATTATGATTCGGTATAGTGGGTCCAATCGATGATGATGGTTACTACTTAGTTGTCACCAATCATCTGGAGCCTGATAGGATCTTTTTAAACCACACTAACTCTTATGAGGAAGTGTGTTTAGAAACATCAGATGATCTAGAGATCTTCAAATTAAAGATGCACTGCCATAACTCAAAGAAAAAATTTATTCAACAATCGACAAGCTTAAAGAAATCAATCTTGGGATGGAAGAAGATCCACGCCCGATGTACATCAGTTCTTTGCTAAATGAAGAAGAAACCAATGACTTAGTTAGGCTATTAATTGAGTTTAAGGATTGCTTTGCATGGAGATATGAAGAGATGCCCAGATTATCTTCTGATGTAGTGGTCCACAAGCTAGTAATAAACCCTAATGCCAACCCTATCAAGCGAGCTCCTAGATGCATGCGATTAAAAATTAAACAATTGGTCATTTCTGAAGTCAAGAAATTGATTGATGCTGGTTTCATCAGGGAAGAAAAAAATACCCTACTTAGTTAGCCAATGTCATATTAGTTAAGAAAAAGAATGGACAAATTTGCATATGTGTCGATTTCAGGGACTTAAATAAGGCATGTCCTACGGATGAATTTCCTCTTCCTACACCAGAATTAATGGTGGACATCTCCTCATCTCATGTAGTATTCTCCTTTATGGATGGATCATCTGGCTACAACCAAATTAAGATGGACCTCAAGGATGAAAGAAACACTACTTTTCGAACCCTGATCAGAATCTATTGTTATAAGGTCATGCCTTTCGGCCTTAAAAATGCTGGTGCTACATGCCAATGTGCAATGATTTAGATCTTCTACGAACTCATTCATTATCAAGTTGAATGCTATGTTGATGATATAGTAGTCAAATGTAAAGAAAATAAAGACCATCTCTTAGACTTGAAGTAGTTTTTGAACGATTAAGATAATTTAACCTTAAAATGAACCCCCTAAAGTGTGCATTCAGAGTAGCTTCAGGGACGTTCCTTGGTTTGGTTGCCCGACATCAGGGAATAGAAATAGATCCAAAAAAATATCAAAGTTATCTTAGAAAATGACACCCTCTAAAAGTCTAACCCAACTCAGATCTTTCCAAGGATGGTTGGCATATCTAAGACGCTTTATCTCCAATCTATCAAGAAGATGCAAGCCATTTTCAGCCATTGTCAAAAAGGATGCCAAGTTCAAGTGGAATGATAAGTGTCAACATGCCTTTGAAGATATCAAGCAATATTTGGTGAAGCCGCTAGTTCTAGCAGCTCCTATCCCTAGCAAGCCATTGATCCCCTACACCGCTACATTGGACGACTCCCTTGGTGCTTTATTAGCTCAAACCAACGATGAAGGGAAGGAGAACGCTCTCTACTATCTCAACCGTTGTCTGATTCCTGCTGAAGCGAACTACCCACCCATTGAGAAACATTGCCTAGCTTTAATCTTTGCATCCCAAAAGCTATGACACTATATGCTTTCTCATAAGGTGAACTTGATTTACAAAATTAATCCACTGTAGTATCTCATGACACGTCCGATGTTATCTGGATGTTTGGCACGTTGGTCCATGATTCTTTCAAAGTTCAATATCACATCCATACCCCTCCGTGTGGTGAAAGGACAAGCACTAGTAGATTTCTTAGCAGCACACCCACTTTCTGCTGGCTCTCCGCTTAGCAGCGATCTCTCTGAAGAACAAATCATGAACTTAGGGGAGGTCGATAATCACCATTGGGAGATATATTTTGATGGTGTGGATTCCTTTCATGAAAGAGAAGAACCACAATCTACTCTTCCAAGAAAGGCAAGGGTAGGAATAGTTCTCTTAACCTGCACCATGATGTGATGAGATTCTCATACTATCTCCAATCCGCACCAACAATGAAGCCATGAGGCTTTGATTTGGCCCGAGTTAGCTATTACAGTGTGTGTTAAAAGCATCAACATCTATAGGGATTCTTAATTGTTCATCAACCAGATTGTCAGGTTCTACAAGGTTCTAAAACCTAAGTTTAGTCATTACCACGAGTACACCATGAAGCTATTGACCCAAATCTATGAGGTCACCATCTATGAGGTCCCTCGAGGAGAGAACGTAGTAGTAGATGCTTTGACCAAACTCGTAAAGGAATTGACATGTCCAGAAGATGAGTCCATTCCAATAAGGGTCCAAAATAGACAAGTCATATCTCTTATTGACACTGAACTCGTCGAGACACTATATCTTAAAGGGGAAGGTGTCATTGCCGAAAAGGACAAGGAGTTGGATTGGAGGCAACTATTCATAGATTACTTGACTAGAGGAAAACTATCTCAAGAGAAATCACAAGCCCATCAGATGAAATAGAGAGCTCTCTTCTACACTCTCATGGATGGAACCTTGTATTGACGATCCTTCGATCAAATGTGATTACATTGTTTAGAAAAAAAACATGGTAGATCATCATCATCAGGGACATTCATGTATGCGGCATCAATAGTCAAAGATAAAAAGCAAAGATTAAGACACTAGGATACTATTGGCTTTTGATGATCACATATTGCATGGATCTAAAAGATGTCATCAATGTTAGGTACACTGAGTGGTCCTACGTCAACCACCCAAAATTCTACACCTTATGTTGGCCTCATGGCCATTTGAGTGTTGGGGTACCGACATTATGGGTCCTATCATTCTTAGCAAATGTGAGTCCCCATGCTTTCTCCTTGAGTTGGCCACCGACCTATGCAAATTATCTTCTCTAGGGTTTTGGATAAATCCCTTAGTGAACCCTTCCCCTACTGGCACTCTATTTTAGATTACGTTCTTAGTAACCCCATTTAGACACTACCCAAGTTACTTTTGGATTGAACAGTCCTCCTTTCCTAGTAGCCACCCCTGTGGTTGGAAAATTTATTCAGCGGATGCACAAATTGTCCTTTGGTTCAGTAAGTCTGAGATAGGTCTAGGCTAATATAAGCTCCATCTCAGTATGATCCCTTGCAAACCAACAGGATCTACGATAAACAAACAAAATAAAATAAACAAATTAATTCACATGTGGATTAAGAATTTAAGCTCCCAGTGGCCCTTTCCAAAAAAGACATCATATCTTTAGCAAGCTAACTCCATAGGAATAACCACCTGAGATAAGTCGGTCAAGACTGTAGAATGTTAGTCGTTCAATCTATTTTTCCAACAAGTAGGTTACCCTAGTAGTCATTCCACTTTGGAAGATGTAAATCTACTACACATTCTAGCATAAGCCATAAACTAATGAGAGGTCAAGTTGACATGTTACCTCGCTAATGTGTCACCCCAGTGGCCTTTTATTCTGGAAAGATGTGAGTTCCCAGCTTTGAATTAGCCACTGTAAATCTGAAAGGCACCCCTTTGGTTGGATAGTTCTCCCTGCTGAAGCTACCCCTTGGAGTGATAAATCTAAGGTAGATCACAGCACCACGGCCCCTACTCAATGCAATCCATCGCAAATCAATGGGATCCATCAAATATAATTAAAAAATGAAATTCACCTTGACTATCTTTGAGTTGATTTAAGTCCCCCAATGGCATTCACTCAATAGTCAGCCCTAGGTTGGGTTAACATGTTACCTTGCTAATGTGTCACCCCAACAGTCCCTTGTTCAAGAAGATGTGAGTCCTCGTGCCTTCTTCCCTGAATTGACCATTGCAAACTGAAAGGTAACCCCTATGGTTGGATAGTTCTACTATGTTCCTGGTAGACTACTCCCTTTGGATTGATAAATCTGTGTTAGATCAAGGCCAACATGACCCCTACTCTGTGTAGTTCATCACAAATTGATGGGATCCATAAAATACAATTAAAAATAAAATTAATTTTGACTATCTTTGAGCTTATCTAAGTTCCCCAGAGGCATTCACTTAGTAGCCAGCCTTAGGTTGGGTTCGATTCATTATGTTACCAACTAATCACCCCAGTGACTAATCTCTACTTTGAAAGATGTAAGTCTATTACACTTTCTTCTTAGTACAGTTGCTACACACTGAAAGGAACCCCTTTGGTTGGATAGTCCTACTATGTGGATGGTAGACTACTCTCTTTGGATTGGTAAATCTATGTTAGATCAAGGCCAACATGGCCCTTTCTCAATGCAGTTCATTGCAAACCAATGGAATCCATCAAATATAATTAAAAATGAAATTAATTTTGACTATATTTGAGCTGATCTAAGTCTCCTAACGACATTCACTCAATAGTCACTTTGTTGATTATCATGTTACAACCATCACCCCTGACATCCCTACTTTAGAAGATGTAAGTCATTATGCTTTCTTCTTCGTATAGTCGCACATCGATCCTCAAGCCACCAACCTCAGAGCTCCTCCAACAAAACTGAGCCACCTTAGAATGGTACTATCCCCTCCGGCCAAAAATGGAAGAGACGATCTTGGCCATCTGATCCAAGTGAGGAGGCAACATTCAGAGAGCTTCCTAAGGTTATTTCAAATTCCCCAAAGCATTCTCCAAGCTTCTTGAGCCTTCCCGTCATCGAAAAATACCAACCCGAGATAAGTCAAGCTCCCATTCCATCCAACCTTCTCAAACGTTGGATGTTGTCCATCTTCCATCGTACGAGGGATGATGGATCACCCGCTGTCCATTCTATGTGTTTGGAATGGACAGTCGTGACTAATCAGCTAATTAATATCAATTTTATCCCTTATGAAACTGCATCTATCACTGCCATGTAGGAGTCACATCATATTGGTTTAAATAACTAATCTCGTGATGTCACATCAGTGATCAGCATGACGCCGATGGGATTAGGCTTAATTAAGTTTAATTATTTAATTTTTAATCACTGAAACTTTGGAAAATTATAACAAATTAAAGAAAAATTAGAGGCATACAAATAAATATTTATTTTATAGGTAATTCAGAGGAGAATTAATTGGTAATTAAGGCTTAATTAGAGTTTTATTATAAACTTTTTTCTTAATTAATCCCTAATTCCTTGGGCATTCAATTCCAAACTTTGTGTGTCCATTTAATGGGATGACGTCTACCTCCTATGATTTTATTAGAATTTATTGCCTAGTAATTAGGAGAAATTAATGATTCAAACCTTAATTACCCTCTTTATTTAATCAAGTGATTGATTAATATTCAAAATGATAGAAATTAATTAATTAAAGCTTACAAATCACTATTTAATAGTGAATGGATGAGAGAGTGAGATTAGGGCCTCTTTTCTAAATCCATTTTATTTTAGGAGAGTTAATTAAGGTAAAAATAATTAAATGATTAATTGATGAATTAAGTGGCTAAATTAAATCAAGTTAAAATGATAGTCACTTCAGATAATCAATAATCAAATTAAGGGTTTCTCTTTATGTGTTCAATAGCATAAAGACTCTCAAGGAAATTATGATTAAGCCATAAGTGTGGAAAAATCATAAAAGTACTTAATTAGATTCTTTAATTTAGTTAATATCTAATCATGAATCAATTGAATTAGGGCTTTTAGGAGCATTGCAATTTTATTTTCTCTCATGTTCATATCATTTGTGGCTCATGATTAAATGATTAATTAAATTAAAGAAGTATAGGAAAGGGTAACTAAGTGATTTGATTAATGATCCAATTTAATTAATGCATAAAATACACCAAATTACATTTCCTTAAATCAATTATGACTAGGAATGTGATTAAAATAGCAAATAATATCTCCTCTTTAAGTTTAATCCAAAATTAAAATTAATAAGAAGTTTTGATTTTCCTTAAGTAATTTTATTTAATGTGATTTTTCTTAGAATTAATTTAGTTGAATGAATCACATGTTTATGTTTGGGCTATTCCTCTCCAATCACTTTAAATGTTGTATGTTATGTGGTTTCATGCATTCATCTTTTCAAATCTAAATGAATCAAATAGAATTTATTTATGTAAGCTTGCATGTGTTGGCTTAACTTAATTATAGGTGTGACTATTATCACTATTAAATTTGAATATATTTTTACCAAAGTTTATAAATGGATAGAAATATTTGGAGTGGTGATAGTAATAAATATATACAATAGGAGTTGCACGTCCTTATAATATGTAGTATGTGGATGTAAAGCTGCCTTCCTCTATTCATGCATATGAATTTATATAGGTTTGAATGGTAATAGGTATATAGTCTGGACATCCCAAGAAAATAAGGCTTTAAGTAGCCCCGAGGAGGTCATTTGATTATCTCATCTCCATGGTTAACAAAGGCATGTACCCATTTAATTTCATTCTTATGTGTTTTGGTATCAAAATTTGGATAAAGCTTTAATTCATATAGATAATTAAGTCAACCAATGAAAGAAAATACAAATTTTGCATGGTTTTCCTTCTTCTAAATTGAATATACATTAATGTGTATTTAAGATAACAAGTATATAGTTTGGACATCTCAAAAATACTAGGCTTTAAGTAGCACCAAGAAGGTCATTTGATTATCTCACTTTCCTGGTTTAAATAATGGCACATACTTGCTTACATCTTTTATACATGTGTATGTGTATGTGATTAAAGAATGAAAGCCATTTCTCTTTTTCTATCAAAAATACATGCATTCATAATTACCTAAATCACTAAATATGTAGTATGTGGATGTAAAGCTTTCTTCCTTTATTCAGGTATATGCATTACATAAGTTTGAATGTTAATGAGTATATAGATTGGACATCCCAGGAATATAAGATTTTAAGTAACCCCAATGAGGTCATTTGATTATCTCACTTCCCTAGTTAACAAAGGCACACACTTATTTGAATTCATTCCTATTTGTTTCAATTTGATAAAGCTTTAATTTATAAGCATGAATAATTCAATTAAACAAAATATAAATTCCAACTATGTCCATTCATCCATCATTTAAGCATGCCAAAATATATGTTGTATGTATAGGTATGTTAAGGATTAAATCATATGCATGTAAGAAATGATGGGAAGTAATGGTTTAATATGTGCTATGTGGTAGTAATCCAACTACATTAATCTTAAGATGCCTTTCATATTAGATAGGATCATTTAGAGTTAATCTAAACTTAGAATTAATAAAATCTTTAATAAGTCATTCACTAAAGAGAACTAAATCAAATTAATGTGCTTTAGAAAGTAGCTTAAGGTAGGGATGAAGGAGGTTAATCCTCTTTCCTCTCTTTATAACACTTAGATGCTAAGTGTAAATCAAATTTAATGAATCAAAACATAAGTTAAAATTCATAAATCAACTAAACAACTTGAAATGAAATCAACCTTCTTGGTTAACTTAAATAATTTCTAAAACTTAAGCAAATCACAACTCTAATGCTAAGTAAGACATGCTACTCAAAGCCTTAGCACACATATTTGAACTAAGTCGCTACATTTAGCTCTAAGTTAAGGCAGTGTATATTTTATTTTGTGATGTAATATTTTAGACTAGATGTTAGGGTGCATATTTCATAGACTGGATGTCAGACTCCTATTAGCCTTATCATATTTTCCACAGGGGGTCATGCTTAAGGGGCTGCTCAAAAAATAAGTATAAATGTTCTCTTTGCAGGTTGCTTATACCCCTAAGCATAATCCAAGTTAGGATAGGAGGGCTTGGTTACCTATATGCAGGGTGCTAAGTCTAAATCATACCATATAACTGCTTGGGATTGTATGTATGTTTAGCTAACTTCTATTTTATAGATATAGTTAGATTTATTTTTCCATGAATTGTAATTTTGTAATATGAATTAAGATTAGTGTTATGAGAGACTAGGATGAGTAGTGGCTAGAAGGCTTTATCCTGGGGTGCCCTGTGATGCCTATGAAGCTAATACAACCAAATCAATAGAGGAGCACAATCAAATCAAAATGAAAGAGAATGAGGATATAAAGAAATGAAGAATGAAGACCCTCTTAGCATGTATTCATTCTAATTGTAAAATTATTCTTTCATATTTCGAGTTGTATAAGGGTACAGCTCGACTACCCATTATTTCTCTTTTCGGGTGTACATGGTACGACCTACCCTCCTTTATTATTTTAAGATAGTTCATAAAAATGATTATTGTTATGTTTAGCTTGCGCATTAGAATTGCATCTTTTTCATAGTTTCTTTATGGTTGATGTTTTAATGTGGGGCTCCGATGCGATAGACTCTTAAGAAAAAAAATTAATTTTTCTACCCCTACTAACAACTTATAATTAAATTTTAAATAATTCATAATCTCATCATAAAGCTTATGTTATAATCAAGATAATTAAAAGATTTAGCAACCCCTTAGCTGTATGTTGTATGTTTCACATCATACATATCATATTGAATCACTCTTATAAAATGAGGGCCTCTATTCTTACGTTATAGGGATCGCTTGACCTATTAAAACAACCCCTCATGATGAAGCTTCATCCTTTTTCTCTCTTGATTTGGCTAATAATCAATTTTCTTCATGCATTTAGTCATAAATATCTCAAAGTCTTTGTCTAAAATACTATGTTAAAATGAAAAAAAAATTATAAAGATTTGCATTTTTTTTAGACTAAGTCATGTACTCATACCACTCTTGCTCTAGTCTCTTAGGGAGTGGGTTTAAGACTTTAGTTTCTTTCAAATTAAATAGCAAGCCTAGCCATCTTGTAATTTCATAAGACCGGACTACATGATTTTGAATCATAAGAGGTGTTAGCTGGCATCCACTCGAACCAGTTGTAAGTCCAGAAGAGTCGGACGGGTCTATCTTCTCTTATAGAATAGATCCTTATGTCCCTCTTTTGCTTAGATTTAGGTCGTGTTTTAGTTTGTGCTAAAGCTCCTAAGATTTAGGATCTAAGGTTGCTTATTTTCTTTGGGCTATGAGTATAAATTCTCACATCTTAGGTATTTTCACAATCTTGTGTTTATGGATAATAAGCCTTAGCAATCTAATAAAATTTCAACTCAAACAAATAAATCCTCTCACTTTCAAACACATAAAGCCTCACCATAGGATAGGTTGGAGTGTTCACTAAGCTCCCTAGTGTTATGAACACTTCCTGCTCATTTTTCTTTTAGATTCCAAAATAAGTCTTTCCAATTGAGCTATTCCTAATTGATTTTCTAAAATAACCTATTCTTTGATAGTCTAACCTTGAAATCTTTGGATACAATAATTTCCTATTTTAATCGAGAGTATTCTTAGAAAATCTCATTTTTTAGGATGTAATTAACTACGGAGGCTTGCCTGCATAAGGAATTTAAGAACCTGACATAAACCCTTCTTTCCTTTTTAAGTAAAGTAGGAGAAGAATCTTTAGTATATACGAAGACCCATCATGCCTTAGGAGTCTTTATTAGGTGATTAGGTCCATTATAGGGTAATGTCTCTTTTGAGATAGTACATCATACCTTAATTTTGTATCCAATCACTTCAATAAGTACCCTATACGATCTGCGTAGTGTTCACCCCACATCCAAAAATAAACACCATAATAAGTAAATTAAATTAAATTATTTAATATATATATTTTCCACTTTGAATTTTTTTTCAGATGAAATAATTAAAATTAAGGGTGTTTGTTAAACATTTAAGACTATAATTTTTTGCCTCATATTTATGTCTCAAAATATCAAGAACCTATTTGATTATTATCACTAATATGAGAGATTATTTAAAAGTGAAAAGTTCCTGATTAGACTTTGCTAGCCACTTTTTATAGAAGTAATCTGAGGCCACTCTTATTTATTTTATGATGGTAATAGTGGAATAACTAAATTTGTATTTTGTTGGCTTGAATTTGATTACCCTTGTGCATTAAAGGTTGAAAGTATTTTTAATTGGATTTTATTGATTGTGTAGGGAATAATAATCAACTAAAGTTTCATCATACTAGTTTTGACTCAAAAACCTTTTTATTTTTTTGGTATTCAAGAATTGTTGGATCTAAAACCTAAAGAGCACAACTTATAATATACACATGTTCATTATCTATGCTTGTCATTTCTTTGGTCAATTTGATTGGAGAGTCTGTTTTGCTATTTTGAGCTCAAACATCTTAAGGTATAGTGAAATAAAATAAATATTTTGAGCTCAGGGATCATTTTGTGATAGTAAGCCAACTTATGTTAATTTATTTCATAAATGCCAAAATTTGATTTATGATAAGTTGAGAATTGCTAAGGATTTGAAAGCTTTAAATTCTTATTCCAATGACCAACTCAAACTTGTTACAAATGCCTCATACTTCTAGTTTATAGTTAAGTCAATCTAAATGAATTTCTTTGTTTAACTTTTTCTAGTGTTATGAAGAAATATCTTTAATTTGGGTGGAGTACTTATGAAAATTTTGAACATAATGTGCTTTGTGATAATATGCAAATTTGAATTCATAATCAAATTTTAAATATTCTCTTAATTCTTTCTTTTGAATGAGCATTTATAAGTATCCTTGAATTTTAAAGAAATGTCATTTTCTTCATTTGCATCACTTCTCAAATGAGGAATGAGCCTCTTCAATTTAGGTGGAGCACTTATGACTTTGGCAAATTAAATTTGAATTATTTATTTCTCCCTCTTTGCTTCTTATCTATCTCTTTCTTAGGTTACATTGTAATCTTTGAAACTTGTACCATAACTTTGAAAGGTTATATTGACTTAACTTTTAATGGAATAAAATATTTAACATATTTATATATTTACACTTCATGAACTATAAATCATTATAAAGTGTGATTAATCTTAAATTCTTCTCTATTTTTTGCACTTCATATGTCGTAGAGTAGATGGCCCCATGTCATATTTATGAATCCATGGTTGACCTTGAAGATCATTGAATGAAGTATTTAAATCAATTATGTGAAACTTAGCTTTTACATAAAGCTTATCAAATTTAAGAACCAAAATAAAACAACTTAAAGTTTTCCACTCTTACTGGTTAAATTTATAAGGATATACTTTGTCTCATCCAAGATGTTGAATGTTAGGAGACAATTATGCTAGTGTTTATAGACTCATAAAGATCATATAATAATAAGAATTTAATTTATAATATTTTATTTCTATAAATATATAGAGGATGATTATGCTTTGATATACCAAATAAGAGATCATCTTCATAAAATATAATGATTAGGTATTCAAAGCTTTTATAGCTTCATTTGAACATTATTTTTCATGGACTTTTCATAATACTCTAGATTTTGAAGAGATTAGATAATAGTTTCTCAAATATTTTATGACATTTATAGAGTTGTATACATATTAAGTTATAAAAAAAATCTTTGCAAATGTGATATAACATTATAATCAACTCCTTCACTTGGGTTAAATTTTTTTAGAATGTTTGGGAATAACCTATTCATTGCTCATCATATTCTTTCTTTTATCATTGTTAGATGGTATTTTCTTTATATGGAGCAAGAATGCATTACCACATCTTAATTAAACTTGGGCAACCTTATTTAAATTAGATTCTTCTAAAGTAAAATAACCTCTAAAATCAACTTTATTATTTTGGGATTGGTTGGATGATTTTGAAACATTACACAACTTCATACATTCTATTTCTTATGTATTATGGGTTTTGACTCACTTCCATCAAGAAAATATATATTGTCTTAACTTTTATATGTTTGAAATACCATAAGATAAGTTTCACATGATATATTTCGAATATCTCACTTAGGTAGATTTTCTAGATGCACTTTTTTAAATCATTATTTTATTTTATTTAATATGTTTGTTGGAGTTGCTATTGTTCAACTCTCAGCATAAGTCAGAGTTGAATAATATGTTTCACTTAAAAAGTGATTATTTAGCATTCCCTTCCATATATTACTCTTTTCTTTGCTTATATAAAACACATACATAAAATTTAGAAGTCTAATAGGCTATCTTGTTAGCTGATGATAGTCCTCCATATTATTAACATTATTTGAATTATAGTTTTTTTTATTTAGTTTCTTTAGCCAAGCCAACATTAGGGATCCATATAGTAGGACTTGAATAGTTTACTCTCAATGTTAAAACAAACTAGAGTAACTAGAATAATATTGAATTAATGGATTTTAAGTGGATGCAATAGAGTTTAATTTTTCTTTCAATTTAAGTATTGATTTAATTAAAATTTTCACTAGATATTAAGAACTCCTTCATGTTGTCTTAACATATTTAAAGTTTTCATGGAGATTATAGTCTCTTATTCTTTGGCTTGGACCATTTTTATTTATTTTCTTTAGAATTGTATTATAGAAGAAAACATAACCACTCTTATTTAGTCCTCTTCTAATGCACCAAAACTCTATTTGATAGAGTGAATTTCTAGTTTGTATACTTGTTTCTATCTAATTTTTTATAATATAACAATCTTTGACAAAATGGTAATTTATTTTGTTTGGAAAATATTTAATATCATCAGTTTGACCTCCTTCTTTAAATCTTTCAATTTTGACAATTCAAGGCCTTCTTTGAGTGCTTAGCGGAATATCATAACCATGCTTTATCTTTTAAATAAAAGATTTTCAACTTCAATTTCAAAGACAAATATGTGATATAAACTCATTTTTTCAATAATGGATATTTTCCTCCATTCTAAAAGGTTTTGACTAATCTTTTCCTCAAGTATTGCAAATTTATTGATTTCTTTTGTATGTCTTTCTTACAAGCATGCTATAATTTTTTTTATCAATTTTATAAACAAAATCCTTCCCTTTATCACTTTTATAGAAGTCGTATGCACATTAGCTATTATTATCTATGGAGCTTTATTTGTTTTGAACTTATTTGGATGATTCTAGATCTCCAAAACATTCAACTTCTATAACTTTTCCACCAAATTTGGTTCCCTTGAAAATATGGTGATTGAGGCTTTACATAGGTACAATAATAATTTATTATCAATGTTTTCCAATAACAATTAGATAGTATTATAGATAATTTTAAATACAAATCTAAAGCTACCCTTTTTGTAATTGAGGATGCCAAAGAAAAATAATGAATTATCCCTTAAAATATATTCAAAGCTAAAAAAATAGATTTTATAATTAAATTTAAAATATATTTCTAGAAGTTTTCCTCTATTTAATAAGATTGAATCAAATAAGATTTAGTTTATTATTAGGTACAAGTTTTTACATCAAGTGAACTCTTGTGAGTAATTACATTTTAAGAGGATTTGACTCTTGAAAAATGCCTTTAATTCTATGATGTACAAAAGTACTTGCTATCCTATATTGGAATATAGTATTTTAAAATTTAATTCATTTTATTTATAATTTAGGGCTTAAATTTCTGCAACATAAAATTAAAACAAGATCATAATGTAAGGATTATGATGTAGCAAAAGTAAAATAATCAATCTCATATCCTAAATTTAACATAAAAGCATATTCATTTGCACCTTTTTAAATAACACAACATAATAACCACAACTCAAAATGTCATAAAAATAAATATTAGAGGAAATTTAACATAAAATATCTAATGTTTGTGTCCTATCTTTCATCTTAGTGTTGATTAAGTTATGAGAGAGTCAGCTTATTAATATTTGAAAATTATTTTTTTATTTTGTAAGCTTTATAAAGAGTTTACTTCTATTGAAGGATGATTTCAATTTGTGTCATTAATGAATTAAAAAAATTATTTTAATTTTAACTATTTATTATTTTAGTTTATTTTAATATTTTCAAAAACACATGAATATACAAAATTTTCAAAGTATTCTATGCATAGTGAATTATACATTTTAATTTTTTTTAAAATAATAACTTACAAATACCACAAATTTTTTTTAACTATACTTTATGGCATTTGTTATTTAAGATTCTTATGTAGAGTTTGTGATTTAATTTGGATTAAAAATTTATTATTTTAAATTTATTTTTCCCTACTAATAAAAAATTTAAAAAATTTTCTTTTGATATTTTTCGAATTTTATATAATATTTTAATTCTTTATTTAATTCTATAATTTTAAGATTTATATTTTTAAAATTTTATTTAAAGATGTCCCAAATTTATGAAATAATTCTCTATTTCAAGGATGACTTCAAGAAAACTCCAAAAAATTTTGGAGATATTTTGAATTTTATAATATTTTAATAATTCAATAATAAAAATTCAACCTTTTATTTACATGAGCATAAAAAAATTATGGGAGTAATTTTAGAGGTTAAAAATAATTATAGCAGTCCCCCATAAAAATATTATTCCATTTTGATTTAATTTGGATTTTTATACATTTTCATTTATTAAATGGTATTATTTTATTTTCAAATAAATCAACTTTAAATTTAATAAAACTTCTCCAAGATACTTCTATAAAAAATCAAATTAAAATGATGTATTTTGAATTTAGTATGATTTATTTAATCTTGAAAATATATTTTATTAATACAAATTCATGCAAAATATTTCATAATTTCAAAATCTTAAGGATTTAGTTTCCTCTAATTCCAAAGGTCATAAACTTCTTAAGAAAAAAAGTATTGTAGATTTTCTATATTTTTAATAATTTATAATCGATGTTTTAAATTCTAGATTAATTATCAAAAATTAATCTTATCTAGAATAAAAAGTCATTATTATTGAACTAAATTAGCTCTAATATTCATGAAACTTTTTTTCCAATCAAGGATGGTATGAGGAATGTTTTCATAAGGATTTGAACCCATTTATAAGTAATTATGCTTTTAAATTGTTTATTAGTTGATTAAAACTATTAATCTTTAAAAATTAGAAAACAATATTCTTTAATTTAAAAGCTTTGATAATTATTTTTATGTGATTCTAGAATATTTTATTATCAATAGAGATTTATTTCACATTTTATAAATTCATTTAAATTTTTGTGAATTTTTAAAACCATAAGTTAATTAAGGTACTTATTTAAACCTAGAATTAGAGTTAACAATTTTATCCAAATGAATTTCAAAATAAAAGAAATTAATACTATGTGTTAATGCAAACCATAAAAGGAATCTAGAATAATTTGGAACATTTGGATACCAAATGAATTTTTAAGATTTATCTTATAAATTAGAGTTTGGTTCTTTTAAATTATCAATTTACGCTTGATAAATTTGATTGTGGAATTGAAAATTAAAATTTCAATTTACATTTTATTCTTGATTTATGCATATTTAAATGACTACCTATTATTGTTATTTTAATAATGCAATTATTATAATTATTTATTATCACCTATAATTATTTTATTTAATCATTTAATATAATTTTGTTCGAATGAGTGAATTTTTGAAAATTTAAGTATTTTTAATATATTTTGGAAACTAAATAATTAGGAAAATGGGTATTATTATTTTTAAAATATGAAAATATATCAAATAATTCTCAATAATTTAAATTAGTTGAGAATAACATAATTTACTTAGTGAAAGCTTGGTATGAAAGGGCAAGATGGTAAATTTTTTAAATATGGATGTTGCATATGAAAACTTTAAATAATATTAATATGATTTTATATAAATCTAAGAAAATTTTAGAGGGTGTCTTATATCATAGAGCACTTATCACAATTTATTTAGGATTTTTGGGCATCATTAAATATACTTTAAAAATCAAAATATCCATATTATATTTTTTAAATGAGTTAATAAATTAATTAATGTCCAAAAAATTTCAAATAAATTTAATAACAGTGTGGAAACCTATTAGATATATCTTGAAAAATTTCAAGATTCTTTAAACTTTAATTAAATTACTATGAATTTTAAACTACAAATTTTGTGCTTCAAAAATCATAACTTTGATGTTTAGATTCAAATAGTCCTAAGATTTTTATAAGATATTTATAAGGTCATTTGGGATCATTGTAATAAATATGAAAATTTTTTAAATACATTTAAGTCTTTAAATAATTAAAATAGAAAAAGATTAATTTAAAAAATATAAGATGCATGAATATCTAGATGATGGTGTTTTTCCTAGATTCTTCATGAGAAATATTATCGATGGTAAAAATTTTAGTTAAATTACTTTAGTAATTTATCTTGAACAAAAATTTAAAAATATTAAAAATACACATGGTTTAAATAAGTGTGTGATACAACTTGATCTTAGTAGTTGGAATCTATTTAAAATAGATCCAACATTGACAATATCACCCTCATCCTCTAGTCAGGCTCACAAAAAAAAGGATTGGGATTGAGTCAGCTCAACTCGAGTTTAACCCCTTCAAAATTCTCTCATTTTAAACCATTGTAGAAGGATTCCTTCATTGAAAAGCTTAAGAAGCTTTAAAAAGTTTAGAGAAAGTGAATGCAGTTCATTGAGCCATGTCGTGACCTACATAACTAAATGACAAAAAAGAGAGTTTAAGATTGATACCTTAATAGTGGTTGGAGCTTAGAACTCTTGATATGAGAAACTTCAATGGCTAAAATGTAGGAGAAACTTCTTTAAAATTGGTTTGGGATGGGCTAGACACTTAGGTTGATCAAGTTTAGGCATCCTTGTGTCCACTAAGGTGGATAAGCTCACCTAAGTGGTTGAAAAAAATGTCTTGAACTACTTCTCTTAGCTCGGAAAGTGAATTTAATTTTTCTCCCCTATGGGGAGAGTTGTGCCATTTAATGTCCATTTAGTAAAGCTTATCCTTGATTAAACCATGGTTAACTTGAGATTTAATGTAGTCTCTTGTTTAGTGGAGCTCTGGAAACTCTTGTAAGGCATTAGAGAGCAATAATTTAGGGGTTAAGTTAGTTGAAAATGGCTAAATCTCATTAACCCATACACATTTTCTTAACTTTCTCTTTAATGATTTAAACCATGTTAAACTAGCTATGAGTTAAGGTGATTAAAGAAGAAGGATGTTCACATTGTGGATAACTATTTAAAAATATATTTGCTAAAATTCTAAATAAATTTATGATATGGTTTATTTTACCCCATTTGACTTGTATGGTGCACGTTAGCCCAATGAGTTAATTTGATACATTTGAAATGATCAAATCAACTTTAGTTGGACTAAAAGAATTATTCCTATTATTTATGACTAAATTTACTTTCAAGGGTTTGAAGTGATTCAACCATTT
The DNA here is from genome assembly GCA_021442155.1 of Cymbidium sinense. NCBI lineage: Eukaryota > Viridiplantae > Streptophyta > Magnoliopsida > Asparagales > Orchidaceae > Cymbidium > Cymbidium sinense. Next base: position 115,842,437 of record CM038219.1, on the reverse strand, counting down.
GATAAACTTAATTTTATTATAATCATAAGTATTCTTATTTGGGACAAAAAAGTGATCATAATTGGTCTATTTGATCAAAATTACTATCTTAGAGGGATCAAATAAATCTGAGTTGAATCAATCAGTTATCAATGACATATGCGACTATAAGAATATGGTTGGATATTATGATCAACTTGGTTCAATAAAAAAAAAACCAAAGAAGGATATGGGCCTTAATGTGTATAAATACCTTATTTGGCCAATTGAACTTGAACCATGGGGTTATTATTTCTATTAAAGCTTGGACCATGTTCAAGACATTGGGAAGATCACAAATTCAATTGATTTAATCTATTTGAAGGTTAAGCCCAATCTACCCAAGTTGGTCTAATTAGATCAATTTGGGTTAGTTGGGTTAATAAGAATGCAATTAGATAATCAATAGACCTAATGCTCACATCAAAATATTATTAATACATGCACATAATTGTTGGTCAGTTTAAGATGTTAATAGAATGCTCAGGCAATTTGACACTAACCTGGGACTAGGGTTGGCCCAAATTAGACTGCATTTGATTTTCCTGGTCTATTGATAAGCCAAGTTTATATCTAAGAGTTCTAATGGTCATTTAATTCACAGCAATGTTAGGAACATCCCAAGATTGAATATATAGGGATACTGACCAATTTTGCTAAGTAGAGTAGTTGCTTAGTAAAGTGCTTAAATTAATAAGGATAAGTAGGTACTTTTGACTCAACCATTGGTCAAATTTCTCAAATTAATTTTAAGAATAGTCAAGCCAACTCTAAGAATCTCATTATCAATTATGTAAAAAGTTGAATCAATAAGATGGATTGATTACTTAAACTCGACACTTATATATATTTGAGAATGATTGAATTTATGTAGTAAAAAAAGTCTACCTTAGAGCTAGTTAGAGTTAAACATATGATGTAGTAAATAAATTAACCTCTCATGTGGGTCTCTCCTAAGGGTAAGTCTAACCTTGGGTTAGATTAAGTTAATATTTTATTTTTAAGAAGGATATAAGATTAGGGCTTATTAAAATTTTTTATATCAATAAGAATATTTCATAGAACTTGTCCACAATTTATATAGCTCATATGGTGAGAGAAAAACCAATATATTAATAAGATTTAATTTAATAATCCTTTTGAAGTCATATTTGAGAAGAAATAAAAGAGGGATTTTGTATGTATATTCTCTTACAAATATCATTAAAGCTCCAAGTTGTAAATTCTTCACAATAATGTTTAAGAAAGATTATAAGCAATTTTTATTTAGATTATAATTTTCAATATTTGAACGATATCATTTAGTTGGTTGTCAATTTATAAATAAATAAGATTTATGCTATTTTTAAAAGTTTCAAAAAAGAAAATTAACTTTTTGTCCATTTCCCTGTCCGCTATTCGGGCAACGTCAGCTTAGGATCCGACAAAACACATAATCCCATGGAATATGAACGGATTAAACAAATTATTAAATAAAAGCCTACTTGAAATCAATTTATTTATTTAAATACTTTTTAAAATATATAGCTTAAAAAAAAAAAAATCCAAAACAAAGCCGGCGCCCCCACCTGTCTCGTTTCTCACACTATCTTGCCTCAGATCCTTCGCTTCTTTTCTGTTACTCTCTCCTCCCTCTCTCTCCCTTCCACTTTATTTATAACGACTCCAATTGCTTCTTTCTCTCTCTACTCCGGCTCTAAAATCCTTCCTCTTTTCACGTTTTTTCTCTCTCTAGATCTCCCATCGCCGACCAAGTTCGAAGATCTCTCTTTCAGAACTCTTCATCTTTGCAGCCTTTGACTTGCCCTCTCGCCGTCGTGTGGGATGGGTCAGTGCTATGGAAAGAAGTTCCACGTAGCGGAGGACGACGGTGGCGGCAACGCGGCTGGGCGCAGTCAAGTCGCGCCACCTCCTGCGATGGTGAAGGGAACCACCCCTATTCGATCCTCCGCTGGCAGCCCTTGGGCCAGCCCTTACCCCCACGGCGGCGCAAGCCCGCTTCCCGCCGGCGTTTCGCCGTCGCCTGCGAGGTCTACTCCGCGTAAGTTCTTCCGTCGACCCTTTCCGCCCCCATCACCGGCTAAGCACATAAAGGCCTCCCTCCTCAAGCGTTTTGGCCCGCCTAAATCCATCGAGAGCCCGATCCCGGAGGACGGCGGAGGCGGGGAGGATCGCGCTCCGGAGCGGCCCCTGGATAAGAGTTTTGGATACGGGAAGAACTTTGCAGTCAAGTATGAGCTGGGCAAGGAGGTTGGGCGGGGGCACTTTGGACATACTAGCTCGGCTAGGGTGAAGAAAGGGGATATTAAGGGGCAGCTTGTGGCTGTGAAGACCATCTCTAAAGCTAAGGTGCGGTGGTATGTGAAAGGGGTTTCTCCTCATATTTCCATTTGTATTTCGATCTTCCTAATTTTGAACTTTGTTTGTCATTGGTTGTCCACTGGTTGACTGATTGTCTAAGTTTGGTTGTGGATTCTTGATCTCATGATCGTTGTTCGATTTTGCATGTGTTTTTCTGTGGTTGATTCTTGTTGTGGCTTGGAACGTACATTTATGTTTTTTTTGTTGGCTGGATACATGTTTTGATTTTAGACTTTTTTCCTACTTCCACTTCATCAATAAATACAATATGTTTTAATTTTAGACTTGGTTAATGCTGTCGACCTTTTACAGCTTCAAGTATATATATATATTCATTCTGGATAGATGTCTAATTCTGTAAAATTTGTTAGAATTTTTTGACTTGGATTTAGTGCTATAAACATGTTAATAGTTGTCTAAAGAGGGATTACTGTTTTTTTCCTCCAATTTGCTCTGTTTTAAATCTATCCATCTTTCTGGAGATATAGGCTCCTGTATTATTTTAACAACTCATCATCGTCCTTGGTAAAGCTCGTCCCTCACAGAAATTTAAAAGAATTATGAAATGAAGATAGCTTGCATTTCTAATTTTGCTACTCAAAATTGCTTACCAATACGCTTTTACTACTCTATACTTTATCATTATTGTTCACGTTAATTTAAACATCAATTATGCCTTGTTGTGAATGTGTGTATGAATGAGATCCTGAACTTTCTGCTTATGCTTCTCTTTTAGATGACAACACCAATAGCAATTGAAGATGTTCGTAGGGAGGTGAAAATTCTGAGAGCTTTATCTGGACATGCAAACATGGTCAAATTTTATGACGCATGTGAAGATAGTCTTAACGTCTACATAGTCATGGAGTATGCTGCTACTTCTATTCTAAGTTATTAATTACTATTTTACTTGTAGTTTGCCTTTTAGAGGTAGTTTTGAGGTGATGATTTGAGATTTTGTTTTTCGAGGTCAACAAAATTTTCATTATCTTTTCTTTGATAATGTTTTCATTTCTTTCTATTGTTTAGGTTATGCGAAGGTGGGGAATTATTGGACAGAATCCTATCAAGGTGATGCAAATATTTTCAATTTGTATGTTTGAAAATATATTCTTTTTCATTTAATTGTGATCACATGCCATGTCGCAACTATTTGGCATGTCCACATCATCTTCATTAGATGATGCATTTAAGATTCTTATTTCTTCAATTTGTCTGGCTAAAAGAGGAGGGAGGTACACTGAGGAAGATGCAAAAGTGATTGTTCTGCAAATCCTTAGTGTTGTTGCCTTTTGTCATCTACAAGGTGTTGTACATCGTGATTTAAAGCCAGAGGTATTCTTTTTTATTTGTTAATTCTTGTTTTTACATCTTACTAAAGTGCTTATACTGTTTTTTTTATAAATTTGTTTACAGAACTTTCTTTTTAGTACTAGAGATGAAAATTCCCCCATGAAGATTATTGATTTTGGCCTTTCTGATTTTATTAAGCCAGGTAACTTCTGAATAATTTGCTTGACACTTTCTAATGGCTCAGTGGAAATTTCATACTCTTGATAGCCATTCGTACTGTATGACCTAAGTCACTTATGCATGTTTGTATATAATTGCAGATTTGAGATATATGGTACTTATCATTAATGCTTCTTGTTGGAGTCTATTGCATCTAATTTAATTGTGTACTACAAGTAGTGTACTTTTAGTTGTGAAGTTGTGCTAGATTTCATTTTTATTTGGCATGTTTCTTGTTTTTTTTTGATTTTGATGTTTTCTTTTGTGCTATTTTTTGAAGAAATGAAGAAGTTCAACATTTTTTTTGCTGTATTGATTGAATGGTGTCATTGATGATGACATTTTCTACATTTTGGATTGTTGTTGAAACTAATGTTTTCTGATGACTTCTTTTGAACCAGTAATTTTTTTTTTGTGCATGTTTATGCGTTTTGTTGCCTTGTCTTTTATTTTGGCCATCGAATGCTTGCAATTGTGCTTTTATAAATGGATCCACAATGTTATCTTATTTTAGGAATAAAATATTAATATAGCTAGCGTTAATGACACTACTTGTCAAGACCACTGTCCCAGAGGAAATAGTAATTGATAGCACTTGAGTTTTTATGGAGTTAGCATTTTCTCACGTTGTTACATAAATTTTTTTATTTTTAGCTTGTTTATTGGGCTGGTTGTTACCAATATAATATAGTGTGCTTTAAAATTATCATTCAAATAAGTAATAATATTGTTTGTATGTTTTTACATTTTGGTGGCATTTGGCCTTTGCATTCATGCAACGCCATTGTTATTGTACACTGTGTTTTTCTCTATTTGCGCCAGGATTTTCCTTTGATATTGGCTAAACACCAACTGTGAAAGCCGGTGCTGTAATGCAAAAATATAGTATGCCATTCTAAGCTAATAGCATGTTCAAATTAATGTATAGTTGAATGTCTTTCCGTTGTATATGAAATTAGGATTCTATGTTGTTTTATTATCATTTTAGAGCCACCTTGAGATTAGTTAATTGGCCATGGGTCTGTTGAGATTTGGCCATTAAGTCATCACCCCCACCTTCTCTCTCTTCTTTCTTTGGTTACATGAATCAAAAGTGCTTAGAAATCCATACTATGTTTTATTTTTGAAGTGATTTTGATCTTCACAAGGACCAAAATAGGGGTACAACAGTTAATCCCTCTGACTTGCACATGAAGTATTGAATACTATAATAAAATGCTTCTTAGATGATTGGACTTTTATTATTGAATCATAAATTATGTAATTCCCTTGAAAGTGGTTTCTTTTTTTCATTTCTCATTGTTCTGGAGTTACTTCTAGTAAGTCACCTCGTTAGCTCATTCAAATTCTTTAACTAGTCTTATCAAAAGAATGAATTTTGTTCATAGAATCAAGAACCACATATTCTCATAAAATGATTTATTACCTCATCCTTTTCCTTTTTAGATGCAAGTGCAATTTCTTCTTTTGCTTAGTTTGCTTTCGGTTATTTCCAATCACAATATTTTTTATATTGTTATTGCAGATGAAAAACTTAATGACATTGTTGGCAGTGCCTATTATGTTGCTCCTGAGGTCTTGCATAGATCATATAGTACAGAAGCTGATATTTGGAGCATTGGTGTTATTACATATATCTTGTTATGTGGTAGTAGGCCCTTTTGGGCACGGACAGAATCAGGAATCTTTCGTGCTGTGTTGCGTGCAGATCCAAACTTTGATGATTTTCCTTGGTCGTCTATATCTGCAGAAGCCAAAGATTTTGTTAGAAGGCTTTTGAATAAGGATTATCGAAAAAGAATGACTGCTCCACAAGCTCTAAGTAAGTATAATCTTCCAAAAATTCCTATGACTTGCTTTGGATGGCATTATGACAACAGTTCAATTAATTGTATTGGTTAATCTGATGTCGTGTTTGGTAATAATTTCATTTTTGACAATAAACTAGGTTTTTAGTTTTTCAGGAGTATAATTGGTGAGTCTTTTTTTGATTGCAGCTCACCCATGGTTACGAGATGAGCAAAGACAAATTCCTTTAGACATACTTATCTATAAGCTAGTCAAATCATACCTCCGAGCTACTCCTTTCAAGCGTGCTGCCCTAAAGGTTTGCCATTCACTCTTGGGTTCAATATTTCTGATTATCCTAGTAGATACCCTGTTATTTTGAAATGGCTGCTGTTTCTCCTTTTAATAGTTTACTATGGTGTTCTCCCAGCTCGTGGTAGAAATATGAGACACCCTTTGATCTTCTAATTGTAAGAATTACCAGGCCATGCAATGAATCTCTTTAAAAAATTGCCATGTTTTATGTACCATCAAGATCTTTCTCTTGGTATTATTTGAAGCGTAGAGGGTTATATTGGTTATCACATGATCATTTCTCCTACATCATAATTTCCCAGGTTTTGTTTTTGTTTAGGAAATATGATGTGTTAATTAGAATGTGTGGTAGACGGGATATTAGAATGCTAATGTGAAACCTCGACACTTATCACTAATGTTTGTCCTCAACATAATGATGGTTTCATTGATCTTTGGAGACCTGAGGTTCTGTTGAATTTCTTAAAGTTACTCATCTGATCTTTACAATATTCTTGTGTGTTAGGATATTAATTCAAATCTGTCTCAAGTTTAATGTTAGTCATGCTATCTCAATATTTGAGGCACTTTGTATAAAAACATTCATTTTGTTTTGATCAAAACACCATAGATACTCTGGTTAAGACCAAGACATTCATTATATGTTACTTTATATCATTACAATTGTTGTTAAGCTTCTTGGTCTTACGAACTTCTCCTTTTTTGACGTTGAAATATGTACAACTTTGTCAGTTTTCAGATATTTACTTTAATTGTTTCTACTATTTTGCAGGCTTTGTCTAAGGCATTAACTGAAGACGAGCTTATATATGTAAGGTCGCAGTTTCAGCTATTGCAACCTGGTAAAGATGGACGTATTTCCCTAGACAATTTTAGAATGGTCAGTTCATGTTGTTTCAGTCTATCTTTTCAATTAAAGAAGACTTTAGGTGCAACTAATTTTTAGTATAATTTAATTTCATGCGTTTGCATTCTGGCAATCATATCTATTTTAAACTCACTGCAGGCCCTTCAACAGAATGCAACCGATGCTATGAAGGAATCCAAGGTTTTAGACAACTTGAATGCGGTCTGACATTTATTTTCCAAACTGCTATTTATTTATTTTTTTTAATTTTCTCATAATTCCATTCTCTTGACATGATCATTTGTATACAGTGCCATATTTGACAGCATGTCATTAGTTTGATTTAAGAATAACGTAGAATATTGACATATAGCTGGTGTTTTGTTCGTAGTTACCTTAGATGCACCTATATTTTGATAACATTGTGTTCTCTTTGGTTTTGCTACTATTTTTTGAATTGCTGCAGTCCCAAACTCATTTTAAGACCAGATTGATTCAATGTAAGTTGTGGTTACCTGTATGGCATCCAAGCTTTTGAATAATTAATTCTTGATTGGTTCAATATCCTTGCCACTAATACTTGTATCTCTTGCAAGCTCTCCAATGAAAAGATTTACAGTGTCTGGTTTCTCCTGCCGCCAACTTCCCCAACAGTGTCTGGTTTCTTCTGCCGCCTACTTCTTCAACATTCTGGCAACTTCTCAAAACCCAATCTCTTTTGTCCAGCCTCCTGTTAGTCAGTGATTTCCTTCAGCATCTTCTTTTACTGTGGACCCCAATAGTAACATTTTTATCCAAGATTCACTTTGACATCTAGACCCTGATATCATTAAAAGAGAGCAATTTTTGTGAGACGTTGATGGGGAACATGAAAGTTGACGTTGGAAGGAAACTTTGATGGAGACGATAGGTTGGGGATTCATGTACCATTGTTGTTGAGGGTGAATTGGGCACTTACCTGGGTTGCCTTGTGTAGTGAGGTTAATTCCATTTACACTTTACACACCTCTTAAGTAGGTGTCATTAATAAGACATTCTTAGGTTCAAGCACCTTATTTTGTTTGGGGAAATGAATACAAATGAACCGAGCCGAGCCGAGTAGAGCCTTATCAGAGTTCAAGCTCGTTTGTCATTATTGAGCTCGAGCTCGATTCGAGCTTTTAGGATGGTGTTCAAGCTCGAGCTCAACAACAACAACAACAACAACAACAACAAGACAACAACAACAACAAGCCTTAATCCCACTAGGTGGGGTCGGCTACATGAATCCTTCGTCTCCATTGTGTCCTATTATGTGTCAAATTCTCTTTTAAGTCAAGTATACTAAGATCATTTTTTATACATCTTAACCAAGTCTTTTTAGGTCTACCTCTACCTTTCTTAACATAAGGCAAATCTAATGCATCTACTCTCCTAATCGGGTCATTGGACGGCCGACTCTTTATGTGGCCAAACCATCTAAGGCTACTCTCCCTAATCTTATCTACCACTGGAGTTACTCCAACTTTTTCTCGAATATACTCATTTTGCATTCTATCTCTAAGAGTAAAGCCACTCATCCACCTAAGCATCCTCATCTCTCAGAATACTTAACTTAGTCTTACGCTTCTTTTTATTGGCCAACATTCGCACTATAAGTCATCAGACGCCTTACCACCATCTTATAAAATTTTCCTTAAGTTGGGAGCTTTTCTATCACATAATAAAGCCGATGCATTCCTCCACTTCAACCATCCAACTTGAATTCTACTAATAACATCTCCATCTATTTCACCATCATTTTGAACAAGAGCCTAAATATTCAAACGCCACTCTTATTAATTACTTGTTCACCTAATGCCACAACACTACCGAACTTCTACAACTAAAATTACACTCCATATATTCGCTTTAGATCTACTTAAACTAAAACCTTTAGACTTCTGAGTTGACCTCCTTAATTCAAGTTTGTTGGACTCTCTCTCTAGTCTTATCAACAAGAAGAATGTCATCAAGAAAAGCATACACCAAGGTACATTTTCTTGTAAATGCTTAGTAAGAACATTCATAACTAAAGTAAAAGATAAGGGCTTAAAGTCCTTGATGTAATCCAACCAAATAGGTAAATATTTTGTCAATCCTCTAGTATACATATTCTTAATGAATTGAATATAACCAATATTAACTCCTTCGCTCTAGAACCTCCAAAGAACATCTCTTGAAACTTTATCATAAGCTTTCTAGATCAATAAATATCATATGTAGATCCTCCTTACTTTCTCTATGCTTCTCCATCAAACCCCTTAACAAATGTATAGCATCCATAGTAGATCTACCTGGCATGAAACCAAATTAATTGTGAGAAATTTTTGTATCACATCATAACCTATGCTCAATTACCCTCTCCCATAATTTTAATGTATGACACATTAACTTAATTCCTCTATAATTTGCACACTCTTGTGCATCACCTTTATTCTTAAATATAGAACCAACAAACTCTTTCTCCACTCATCGACATCTTTTAGTTTTAAAATGACATTAAAAGATTTGTAAGCTAAGAAATTCCTTGATCTCCTAAACATTTTCACACTTATTTGAATATTATCATCATCGCTTTCCACATTTCATTTTCTTTAAAGCTTTACTAACTTTAGATTTACTAATACGATGATAAAATGAAATTCTCTATTTTTGTTTAGTATTGCTAAAATCAATCGATTTTTCGGATACTTCATGAAAAGTTTATCAAAATACCTCATCCACCTATTATTTTCAATTTCTTTTTCTAAAAGAAATATTTTATTATTTTCATCCTTAATACACCTCTAACTACGTCTTTTCTCCCATCTCTTTGGTTGGCTAATTTATACATACATCTTTCACCTTCTTTAGATCTAATCTATCAGTATAAATCACTAAAAGCTAAATTTTTCAGATCATATATCGCTTTCTTAATTTCTACAGGCCACTTTATATCTTTTCCAATTCTCCGAGTTTTTACATCTAAACAAAGTTTTATAACAATACTTCTTATTTTTTATCTTTTTTTGCATACTCTGACTCCACCACCAACTATTCTTATTAAAAGAAGCTTTTCTTTTTGATTTTTCAAGACATCTTTAAGAACTGCTTAATTTCACTTCATATTTTTCCCACATAATGTTATTTCCTATGAACATCCCAAATTCTAATTTGTAGCTTTTAAAAATATTTTATTTGTTCTTTAAGTGTCCCTCATCTAATTCCTGACAATAATTTGATTTATTTTTCTCTTACAACCTTTCATCTTAAAATCTAAAACTAACAATCGATGTGTACTTAGATTTTCACTTAGAATGACCTTACAATCTTTACAATCTAAACGATCTATTTTTCTTATCGTAAAATAATCAATGTGTTTTACTAGATCCATTTTATAAGTAATAATATGTTCATCTCTTTTCTTAAATAAAGTGTCAAGAACTAAAAATCATGTAAAGAAAATCTAATATACCTACCTTTCTCATTAGTCACCCAAATCCATAACCACCACGAATACTTTTAAAATCTTCTACCACTCTACCAACACGTTCATTTAAATCTCCTCCAATAAATACTTTTCTTCAAGAGGTATCTTTGTATTAATCCCTTAATTCATTCCAAAAATTTTTTTTTGCTTCTAAATCTACTTGAGGGAGGATAACACTTATAACATTGATAATCTTATCAACAATAATCTTTAAAGTATAATTCTCTCCACATCTATTAATATTTATAACATTATCCTTCAAACTTTTATCTATAATCACACCTACACCATTTCTCGACTTTTACTCAATACCAAAAGTTTAAAACCTAAACTATCCATCTTGGCTTTCTCCCCAACCCATTTAGTCAACATAAAATATTTATCTTTCTATGAACCATAATATCTATTAATTCCATTAATTTACCCAGAGTACCTATATTCCAAGATCGTAATCTAATTCTAGTTTCATGACTAACTTCTTTGCCCGATCCCATAATGTGGAACCTGCTTATTTAAGCATTCGCAGGCGCAAAGTTTATCACATTTTTCATCAGATTAAGCCATACATACCGCTCTGTGGGACCAAGATAACACAATGATTTAAAAGATTCATTTCATGATTATTTCGACAAGTTTTACTTGCCGACTACCTAACGCAACCCTCCACTTTTCACATTCGGACTTGGGACCAGCAATGGTAGTGTTCAAGCTCGAGCTCGTTTAAAAAATCTTGTTCGAGCTCGGCTCGAGCTTGTTCGCGAGCTCGGTTCAGATTGGGCTTATCGAGCCTGTTAACAAGCAGCTCGTTTAATGAAATAAATGAGCCTTAATCGAGCTTGTTCGCGAGCAGCGTGTTGAGAAATATAAATGATACTGTTTATGAACAAACTTTAATCGAGTCTTAATCGAGCCGTTATCGAGCTCCTTGGAGCTTGTTCGTGAGCTTTAAATGATACTGTTCATGAACTTAAATGAACTGAACAACAACTTGTTCAAGCTTGTTCATTTAGCAATCGAGTATTTATAAAAGTGCTCGCTCGCTTTAGTTAAATGAACGAACATAAACGAGCTCTAATCGAGCCGAGTCACGAGTAGTTTGTTGAACGCTCGGTTCATTTGCAGCCCTAGAAATGAATACTTGTACTTGAAACACATAAGATGAGTTAGTTTTTTATGATGACAGACTGACATAAGGTAATATAAAAAGAGCCTCAGGGGTATGATAAACAAGGATGCTAATAGAACAAGTGGGTGCTTGCACTTAAAGTACACAAGTTAATTTTTTATGATGTCAAATTGTGTGAAGTCATGTGAAAAGAGCATCAAAAGGTAGAGAAATAAGTATCCTATTAGAAGATAAGTCAACTTGAACATAGGTGTAGAAGGTTATGTCCATAGTAATTAAATTAAAGGATAAGGAAAAATAAAGAGGAGAGAGAGAGAGAGAGAGAGAGAGAGAGAGAGAGAGAGAGAGAGAGAGAGAGAGGGAGGGGGAGAGGAGGGAGGAGAGGAAAAAAAGCATGGATGACATAAAGCTGCGTAGCTTAAATAAATGAATTTTATCTAGGAGAATTGAAGAGGTAGAAAATGAATAAGTAGTCAAATAAAAGAATGCTACAAAGGAAGGCGAGTGTGATGTAGAACATCGTGTTGATTATGAAGGTTACATCACAAGATCAAACTTAGAAAGCAACAATCAAAATCAATGGCTATGAACCATCAATCATATGACTAACTAGAAGCATGAAAAAATTAGACTTACAAAATTGTTATTGAGTTTAAGTTTTAAATTCAAAATTTTAGCTTTAAATTTTTGGTTAAATTTTGAATTTTCAAATATTAAATCTCAAAATTCATATGTAGGCCTTAGATTATAATTTCCTTTCATTTAGAATAATTCTAGAACTCTTTGGTAGCATGTTTGGCTGGCCAAAGTAAGTTCCCCTATTCAAATTGAACTTTAAAAATTTGGAGATTGGAGTGGTTACCCTCTCTTCCATCTTTGTGTGGCCACCCTTTCTCTATTGTTTAGTGTTTTGGAATTTCAAATTATTTAAAATTGACGCAATCTTTAATAATTGCTGAAGTTGAATGAAAATTAGTTTTGGTTGATTGAAAAAAATTTGGATGTTAATTCTCTTATGGTTGGAGCTTAATGGCCAACCTTTGCTTCATATTGGTAGGAGCTAGTTATTTGTTGATATTATGTTAATATTTGTCCCAAACCTTTTTTAATTGATAATATGATTCTTCCCTGCTTTCTTTCTCATCCCTATGTCCTTCTTCCAACCTCTACAACACACATAAATAATTTTAAACAATACTAAAAGCTCTCAATCTAGACTAATTCCACTTGGCCTAGCCTCAGGATGTTTTTCATCTACATACCTTTAAACACCTTGGAACAATATGTCAAACTAGGATTTCTAATGCCAAATCTCAGAATCCTCCAACTACAATCTGAAAACTTTAAGAAACTGCTCTACTCACTCACTTCAAAATTAGCATCTCATAAATCCTTAATCAATTATATATGCTCTAGAAACGCCATTTTCCTTCCACCCTAATTTTGTAAATTAAAGCTAGGTGCTCTCAAATTTGGCCCCCTCTATAAGGTGAGTTTGCCACCACTTCAAGTTGCCACCCTCCACACATCACTCTAATAAACTTGCTAGAGTTCTCCAACTCATTATGTACATCACTTTGCATCAAATTTAAACCGTTGTGTACCTTCATCCTAAGTTTGCATTCAATGATAGTGGTGCGGTGAAATTGGAATCTCCAAGATTTTTTAGTGAGGTGGATGATGACTAAGATGATTTCCATGAGGTTGGAAGAGGCTATTGTTAATGTGAAGGACTAGGAAAAAGGAAATCAACTGTTCATATTCTTTGGAAAAATTTTTAGTTATTTGATTACAATGGATAGCAAGATTTTATTTGCTGGAAAGGGGTGAGGACATCCATATATTTTTAAAATGTTAATTAATAGAGGTGATTATTAGGTTAATTAATTATGTCGGTTATGAATTTTATGCTTGGATTAGTTACAATAGGTGGATAGCAGAAGCTGTGAGTTTGTGGAAAGGGTGTGGCTATTCCTTTTTAAGGGTTAGAGTATTTTAAGGCTTTGGGAAGATGATGAAGCTGTTTTAGGAAGTGAGAATGATGAATCTAGGTGGACTGTGATGTTCAAATGAAGAGACAAAAGTAACAGAGATAATATGCTTCTCGAAGATAAATAATTCTCAGATTTTTTTTCAATCAACCAAAAATGAATTTCATTCATCTCAAGTAATTATTTATAGATTGCATCATTTTAAATATTTCAAAATTTTAAAAACGAAGATAACTAAGAGAAAGAGGACTGACCACATAAACTGGGGGAGAGGTGGTAGCCACTCAACTATTTATGTTTAAGCAAACTTCAAAGTTGAACGGGGGAGTTCGTTTTGCTGGCCAAAATTGCTTCAATACTGTTTTGAAATCATTCTAAATGAAAGAAAATTACATTCTAAAGCCTACATATGAATTTTGAGATTTAAAATTTAAAAATTCAAAAATTAAAGCTTAAAATTTGAAATTAAAAAATTAAATTAAATTATAATTGTCTTAAGTCTAGTTTTTTTAATGCTTTTGAACAATCATGTGTTGAATGGTTTGTTGTCCATGATCTTGATTGATGCCTTTTAGTTCTTGATCTTATGATCAGAACTTCATTATCAACATATTCTCCATCAGGTAGAGAGGAAGAAAGATATGGAACCCTTTCGGAAAGAATCCCTAAAGAATTAGCCAAAGGAAATCTTTGATCCCAATTCATTATTTTAGTCAACTCATTTATTGCAAGCATTAATTCCCCTATTTATAAAAATACAGTTACCGATAAGTTTGAATTTGAAATGAAATCTATCATTATCCAAACTACCAAAAATTATATAAAATGATAGTTTAACATAAAATAAATGTAATAAATTTAAAATTTAAATTTAAATAAATCCTAAAATATTAAAAATAGCTTAAAATTTAATTTATCATATTGCATCAATTTCTTTCAGCTGTAAAGAATTATACTCCGAAGAGTTGCAATGAGGAAAAAATGAAGTCCATTTAGAGCTGATGAATTTCATTATGAAGAGAACAGATGAATGGAAAATCCATCCTTGTAAGGGGGTATTATTGTGAAATTCACCCTAAAGAAGAGGCAAAAGGGATGACCATCACTGCTGTGCACAATATTCATAGAAAACTCATCATACATACTCTAGGACGTTATCAAAACTCTAATAAAATCTTTGAAGTAAGGTCTTCATGCACATTAATAAACTGACTCAATCATGACATGACTATTGGTTAACTAAATAAAGCACCTTTTTTTTAATAAGGTGTGAGGAGGGATTTGAGCTAGTAGTAAGTGAGTGGGCAAGGATGCAACATGTCAATTGAATTGGTTTAAGCAAGTACTGTGATGTTCAAGTTAATAAAATATGCAATGTTGCGAGTGACCTGTGCGCCTAAGTGGAACGTGGTTGATCATTCTCAGTGTGAGCAAGTGGTTAAAAAGAAGACGAACATGGGGGTGTGAATGATACATCATACATGATCACTTGCATTAAAGCGCACACTAGTAAAAGAGGATGTAATCAAGCAACTATTGGCAGGTGAGATAAATAGGTCATAATGGTTGGAGATGGGGCAGTCAAAGAGGATGGATATAACATCAACATATTTTTAGTAGTAATGTGAAGACGTGTAGAAGCATGGGACTCTATGGGAAAAATGTGTGGGGTGTGTGTGGTGATTCACACAAGCATTGTGGGGGAGTGGCAGTGGCGTGAGGCACTAGTGGCATGAGTGGTGGAATGAGATGTGGGAGTGCAAATCACATCGAGGATCGATGAGGAATAGAAATATGATAAGATTTTAATACCATATTGATATAGAGCTGTGCAACATAAATATATGAATAAGGTGTAAAAGAATTAGTGGTAGAGAGAATGGGTAAGTAGTCAGATGAATGAATTCCTTTGAGGAATTGAGATGAAGGGTGGAGAGGAAGAGGTATGCGGAACCCTTGAAGGAAGGAAGATTCCTTAGATGAGTGCCCACAAGAAATCATTAATCTCAATTCATTTATAGCCCTCCCCTTGACTTATGGAAATATGGGTTCATATAAGATTGCTCTTGAAAGCAAATATTTCCTTCTCTAAATTATCCAAAATTATTCAAAGGGATAACTTAATATAAACCAAGTATGTTCAAAATTCTGATTTAAATAAATCTCAAAAATATTGAAAATGAATTAAACCTATTTTATTATGCTGCATCAATGGGCTATGACGAAAATGGATTATATGGTGGCCTTATATTACAAATTTTGCTATGAATGACAAACTTAAGTTGTTTAAATATTTTTTAGCTTTTTAGTTAATCTAAACTATTTAGCAAGATATTGAAGCAGCTATTATTTTTAAATGGCTTATACTAGTGTGGTAAGGGCCTAAGGTGGTGTCTAATACCTCTGATATTGGCGAGCATACTGCCTTGATAACACTTCATAAGTGGTTTCTAGTTTTTTTTTTTTGTGTAAACCAATGATAAAGAATTAGCGTGGTTTCTAATATGGCATTTTCCGTCTTTATACAAATACAGTGAAATGTTAATTTTGTGCATGCTTTGGAAGGGGACTTTTAAGCTTTTCTTACTTAATTTACTAGGAAAAAAACTGTGCTTGTAAGCATGTTGAACCAATTCATGCTAGTTAAGTCCACTGATCAAGTGATGTTGGATCAAAAATAATACAATCTAATAAACAGCAATTGGTAGAATCCGTTGCATTTAAGAGAGCAATGCATTCTAGATCAGATGACCCTGTACTTTGGTGTTGTCAGTGAAGATAATTTCCAATGATTATCTTATTTCATAATTTGTTTTAGTTTTGATTTCATTGATTCATCTTGGTGATATAACCACAAATATCAACCCATTCTGAGTTTGATCTTATTGATAATTTGGTGAAGATAATTTAGATATGCTTATCTTTTGATTAGCTTCAGTTTTAATAATCAGGACATTGGGAATAGTTGGAAAGAATTGAAATTACTGATAGACAATGAATTTGGGTAGTAAAATATTCATGTATTTTACATGAAAAAGTAAGTCGCAACACATGTAACGTCTAGCAACTCTAGTCTATTGTTAGTTTACAGAGCTTAAAAATTGTCACTGTTTTGAAGCCGGCAGATACCAATGGCAGTTCAGATGACGTCACAATTTGGATGAATCTGGTCTTCAGATATTATGTTTTTTCAAAGAGAAAAATGCTGGATGCTGTAGCTTAACTCTTGATACCCTTTAAAAGACTGCAAATCTTCCTCCAGATTGGTCTACTGGTTCTTTATTCTCACTGATAGGTTTAATTTATCATATATTTTTTTCCTATTCTTTCAAGTCCTACTTCTGTTGAAAAGGCAATCATCTCATGTAAAACTCAAAGCATGAATTAGCCATCATCTCCTTTAATAATGTGTAGATTCTGATGTATTTTTCTTCCAATATAATAGATACTAGAAAGAGCGTTTCATATAAATAAACAAATAAACTAGCCAAAGTATTCTTATCTATCAGAAAATTGATTTGATGCTGCACAGTTTCGTTGTCCATAAGCGATTTTTTAATTTATTTGAATGATTTGTAAATTTTGTAAGTTATCTTTCATGCATTCATCCATCTTCTATCAGAACCTATATTTCCCAGTTACACTCTACTGTACATTAACATAGGCTGGTTGTGATAACATCTCAGCTGGAGCCTCTGTCATACAGAAAGATGGACTTTGAAGAGTTTTGCGCCGCGGCCATTAGCCCATATCAGCTGGAGGCACTGGACCGATGGGAGCAGATCGCCGGTACAGCATTCGAACACTTCGAACAGGACGGTAATCGAGTCATCTCGGTCGAAGAGCTGGCTCGGGTATCAGACTTCTTTTCCAAATTCTACTTTTAATCTTTTATCAAAGAAATGTTTCTCTTCTTGAATTCAATGTTTGTAGGAGATGAACCTTACTCCGGCAAATTATTCCATTGTTCGCGATTGGATTCGACCTTCTGATGGCAAACTTAGCTTCCTCGGTTATACCAAATTTTTGCATGGTGTGACGATACGCGGTTCTCATACAAGACATCGATAACCATTTCATTCTTACCTCATTCAATACACATTCCTCATTCGGTATAGTGTTTGCATATCCTTTCTTATTCTTTTCGTTTTCCTTTAAAGATAATTGTATCCATATCAATCAAGCTTGTTGTAATCAAGTCCTTCGAGCTGATTCTGTCGAACAATATTTGTTCCAGTTTTTATTTATTTATTTTGTTTATGCTTCTGTTTTAAGAAAGAGTAGAGCTTATTTTTGTCCCCTTATGCCAGTTCTATAGGATGCAAATATGTTGTCTTTTATATATCAGATTTGAGTACTGCTGGGTCTATTTCTTTAGGCTGTTTTGGTTGATATAAACTTGTAAAATTTATACAAATGATACTTGTATATTTTGTGGAGACATTTTTGTAAAGAATGCTCAGGTCCTCCTGCTGTTAGGAGGTTATTTGGAAGCTCAGGTGATTTTTCTTAGAGCCTTAAACTGCTATCTTGTGGAGAATTACTAGAGTCATGAGAATTATTTCTTCAGTCCACATTTTGGTTGATATCAGGCTGATTAGCAGAACTTGAGAGATGATTAATAAAGCTTTTTTTTTTTCACAATAAAGAAGCTTATTTCACTATTAAGGTGTTAATCTTTCAATTCAGGTGCATTGGATTATAGTTTAAGTAAATCTTACCAAAGATAATAGGGGACATACATACCACACAATTCTTATGTATTTATATATCAAAAGTGCAAATTTTAATTTTTACATATATATATAACATCTCAATCTTCAATATCATATTAAAAATATCATCATCACTTAATTTTTAAAAGTGAAATGTATCTTTTAAGCATAGGAAAGTGTTGACTATGTAAATATAGAATAATTGTGTTATGTATGTAAATCTTTCAAGATAATATTGTTGAATCATACATTTGATGATAATGATTTTTATAAAAGTCCAAGTAATAAACAAATATGCCATTTTAATTGGCACGTATGTAATTTTAAAAAAAAATTTGAAAATGTTAAATGTCTAAAATCTTTCAATTGATTTTATTGAATCAAACTTGAGCATGATTTTTAGTTTCACAAATATATGATAAGTTTTGTGCCATAGCAAAAGAGGTTTTTGCACAAGGTATCCTTCATATTCAATATTCTCAATATCATTTTTCATTATTAAATAGTAATACTTTTATTGAATCATGCAACTTTTAAGCCTAAGAAATACTTTAATTCTGCAAGACTCTTTAGTTTGAAGTTATTCTTTATGAATAATTTGATTTCTTATACATTCTATAAAATATGCTCTCATATAATTACATGATTTTATTATCTACACATCTCGGGACAACAGTGAATTTACTATTTTGAGATCAAATGAATAAAATAAGGGAAATTTATATACATACCACCCAATTTTTATACATTTATATATTTCACACTCAAATTTAATATTTATAAAAATAGCATTTTTCCTATGCATAAAAAGGTGCATTTCACTTGGAAAAAGTAACAAGGGTGGTATTTTTGATATAGTAATAAAGATTTAAGTGTTATTTAAGTAAAAATAAAAGTTTGGGTGTGAAATATGTAAATGCATAAGAATTGCATGGTATGTATGTAAATTTTTCTAAAAATAATTGACTTTTAATTATTTTTGTTGGCCTACTTATGACCAGTGAATAGTTTACTGAACCATTAATTTGAAGTTTTTTAAGGTTATATAGTTATTTATTAAGTTTGCAAACTTGTGTCTTCCCTTTTTCATTTGAAATTATGGGCAAGGGCATGTAAACATCTTTATCAACAAAGGATGAGGTTTAATTTAGTAATTTTCTTGTAGTCAAAATTCCTAATTAGTTTCCATCTCAAAGGATGAGAGAATGAGTTTCATCGATGGTAGAAAATAACTTCATGAGAAGGATCTGCCATAAAATTTATAGTTTTAATTTTATTTCATTAGAATTGTAAGACATCATACACTATGACACATGCATTTTAAAATGCAATACAATGCATCATAATCTTCTCATAGGCCATCAGACTTCATGAAATAAGCCTAAATTATTGTGTTGTTTACAATCATCTATGAATTCTTCAACATGAATAGGTGGACAATTTTAGTTCATGAAAATTGACCATTTAAATCAAACTCAATTTCATGAGCACTTTCATTGTATAATCTGTGAGTCATTCATGGAGTGGGGTGAATTGGACAATATTAAAAATTTTAAAAGTTAAATCTTAAATTTTAACTTTTAGTAGAAAGTTAATTTTTGATTATATAATGACAAGATATAATTTTTATGCAGCAAAAAATAAAAATACAGTAAAATAAAGAGAGATAATATATACACAATTTTTATGTAGTTCGGTCAAATCTTAAAACTAGCCTATGTTCACGCCTAGCTACCCCTAGCTAGGAATCTACTAAATGCAAATAAACCTGCACTCTCATAATGGGATGAGTACACCCTACAACAATATACTTTTGAAGAGTGAGATACAACTCAATAAAAATTTTATAACATAAAAAGAAAAATATAAAATAATAAATTTTGATAAAATATATCTCACACAAATATACCAAGCGATCCAATTCAAAAAAGTGATCCCACAACTTATAAATGATCACTTTACAACTTACAATTTTGATAAGATAAAATGCTTACTTAATTTTGATAAAAAATAATAAAATAAATATCTTAAAGTGATCTTACTAAGATGTATATTTTATTATAATTTGTAGACTAATATAAAAATAATTTTAAAATAAATTCACAATAGCCTATTGCACAATAAAATAAATTTTAGCAAGGAATAATTTTAATTTTAAGAGAAACTATAACTAGTATGTATATAATAGTATAAGAATGATTAACTCTCAACTAAACTTCTTTCTTAATTATTAAAAAAATAGCAAGCTTTATTAAAATTTAGCAAGATAAAATTATTTAAACAAAATATATTAGTTGAAACAAAATGAAAAGTGACAGATAAAATAATTTAACTTTTTATAAATTTTATTTTAATAAAAAAAACTTGATTTATAATAGATATAGTATATACTCTAAAATTTTAGCAATAATTTATTTTATTTCAACCAAAATAATGCTTTCAATTAATACAACTAATCACAAAATACTTAAATAAAATTAGTATATGATAGATCTAAGTAAACTAGTAAACTTTTAATTAAAAAAGAGATCTAACAAATATGAAAATAATTTAGACAATAAATTAATTTAAATGCTTAAAATATACTTCTAAAATAGATCTAAGAATAAATAATCTTTAAAATAAGACTAATGAAGAAATATTTCAAGAAACCAAAAGAAATTTGTAGGAAGATAAAAATTTCAACAACTTGAAATAAATTCTTTAAACTATCACAAGAGTTTTTCACAAAAAAAAAAATGATTGAAGAAACTTTGATGTGAAAAACTTAAACTTTGATGTCCAAAGACTAATCCACCAAAAAAGTATAAATTGGAAAGAACAAATAGATGGTGAAAATAGTATGAACAACTAAGAGAGATTAAGATCAAGAAAATAAACTCAAGTAATTTGAGAAAGCTTGCTTAGTTGAAGATGTTGAAGCTTCAAACCAAGGATTTGATCTTGCAATATTTGGAGAACACTTGGAAAAAATCTAGAAATTTTCTTAGATTTTTAGAGATTTTGAATTTGAATGAGAATCTTTCATGAAGAAGAATAATTTATAAGCAAGAAGGTCATTTTGAATTATTTCAAAAAATATATTATTCTAACATCATTTTATCATATAATAATTTAATATTCAATAAAAATATTTTATATTAAATAAATATTAAATTCAAACAGCAAAAAATAGTCAATTCACATGGGCAAGTCAAAATAATCAAATATGACTCTTAATATATTCAAAGCATGTAGCATGCATTCATCATTAAAATCAATTATTGTTTAAAAAGTCATAATAAATTAAATTTTAGTCAAATGTGGTTCATGTAAACTATCAAATTAAAGGAAAAAAAAAATCTAAGGAATATGTTGGAGATGAAATCAGATCTAAATTCCCTGATTATAAAATGACTTGAAATACAAAATTTCATATATTTTTATTAATTTTGAAATATGATATTTAGAAATTATGATATAATTTAGATATAATCATACATATGTTAGTTAACATATAACTTTTAAATTAAATTAAAATATTTAATTGTATTAAGTATATAAACTAACTTAATAGTTATAATTATAATCATTTATTATTTTGAAAATTTAAATGCTATGTATGAAACATATAATTGAATGTTAATTAGATAAAGATTTATATAAATTAACCTCATTATCATTATTTAAAATAAATAAAAATAATATGTTAAGTTGTGAGCAAATTAATTCATGCCAATGAACACATATGAATCTAAGATAGTTATAAATGCATATAACTAAAATATTGTATCTTGAGCTTCACATTATCCATTTTGATCTATCTTTCATTCTTCTATACCAATTTAATCAAACATATGAGATGTATTGGATATGTAATTAGCAATTAATATATCTAAAACATATAAAACATACATTAGAACATCCAAGCATATGATTTGTCATTAAAATTATCTGATTGAACATGAGGCTCATAAGCCAACAATCTCCCCTTTGATGATTATATGATTGATTTTGATGAAGGTGCAAATTGACCTTTCATCATAGTTTTGAAAAAAATTTCTTTATTAAAAAAATTTGTGCATAAGAGATGAATAATGATGCTCCCCTTAAATATATGCATGAAATAGACTTAATAATAACCAATATTTTGGTCTTCTCCCCTTTGACAACATCAAAAGAGAGAACAAACTACATATAATTTTAAATATTATGATCTAACATACCAAGCATGTGTCTTAAAGTACATAAACGTTCTTCTGGTAATGGTTTTGTAAAAATATCTATAATTTGTAAATCGATATTAATGAAATTAGTATTAACATCACCTTTCAAAATGTGATCCCTAATAAAATGATGTTTAATTTCTATATGCTTGGTTCATGAGTGCTGGATAGGATTTTTGGTCAAACTAATAGCACTAGTATTGTCACATTGAACTAGAATGTGATCTTGCTTAATACCAAAATCTTCTAATTATTGCTTTAAGCAAAGGACTTGAGCAACACAACTACCGCTATGTACTCAGCCTCAGCAGTGGATAAAGTTACAAAATTTTGTTTATGACCAAGACACGAGGGATGATCTTAAAAATTGACATGTGTCTGATGTGCTTTTTCTATATACTTTGCATCTAGCAAAATTAGCATCATAATAAGCAACCAAATCACATGACAAAGAATTTTAGGATACCATAAACCTAACCTAAAGTGCCTATCAAATAAAGATACACTTGAGCTATTAAATGAGATTCTTTTAGGTTCTAAAAAATGAGCACACAAACAAATAGCAAATATAATATCTATTTACTACAAGGTATAAAAGTGAACCTATCACTCTATAAAGTTTTTGATCAACATATTTTTTTGATTCATCTAAATCCAATTTATAGATGGACTCATATGGAGTTTTACTAGATTTGAATCTTTTCATGTCAAACCTTTCAAGCAATTCATTTGTATACTTGGTTCGACAGATGAATGTGCCATCTTTCTATTGCTTCACTTGAAGACCCAAGAAAAAAACTTAAGTTTTCCCATCATACTCATTTCAAACTCGTT
Source organism: Cymbidium sinense (assembly GCA_021442155.1). Classification (NCBI taxonomy): domain Eukaryota; kingdom Viridiplantae; phylum Streptophyta; class Magnoliopsida; order Asparagales; family Orchidaceae; genus Cymbidium; species Cymbidium sinense. The sequence goes on along the minus strand of CM038219.1, from coordinate 115,819,235 downwards.
AGACATCAAAGATGAGAACTCATAACACAAAGATTCATTTGTACTTCCAAATAATATATTATCTACATACACTTGTACCACAATCAATCATCATCTATGCTCTTAAGGAATAAAGTGGTATCTATTCTACCCTTTCTAAATCCATGATCTATCAAAAAGTTACTTAACCTATCATACTAAGCATGATGAGTCTATTTTAAATCATATAAAACTTTCTTTAATTTATACACATGATCTGGACAATCATGGCTCTCAAATCGAGGTGGTTGCTTTACAAAGAAATCTTAATCAATAAATCCATTCAAAAAAATACACTTTTGACATCCATCTGAAAAAGTTTAAAATTCCTTAAATAAGCATAAGCAATGAGTAACCTAATAGCCTCTAATCTTGCTACGGGCGCAAAAGATTCTTCAAAATCTATCCCTTCAACTTATGTGTACTCATGTGCAACTAACCTAGATTTATTTCTAACAATACAACCTATCATTTTATTCTAAAGACCCATTTTGTTCCAATGATATTTGATCGGGGTCTTGGACTAATTCAAACATCATTTCTTACAAATTGATTCAACTCCTCTCCCATAGCAATAATCCAAAAATTATCTTTTAATGCTTTTTCTAAATTTTTAGCTTCAACCTCAGATAAAAATACTGAATGATCTACAACCTCTTTACTATATCTTATGGTCATAACTCCTTTTGAAGGATCTCCTATAATTAGTTCCTTTGGATGATTTTTATTATATTTTCATTCTTTAAGCAATGAATCATCCACATTATCTTCTAAAGATATTTTCTTAAAATTATCAATCTCTTCATCAATCACTTCATTTATAATGGGATTAATTAAATTTTCATAAAAAATAACATGTATTGATTCTTCTATAATCATTTTTCTCTTATTGAAAACTTTATAAGCTATACTAGAAAGAGAGTATCCTAAGAAAATATCATCCTATGATTTGCAATCAAACTTACCTAAATGCTCTTTTCCATTATTCAAAATAAAGCATTTACATCCAAATACATGAAAGTGTTCAATCTTAGGCTTCTTTCCAAAAAATAAAAAAAATAAAAATTCATAGGGTTCTTCTTCAAAATTGGTCTGAAATAGATTCTATTCATCACATAACATGCAGTATTTACAGCTTCTACCCAAAAATATTTTGACAATTTATACTCATCAAGCATAGATCTCTTAATTCAATTAATATTCTATTTTTTCTCTCTACCGCGCCATTTTGTTGGGGAGTTCTAAGTGCAGAAAAATTATGTTTAATCCTATGTTTATCATAATAATCCTCAAATAATTTATTTTCAAATTACCACCATGATCAGTTTGAACCCTATTAATCAAATGACCTTGTTCTCTTTGAATATATTTAGAAAACTTTCTAAACTCACCAAAACATCATCCTTATTAGTTACAAATAAAACCTAAGTATATCTAGAGAAATCATCAACAATCACAAAATCATAATTTTTATCACCTAAACAAATGGTGCAAATTGGACCAAATAAATCCATGTGCAACAATTTTAGAGGTCTATAAGTAAAAATAATATTTTTTTACTTTTAAATGAACTTCTAGAATATTTACCATGAATACATGCATCACAAACATAGTTTGAATGAAAATTTAATTTAGGCAATCTAACTACTAAATCAAGTTTAATAATTTTATTGAGTGTATGTTAATATGACATAGTCTCTGCCATAACCATATATCATCATGAGTGCTTTTAACAAAGTAAATTCAAATTCACATCATGAAAGCTATCTAAATCAATGACATAAATATTTTTATGTCTTTATCCTACTAACAAAATATTTTCATTATTTTTATAATACAATATGATAAATGAAATACTACATTCAAACTTTTATCACATAATTGAGTAATAGAAATTAAATTATGTTTTAATTCTTCTATTAGAAAAATTTTATCTGAAGTGATATAAGTCTTACAAATAGAACCAATGCCATTGATCTTTCCCTTTACATTATCTCCATATGTAACAAATCCTCCATCACTTGATTCTAAAATTGTGAATTTATCCTTATCTCTCATATGTCTTGAACATCCACCCAAGTACATGCCTTCTTTGATTTTGGTTTTTTGAAGGCATTCCTACAAAAGAAAATCACATGTTAACTTTTGGATCCCAAACATGTTTGGTCCATAATTGAAATTTGAAGCAAGATATCTATATGTGTGGTTTGTTTATACATTTTACCCATACATAAGATGATTGCTTAGTATTTTGTAATTTACGTGAATAACAATAAAAATGAAATATGCCCTTTCTACCATAATTAAAACCAAATATTAGTGTTTGCATATGATTTAGCATGATAATTATAAGATATGAGTGGGATGTGTATGTAAATAATTTTTATTAAATATTTTACTTGAAGAAGCATTATAATGAACTTGTGATTTCAAACATAATTCTAATCTTGCTTTTAACAAGATATTCTCTCTTTCAAGTTTCCATACAAGTAAAGAACAATCTAATAAAGAATTATTTTTATTTTTTCAAATTATCACATTCATTTTTTAAATCACAAAAATTTACATATAATTTTTTTATGTTACTTCTCTAAGGTTTTGTATTTTCTTCTTAATTTTTTATATTTAATAACAAAATCATTAAAAACATCATCTAATTCATTATAAGATATGTCATTACATACCTCTTGAGAATCTAAGTCAGATTCTCCATTTTCTATAAGACATATGTTGACCTCTTCATTGGATGAGCAAGTACTTGATTCATTTGAATGATTACCCATAAAGCCTTATTTTTCTTCTTCTTATGGTACTTTTTTCTCCTTCATTTTTTCTTTTCCACATCAATCTCTTCTTTAAATCAGCAAGTTCTGGACAATCACTTCTTACATGTCCAGGCTTTTTACAATGGTAACAAATGCTCCCTTCACTTACAAAAATTTTTTTTGTTTGAAATTTATACTTTTTAGATTTTTTATACATTTGATTCTTTTTCCTTAGCAAGTTCCCAAGCATTTTGGATAACATGACCACATCATCACTTTCACCATCTGAGCTTGAGGTGCTATACTCATCACTATCATCAACTTGTAATGCAATACATTTTCTTTTCTCCTTCTCCCTTTTGAAGTTATCCATCTTATCCCTTTGAGCAACTGTCATGTGCTATCAAAGAACCCAAAGTTGATTATGGATAAGTAGATAAATCCTTAGCATCACTAATATTATTTTATCATCCCATTCTTTTGGAATACATCTAAGAATCTTATAGACTAAGTCTTGATTCCTACATATTTTCTAAGAGAATATGTGTTAATTATTTTATGAATCTAGTATACATAAAATAGATTCTAGAGATATATGAAAACCCATATTCATGAACAAGTCTTTATGTGAGCATCTAACTTACTAGTTCCTTCATAAGTTATAATTAATTTTCATATTTCTTTATGCATTTAACATAAAAATTTTCATGTAATCATCGGTAATAAAGCATATGTAAGTATATCTTAGCATTTAATTCATCAAGTTCTTAAATCCATTCCTCAAAAGGTTTTACTTTTAATGTCATTTTATAGTGGGTGTATGATATTGATGTCAACACATAACATGTGTGCATCTCTCTTAAAATGTACTAATTTTATTCTTCCAATAATCAAATACAAAAAAGTGGAGGTATGAGTGGATTGCCTCAAAAGTGAACCCTTTGGAAAACCTTGTGCCATTGTGAATAGATCTACTCTTGGATGTTTAGCCAATAAAAGAGCCTAATATAATTAAGTGATAAACTTAGATATCTTGATTTTTATGATCCATCTATGAAAGAGAAATCAATGAGATGACAATACCATTAATTATAAAGAGGAAACTCATTTAGTAATTGTTTGAGTCTAAAATTAGTAATATTAAAAAATTTTAAGTTAAATCTTAAAAATTTAAATTAAATTATTTGATTATATAATGAAAATATACAATTTCAATGTAAAAATAAAAGTACACAAAAAGTAAAGAGAGACAATACATAATTTTATATGGTTAGAAACCAAAATACACATAACCATTTAAGAAACCACTCAATGCAAAATAGCTTACAAACTATTTTCCTATAATAAGTACAATCTACAAATAATATGTACTTATATAAAGAAAGTACAACCCAATAAAAAATTTTATAACTAAAAGAAAACATAAAATAATAAATTTTGATGAAATATATCTTTCACAAATATACCTATCCAATTCAAAAAAGTGATCTCACAACTTATAAATGATCACTTTATAACTTACAATTTTGATAAGATAAAATACTCACTTAATTTTGATAAGAAATAATAAAATAAATATCTTAATGTGATCTTACTAAGATTATGTTAATATAAATTTGTAGACTAATATAAAAATAATTTCAAAAATAAATTCACAATAAATAATAAAAATAAATTTTAGCAATAATTTTATAAACTATAACTAGTATATATATAATAATATAAGAATAATTAACTCTCTATTAAACTTCTTTTTTATTAATTATTAAACAAAAAAGCAGCAAACTTTGATAAATTTCAGCAAGATAAAATTATTTAAACAAAATATATTAGTTGAAATAAAATGATAAGTGACAAATAAAATAATTTAACTTTTTATAAATTTTATTTTGATAAAAACTTGATTTATAATAGATCTAACATATACTCTAAAATTTTAGCAATAATTTATTTTATTTTAACCAATATGACGCTTTCAATTAATGCAACTGATTACAAAATACTTAAATAAAATTAGTATATGATATATCTAAGTAAACTAGTAAGCTTTTAATTAAAAAGAGAGATCTAGTAAATAATAAAATATTTTTAGCACAATAAATTAATTTAAAATACTTAAAATATACTTCTTAAATAGATCTAAGAATAAATGATATTTCAAATAAGACTAGTAAAGAAATATTTCAAGAAATCAAAAGAAATTTGTAGGAAGATAAAAATTTCAGCAAGATGAAATAAATCCTACAAGCAATCACAAGAATTTTTCACAAAAAAAAAAAAGATTGAAGGAACTTTGATGTCCAAAGACTAATCCACCAAAAGTAAATATTAAAAGAACAAAGATGGAAAAAATAGTATGAACAACTAAAAGAGATTAAGATCAAGAAAACTCAAGTAATTTAAGAAAACTTTCTAAAGATGTTGAAGCTTAAAAAAGGATTTGATCTTGCAATATTTGGAGAACACTTGGAAGAAAATCTTTTTCTAGATTTTTTGGAGATTTTGAATTGAATGAGAATTCCATGAATATAATGAGGATAATTTATAAGCAAGAAGTTCATTTTGAATTATTTCAAAGAAATATATTATTCAAACATCATTTTATCATATAATAATATAATATTAAAAAAATAATTTATATTAAATAAATATTAAATTCAAAGCCAAAATGGGCTATATATGGCAAGTAAAAAAATAATTATTAAAGTATATAACATGCATTTTTTTTTAAAATCAGCTAATGTTTAAAAAATCATAATAAATTCAATTTAATTAAACATGAGTCATGCAACCTGTCAAATTAAAGGAAAAAAAAAAATCTAAGGAATCTGTTAGGGATGAAATCAGATCTAAATTCCATGATTATAAAATGACTTTGGCTGAAATACTAAATTTTATGCATTTTTGTTGATTTTGAAATATGATATTTAAAAATTATAATATAATTTAGATATAATCATACATATGTTAGTTAACATATAACTTTTAAATTTTAAAATATATTTAATTATATTAAGTATATAAACTAGTTACACTCAATAGTTATAATTAATAATCAATATAATTTAAATGTTATGTATGAAAATAATGTTATGATAAAGATTTATATAAATTAACCTCATTATCATTATTTAAAATAAATAAAAATAATATGTTAAGTTATGAGCAAATTAATTCAAGCTAATGAACACATATGAACCTCTAAGATAGTTATAAATGCATATAACCTAAAATATTATATCTTGAGTTTCAAGATATCCATTTTGATCTATCTTTCATTCTTCCGTACTTGCAATTTCATCAAATATATTATGAGAAGTATTGGATATGTAATTAACAATTAATATATCTAAAATATATAAAACATATATTAGAACATCCAAGCATATGTTTTTTATCATCAAAATTAATAGGATTGAATACATTATAAAGCCAACATAATTATGCTTCCATTATCCATGCTGGTTATAATAGTTTTATTCTATATATATAAGATTCTCATGATTGTTGGATGCTGTCATTGACACAAATTTCTTATTCTTTAGCCATGAACATATATTATGTTATATATTTTAGCAATTTTATGATAAATATGAGCTCAATTTAATTTGAATAAAAAAAAGATCATTCAAATTGTAAAACTTGCTAGTCCAAATTTGACTGTGTTGAGATTTATTTATTACCATCCTAAATTTCTTATGCATATTAGTTATAAAGGAGGCAAACAATCCTTTTGATGAACATTCAACATGACATTCAACATGTGGAGTAAGCAAAGGTAAAATTCCCATTTACAAATTGTTTTGATGCCATAAAAAGGAAAATGAATATTGTATTCACATTTTTTTTATTACATGGAAGCTATATATAATTCATGAATAATTCTAAATTACATCAAAATAAAAATAAATCAACAACTATCAAGCATTTTGAAATAAAAATTTATGATATGTACTTCTTAATTCATAAATTAAAAAGAAACAAATTAATAAGAAAATTGTTATACTTCTTCAAGAATATCATGTAAAAATGAGAGCTATATCAATATATGATTAAAGGAATAAATAAAAATCTTCATCAAATAATATACATTAATTTTTTTTCTTTTGATTGCTAAATAATTTGTATATAAATTTATTCAAATAGTGTTGCAAAAAAAATAATCAACATTAAGTAATATAATCATCTCTTGTACGAATTAATGTTATTTTGGAAAAATCATACAATTTTTTGGAAAACAAAAATTTAATATCCTTTCGAGCCTTTTAAAATTTATTTATTTTATAAAAGATTACATATAATATATACTTTTAGATATTTGAGTCAATTTAATGATAAATTAATATATAATATATGTATAAAATTTAAATTTAAGAACTCTTAGTTGAAAAATATGAACTCTCAACTTCTATAACATTAAAAGTTTATTTTCTTATAAAGAAAAAATTATTAGGATAGTCTTAGAAAAAACACATTATTAAATATAAATTCAATCAACCTATTTACTTTCAAATTAACATGACATTGATCTGCTTTATATATATATATACACAAAATTGAGTAAAATTTGGATTGATAAAAATGTCAATTTACGGCCAAATAAATTAAAATATTAAATGAATTTCTTCAATCAAGAATAAATTATTCGGATAAATCTGAACCTGTATTTTTCGAATTAAATTCATATTATATTATCGTATGTCGTTAATTTTGATACACAAGATTTAGCTTCAAAGGAACCCGGCTTCCTTTGCGTAATTTTGTTTACAATGACAAGACAGGTTTCAAGCTTACGGGTTCTCGGACGTCCTATACGTGCGCCCATAATTCGTCAGAATTAGTAATTTGGTAATGCATAAGTTTCTCATAATAAAAGTCAACTGAATAATAATTTTCTTGCTTGATCAAACTTTATAAATAAATTCATAATTAAAATAATGCTTTTTGCACATATTTTTACAATTTATTTGATTTAATAATAGAGAACAGGTCATCAATTAAATTAAAATAACAGGTGTAGTTTCTTGTAGTTTGTCATCAATTAATATTGTATTCATATATATATATATATATATATATATATAAATATATATATATATATATATATATATATATATGAATAAAAATATAAAATATTATTTTAAATATGAATATTCTTTTTAATGAATTTTTTAAATTATAACTAGCGATATTGTTCTTATGTTTCTGAAAACAAAATCTAATGGTCTTTTTAATTTTTATATTAAATTCTAGATTAGAGATAAATTAATTAATCATATAATTTATACTTTTACATATTTGATGTCACGATTTTAGAGGCATCATAATAAAAAAATACATCAGCGTATCTACACATGATTTTTTTAATCGAAACAATATAAATAATAATTGGGTTGGCTGTAAATATGCGAAAGATGGGTGGTATTTTATGAATGTGGGGAATTTATTTATTGTTTTAAAGAAAAATTATTATATAGAGTTCAGAAGCTTCTACATCTCGATTTCAATAACATATCATTATGTGACGATTAATCTATAAATACTGGCTAAAATATTATATATATGAAATCTGATTATATAACAAATATGTATTATAGTGTTATTAATATTATATTAATACATAATAATACATAATACTTTATAGTCAATATATAATAGCTATATATTGGTTGAATGTTATATGAAGCAATCTTATCATAATTCAATGTACAAACTCTGTGTGTAATAATCTCACTTTTTTAATGTCTTATTCTTTTTATATACTTATAAAGATATTTATAACCATATCAAGCTTGTTGTAATCAAGTCTTTCGAGCTGATTCAGTGGAGCAATATTCGTTTAGATTTTTTTTTTCTTTTGTTTTTTACAGCATGCTTCTGTTTTAAGAAAGATCTGCATGGTAGAACTTGTCCTTGCTCCATACGTCATTTCTGTAGGATGCAAATATGTTGTTTTATATCATATTTGAATAAAGCCGGCTCTATTACTTTTGGGCTGTTTTTGGATGATATAAACTTGTAAAATTAATACAAATGATACGTGTATACAAACAGTAGAGTGTTATTATAGAATGAAGCAAAGTAGAGAAGAGAACGAGAGAGAGAAATTCTGAAAATTTTATTAATAAAGATTTTATGATTACTTGATTTGTTCACTAACTAAACAAACTCATTTTCTATTTTTAATAACTTTTATATACATTACAAAACTATTTGAATTTATCTCTATTGATATCTGAGGGGGAAACCATATTTTTTTCTATTATTATGGAATGATATTTTCTTATGATTATTGATAATTACATTCATTATACATGAATTTATTTGGTTCCTTATAAATCAAATAATTTTTATATGTATCTAAAGTCATTAGTCATGTTAAAACAAAATTCTCTTTAAAACTAAAATTCCTTGAAAGTGATAATGGATGATGAATTTTTGTTCAAATAAAATTATTATTCATTAAATTAGTTGCATTTACACTTCATAATTAAATAGTGTAGTTGAGAGAAAATAATTTTTCTTCTTTAATATTACCCGTGTTTTATTATTTCAAGGAAAAGTTCCCAAGAAATTTTAAGGAGACACTATCTTAATTAGTATGTACCTCATGAATCAAACTTTCACAAGTCTCCTTCAAGGGACAACACCTATAAGCATTTGCACCTATTTATTTTGTATGTATTTGATTCCAAGTCAACCATTATCTTTTCTTTAGATATCCTTATGCTCTTAAGATTACACATTATAAGATGCCATTTTCATAAAGATAGTATAATATTTGTTTTATGATGCCATTTCATTTATTCTAAACATATAAATGAGAATTCCTTCATCATTCTAACATTAAAACTTCTTCTCAAGACATTTCTTGTGACTTATGTGCTCATAGATCATCATATTTCAACCTCACCTTTAAATTCAAAAATATTTTGATCTCAGCTAACATGCATAACAACAACACCAATTATCTACAATTACATCATATTTGAAAGTCTCTTTCCTCACTAAATGTCTTGGCATCAAACTCAATCTTGGTAAAACATGCAGATACTATTAAGCAATTATCTAATGTTCTTTCATATAATAGATCACCCAAATGTTGTTCCTTCCTAACTTATCTTTCAATTGAAAAAAAAAAATCTCTTTTCATAAGTAGTTTGTGATCTTAAATGGCATCTTACTTTATGTGGTAATACATTATTATACATTCATTACTTCATGAAAATAGTTCATGTGGGTACAAATGGTCACGAAAGTTTAAAATACACCCTTATGTGGTGTGGTTGTGATGAGATCCCTACCCACATATGGACTATAAAAGATTATGATGGGATTCAATTTGAAGTGGTGGTGAAGATATATTAAGCTTTAGGATTGACCAACACAAAAAAAGACATTAGGTTGGAATATGAAATTCAAACCTCTAAATTATAAATCACTCTAGAAGTCTAAATTATATAAAATAAAACTAATTTATAGAGTGGGAATTATAATTATAATTTATAGAGTTTCATAGATTTTCAAAACATATAGATATTTTTTCAAGATTTTCTCCTCAAACTTGTCATTGTAAAAATAGCTAGGTTGACTTTTGAATTCACACTTAAGGTTGATAGAACTTTGAAAAATACTAAAAAAATATACTATATAACACATGAAATGTAAACAATTGTATTGAAACTATTTCTAAAAGTTTATGAAATTTTCTAGAGTTTAAGGGCACTAAACTCTAATCATAATAACAATTGGTCAATTGAGTTCTAGGTAGGCTAACCATATTAACACCTAGAAAATTCACTAATTTGTGGAGAAAAATTAAAGAAAAATTTTATAATACAATATACGAATTTAATAACACTTTAAAATTGGAGTTACACAAAAACAATAAAAGGATAAATTTTGACCACTTACCAAAATAGCCTATGCATGCAAGGAAAGATCACCAAGTTCTTCTTTATATTTGGCCATCCACCAAGTCTTAACCAATGAAGAAATTTTTTTTACTTAATTTCATTCAAAAAGTCATTAGATTCATTAGACAGTAAATAAGTGTTTTAATTCATGTTACACCAATTCAAACTCAAATATTAGAGTGAATGGAAGTGAGAGGGGTTGGCCACTCCATGGGAGTAACTACTCCCCATCACTATTGTCCTTAACCGCTTCCCTTAATGAGGGGGAGGGGGAGTACAAAAAATTTAATAAATTATAAATGATTAATTTGACACATTAATATATTATAATTAATTAATTCTTAATCTTTTTCCCTTCATAAAATTACAAACACTAGAGACAAATTACATAACAATCACACATAAAATTTAAACAATTGTAACAACACTACAAAATACTACATATGTATGACAGAATACAAAGCTAACTCTTCTAATTGGTCTTCATTTCTTAAAGTTTGATTTCTTCCTTTAGCATATTACTTATTGTAGTGGGATCACCATGATTCGCCTTTATCTCCCATAACTTAGCTTTTGTCATGGGATCTTATGCTTACACTCCTTGTGCTATACCTTTTTTTTTTCTGGGCCCCAAAGAACTCTTCTCTAAAGAGTTAAAATCCAAGTAGTTAATTAAAGCTAAGATGTCAATTTCTCCAAATTCTATCTTGTCATCCATGTATCCTCTATATGTGGCTTGTCCTTCTATCTCATTAGGAATCTGTGATCTCTAATTTGAGTTGTCTCATTTGTGATGATATGATCTATTTCAAAATAATGAATGTTGGTTTAATATATGAAAATAATGATTTAATTTTTCTACAAAAGATGGAACCTACTTATTTGAAGGTTAGCTAACTCTTTTAAATGATATTAAAATTTTGACATTAAAAAACTTAGCTAATAAATATATCTTTGAGAAATTCAAGAACATATGCATTTGTGCTAATTTTTTTAATAATCTCAAAAGACCCATATGTCTTAACTCAAATTTTTTTAAAATGAGTGGATGGATACCTCTCATGGTGAATTCTAATTAACACATGTTCTCCAACATTGAATTCCTTAAAAGCTTTTTTTGTTCTTCATTTTAACATATTTTGCATTAGTGACTTCCAATTGATATTTAACATTTTCATGAAGGCTTTGAAAATCTTTTACAAATTTAAATGTTAATTTATAAAATGCATGTGAATAAATGTTAACAATCTCAATGAGATTCTTTGAGTTAAAGTAGACTATTTCAATAAAATGGAGTATTTCATTATTGATCTGGAAATATTGTTTTTATAAAATGATGTGTGGTCAAAACACTCTTTAAAAAGTTATTGAATCTTTTTTTTTTTATTAACTTTGATGTCTAAGGAAAAATATGAGGGTATGACTCAATACGTCTAGGACAAAAATAGTCTCCCTAGTAGTAGTGGAATCATAACCATTTAATTTTGGTTATTTTTCTTTTTATTAGGCTTTGATTAGATCTTTGAACTAATCTTATGTTGAGGGGTTGGTGCTTGTTTATTTGGTGCTTTTAGAGAAGAAAATTCTATAATCTTTTCATCATGTTTGATTATATATGTGTTTTCTTAACCATAATGGATCACATTAAGATCGTATAATCAATGCCTGGCCAATAAGATGTCTATTATATTCTTAGGTAGAATATTACACCAAATATTGTCTTCATAACTACCTATCTTAATTATCACAAAATACCTAAATGTGATGGGTAAAAAGGTGTGATTCACCCAACTCACATTGAATTGGTCATAATGAAATTTTGGCTTAAAGTTCACCCTAAAAATAGTGTGTTAGAAATTAACATTAATAGTACAACCACCATTTATTATAAGTTCGTACTTTTTCTCCTTACAAGTCACATATATAGCGAAAATATTTATTTCTTCAATCTTCACCTCTAGCTACTAGCATAAACCTAATGAAACTCATCTGAACTCTCATATGCTCTAAGTCCTCATCAAAAAGAGAGTTGTCATCATGATTCTCCCAATTAAATTATATACATCCTCTTATTCTTTTTCTTTTTATTCTCCTTTAAGAACTTGATTTTTTTTTGCTTTTCACTCATTTTACATATGTCCTTTCTTAAGGCAGTTGAAGCACAGAATCTTCTTAGTCTTTGTAGATGATTCAATGGGATTTTTCTTTTAATTGGTAATAGGAGATGAAGGTTTAGGTCTAGTAGTAGATCTCAGGCTAGGTTAGGAGGATGTTTGATAAGAAGAATTTGGACCCTTGGATATAGATAATGAGTTTCCTTCTTATACTTATCTAGAAGTAAAGTATAGTCAAAACCATCTTATAGCTCCATCTCATTCTAAACATCAATCTTAAGGCTAATAAAAGGCTTATTGGATAACTATCACTCTTGATTAATGAATTTGTCATAACCATCAACTTTTCAAATACGTTCATATGTTCCACAACTAACATGTTTCCATGCCTATCATCAATTTCTTTTCATAATTTCTAAGATAATATTCGGTCCGTAGCATCTCCTTCATCTCTACTTAAGCAAATATATGCCTTCCCTGTCTCTCTTCTTTAATCAAGATATTGTTCCAATAGATAACATGGCCTACTAATTTCATTTTGGCATAAGTGGTCCTTAATTGGATAGTCAATCATATGGTACTAATTAAAGAACTCGTTCATTTGGGTAAGCCAATATACAAAGCTATTAGAATCATGAACTCTAGCATATGTAGTGGCATCTACTTTAACCTTCTTAATGCACTCATTCAAAACCTCAAGGATATATAATGATCATTTCTAAGAGGATTTCTTAGGTGATGTTTCTTAGGTACATATGTTCCTTATGATTTTTTTTAATATAAAATTTTCTCATAAATGATCATCCTCTAAGTTCTGGACCACAGAAACATTCATGTTTTGAACTTGGGTGGCTAGGTTCATCACCATGTCTTATATTGTGGTGTTTTAATTTGGAGTCGTATGGACACCATACAGATCTTAGGGGGTACTTATTAAAGTGATCGGGTACTACATTATGGTATGATGTACCATCTCAAAAAATAAAAATATCACCATATAATGAACTTAATCACCTAATAAGGACTCTTAAGGTAGATGAGTCTTTGCATATACTAGAGATATTTCCCTACTTCACATGGAGAAGTAAAGCAGAATTTATTTTATGTTGAATTCTTTAGTTCCCTATGGAAGCAAGCTTTCATAGTTAATTATATCTTAGGACATGGAAATTTCCTAATAATACTCTTGATTAAAGTAATCAATAAATATCTCCAAAGATTTTAAAGTTAGATTATCAAAGGATTAAGTATTTATGGAATTCAAATGGGGAGGTCTAAGTAGGAAGACTTATTTTTGGATTTTAAAGGATGATAAGCAGGGAGCTCTCATGATACTAATAAGCTTAGTGAATACTTCAATCTAACTATGGCGGGGCTTTATTCATTTGATAGAGAGAATTTAATTTTTATTTAAGTTGGAATCTTATTAGAATGCTAGGGCCTATAGTCTAACAACATAAGAATGTGAAAATGCCTAAGAGGTGAGGACTTATACTCGTAGCCTGAATAAAATAAGTAGCCTCAGAACCTAAATATTGAATGTTTTAGCACAAGCTAAAAGCACAACCTAAGTCTAAATGGAAAAATGAGATATAATAGTTTACCTCCACAAGAGAGGGTAAACTCATCCCGAGTCTTCTGGACTTACACCTGCCTAGAGTGGCCACAAGCTAACATCTCCTACGCTTTAAAATAATATAGGTCGGTCTTATGTAAGTACAAGATAACTAGGTTGTTATTTAATCAAGAAGAGAAACTAGAGTCCTAACTCATTCCTTAAGAGATTAGTTCATGATTGGCATGAAAGCATGACTTAGAATAATGCAAATTTATAATCATTTACACTATTTTGACACATTCATTTGGACAAATGCTTAGGATAATTATGCCTATATGCTTGATGAAAAAAGATTATGGGCTAAATCAGCGGGAGGATGTGTTCTCCACTACAAGGGATCTCCTCAAAGGTTAAGCATTCCCCTATCGTGCAAGAATGGAGACCCTCCCTATCAAGAGCTAAATAAGATGTTATGCATGATGTTATAACATTCAACATTTAGTTAAGGGGTTGCTAAATTTTTTAATTATCTTGATTATAACCTAAGCTTTAAGGTGAGGTTGTGTGTTATATTTAAAATTTAGTTATGTGTTGTTTATTGAGGGTAAAAAAATTAATTTGATCTTAAAGAGCCTATCGCATCTAGGCCACATTCAATCATCAAACTTTAAGAAACCTATGAAAAGCATGTCATTTATATTGCATAATTTAAACACAATAATCAACCACATGTATTTCGTAAAAGAATAAAGGACCGATGGGGCCGGATACCGCCGTACACCCTGAAAAAGAAAAGAAGTTGGGTAGCCGAGCTCTATTCTTATACAACCCATATTATAAAAGAAAGAATGATAGAATTACAATGAAATAGATGCTATGGGGGGTCTTCATTCTTTATCTTCATTCTACTTCCTTCTTTTGGATTAGCTTCGCTCTAAGGTTCACAGGGCCTCCCAAGTCTTTACCTTCTAGCCACTGCTTATTCTAAACCCCATAACACTAATCATAATCCTATTTACAAAAATTACATATGTTTGAAAATATAATCTAATTACACCTGCAAAATAGATGTTAACTAAACAAACATACAAATAAAGTAATTATATCTCATATATTTGGACTTAGCACCCTAATCATGGGTAACCAAACTCACTTGTCCTAATTAGATTATGCTTAGGGGAATAAGCAACCTACAAGAAGAAGCATTTACTTTTATTTATTCTTTCAGTGGTCCCTTTAGCACAATCCCTAGTAGAAAAATATCATTAGGCTTATTAACAACCTAACATCTAGTCTATGCATAACCAATCCTAACATCCAGTTTAAAATATTACATCACAAAATAAAATATAGCTCCATCACATACACCACCTAATCTAAGACTAGAATTAATGACTTAATATTCTAATGTGTGTGCTAAAGTCTAGTGGTATGTCTTAGTTGGGCTTTAGGATTTTGATTATCTAAAATTTGAGAATTATTTAAGTTAAACATTGGGGGATGTTCTACTTCAAGTTTGTTAAATGACTTGGTCAATTTTAACTTGTATTTTTCTTTATTTCAATTGATACTGACTATACCTTCCCATCTTAGGCTTAGGAACCTTTTAGAAACTTGGATTTCCTTAGTGATAAGACACTTCTAGTCATTAAGAGAACACTGAGCCCAAGCCTAGAGACTTAGGAAGGCATACCCTAAGCTTAGGATACGTCTTAGGATAAATAGGTCTTACCTATCCTATGCCTTAAACTAACCCATGCTTATTCACTCACCCAAAATCAACCTCAAGCTAACATAACCAACATCAATTGGATTTTATTTCCTATCCAAGCTCCAAGCCAAATTGACTAGGCTCTAACCTAAGTTAGGTCCATCATGATCTTTTGATTCACCCTAAAACCCATTCAAGTAAATCAAATTCAATTGATTTTCATAAAAGCACTCCAATCATTCAATAGACCATTTCAAACTCTCCAACACTTGTAATCAAACCAATCAAATCAAATGAATCCAATCAACCCAAGTTAGCCCATTTGATCCAAAAGCTCCAAGTGAGCCAAAATCCAATCAAACCAAAATCAATTGCAATCAAGGACACCAATCAACCCTAAATCCATCATTGAACTCTTCTCAACACCCAATCTCACCAATTCAACTCAATCAACCCATTTGGTCCACTTGACCTAAAGTGACCTAAATGACCAAATTGACTCAAACTTCAATTCAACCCAAATTGGATTGAATCAACCCATCTAATGCCTTCCATAATGATTATTGATTATCTTGGATAGCCCAACTGGAATAATTGAATCAAATCAAACCAATTTGACCAATTAACCCAAGTTGACCTAAAGGGTCAAATTGGGTCAAATCTCATTCCAATTTTAATCGATTGAAACCAATGCCTCTAATCAATAATAAATTGATTATTGAACATGATCCAACCCTCAATTAAACCCAATTTGGTTAACCAAACTTTATTTACCCCTTTAGCCCAATTGACCTAAAGGGTCCAATTGAACCAAATTCTTCCCAAATCCAAACTGATTCAAAGAGAGATTTCATTGCTTAGTTAAGTACACATACACATGCATTAGAGATTTAGGTAAGTATGCGCTGTTGTTAAATCAAGGAAGTGAGGTAATCTAAGACCTTTTTGGGGATACTTAAAGCCTCATATTCTCGGGATGTCTAGACTATATACTTGCAACTTAAATACATATGAATCTATACATAAGTATGGGAATAGAAATCATGCAAAGATTGAATTATAAAAAATATTTATTCATGTAAAATAAAGCTCTATCCAATTACACATATGAATGAAAATAAGCAAGTACATGATATTGTTAAACCAAGAAAGTGAGATAATCTAAGACCTCCTTAGGGCTACTTAAAGTATCATGTTCCCATGATGCCTAGACTATATGCTTTCTAAATTCAAACGGATATAAACAAACATATGAATCATGAAAATATAACAATCATTTTAACATGTTTAAGCTATAAGTAAATGTAAACTTCATTGAATATTCATAGCCAACATCAATTTAAATTTTAAAAATAATTTTAGATTTATTAGTGATAATAGTCACACCATATAATAAGATCAATTCAACACATGCAACTTATATATACATAACCCTATTCATTTGATTCTTTTATTTGAACACAATATTACATTATACAAATGACATACAAATTTATAATGATTGAAAAGGAATGACTAAATATTGCCACATAATACATTCAATCACATTAATTCCTAAGGACAATCAAGTCAAATAAATGTTCTTTAAGATTAACCAAAGTTATTATGAAATTTGATTTTTATGTTTGAATTATTAAAGCATAAAGAGGAGAAAAGACACTTAGTGTTTGCCCCATCCCACATTAGTGACTTAATGTGTTTAAAGAAGAATAATTAAGTAAATTTTATGGATTGATTAAGTTCAAGTTATTAAATAGTCAATTTAATTACTCTTTCCTAAGCTTCTTTAATTTAATTTACCACTAAACCATGAGCCTCTAATGATATGCCAATGTTGACCTCACTTTTGGAGTGAGCTCTCAACTTTCTCATCATAGATCTAGGACTCTTATAGACACTAAGAGTTCCTTAGTCTTAAGACACTTCTAGTGATTAGGTGACCACTTAAACCTAACCTTAGAGACTCAGAAGAGTTAGCCATAGGGATAGGTTATGCCTTAGGGATTCAAAAGAGACATGCCTACCCTGTAGCCCAAACCCAATCCTTGCTTCTTTCTTTCAAACCAAACCTTAAATTCAAATTCAAATTCCAAAATCAAATCCAACTATCCAATGATTGAAATCTATCACCAAGTTCAAACTCAAATCCCTTCCTAGGCCCTTTGATTTTATCTTATGAACTTAGCCTTGATCAAATCCAAATCAACCCCAATCCAATTGATTTTCTTAATTATCAAATTTAATCTCAAATCAAATTCCAAATCATAAATCAATTTCAAATTCTAAATGATTGAAATCTATGATCAACTCTAAATTCCAAATTAAGACCCTTCTTAAGCCATATGGACCCACCCCATAAACCTAACCAAACTCCTTCAAACCAACTCAAACTTGCTTGATTTCTTTATAAATCAATCATTCTTTCATTTATGTTCACAAATATAAATGAAATTCAAATTCAAACCTTTCAAATCAAATCAAAACAAATCAAACAAAATCTAAACCCATGTTAGCTCTTTTAACCTACATCCCTAAGCTTAATCAAATTTGTTTCCAAATCACTCCAAACTCAAGTGATTCTCATGAACCATTTATATCTTTATTTATATTCACAAATATAAATGAAATATAAATTCAAATGACCAAAACCAAACTCAAATCAAATCAAATTCCCAATTTATCCCTTTTAGCCAAACTTTTGAACTTGGCTAAATGAAATCCAAATCAACTCAAAACTCATGGATTTATTCATGATTCAATCATTCCTTCAATCATGGATTCAAATATAAACATAAACCATCATTATCGAACTAGAATCAAGTCAACCCAAATAAAGCCCAAGTTAACCCTTATGACTTCAAATTGTCATATGAACCAAAACTGATTTGGCTCTAAACCAATTACAATTGGATATATATTTCAATCCTAAACTCATATGTGAGTTCAACCAAACTTGAGTCAAGCCTCGATCAAGCTAATTGACCCATTTAGGCTTACTTGACCCAAAGTGACATAAATGCCCTTTTTTAGACAAGTTCTAATCCAACCTAAATTGGACTGAACTAAGCCCATCTAAACCTCGAACATGATCAACAATCATCATGGGATGAACAACCACCTTGAATTGGGTCAAACCAAGTCAAACCTAGCCTTTGACCAAATTAACACAGCCCAAATAAAATCCAAACTAACCAAAATCCATCATATTTCAAATTGATTGAAACCATTGATCTCAATCCATTCATAATCAATGATTGAACATGACCAAGTCATCAATTGAACCAAGCCAAGCCTAATTGGCCACCTAACCTAAGTTGACCCAAATTAGCCTAAAAAGTTAAAATGAGTCAAATCATGATTTAATCTAAATTGATTGCAACCAATGGCTCAAGTTCATTCCAAATCACTTGTTAAACTTGACCAAAGCCATGATTGAGCCCAAGTTGACCAATTCATCAACTTGACCTAACCTAGCCCATATTGACCTAAATGGTCAAATTGACTAAAATTCAAATTAATTCTAAATTGAACCAAACCAAAGCCTACAATCATTTTTAATCAACCAATTGAACTTGACTCAACACCTAACCCAACCTAATTTGGTCAAATTGGTCAACTTGACAAATTTGACCCTTTTAAATCCAAATGAGTTAAATTCAAACCTAGGCCAAACCAATCTAAACTAATTGAAGCAAAACATCTCAAATCATCATATGAACCTCCTAACTCAAGCCTTAGTTTGACCCAATTTGGCCAATTGGTCAACCCAACCTAACCTAGCCCAAGTGAACCCATTTTGACCAAATGAAGCCAAATCCCTTCAAACCAACTTATGGGATCCTAGGGCTTAGTCAAACCTGACCCAAGAATGCCCTACTTCATTCCCAAATCAGCCTATAAGCCAAATGGACCCCACCAAAGGAATTAGGCAATAAACCATAAAATTTAAACCTTAAACCCAATGGATCAAAGCTAAAGTCAACTTGCCCATCCCCATGGCAGCTCATTGACACTACATGGAACCTTCCCCTGACCCACCTAGCTAACTCTCACCCTAGGGCCAAGACCCTTGGGAGGTGAGTTGACTCACCTCCAACCCAAACAGAGCACCCATTAGATCAAGCCTAAGGGAACTTTGCATGGTCCACGCTCATCATCCATCCGTGGCTCGACCGATGGAGACAACTCCCCAACGATGTGAGTGTAAAATAAAATGAGCCATCTGTCAATGATGAAAAATTGAGGGATATACCCCCTTAATTCAAACATAATTTCACAGACAATCGATTCATGTGAGTCCCAAAGACCATTCTGAACTCCCTCAGAGCATTGCCATTCCTATGCAAATTGAAATAGAACACCCTTCCCTCAAGCAATACTGCCTCTCTACTAAACCAAATCAAAATTCATTGCACCCACACCATCCTCATACCCAATGGAAACCAACCAAACCAATTCCTAAGCTCCCAAGTGGCAAGAGGTGTGCACGTGTGTGGATTGGTCGACCGAGAACCCTAGGTCAAATTGAGCTCAGACTTCTTCAACAAGGCATCACATCAACTAGGTGAAGCTACCTCTAGCATTGTATCGCCAGATATTAGCTCTGATGAGGTAATTCCTCAAAACTGTAGCTTTAGGCCTCTGTGAATTGATCTTTTATGAAAGAAATCTCCATGTCGAGGGATTTTAGTCGTTGGATGTAATTGTATGCTCCTTTAGAAGGTGTAGGATCCATTTGATCCAAATCTATGCTCAGGTGAGCTCGGATCGAATGGAGAAAGACAGACGGTGCTCATCTTTTTTTCGCTCACGAATGGGATAGATCACGAGCTATCCATCTCGCTTAATCGAGATGAACGACTCTGATCAAATCCCGCGGTAGATCTTTTGATTTCTCCCTTAACCTGCAGATTAAATCATGACCGTCCAATCGTAGATCGGATGACCACAGAGAAAGCACATTTGCCGCTGCTGAGTCAACACGTGGATGTGACTACTTAAATAGCCAATCCCATTGCACCATGTGGAAAGCGCATTGCACGCATCGCCAGCCACGTGGTCGGATTAAGGGCAAATTAATTAGTTTTTAATCTTGAAACTTTCTAAAATCATAACTAATTATAGAAAAATTTGAAAAATATAAACTTAGACTCATTTTAAAGATAATTCAGAGGAGAATCTAGAAAAATTATAATTAATTGATTTTGAATAGTGACTTTAGCTTAATTAAAGTTTTATCAAAATTCTAATTACTTAATTACACCTTAATTAAGCACTCAATTAATCTCAAATTCCTTGAGAATGTTTAGGGGGATGACCTCTGCCTTTCCTATTTTTTTGGAATTTTATTAATTGCTTAATAAGGGAAATCATTTGAGTAAGCCCTAATCACTCTCTTAATCTAATTAATTAATTAAAGAATGAATAGTAACTTGATTAATCATTTGAACATAATTATCCTTGTTAAATAGTAAGATCACTTAGAAATGTGATTAGGGATATTTTTTCTAATTCATTTCCTAAGTCTTCTTCATCTTTAAAATCAAATTAATTAATGGGTTAATGAAATGATTAATTAATTAATTAAGGGATTAATTCTTCAAAATAAGGAAATCAAAACCTAATTGAATGTTTAAATGATTTAGGGATTATGGTTGAGGCATTGCCCTTGATCCTTTCCCTTAAGTTAATTTCATCATTCAAATTAAAATATAACCAAAACATTTAATCAATTCATTAAAAGCTTAATGAAATTAAAATTAAAAATCAATTCATCCTCACCTAAGCAACTTTAAATTGATCTTGACTAACTCCTTGGGTGTTCAATAACCCAAGGTGAGAGGTAATGAAATTATGATTGGCTCACATTTGTGAGAAAATCATAAGAGTAATTAAGTGAGATCCCTTAAGCTTAATTAACTATTAATCATAAGCCAATTGCATTAGGCCTCTTTCATTTCTTAGGAGCATTGAAAATTTATTTTTCATGTGATTATATATCATATTAGATTATTATTAATTAGTTAATTAACTTAAAGTGATATAGATAAGGGATAATTAATTCATTTAATTCATACCTTAACCTAATCAAAACATAAAACCAACTTAAATATTCTTCATTAAAACAAACTAATTCACACATGGGAAAATGGGTTAGGATTAGCAAACCTTTCTCATATTTCTTAAATCAAATCAAATTCAAAGATAAAAATGTCCTTAAAGGATTTTGATTCATTTTAAATAACCTTATTTAATATGATTATCCTTAGGAATTAATTAGGATGAATGAAATCATGTGTTTACATTCCTTTATTTCTTTCCAATCATGCTAAATATTATTTATCATATGAAATCATGCATTCATTTCTTTTGAAAATTAATTAAATAAAATGTTTTCTTTTATGTCAAATTACATGTGTTGGCTAAAATTAAGAATATGATGGGCTATTATCACTATTAAACAAAAAAAACTATTTTTAAAACCTATAAATCAATTATTACAAATGAAGTAATGCTAATTACAAATACTTATAAGCTTGCATGAGATGATAGTACAAGATGTGTACTATGAAGTCCTCTTTCTTTCTCTTAACATGGATTCACATAGGATTTGCAAGTGTATAGTTCATTTGAAAAGAGCACAACACTTGCCTAAATCTATTCCTATGCATCTCTATGTTAAGACTTGGGTTTTCATATTACACATGTAAATCATACAAAATAAATCAAACATAATTTCTTTCATGATTCTTTATCCATTTGGTTCTTTTTATACATTCATATGTATTAGAGAAATGTGGTATATTAATATGGACATCCTAGGGCTGTGAGGCTTTAAATAGCCTTAAGTAGGCCTTGTACCTTATGCCCCTGGTGTAGAAAATAATGGCACTGTACTCACTTAAAACTCTTATACATATGCATGTGTGATGTGGCCAATGAATAAAGAATCAAAAATCAAATAATTAAAACATAACTTTTGCATGGATTTTCCTATCCTTATAGTTATTCATACATTTACATGTATCTAAGAAAAGTGGTATATTAGTATGGACATCCTGGAGCTACGAGGCTTTAAGTAGCCCTAAGTAAGTCTTGTACCTTATGCCCCTGGTGTAGAAAACAATGGCTCCGTACTCACTTATAACTTTTAAACATGTGAATGTGTATTTAGCTAATGGATGAAAAATTCCTCTTTTCTACATAATAAAGATATGCGTTCATAATTCAATTAACAAATAAAATATTTAAATTTAAAATATATTTCTTTGCATTCATCATCAAAGTATGCTAAGATTTACATTACATGTATAGGTATGCATAAGATTATTCATATGCATGATATACAAGATGAAAAGAAATGGATGAGTGTGTTATGTGATAGTAATCCATCCTAATTAATCCTAAGATATCTTTCTTATTGAATAGGGCTATTTAGAATAAATTTAAACTTAGGGTTAATTAAAACACATAATAAACTATTCATTAAAGGAAATTCATTAATGAACTTACCTTATAAATTACTTAAGGTAGGGATAAAGGAGAGACTCTCCCTCTCTTTCTTCTCTTTATAACACTTAATTGCTAAGTGTATGCTATATGAAATAAAAGAAAATTACTAAGTAAAAATTCCCAAATCAACTAAATCACTTAAAGAGAAAACAAAATTTTATAAATTAAATCCCTCACACTTAGCAAATCATAACTCTAAAGTCTAGTTAGGACATACCACACAAGCTCTAACACATGCAAATTAGAGTAAGTCACCATTTCTTGCTTTATGTTAGGTGGTGCATGGTTTGATGAATGTTTAGTTTTTTGATATATTATTTTAGGCCAGATGCTAGGGTGTATGTGCATAGCCTGAATGTTTGGCCAATATTAGCCTAATCATGTTTTATGCAGGGGGCTATGCTTAAGGGGCCACAGTAATAAAATATAAATGCTTTTTGCTATGCAGGTTGCTTAACCCCTAAGCATAGCCCAAGTTAGGATAGTTGAACTTGGTTACCCATGTGTGGGGTGCTAAATCCAAATTATTCCTATAACTGTTCAGGTTGTATGGTGTGTTTAGCTAACATTTGTTTTGTGGGTATAGCTAGATTTACTTTTCTTCCTTTTAATGTAAGTTTTGCATTAGAATTAAGAGAAGTGTTATGGGGTGGATTAGGATAGACACTGGTTATACAATCATGTCTTATATATCATGTGATGCCTTTGGAGCAAGCTACATCCCAATCAAACCAAGAGAAAGAAAGAAATGAAGCAAATCAAGGTGAAGAAGTGAGAGATGAAAAGTGAAGAATTGAGGATGAAGAATGAAGACCCTCATAACATTTATCATTTCATAATTATAATTATTCTTTCATTATACCGGGATGTATAAGAGTAGAGCTTGACTACACACATTTCTTTTTGGGTTGTATGACGATTCCATACCGCCTTTCATTCTTTTGCGATATATTTATAAAATTATTTGATATTTTATTTGGCTTGTGCATTAGAAATAGCATACCTTTTTATAGTTTCTTTATGATTGGTGATTGCTGTGTGGCCTGGATGCGATTAGAATCCTATAATAAAAAATAAATTTTCTATCCTATTAACAACTCATAACTAAAACTTTTAAATAATGCATAACCTCACATAAAAGCCTAGGAAATAAATCAAGATAATAAAATTTTTAACAACCCCTTAGCTGGATGATTGAATGTACAATATCATGCATGTCATATTCTTCCACTCTTTAAGAGAGGGCATCCATCTGTGCCAGAGAATAAAGGCTTAACCTACAAGAGCCTCTAATGGAAAGACACCTCTTTCTCTTATGATTTAGCCCATAATCAATTTCTCATGCATTTAGGCATAAAAAATCCTATAGCCTGTGTCAAAATAAAAATTCTAAAAAAAATCAAATAAAATTTGACAAAATTTATATTAGATTTAAGTCATTACTCATGTTCTTCATGATCTAGTTTCTTAGGGAGTGAGTTTAAGGAATTAGTTTCTTTTCTAAGTAAATAACAGCCTAACCATCTTGAAAATCATATGACTTGCCTACATGGATTTTAAGTGTAGGAGGCGTTAGCTGGCTACCACTCCAGACGGTAATAAGCCCAGCAGTCAGGTGATTTACTCTCTCTTGTGGAGGTAAACCATATACCCACTTTCGCCTTAGATTTAAGTCGTAGTTTGGCCCTCACAAAAACTCTCTAGATTTAAGATATGAGATCGTTATTTCCCTTTGCGGGCTACAAGCATAAATTCTCACCTCTTAGGCATTTCCATAATCTTATACCATGAAATTATAAGTCCTAGATTTCTAATAAAAATTCAACTCAAACAAATAAATTTTCTCAAATTCAAATATATAAAGCCCAACCATAGGATAGATTGGAGTGCTCACTAGGCTTCTTAGTATCATGAGCACTCCATACCCATCTCCCTTGGTTCCGATAAAAACTCTTTCCTTTTGATCCCTCCCACTTGATTTTCAAAAATACAACTAATCCTTTGATAGTCCTACCTTTGAATTCTTTATAAACAACAATCACCTACTTTAATCGAGAGTATTTTTAAGGCATTCATTTTTTTCTTAAGATGTAATTAACTATGGAGGCTTGCCTCCATAAGGAACTTAACGAACCCAGTTTAAATAAACCCCCTTTGCTTTACTTTTCCATGTAAAGAAGGGGAAAAATCTCTGGTGTATTCGAAGACCCATCATGCCTTAGGAGTCTTTATTAGGTGATTAGGTCCATTATAGGGTAGTGACTTCTCTCTCGAGATAGTACACTATTATTTAATGTCATCGATCCTAATGAGTACATCTGATGATTGGTGTCCCCTCACATAAACACCTGTTGACCTCACTTTGAGTGAGCTCAACCTCCTCTTAGACTTAGACTCTTCTGCAACTAAGATTCTAGTCATAAGACACTAGTGATTAGTGAACACTTAACCAAGCCTAGACTTAGAAGTGTTAATCATAAGATTAGCTACCTTAGGCTTAAGGAAATTACCCATCCTATAGCCTAAACCCAATCTAGATACACTTTCTCAAATCAAACCCGATTCAAATCTCAAACCAAATCAAATTCAAATTCAAATTCCAAATTTATATCAAATTTGACTCCAAATGATTGAAACCCAAAAAATCACCCAAATCTTAAGACCCTTCTAAGCCATATGAACCACCTTCATAAGCTAAACCCCTTTAAATCAAATCAAATTCAATTGATTTCTTTATAAATCATTATTCTTCATTTATATTCACAAATATAAATGAAATCCAAATTTAAATTACCAAAACTATATCCAAAATCAAATCCAAACTCAATCTAAGCCCTTTAAGCCAATTCTTTAGACTTAGCCAATTTTATCCATATCGAGTCAAAACCAATGAATTTTCTCTTGAATTAATCATTCATTCAATCATTTATCCAAATATAAATAACATACAATCATGAAACCAAATTTAAGTCAACCCAAGTCAAGCCTAACTTAGCCCTTTTGACTTAAAACTTTCAATTGAGCCAAAACTTATTGGATCCAAATTGATTGTTGTTGAATTTATATTTCAATGTGGCTCATATATAAGTTCAACTAAACTCGAATCAAACCAAAACTAAACTAATTGACCCACTTAGTTCACTTAACCCAAAGTAACCTAAAGGACCCATTTGAGCCAACTTCCAATCCAACCCAAATTGGATTGAACCAAGCTCACAAAACCTTCCACCATGATTGTTGATCACCCCAAGATGATCAATTGCTATAAATTGGGTCAAACCAAGTAAACTTAGTCATTTTACCAAGTCAATCCTTTGCCCAAATGAACCAAAACTAGCCAAAATTCATTATACACCAAATTGATTGAAACCAATGATTTGAATCAACCTAAAGTCAATATTTAAATATGACTTGACCACCAATTGAGCCAAACGAAGCCCAATTGATCATTCGATCCAAGTTGACCCAAATTGGCCTAAAGGACCAAATTGGGTCAAATCATGATCTAACCAAAATTGATTGCAACCAATGGCTCAAGTTCATTCCAAATTGATTATTGAACTTGACCAATTGAGTCTATAATTCAATTGATCAACCTAGCCTAAATTGACCAAGGGTCAAAAATCAAATTAAATCAAATTGATTCAAACCTGACCACATTCATCTTCAATCCAATTGAACATACCCCAAGCCAATTTATTAATTTGGTCAATCAACTTGACCCATTTGACCCATTTGATTCCAAATGAGCCAAAATCAATCAAGCAAAATTAAATCAAATTAATCATACCAAAATTCTTCAAATTATCATTTGAACTAACAAGCCTTGGTTTGACCAATTTGATCCAACCTAACCCGATATGACCCATATAACCCAAATTGAGCTAAATCCCTTGAAATAAAGACATGACGCATTAAATGCTGATCAAACCTGACCCAAACGTATTTGGGATCAGCTCAAAATCAATCCAACCCAATTAAATCTCTCATGGATCCTCCCCCACATAGGATTCCACCCAACCTCATTTAATTCTCCCTATCACATGCATTTAACTCTTCCCCAACATTTGTATTCAATGGAGCTGATCATATGACAATAATAGAGAACTTCTGAGCAAAAAAAGTCTTCAATCAATCCATCATCCATCCCAACCACCCCAAGCAAAATGACAATACTTTGGAGCCAAAAAAATTCAAAAAAAGGGTGGATTTTTGGCCATTATTAAAGGATGGGGAAATGAGGCTTCATTCCTCTTCCTCCTACCTCTATTCAGCCCCCAAGAGCTCCCAAAAGCAACCAGCAACTACTTCCCCACCTCTTCCCCTACTCAACAGCATGCTCGGGTATCACCGCCACTAAAAATCATCCCCGATGAGGTAATTTTCAAAAATCGTAGCCAGCCTTAGGATCCCTCATTTGTGATGATTATTTGCGTGATTTTAATTATTTATTCTAGACAATCTTGCATTTTATATTTTATATCATCCCAATTAGAAAATTTAAGTTTTTCGGTGTGAATCGACATGAAAATGAGTCCATTTGGACAATTTTTCATATAGAATTTCCTATTTTCCCAAAATACCCTTGGTTTTTTTTGCTCTCGAGACGGCGCCGATCCTCAGCTGATTGGACGCTGGATCGCGATCCCCTGATCACCTGCATCTGACCATCCATCGCCGCGACGACGGACATCGACGATGCTGCTCATGCGATATTGGCCTCGATCGCGGCGATCGACCGACCGTCAATCACAATGATGGTCCGATAACATGCGACCGCGCCATCATGCGATTAACGATTCCCGGGTTGACATGAGCCGCGATGGCGCCATCGAGCACGCCAATTCGACATGCCACATCAACGCCGGTGCGATGTGTTAAGTGGAAAATAGGATTTTTTATTTTAAAAAATTTCGTAAATTACCTGAAACTTTGAAAATTCATAAAAAAAAATAAAATATCCAACAAAAAATTACAAATAAGGGTTCGTTGGATTCATCTTTTCGAGGGGAATCTAAAGAACCATGAATTTCCAAATTCCACTAAATGGTTTAAGTTTAATTCAGGTTTTAGTAAAAATAAAGTTTTATTAATTAATCTGTAAAAATATAAATTGGATTGAGTTGAAATTTTTAGTGATTGAAATTAAAGTTAAAGCACACCTATGATAAAAATCTCAAGTAAAAAAAAGACTTCTGAATTGAGAGAAATTAAATTTTGAAGTTCAGAATGTCTATTTTAATGAAGTAAATCAAATAAAAAAAAATCTAGAAATTTATAAAAATCTTCAAAATGACTTAAATCACTTCAATTGACATATAGGACTCTTAAAAAAATAATGTGAAATTCTGAATCCTAATGAACCCCAAGTAAACTCTTAAGATTAAAGTTTAATCAATTAAAGAATTAATTAAAAATAATCTAAAAATAATTTAAATATCAAATCAAAATCAGAAATGAAATAACACTTAAGCAATCATTAATCAAACCTAAAAAAAATATCATCCTAGAAATTAAATTAAATATGATTAAACCTATTTAGGTTAATAAAACTCAATTAAATGATTAAATCTAAATCAAACTTAAAATTAAACAAATTTAGGAAACTTTAACATGGGTCAAACTAGTATAACTAAACCTACACTAAGCATGGAATCTTAATCATATGAAACTCCTTAATGAATATAAATAAATTGAAACTAATTAATCATTAAATAAACTAAAAATCAAATTGATTAATAAACTAATTCAACATAATCATTTAATATTAATCAAATTAAACCAAATAAAGCTAAAGTAAACTTAATTAAGATATGATTAAATCACATTTGAAAATCAATCCATTTGGAATAAGATGATTAATTAGCCATTAATACATAAACCCAACAAATAAATCAAACATGAATGAAATCTAATAAACATAATAAAAATGAAGAAAAATCAAACTCTGATTATGAATAATCATGTTTTAATTGAAATAAAAATAAATAATTAAATCACTTAATCTAATCAATGATAATAACAATATAACCCCTTAATCAACAAAATTTAGGTAAATGCTAAATTAAACTATCAAATCAAACAAGTCATATGTAATTAAGTCATTAATCTCTAATTAAACAAACCTTTAATTAATCAAATGATTTAAAAATCTATTTATCCTTAATCAAACTTAAACATCTAATTAATCTAAACTTAATGAATTAATCCATCATCTTAATGAATCAAATTAATTTAAATAAATTACATTAAAGCTAACTCTTAAATTAAGCTTAAATCAAACCCCCTAACTAAATTTCATAATTGATCATACCCCTCAAGTAAACTAATTAAATCAATTTAATCATATTAAACCTAAGCTTAATCAAACATAATGCATTAAATATCAATCAAATCCTAAATTAAACATAAAATCATTAAGTCACATCATTAATCTAAATAAATATAAAACCAAATTAAAAATTAAATAAATCTTTATTTAATTTAATAATTAAACACTTTAATTAAACTAATTACCCTTAAGCTAATCAATTGAATAAACATCTAATGCAAACTTAATGAATTCTTCCATCATCTTAATGAACCAAATTAACTTTTAAATCAAATTCAAATCAAACACTTAATTAATAATTAATTTGATCACACATCTTAAATAAGTTAATTAAGTCAATCAAATTAATCATATTAAATTTAAACATAATCAAACATAAATGCAATTCTATACTAATCAAAACCTAAATTAGACATAAATTATTAAGTCATTAATTACATCATTAACCTAAATAAATATGAAATTAAACTAAAAATTAAATAAATCTTTATAATTAACATAAATACACTTCTTAATTAAACTAATTACATAATCACATTGAACCTAAGCAAACCCATAGACTAATAAAGATAATCAAATCAAATTAAATAAAATTAAATTAAATTAAGAAAGACTCTCATCAATTTAATATGTAATCAAATAAAATCTCATTCAACCTACTTAAATAAGATAAACTAATTAACTATCCAATGTATGAAATCAAAATACAAACCAAACTTTGATAAACATGACAAATGGATGAGATTAAAGATAAAATCCTAATTACAAAGAATCAAACTCAATTAAAATCAAAATAAAATCTCAATTAATCTAATTTGATCAAACTACAAATAAATGAACCATAATCAAATCAAATAAACATAAAGTTAAGTCACATAACCATAATCAAAGAAAAGAATTAAATATTAATTTAAAAGGATATTGAATTATCAAGATTTAATTAAACCAAAACATCTAATCTAAAATTAATCAATCCAAAACACATGAATTTAAACAAACTTAAACTTCATTAGAGATCAAGGATATTGAATTATCAAGATTTAATTAAACCAAAATATCTAATCTAAAATTAGTTAATCAAAAAAACACATGGATTTAAATAACTTAAACTTCATTAGATTAAGGATATTGAATTATCAAGATTTATTAAACCAAAACATCTAATCAATCAATCAATCAAATACTTAAATAAACTCAAACTCTAAATGCTAAATCAAATCAAATCAAATGAATTACACAAATTTAAATGAGTTAATTAAGATACTTAAGGATCTTAGTTAGATTCTTTAGGAGTTAGGATGTAGAATAGGATGAGTTCTGTTTATAAATGGAATTCTTTCTACTCTTCATTCTTGAAAATCTAAACATCATTTTAACCAAATAAAAGTGAAATAAAAAATAAAAATAAATCATTAAATCATTTAAATTGAAATCACCCAAAGGTAAAATTTAAACAAATTCAAACCCAAATTGAAACTTAAACTAAAGAAGCCTAGTAAAGTCTTGCCACATAAGCCTTAAGCACACACATTAGAATACTAAGTCACCACTTCTAGTGCTAAGTTAGGGCATTGTATGTATGATGTTGTGTTTTATTTTGTGATGTAATATTTAGATTGGATGTTAGGGTGTATGTCTCGTAGATTGGATGTTAGGCTGTTATTAGCCTAATCATATTTTCTGTAGAGGGTTGAACTTAAGGGGCCACTGTAATAAAAATATAAATACTTTTGCTGTGTAGATTACTTAGCCCCTAAGCATAACCCATGTTAGGATAGGTGTGCTTGGTTACCCATGTGTGGGGTGTTAAGTCCAAATTATTCATATAACTACTTGGATTGTATGGTGTGTTTAGCTAACATTTATTTTGCAGGTGTAATTAGATTTACTTTTCCTATTTTTGATATAATTTTGCATTAGGAATTAGGATTAATGTTATGGGAGATTAGGATGAGCAATGGCCAGAAGGCTTAGTCCCTGGGGTGCCTTATGATGCCTTTGGAGCAAATCAAATCAAAAGGAAGAGAAGGAAGAAATAAAGAAAAGAAGACCCCCATAACATGTATTATTTTATAATTCAGTTGTATAAGGAGAGCTACCTTTTTTTTTTTTCTTTTTGGTGTATAAAAAACTCGACCGCACTGGCCTTTTATTCTTTTATGGTAGTCTATAAAATTATTTTATGTTGTGTTTAGATTGTGCACTAGAATTGCATACTTTTTCTAGTTTCTTCATGTTTGATGTTTGAATGTATTTGGATGCTAGGCTCTAGGATAAAATTAATTTTTCTACCCCAATTAATAACTCATAATTAAAATTTAAAATAACTCATAACCTCACATAAAAGCCTAGGAATTAAATCAAGATAATAAATATTTTAGCAACCCCTTAGTTGGATGATTGTATGTATGATATCATACATGTCATATTCTTCCACTCTTGTTAAGAGGGGGCTTCCATCTATGCTAGAGAATAAAGGCGTAACATGTAAGAGCCTTTGATGGAAGAACACCCCTTTCTCTTTTGATTTGGCCTATAATCAAGTTCTCATGTATTTAGGCATATAAAATCTCATAGCCTGTGCAAAATAAAGAGTCCAAAAGAATCAAATAAATTTGATAAAATTTGTACTAGATTAAATCAGTAATTCATACCACTCATACTCTAGTCTCTTAGAGAGTGAGTTTAAGGACTTAGTCTCTTTGTAAATAATAACTACCCTAGCCATCTTGCAATACATAAGACTTTCCTACATGGATTTAAAGTGTAGGAGGAGTTAGTTGACTGTCACTCCATGCCATAATAAGTCCAATAGGTGGTTTATTCTCTCTCTATGGAGGTAAACCATATACCCATTTTTTCTTAGATTTTATTTGCCCGCCAAAGCTCCCTAGCTTAGGATCCGAGGTAGCTATTTCCTTGCTACAAGCATAAATTCCTCACCTCTTAGGCATTTTATTATCTTTGTTGTGGGATTATAAGTCCAAGATTCTAATAAAAAATGTTAACTCAAATAATTAACTCTCTTCAATTTTAAAAATATAAAGCCCAACCATAGGATAGATTGGATTGCTCACTAGGCTTCCTAGTATCATGAGCATTCCCTATCCATCTCCCTTTAACTTCCAATAATAAGTCTTCTCCTTGATCTATCACATTTGATTTTCTAAAACAGCCAATCCTTTGATAGTCTTAATCTTGAAATCTTTGGAGACCCTAATTGTCTACTTTAATCGAGAGTGTTCTTAAGGAATTCCCATTCCTTAGGATATAATTAACTATGGAAGCTTGCCTCCATAGGGAACTTAATGAACCAGACTTAAAATAAACCCTACTTTACATTTCCATGTAAAGTAGGGGAAAGATCTCTATTATATTCGAAGACCCATCATGCTTCAGGAGTCCATATTAGATGATTAGGTCCATTATTGGGTGGTGATTTCTATCTTTTGAGATAGTACATCATTCCTTAATATCGTACCAGATCACTTTAATAAGTACCCCCTAAGATCTGTGTGGCATCCCACATCTCAAAAATAAACACCACACACACCCAACACAAAAATAAACATCACAACCAATGAGAAATTAAAATTTACAATGCAATGAGGCTCATACTTAAAGGTTAATTAAATTAAAGAAAGAACTAAATTAAGTACTTATATGGTTTTCCCACACCCATGGGTTAACCATAAGTTCCTTAAAGATCTTTGTGTTATTAAGCACATAAAGAGAAACTCATGAATTGTATGTGAATTATCTGAACCAATTATCATTATAATTTGATTTGTATTTCTATCATTACTTTTCTCTTAATTAATCTATAATTACCAAATGATTTAATTAATCCTCCTATGGAGATACATTTTAGAAAAAAATTAGGAAAGAGGTCTTAATTATTTCCCCTCACCACTACCACTATTTGCAGTGATTGATCATGATTAATTATTTAAATTTTACTATTTAACAATTTTAATAAATATAAATTGATTAAAGAGAGTAAATAAAATGATAATTTTAAATTCTTTGAATTACATGGCCAATAAATTCCAAAAAAATTATGAGAGGTAGAGGACATCCCATGGAATTAACCTACAAAATTTAAGATCAATTGGCCAAGTAATTAAGCCTTAATTAGGATAATTAGCCTAAAATTTAAACCCTAATTAAGAACTATTCTCTGATCAAACATTAGGATATAATTTATATTAAATTCTCTTCTATTCAACCTTTCCAAAATGAGTTTACTTGTATTTTTTGGATTTTTTATAATTAATTATAAATTTTCAAAGTTCTGACCATTTAATAGCATTTTTAAAACTTAATTAACCTCCTGAACCATCGGCGCCACGCAGAAGCTGACAAGGCGGTGCTTTCCATGTGGCGCCAAGAGATAGGTTATTTAAAATGTATGACATAGAAGCTTACTCAGTGGCGACGGATGTGATTTCATCCCCACCGTCCGATCTTGGATTGGAAGACCGGTATTAATCTTATGGTTTCTAAAAGAATAAATCGAGAAATCTAGCAGATTAAATCACCACCATCTAATCTAATCAAATAGAACGGATAATCGATGATCCATCGTCGCCCGAGTGCTAGAAGACGGACACCATCCACCTTCCATCACTCAATCTGAGTTCACTGGAGCTCGTAGGATGGCGAGATCAACTCCAAAATGTGTGGGGTGGAGATCTAAGAAGATCCTATGGTGAAAATTGTGTAAAATTATGTTTCATTTCACAAAAGACCAACACCTATAAGGAAAATCTATGGTTGCCAGATTTTTACCTCACTGGAGCTAAAGACCGATGGTCTATTGATTGAGATAGCATCATCTTGAAGAGACAAAGCAATGTTGAGAAGATCTTAAGCTGCCTCCTCATTGATTCCTCGGGACAACCATGAAACTCATTGGATTTGGTCTTGAAGTGCCTTACGGTGATCAAATCAGTCAGGGATTGATTCATTTTGACTCGCTAGAGTGTGGTGAAGGTGTGGAAAGAGTTAATTTGGGTTTGGTGGAGTTTTGGTGAGGTTGGACGGACAAGGCTCTCAATTTCGCTCGGTGGTTGGTCTAGGATTGCTCGGAATGCTCTCAAGATGCTCTTTGTGAAGTTTGAATGGATGGGGAGGATTATACTCTCCTCCTCTAGTGAACCAAGGGCAAAGATTGGCTTAGCATTTGGTAGTCATCAACCTATTTCAGGTGTACCTAAGTTTTGAAATGCTAAGGCAGTGACATGGGCTAGCATGGGGTATAGCTCCTCTTTCAAGTGAACTAATGGAATGCCATGAGTGAGCTCACCCTCTCTTGGCCAAAGGTAGAACCTAACAGCCTTCGGTTAAGTTGAGTTAGTGGTCCACATGTTCAAGAAGGGCCAAAGGTGGTTGCAAAGGCATGGGGAGAGGGAGAACCCATTCAAATGGGGATTTTGTCCCATTTAGGTGGCTTGGTTCAAGGGTTTTGACCCAAACTTGGGTAGACCCATTGTGGCCCAAGGACGAGTCATGCCAAGTTTGGATTGATGTAGAACATCATGAGGATCCAAAAATTAGAGCTCAAGATCCATTTACAAGATCTCAAGCTAAAGCTCAAGAAAATTCAAGAAAGAAGAAGGCTTAGGCCATTAGCTTGCTAAGGCCCATTTTATGATTTCATCTTTTTTATATAATTTTTAATTTTCTTCTAGAAACTCCATGTTTGAAATTTTGCATTTAAAAATTTAAAGCATGACATAATGTGGTTGAATCCACATAAAATAATAGCATGGAAATGGTGGATGACATAAAATAATGAGATAATTTAATGCTTCACATTAATGTGGCCACCCACCTTTCTCCATGTTTTGAATTCTTTTCTTTTGAAAGATGTTTTGTAATGGCTATAAATAGCCCTCTTACTAGAATGAATAAGATCTTTTAGCAATTACAAATTATTGAGTTATTCTTGTGGTTTGAGAGCGGCCAAACCTGACAATCCTGCTAGTTATCCAACATATCTTCTTCCCTCACCTCCAATACATATGTTCTCTCAATCTCATCAAAATAAAGAACGCCCGCCTCTATCAAATTTGGTATCAGAGTGAAGCCTAGAATGAGCAAATTTGGTCAAAAGTTTGCTTCAACAAAGGGAGCATCTCAAGTGCTAGACTTGACTTCAAAGTTGAAATATAGCACCGTACTTGCAGAAGCCCTCTTCCTTTGAAGTTAACTATATTATCATCGAGGAAGCACCCATTAATCCAGCTTTTGAACATCATTTTCTAGTTTGTTGGAAAAATAAGCCACCAAATTGAAGACACATGGTTGAGATCGATTTGGAGACTTTAGCCCCACAATTAGTAGAAGACTTAGATTTCAACTCTAGCATTTAATTGAGCCCAAGGGAGTTGATGTAGAACATCATGATGATCCAAAAATTAGAGCTCAAGGTCCATTTACAAGATCTCAAGCTAAAGCCCAAGAAATTCAAGAAAAAGAAGGCTTAGCCCATTAACATGCTAAGGCCCATTTTATGATTTCATCTTTTTTATGTAATTTTTAATTTTATTCTAGAAACTCTATTTTTGAAATTTTACATTTAAAATTCAAAGCAGGACATGTGAGGTGGTTGAATCCACATAAAATAATATCATCTGAGAATATTAAAATAAGGCAATTTAATGCTTCACATTAATGTCCACCATATTTTCCTTCATGTTTTAAATTCTTTTCTTTTGAAAGATGCTTGTAATGGCTATAAATAGCCTCTTACTAGAATGAATGAGATCTTTTGGTAATTACAAATTATTGAGTTCTTGTGGTTTAAGAGCTTGGCCAAACCTTGCAATCCCAGTGAGAGCTAGTTATCCAACATATCTTCTTCCCTCACATCCAATACATAATGCTCTCAATCTCATCTAAAGAAAGAACTCGCCTCCATCAAATTTGGTATGAAATGAACCTAGAATGAACAAATTTCTTGTTTCAACAAAGGGAGCATCTCAAGTGCTAGACTTGTCTTCAAAGTTGAGATATAGCACCGCACTTACAGAAGCCCTCTTCCTTTGAAGTTGACTATATTATCATTGAGGAAGCACCCATTAATCTAGCTTCTGAACATCATTTTCTAGTTCGTTAGGAAAATAAGCCACCAGCTGAAAACACATGATTGACCCGTATTGATTTGGAGACTTTAGCCCTACAATTAATAGAAGACTTCTTAGATTTCAACTCTACCGAGTAGAGTTCAATTGATCCCAGGGGAGTTGATGTAGAACATCATGATGATCCAAAAATTAGAGCTCAAGGTCCATTTACAAGATCTCAAGCTAAAGCCCAAGAAAATTCAAGAAAGAAGAAGGCTTATCCCATTAGCCTGCTAAGACCCATTTTATGATTTAATCTTTTTTCCATAATTTTTAATTTTCTTCTAGAAACTCCATGTTTAAAATTTTACATTTAAAAATTCAAAGCATGACATGTGAGGTGGTTGAATCCACATAAAATAATAGCATCTGAAATAGGTGGATGACATAAAATAATTAGACAATTTAATGCTTCATATTAATGTGGCCACCCATATTTTCCTTCATATTTTGAATTCTTTTCTTTTGAAAGATGCTTGTAATATCTATAAATAGCCCCTCTTACTAGAATGAATGAGATCTTTTGGCAATTATAAATTATTGAGTTATTCTTGTGGTTTGAGAGCTTGGTGGCCAAATCTTGACAATCCTTGGTGGGAGCGCTAGTTATCCAACATATCTTTTTCTCTCACATCCAATACCTACGTTCTCTTAACCTCTTCAAAAGAAAGAATGCCCGCCTCCATCATGGATGGGTTTGGTTCAATTTAACCCATATTGGTCAAATTGGGTTCAATTAGGTTAGGTTGACCAATTGGTCAAATTAGGTCAAACTATGGGTTAGGGTAGGTTCAATTGATCATTTGGAATATACTAATGCAATTGGTTTTGATTGATTTGAAGTGGATTTTATTTTGGTTCATATGGGTTCATTTAGGTCAAATGAGCTAAGTTGACCAATTTGGTCAAATGGGCTAAATTGGCTTGGGTGGAGGGTTGGTTTAGGTTCAATTGATCATTTGAGATTGATTGTAGGTGTTGGTTTGAATCAATTTGGATTTGGGAAGGATTTTGTTCAATTGGACCCTTTATGTCAATTTAGGCTAAAAGGGTCAATTAGGTTGGTTTAATCAAGTTGGGTTCAATTGAAGGTTGGATCATGTTTACAATCAATTTATGATGGGTTAGAGGCATTGGTTTCAATCAATTGGAATTGGAATGAGATTTGGTCCAATTTGACTATTTAGGCCAAATTGGGTCAACTTGGGTTAATTGATTGAATTGATTCAATTGGTTGCAATTGAGCTATCCAAGATGATCAAAAATTATTATGGAGTGATTGGATGAGTTGATTCAATCCAATTTAGGTTGGATTGAAGTTTGAGTCAATTTGGTCATTTAGGCCACTTTGTGTCAAGTGGACCTATTGTGTTGATTGAGTTGAATTGGATTTAATTTGGTGTTGAGAAGGGTTCAATGATGGATTTAGAGTTGATTTGTGGCCTTGATTGCAATTGATTTGATTAGATTTTGGCTCATTTGGACTCTTTGTGTCAAATGGGCTAACTTGGGTTGATTGGATTTATTTGATTTAATTGGTTTGATTGCAAGTATTGGAAGAGTTTAAAATGATTCATTGAATGATTTGAGTGATTAAGAAAATTAAATTGAATTTAGTTTGCTTGAATGGGTTTTGGGTTGGATCCATAGTATCATGGTGGAATTAACTTAGGTTATGATCTAAGTTAACTTGGTTTTGAGCTTGGATATAAAACAAAAATTCAACTGAGGTTGGTTGTGTAGATTTGAGATTAGTTAGTTTCATTCATGTGAGTTTGGGTTTGGATGAGTGAATAGGCATGGATCTTGGTTTAGGCCATAGGATAGGTCAAACTTATTTGTCCTAAGGCATATCTTGAGCTTAGGGTATGCCTCCTAAGTCTCTAAACTTGGGTTTAGTGTTCCTTTAGTCACTAGAAGTATCTTATGATTAGAGAAATTCAAGTGCCTAGAAGGTTCCTAAGTCTAAGATGGGAAGGATGAGTCTTCACTCCAAAAGTGAGGTCAACATATAT
The DNA here is from genome assembly GCA_021442155.1 of Cymbidium sinense. NCBI lineage: Eukaryota > Viridiplantae > Streptophyta > Magnoliopsida > Asparagales > Orchidaceae > Cymbidium > Cymbidium sinense. The sequence continues at coordinate 115,780,165 of CM038219.1, read as the reverse complement.
CTTATTAAATTTTTTTCTCAGTTTATAAGACAAGTTCTTCTACTCTTCTATTCAAGTTATCCATTTGATCTTGGCTAGTAGATTTAGGAGGCATGCCGACATTAGTAAAGATGCAATATAAAAATAAATTTTAAAAGATGTGATGAAGTTATTGATTTTATAAAAAAATACAAATGACAAAAAATGGTAAATATAAGCTTTCACAAAATGAAAAAAAATAAAAGTAAACTACCACAAAATAAGTGAATTAGAATTAACATAAAATCCTAAGTTGTCCAATATTGGTACTTTATGTTAATTTAAATCTATGTGAGAGTTTAAACAATTTAATGGAGTAGTTGATCCCTCACTAATTTGGGTGTCACTCAAGTCAAATTAGCCTAGGATAAGTTTATGGTAAATAGTTTAGCAAATTTAGTAAAGCCAACATAGAATTGCCTAAAACACTACATGAATTTATAATGAAAAATAAAATATCATGAAAAGATAATTAGCAAGTTAATTAGCAAGTTCAAAGAATAGTAAGAATTTAATTGGAAATCAGCTCAACCCTTTGCAGTCATCTTGCAAACAAATAATTCCCCTGGGTGATCACCATCTAAAACAAGTCCACCAAACTTATGCTTTGACACTAAACTTGATGTGGGCTATGGTGCTTGAGGTGACCCAATTAGTGGATGAGGGATAACCTAAGATGGCTAAGAGAGTATGAAAGGTTCTTGTAGGGTGGAGTTGAAGATATATTGAAGTTTAGGGACGGCCAACACAAAAACAGATAGTATGTTGGAATATAAAGCTCAAATTTCTGAGAAATAGAAATGTCTCTCCCAAAATCCAAATTATATGAAATAAAAACTTAAATTTAGAGTAGAAAGTCTAATTATAATATAAATTTTTTTTATATATTTTAGAAAGGTGTAGATATTTTTCCAAAATTTTATCTTAGGATTGGTCACTGTTGAAATAATTAGGTTGAGTTTTTGAATTTACACTTAAAGTAGATAAAATTATGAAAAGTAGAAGACAATTGTATTAACAATATGTCTAAAAAATTTTATGAAAGTTGATAGAATTTAAGGATACTAAATATTAACCACAACAACTAGGCAGCCCTAGGATAGGCCGACCATATAAAACATCTAGTAAACTCACTTCTTGTAGATAAAAATTAAGAAGATATATTTTTTAACATAATAGAGAACTTCAAATACACTTCAGAATAAAAATTACATAAAAACACTAAAAAGATAAATTTAAACCACTCACAAAACTAGCCTATACAAGAAAAGACCACCAAATTCTTGTGTTTGGCCGACTACCAAGCGCTCATCAATGGAGAATCGATTTTCAAACAAGACATAATTAGCTTCACTAGACACAAACAAGCATTTTAGTGCAAGTTACACCAATTCAAACTCAAATATTACAGGGAAAGGAAGGTGGGAGGGGCAGGCCACTGTATTGGAGTAATTACTCCCCCTCACTACTCTCCTTAAACATTATAGGGGGCCGACTACTCCAAAAAAGTTAATAAATTATAATTTATTAATTGAAACTTTAATTAATTATAATTATATTTAACACTTAAGCCCTTCCCTTTCTTGAAATTATAAACACTAGGTACAAATTATATGATACTTACACATAAAATTTAAACAATTGCAACAACACTACAAAATACTACATATCATATGACATAATACAAAGTAAGGCCTCGTTTGTTTCAGCTTTTTCCCTGCGTTGCGTTTTTTAAAACGGAGTTTATAAATTTTAAAACCCGTTGAATTTTCAGACTTTTACAAAACATCGTTTTCTCTCTTTATAAAGTTGTTTATAATGACGCTTTTAAAGTAGCGCTTTAAAACTACTTCAAAACAAACTTTTTTAAAAGTAAAATCTTACCCAAACGAAGCCTAAGTCTTCCAATTCAACTTATCAGATGACATAATTACTCTTGCTCTTCGTTGAGGGACCACCTTGATTACCCTCCAATTCTATTGCCTTAGCTCTTATTATGAGACCTTGTGCTACACCAATATGGTATTACAAAATGCTATGAAGCCTGATAAGAAGTGAATTATCTAAGTTAAGGAATTAGATTACTATGAGACTTTTACTTTTATAATTAAGTTTGTAGCAACTCACCATCTACTTGTCATGGCTTCCACTTAATTCTAAGACCTTTATTAACAAAGTAATACTTTAGTAATACTTCAACGCATGGAGACCTTTCCTAATTTTAAATGAAAAGGGTTGACACAAGCTTGCAAACTTCATAAATCTCTATATCTCCTTAAATAGGCTTCACATAAATGGTTCATTAAGCAAGCCCACTAACAAAAATCAAAATTTAAATATTCCTTATTCAATCAACCTCAAAATGGTATAAATTTACAGCTCCTTACACAGTCAAAACAGTGAATATTCTATAGAATATAAAGAAACTAAATTATTCTTAAATAATGAATTCAAACAAAAGAATCTTGGAGAATTAAAATATTTCTTACAGACTGCACAGTCTAACAAAGATATTACTCTTTCATCATGAAAATGAGATCAAGAATATTAATGAAGATGCAAGATACATTGGTGCAAAATCAGCTCTTTTTTTTTTCATGGAACAAAACTTATCGCTCAGTAAATTTGAAGGTGACTGCATTAGTTATCCATCTTCATATCACATGCTTGTTGGGTGGTTAATTTATTTCGGGGAGAGCATTAATGATTAAGGAAATTTTGTTATATTATACACAAAATATGGGATACCTGTCTCTTTCAGATGTTTAATTGATGTTGCTTCCTTTCTTATTTTGCATTTTCTGACAGAGAATTATATTTATATTTAAGGTGTATATCTTTTAAGTTAGGATGTCAATTAATTCCTGCATTGTATATAATTCAAGTGCAATTAAAAAAGTGTGAATGCATTATTCATCTTCCTTTTCATGGTGTAATGAAGCTACTTATATAGTGGCTTAATGTAGTATTTATAAGCTTAAGTTCGAACAAGTAGTTGGACATTTAAAGTTTATTTAATTTCTGTTAATTCATATATATATATATATATATATTAAAGTACTTGAGCGCCTTGATGATAAGAGTTCATGTAAAATTTTGATGATTATTCAAAATGTTTAGTTAATTTCATTCAAAATTTACGAGTTTTTGATGAAAATTTTGACGTTAGCCAAATATATTTCTAGCTGACGAACAATTGAGAGCAAAGATTATCAAAATCCTTTCGAAGATCTTCAATCTTTCTTTGAATGAAGCCCTCAACTTGAACATTTACCTTTCATAATCGAACTTCAACGTATTCACTTCAATAGAAAGATCTTCAACTCACTTCATTAACAGTATATACAACATCTTTAGGCATTTTCAGCCTCACCAGACAAGGATCATGAGGCTCTCTCAATGGAGGTTGGTGTCATCCAAGTAGGTCCCTCCAAATTTTTCATCGAATTCAATATATGGCCGCTCAGAGCTGTCGAACTTGGTGGATCGTCTTCAAGATTTAGCGTGACGCTGATGGCGATGACAGAAGATTATTTATATAATTTGGTAGATACTTCTCGAGAAGTTTAAATTAAAAGCTTTCCACATGCAACTAGTCATGGAGGTTGTATTCTCAGGAAATTTCTTTAATATATCTACTCTCTATTCCTCAACGTTCGACTGTTGGGCAATTGATTGATTGACAATCAGATTTGCAGCACCTTGCTGATGGACATGGCGGAGGCGCGACATCTCCAATATCATTTTTCATAAAAACTGATTCAGAATCTGATAAAGTAACAGTTTGACTGACTTCAATTTTTTTCTCTTGAGAAGTTGTATCAGTATCAAGATGAACATCTAGTTCAATTTATGGATCTGCAGAAAGAAGCTTGTTTATAGAGAAGAAAGTTGTAAAAAGGGTGATTTACGTACATACCACCCAAATCTTATATATTTTCTTATCGAACACCTAATTCTTCAAATTTACTTACATACCATCCAATTTATTAACTTTACTCAAATATACCATTTACTATTACACCTGATCACACTGTTAGAAACCCTCAGGCTCCAAACAGATCACCCACTCGCTCTCCTCTCCCATTCGCGCTCTTCTTTTGTCCTCTTTATTCATAACTCCAGTAAAAAAGTAATCGTCTGCATTGCCACTCTTCGCCATTGATTTGGAAAATGATAGTAACAGAATAAATGTGATATGAAAATTGTTAGCTTCTTTTTAATAATAGTTTAGAGTACCAAGATCTACTGTTATTTTCTCTGCTCAACTTGCCTGCCTCGTCGACTCATCGCTACTGAGCATCATTATCTTCTCTATTCAACTTGCCTGTGATTGTCGGCACATAGGATGGACGCCGACTGATATGATCTGAATCCTTGGCTTGAGTCTGGTTCCATGCTAATTGGGTCTGGTTCAGTGAGTTAACTCACTCTGAGTGGAATGAACCCGGCTGAGGGGAGTAGCTACAGTGGGAATTATCGGGTGCTTTCTGGACCGTTGGATCGCGTATTCCTCTTGGTCGTTGGATCTAGCACTCGGATTGTGTTTTTCCTGAGTCTTGATTTAAGCCGTCGGCTTGGTTTGATTTCTTCTCTACCCTTGGATCTGTGCTTCAGTGGCGCGGACCTAGATTGGCTTTCTTCCGTCCGATCTGTCTAGCGGATTACAGGTGGCATGGGCCGGAGGGCTTGATACGTCTTAACGTCGAGGGCTGTTTGATCAAGATAGTGCGATCCAGGTGTTGCGAGCTCCGCCGTCTGATGAATCTTGCCGTGGAAGCTTCTCGTTTCGAAAGGGGAAAAATCTTAGGGATTGAGATATGCGGCTATTCGAGCAGCCGTTGCTTCAGAGAGAAAGCCGAGGGAAGAAGGAGAGCCGGAGGGAAGATAGTCGGAGTTTCAGCCGGAGAATGGGGTTTCGGTGAAAGCCAGCCGGTGGAAAGAAAAAAAATAGAGGAGGAAGGAGAAGGAATAAGCTAGAGAAAGGAGTAGTTTCTGGATTAAAAATTCTTCCCTGCTGTTTTTTCTTACATCTATTTATAGTCTTTTCTTTCTTACATCTATGCCTTCTATACCTTTGTAACTACTGTAACGATGTTAGGATTGCTCATTGTTGGAGATTGAGGTAAGTGAATGTTATTTTCGCATCGCTCTTCTTGTTTTCTATCGAGCATCCGTTCTTTGTTCTTTTGGCTTATTTTATGTAATTTACTTTCAGTCGGCTGGATATGGCTTAAAGTCTTGGAGAGAAAGGGTCGATGCTTTCTCCGATTATGCCACTATGCAACATTTCTTTAATTAATTTTTCAATTTCGCTCAAAAATGTGGATGTCTGTAATTTTACTCTTTGTGAGTTCCGGCGATCGATGGTTTATATCCCTTCTTGGGGTAAGTCACTGGACTTTAAAATAGTTCTTGATACTGAGATAATACTTATTGTATCCCTACAGGTAAGTTATTGAACTCTTTTATAGAGGAATCTATCCCCTCTGTCATTTCTCTAATATGAAAATATGAGATTATTTCTTTCTTTTGCTGCAATTTGGTGAACTGGAATGAAATGTTGTTCAGTAGGTCAGTATCCCCTTGTAATGCATTTCTGTCATTCAAGTAAAATTTCATAGTCAACTTTTTGTAATCAATTGTACATTCACCCAATTGTTCTAGCTATTGAACACCCAAAACCACATCTGCTCCTTGCATGGGTAACAGATATCAATCAGTGATAAAAGTATTTCCTTATAGTTGGATAGAAATATTAGAATAGATCCCTGAACATTTTAGAGTTTCCCCATTGCCTACTAATACTTGAAAAACTGATGCAGGTGTTACTTTGTAGTCAATAAATTTTGTTAGTTTTGATTGGATGAAATTGTGGGTTGACCCACTATCAATCAGAACTTGTACTTTTATTTCCACCTTGTAATCTTAAAGTTCTTGGATCAATTAAATGCATTGAGGTGATTCTTCTTATAATATTTGTATTTCTAGTTCAGCTTCTTGCTGCATGTATTGCTCTTGATCCTCATTGATCACCATTAAGGCAAATAATTTGGATTTGCAGATATGACCTCTGTGATACTTTTCATCACAGTTAAAACATAATCCTTTCTTTCTTCTGTCTTCCAACTGTGTTGGTGTTAATTTCTGGATTAGAATGTTTTATTTGTTGGCCATATTATTGCTCTGATTAGGTGCTGAAGGTGTAGGCAGTAAAGGTGGTTGGAATAATTGTGTCTGTTTTACTGGTAGAGCTTGATTAGCTCTGTAATTTCTTGTCATGGTAACTTCATTAGCTAGCCTATCTTCCATTAGCTTCGCTAATTGAAAAGCTTTAGGGGAGTTTGGTGTAGGCTCTTACTTCCCTTTGATATCAAGTCTTAGTGATTCAAAACAACTTTGTAGAAATGGAATACTGAAATCGATTAGCTAGCTCTTCAAATTCTTTGTAGAAATTAAATACATCTTAGCCAATTCTCTCTCTCTATAAAGATAGACCAAATCTTTGAATGACCTATTCTTTGAAGTGTGTCCATGAATGCAACATTTAAGTGCATCCATCGATACCAAATTTAGTCGGTCCATCCATGTAAACTGATGCAATTAAGAATTTCTGGTCCTCTGATAAGCTATAATAATGAAAAAATTGGTCTGCTTTGAACAGCCAACCTCTGGGATTTTCTCCATTGAACCTTGGCATATCTACTTTCACAGGTCTATTGTTGTGCTGTGGCTGTTGTCTATTTGGAAAAGAAATTTCTGTATGAGAAGGAGTACATACCTGTGACTGTTGTTGTTCTTGATGATTATTTTCCAATTTTTCTTCTATAGAAGATAATCTTCTTGAGACTTCATTTAATAGCATAGTGATTGAAGACATATGTTCATCTGTTTTATTGATTCTTCCTAGACACTCATCTATTATTTTAGCTGTGTCTTGTTCCTTCTGCCATATTTTCTGAGTGATGTAGTCAACAAGAGCACCAATGATATGATCTGAATCCTTGGCTTGAGTCTGGTTCAGTGCTAATTGGGTCTGGTTCAGTGAGTTAACTCACTCTGAGTGGAATGAACCTACCGAGGGGAGGAGTAAAAGGAGAATTATCGGTGCTCGGACCATTGGATCGTCTATTCCTCTTGGTCATTGGATCTAGCACTTGGATTGTGTTTTTCCTGAGTCTTGATTTAAGCCGTCGGCTTGGTTTGATTTCTTCTCTACCCTTGGATCTGCGCGGACCTAGATTAGCTTTCTTCCGTCCGATCTGCCTAGTGGATTACAGGTGGCATGGGCCGGAGGGCTTGATGCGCCTTAACATCGAGGCCCCGATCAAGATAAAACGATCCGGGTGTTCAGCTCCTGTCGATGAATCTTGTGGAAGCTTCGAAAGGGGAAAAATCTTAGGATTGAGTTATGCCTATTCGATGCCGCTGAGAGAAAGCCAGGAAAGAAGGAGAGCGAGGAAGATAGTGAGTTTCAGCTGGAGAATGGGGTTTTCGATGAAAGCCAGCCGGTGGAAAGAAAAAATAGAGGAGGAAGGAGAAGGAATAAGCTAGAGAAAGGAGTAGTTTCTGGATTAAAAATTCTTCCCCTGTTTGCTTTTCTTACATCTATTTATAGTCTTTTCTTTCTTAGATCTATGCCTTCTATACCTTTGTAACTACTTTCTGTTACAGACTATTAGGATTCTTGCTTCTGTCATTCTGGAGATTGAGGTAAGTGTAGTCTGTTATTTTACTGTTACTACTCTTCTTGTTTTCTTGCTATCGAGCATCTGTTCTTCTGTTCCTTTGGCAGTTATTTCTGTTATGGAATTTACTTTCAAGCCGGCTCTGGATATGGCTTCTGTTGGTCTTTGGTTCTGAACTGTTTCATATGTCTTATATTTAATAAAGTCTGTTATTTTAGGCAATTTTTTGTTGTTGTTGTAAAATTCTTCATCCTACTGCTCTCTGTTGTTGTAAACACTTATGTTTGTCTTGGATATTTATAGTTTTTAACTATCTTCTGGTCTTAGTATGTAAATTTACTCTGTTGATGTTATATTTTGGGTATATTGGTGAAATTCTTTAGCCAACTTGGCCTTCTTCTATCTCTTTTATTTTTGTTATTAATTTGTGGATATGTATTCATATCACCCACCTCCTCAATAAAAAAATTGGATATAACTAGCTTTAGCATCCTCAACAAGCTCCCCTTAAAAATACCTATCGTTACAAAACTTAAAATAATGTGAGAAATTTGATTCACCCAAACATTTCCACAAGATTCAACTTTGACCATTTGGAACATCTAGCTATGTTATTCTTTGCCATGGCAAACACTTGTAGATCATCAAAAGAAAAGAGCAAGGGATTTTACTACAAAGAGAAATAACAAATGGAAGAAATGAATAAAATGGAAGAAACGAGGTGCGGCAATGGAAACACCACTGATGAGAGTTTTCTAATAGCGTGACGGTGTGCAATAATTGAGTGGTATATTTGAGCGAAGTTAAGAAATTGGGTGCTATGTTAGTAAATTTTAAAAAATAGGTGTTAGATAAGTAAATATATAAGAATTTCTGGAATGTATGTAAATCCCTCAAAAAAGAAAATCTTCTTTGAGAACTTTATGATCTAACTTTTTTTATATTAAAGTGATGCAATTAAAAAAAAAACTCATCTTCTTTTACAGAATGGGGATTTGCAGGAACATCTTGAACATTCATCTCTTCATGAACTAAAGGTAAAGAAGAAGACAGATGATCTTTGGTAGCCTCCGCAATAGTAGCAGTAGCTTCTTCTTCTTCACCAACTATCTTAACTCTCTTTCCTTCTTCTCTAAGGAATTTTTTTTTGCGCTTGCCAAATAGCATAAACAACAATGTCTTCTTTTGAAATATTAATCTTTTCCTTTGGAATGTTTATATTTTTTGTAGGATCTACTCCTAAAAACTATCTATATGAAGACGTTAAAGCAAGCAGGTATAGGCGAGATCATTTAACCATCTATTTACAGACATGAAAGCTGTTGAGGCTGAAAGTTAATGATTAAAGTCATCAATTAAGTATATTGATTAGGCATTTTTTTAAAAATAAGTCATGTTTTAAACTTAATTAGGGAATTAAGTATCGTGAAAATTTTTATAAAAATAAGTAAGTAGCCACTAAAGTGAATCAGTAGCCATCACTTTGACGCGGCAAGGAAGCATCAAGCTATCCACTCACTTAGTGGGAGACTAGGCGAGGGTTAAACAAATAGGATTGATCGACCGATCGGCCCTATTCGTGAGCCCCTTTTCGTTGTGGATCCGAGTAGTTGCGGCATCCGACGTCTCCACGCGAGCCGCCCACCACATTTCTCCTTTCTGAGAACTATCAACTTCGTCTCCAACCTTTCTGGCAGCCGTTGGCCTTGCTCCAACTGCCAGCATTGCTCCACCTTCCACTTCTAGTCGAACCCCCCTCATTTTTTTTGTCGAGAGCCTCGTCTGTTGTGTGTGTCGGGTTTTCTCTCAAGCTAACATCCCTTGGAACCCAACATTAGCTTCCGACGACGATTCTGACAGCTCCGTTCCATTCGGGAAAGTTTCATGCAGCAGATTCTGCAGTTTTTAGCGCACATTCCTGTCGTTCTTTGTAAACACACAGTAAATCCCTAATTTTTCTTATTTATAAGTTAGTAGATTGTGTATTCTAGGGCTTAGAGCTATATGGTTAGAGTTTTGAAGTAGGATTTAATTTATAATTTTTGGATAGCATTACGGTTCAAGTAATTGATTTGTAATTTTAGGTGATAATACAGTCTTTAACGTTTAATATATGTTGGGTATACTATTATAAATAACTGTGAAATATTACGAATGATATGAGTTGGATTTGAGTTGTTGCAGTTGGCCTATAAAATTAGAGCCCAGTTACCTTTAGAGCAAGTCACCTTAGATGGCGGCGTTCACATAACGTGGCGATTGATTTAAATTTTATTTGATTTATGTGTACAAATAAATTTGGGCAATATTTTTCTAGATTTAGAAGAATCTTGATATGATTGGTTATTCTCCGGTTATTTGAGGAATGAGTAGAGAGTTTGTTTACGATCCTATTCTATGGAGGTGAACTAAGTATGAGAGTTCATTCCAAGTTATGGGTGGTGAAATCATCCGATTAAGGTTACGACACGGCCTTATTGGAATTGAAACAACGAATTATGAGGTCATTGCACATTGATTCAGAGTGTCACTCTGTCAGTCTTACATGTCGTTATCTAGTAGGTAACGAATTTATAGCATTTGTTATTTTTGATGATGAAGAGTGCGACGTTATACTGGACGAAGCTTCCCGTCAGATATCAGTATTGTATGTGGAAGTGGAGGATGCTAATGTTGCATCCACATCAGCTGATCCGGTATTAAGGTCAGCATATATACTAACGACGCATAAAGAGGATTTCATCGCATATGCTCTTGTGGCGACACAGAGCAGCTTTGACGAATTGATTCCCAGGTAATACCTTCTCTATCTTTCCCTGTTTATACTTATAATATTTAATATCAAAGTGCATCATCCTACTTATGAGTTTTGTGGTGGAGATGATGTTATTTATCATTCAGAGTAACCGTATGTGCCTCAGAGTGCTGCAGGCGATAATGAGTATGAGACTATGAGCAGTAGTTCAAGTAGTGACTCTAAGCAGGATATCAGTGATGATGATTGTTCACTTAGGTTAGAAGCTACTGTGGTTGGGAATATAGCCAGTCATTATCTTTTAAAAAATCATTCATTTCAGGATATTGATAGTGAAAGTCAGATGTTGTCTACTAATGAGTATGTACGGATGTGTCAAACTATGAGAGAGTGGGACAATGATATTTACTTTGATGGTCTATTTGATGAAAATATCCTAACAGATGATGTTGAAATCCTAGGTGACCTTATAGAAGAAATGTGTTTTATAAGTAAAAGGAGTCTTCAGTTTGCTGTTATTGGATGTTGTATAGTGAATAATATTCAATTCCAAACAGTTAACTCAAATCAAAAGAACTATACTATGATATGTGTACATCTTGATAGCCTTACGAGATCATGTAATTAACATCTGCATTGTAACAACAGCATACACTTAGGGGGTGCTTGGAGAATATCCAGAATTAGGGAACACCATAGATGTATCAATGCAGTTAATCGTGATCGGCATCGGCGATTCCAAATTCATAGCTTATTTCATTATACATGTAATTAGACATCAAATTGATCTAAAACGGGTAGAATGGAATCAAAGTTTAATGTCAAAGTTTCCTACATGAAGGCCAGGGATGTTAGCCGTAAGACAATAAAAATAATTTTTGGTAGTTGAGAAGAGTTTTATAGGACTCTCAGCCTTTACATGGAAGTCGTTTGTACTACTTTACTTGGTACAATCTACAAAATTCAGTCTAGCAGTACACGGTGATTCCAGAGACTTTTTTTGGGCTTTTGATCCTTCCATTTTGGGTTGTGGTGGTTGCTGCCCAGTTCTCAATTTAGACAACACATTTTTGTTAGGCAAGTACCATGGTACTTTACTTACTGCTATTGGAATATATGAAAATAAAGGTTTGTTCCTTTGCATTTGATGTTATGGAGTCTGAGTCGACTGATTCTTGGTTGTGGTTCTTAATGTCCTTACATGATATGCTGCCTATGGTGTCAGCTAAATGTGATTTGTGTATCATATCTGATAAACATGCTAGTTTATTACGTGGGTGTAGAGAAATTTTTTCATGGGCCACTCACAGACACTACTTACGCCATCTGCATGAAAATTTTAAAAATGTGATACGTAGTTTGGGAATTGGTGATGTTGAATTTCTTTGCCAAAAGATGTATATGACATGAAATATTGATGACATTTGTGAGTTTAATCATTTGTGAAGAAGTGTGAAGAAGGACATGGTTGTGGAAGTGATGGTGAAATGCATTATGGTACAATGACGACTAATACATCTAAATGTTTCAACAGTGTTCTGTAATGTGCACGTGGTTTGCCTATTCAAGCTCTAATCACTGCTATTTATTATAATTTAGTTATACTGTTCATGAAAAGACTTACTTCTGCAACTCAGCAACAGGAGGCCAATTTATTTATGTTCACCCAAAAGGTATCCACCATGTTACAGCATACTGAGAGGGAAGCCAAATATTTTCCATAATCGGTGAACATCAACCTCAGGGAGATGCAGATGTTTGATAGGTCAAGCCGATCATTTATGGTTGATTTGCTAGATAATGGTCAGTGTAGCTATAGTTGCAATAAGAGAGTCATATAACATTGGCCATGCCCGCATGTTATTGCTGCATTGGAGTTTAGAAGATTAAACCACCTGACATGTGTGTCATAGTACTACACTCAGATCAGATAAGCTCAACTCATTACCTGGGTCTCACACTTTTCTTGACCGTTCTGATTGACCATTTTACAGTGCTAAGCATAGTTTAATATCATTACTGCCACCCAATTTTCATAAAAAGTCAAGTAGATCTCATACCACTAGGTTCATAAATACAATGGATAAAAATAGAGCTAGTAGTAGTAGAACCGAACGCCCTACTACAGTTAGCCTTCAATAATACACAATGTAGAAGGTATGTCGTAGTTACATTAGTAGATAATCTATATATTTAGTGCATGTTATTTAGAATTTCCATGTAGGTTGCATTACTCTTTTTTGGCTTACTTTACGCTACAATTTTTTTTGTTATTTATAAATGTCTGACACTGACAACTGCATTTATTTTTTTTCAATAGGTATGATGGCCGAGGAGCACCACCCACCAGTTAGACGTCGGCGTCGGGGCCATGCTAGGGAGGACACCCCATAGTTGGAGCAACCACCTACCGAGGTCCACCGTAGCATAGCCTCCCTACGTGGATAGCATAGAGCCGCCCACCCTGATATTATAAGTGCTATTTAATTTCAGTTTCTACGTTACACCTACACAGCCTTTAGTTTGACTAATGATTGATCGATCATATTTTTTTGCGAGCCTTTATTTACATGTGTCTTCTCACTTGCTTATCTTTGAAGGAGCGACCCATCACTTGTAGGAGATTCATCAATGGCACGGCGGCGCTACTGTGCTTTGACTTCATTTCTTTGCTGGATCATCATCTACTTATTGCCCGGTTGAGATGGTATCCACAGACCAATACCTTCCACCTAGCTATTGGTGAGATGACAATGACATTTCAGGACGTGGTAATGATCCTGGGATTACATGTTGATGGGCCACATATTATTGGCCCAATTATGATTGGTGAGGGGAAGAGGTGGCTTAGCTGGCCAAACTGCTGCGATGAGTTGTTGGGACGACATCCCATACCAGATGTGGTGTATCATGACCCGATTAGCCCACACATCAGATCGACCTTCAGGATGGGTCAAGCACAGGCGCATATGTGCATGCCACTGAGGTGGCTTAGGTGGTCTTTTAACAGAGAGTCTTATGCGTATCTGAGCATTGAGGAGTATTTCAGGCACCTGCGTGTCTACATTTTGTTTCTTATTGGGTGTTTCCTATTGTGGATCGTTAAGTTTTGACGTCCATCTGCAGTATCTTCCACTTCTTGAGGACATAGATTCATTCAGTTCGCTATCTATAGGAGGAGCAACTCTGGGCCACGTCTATAGGGAGTTGTACGAGTCTACTAGGCCCAACAGAACCAATATGGCTAGCTATCTACACCTCCTGCAGTTATGGTCTTGGGCATCTTCATGTGAGGAGTTCGATCCTGCATGTGCCATATCCGACTGATCTTTACAGTCTCAATATTGGTTTGATGTATATTTTAATTTCTACACTTTCAAATTTTTAGCTTATATGTTTGTTTAAAATGTGTTGTGTGTAAAGGTGGAACGAGAGATATGTTCGCCAGATACCGGTGAACATGACATTGTATAGAAATGAGCTGGATGGCTTGCTGCATACACAGGTTAGACTTGCAGAGTAATTTTTATTCTAATTTCTATAATATATACTCTAATTTAATATAAATTTTAATATGTGTAGGTGATTTGAGAGCCGTACACTTAGCAGTCATGCTACGCCTGTCACGTACATGCTTAGTAGGCTTCGATATATGGTTGACATGAGTCCCGCTGATCAGCTGGAAGAGGTTGGAGTGACACTTACCTGATCGAGTGCTACGATAATTTGGACTCATACCCAGAGTAGATGTGGCACTAGTTGACCCTAGTTTTAAAAGGGTCGATAGTTGAGGCAAAGCAGATGTAGACTATGTTGATTACCATCATGTGCACATTATCTCTTAGGAGAGGCAGAGGGAATACATAGTCGAAGGCTTGGATGAAGATGAGGACAGGCTGACGGCTATCAATCAGTATATGCACTGGTTTAGATCTCGGGCTTCTATACTTATTGGCCGCCCCGACAGATTCTCCAACTACTTACTATCCTAGAGCACCCGGAGTGCATATATGTAAGTGTTAACATAAGTATTATGTTGAATTCAATGTGTTACTTGAGGATAATTTCACACGCTATTTTTTCATACAATAAGAGCACATCTTGGTGACTGAGGACATCCTCCAGCCGTACTTCGGCCGTGTAGATGAGCACAAGTTACAGGGAGTTGTAGATAGGTACAAGGTGTTATGTAGAGACTTGAGGTTGCGTGTACATATCAGTACCCACATTATGGATTGGAGCCTACAGAGGATGTCCCACAGCATGAATGGGGCACTAGACCATTCACATATCGATCCAGTCATTCGTACCTATGTATGAGTCTGGCTCTTTCTTCGTGTCACAGGACTATCTTACGCAGACTTCTGAAGATCTTGCATTGGAGGGCCACCATCAGCTGCGTGATCGTCCATCATGTGCACCTGACCAGTACACACCTGAGAGTGGTGCGATTCCACGCAGACGATGGAGGTATCAGTTGTTTAGGATAGTGTGGCATGTGCGTCTACTTAAATGAAAACCTGTAGACTCTAAGACTAACCTCCATAATTGAAGATAAGGGCTTAAAGCCTAGTAAGAACATCTAAATCTAAAGCAAAAAATATAAGAGCTTAAAGCAAGTCCTTGAAGTAATAGCTCTACTGTACATATCATTAATGACTTCAATATGTCTGATATTAGTTCGCCTTAACGATTACAATATGCTTCATGACTTGGTGTAATCCATGTGAAAAAAAAATTTTTTTCCTGCTAGTGGGTGACTAGCCATTAGTCGAGATTACTGAGACTAGGCACGTTCTGAACTGTCATACTAATTAATGACTTCAATATGTCCGATATTAATTCACCTTAACGATTACAATATGCTTCATGACTTGGTGTAACCCAAGTGAAAATTTTTTTTTTCTTGTAGGCTAGTCGTCCAGGCTGCACACTGATAGGTTGATTCTTGGGAGGCTGAGATTCTGATGGTCAGCATCTTAATTATTAAAACTATTACACCCAAATTAGCTTCCCTGTCACGTCGAAGTTGATGTGGCTACCTAGTTGTCTATTTAGTGGGCTATACTTATTTCTAAATTTTTGTTAAAGATATTTAATTTACTAATTAAGTTTAAAAGGTACTTATTTTTAAAAAAATACCTATAGATTATTATTGTGTGATTTCATTTTCTAATTCTTTCTTAAGCAAACGTCCAAAGATGTAGAAGAGTTATATATGTGTAGCTAAATACTTTCAAGATCAAAATCAACCAAATATTAATGAGTATTCTTTAAGAGCCCAGGACTAAATCAAAGAATTGAAGGACTAAATCAAAGAATTGAACGATAGTTAGTCAAGTCAACTCATTATTCATTAACTGATATTCATTTCTTTGGAACTTATCAATTAGGCATTTGCTAGTTAAATACTATTGAGTGACGAACAAGGTATCTTTTATCAAATTCAATAATAATAATAATATTATTATCTTATTATTTTATTATTACGTAATGATAAAAATATAAATATAAAAAAATTATATCAATTAAATTTTATAAATAGAGAATTTGTAAAAGTAGTTAGGCATTCTCAATCTTCAGTCATTGCATACAAAGGCTTATTATTATTATTATTATTATTATTATTATTATTTTATTTTATTTTATTTATTTATTTATTGTCATGTGGCGTTGAAGAAGAAGAATTCTCATTTCCTTACGCAATTAAAGTTGCCACACAACTACAAGCCTTCTGCGAGGCTTACGGGTGGGGACCGTCGGGCCTTACTGGTTGAGTAATTTGGAAGAAAATGCGATATCTAATTAAAGTCAACTGAATAATATATTTCATTCATGGTCAAACTTTATAAATAAATTCATATTTAAAATAATCTTATATTTATATGTGATTTAATAAAAGAGAACGGGTAATCAACCAATTTCAAATAAAAAATATATATAATTTTCTTTCTTATGCCCATATTTTTTATTCATACATATAAATAAAAATTACTATTTTAATTTTGAATATTTTTTTATCATGATTTTTTTTTAATTTATAGCTAGCGACATTAGTCTTATGTTTTCAAAATAAATCTAAATCATCATATTAATTTTTATATTTTCATCATGAGTCTCACAATTCATATAAAATTATCTTATCATTAAAATTATTGTAAATAATTTAATTTTCTTAATAATCTTTAAAATTTGATATACATATTTTTTTAAATAGATTATTTATTTTCAAAATAATCACAAATGTCTTTAGTTTTTGCATAAAAATCTAATTTAGAGATAAATTAATTGAACATATAATTTAGACTTTACACATATCATGTGACGATTTTAAATGCATCATAATAAACAATATATGAACATATCTACACATGATCTTTTATAAAAAAAATTCAAACTATATAAATATAAATTGGGTTACATCATACATGGTTGTAAATATGAAAATGATGGAGGGTATTTTCAAATCTTTTAAAAAAATATTACATTTTCAGTTTATTCTCTCTTGTGAAATCTTATAGAACATCATATATAAGAATAAAGATGCCCAATAGCTAATATTTATTTTTATCATAAATAATATAGAGAAACATTAAAATAATTGTTGCAAGTAGGAGATATAAATAAATTTTTTACATTAAAAACTCAAAAATATAAATATTCTTGCCTATTGAAACAACTATCACTACTACATAGTGTAAGTTGTAATAAATTGGCCTTATCTAAAGAAGGAGGCTTTAATAAATACAAGTTAAATTGAGATTTTGCTTACATTCATGATATTGACAACATAATAATGTTAATGAGGCAAATGAATGGAGAATCATTATATTAAAACTTTCTATCAAATTTAGAATGGCTTAAACACATAAAAATTAAGATTAATTTAATGAAGTCATTTATCATATAAGCCAATAAATCAAAATTATTAGTAATTACACTATATGATATGGATTGTGCATCAATCATTGTGAATTTAAATCTAAAACAAGTAGAATAAATCAACTCAAATATATAATTCAATCTATGTAGGATTTATACTGCTTGAAGTTGATCATAATGCATGATATTCATAAACCATTCTTAAATGAATTGATTGTGTCATATGATTCATAATTGAATATTATGTTCATTCAATATAATTGAACTTTTAGAACTAATTAGCATTGGTGGTTGATTCATTTTGATTATTGAAGTTTGATTAATGTTATGGGCTATTAATAGACATATTAATATAGGATTTAAAATCATATATACATGATAATATCTAGAGTGAAAATCAAGGAGAAAAAACCTAAGATATTATATTCATTCACCAAGTCATTCTCTCTTCTTATACTTTGATCCTTCACATGAAAAATCTAATTTTATGAACATGGTGTACTAATTTTTAAAGAGAGATATTTGATCTCTTTTCGAGTGAACTGATAATGGGACTCACTAAAGATGGAATTAACAAGATTTACAGTGGGAGTTGAATGAGAAGGCAACAACATGAGTTCATTGGAGTATGCTGCAAGAGACATGTGTTTGGAGATTGCTAGAGATAGCAACAACAAGATTTATAATAAGAGCTCAATGGAGAATGAGGTGATAGGGCCTACAACATTTGATGAAGAAGTGGAGTACACAATCAACACTACATCTATCCAATTAAAAACAAATCTTAATGCAAATGTATAAATGAAAATTTTTTATATTACTTTGAGACTATTATAACATTTTTAATAATCTTGTCTTGAAAAAATTAACAATCTAATGTTTCAAAAGTTTCTTCATCAAACTTCAAATGACCTTAAGTGAGACATCTGATATATAATTGAAGATATCATAGTATTGCTTAAGAGATCAAATAACCTTTAATTCTTACATACTTTAGAAAGGAATTTGATGAGTCCAATATTACACAATTTTTTTGTCATTTAAACATTTAAATACCAAGGAATAATCTATGATTGAAAAATATTATGGACCATCATATGAAGTGTTTAGAGATTTTCGATAAAATAATCAAAATTCCATGTTAAAATGCTATAAATAAATCTATATTCTACACATAAGGAAAGGGGAATATATTGAGAGAGAAAACATCATTTTAAAGAGTCATAAAGCTTTGATCAATAATTGATGTTGATAATCATCATTGGTGAATCCATCACCAATCTATTATCTCTCAACTATCATCATCTAAAAAAACTATCATCACTTATGGCCAAAAAATTTCACATCATTGTTAATAAGGTCAACACATGCCATTGACATTAACACCGATAGTTGCTAAAGCTAATAAGGTAATTGTCCATTATTTCCAATAACTATAATACTTGCACATCAATAAGGTCGATGAATATTGTTAACACAAATGCCAACATAAGCCAAAATTAATAGGATTAATGCCTGTTATCAACACTAACATCTACACCCATTATCACTAATAAGGTTAGTACACACACATCAACACCAATGTCCCCACACACTATCAACACTGATGCCATGCATGAATTCTCTAATAAGTTAATGCATGCCATCAACATCAACATCTATACATAATATTACTATAAAGGTGCTTACCAATAATAATACTATTATTATTAATGTATATCACTGCCAACAAGGATGGCAAGCCGATAATAAGAACGCCAATATTTACAATACCAATAAGACTAATGTATGTTATCAACAACAGTATCGATGTCTATCATTGTTAATAAGCTTGATGCTCCACATCAACACTAATATCAATGCCTGCTAATACTACAAGATTATGCATGTTGTTAACATCAATACTAATACCCATCATTTGCAAATTAGGCTAATGAACTAGTTTATTGATTCTATATGAGCAAGCTAAGATTATTAACAACCTTGATAACCCTGAATGAATGCTCCTTTTAACATCCCAACCATAGTTATTATTGGTAAAGTCCTTCCTCCATCATTGTTTTAGTTGTCCAAAGTGCTTGTAATTATTTTCTAAGGCTTCAACAAAATAAAAGAAATTTATTGGAGAGCTTTAAGTGATTCCCAAACTACTTATATATCCCCTAGTTGGTCTTCTATTCCATAACTATAGTCTTAGTCATGATTTCAAATTGGTAATGATAATGTATATATACCACTTTTATCTTGGATTAAAGAAATATATGATTATTTTTACATTATAATCAAGCTAAGATTAGTCTTAAAGAGATTTAATTTAACCTTTTCACCATGTATTAAAGTCATTGAGTAACACTATGAATAATCTTAGATTGGTCAAAAATTTTTGGTAGATTTCTCCCAACATCTCCTAATTTAAGTTAAGATTTAGGGTGACACTTATGACTAATTTCATAGGGTAGATACAAATACTTAAGAAATTTTGCTACTATCATCATTATAGGAGCTTAGTTAAAGTCACAATATTGCTAAAGTTTATAAATAAAAAATAGGGTGCCAATCAATCTTATATATTAGCGTGTAAAGGTATGAAAATAAAGCATAAATATGCTTTCAGAAGATACAAATAAAATACATAATAAAACTAATGTATCAACAACATAGAAATATGTTATTGATCACGATCACTAGACATCACCTTAATTAGCTCACTCAATGAATCTTTGATGCTTGGTTGGGAGACAATTCTTTGACAATAGCTCCAATTTGAAAATAAACTAAATGAATCTTCTTTAAAAAGCCCGAAACAAAAATATCTTTAATAAGTTTAGGTTTTTCTCATCTTCATTCAATATTTTATTATGAGCCTCTTCAATATAGTCTTTTATCACAAAATGATATGCCCAAGGTTTTTTGAAGTTTTTGGCATCAAACTCTTATGCCAACCACAACTTTTAAAAGGGAACTACTTTAAAGATAAAACTTCTGCCAAATTTAGCTTTGAATAGGCATTCTCTTTCTCTTAAAATTTTTATAATATCTAAAGATGTAAATAAAGCTCCTAATAAGGCTATCTCTTTAATTTGACAATTATTCTAGTAGTCTCTTAAGTTAATAAAAGATAAAATGTGGTGGCTAAAGGTGTGAATAAACTCATCTAGATATAATTATGGAGGGTAAGTTATGTTCACCCAACTATGTGGTTGAATGCACAGATGCTAGGAGTAGATCTTGACCATAATGAATAAAAAGTGTAAGCTTAACTGACACATAAGAAATGAGTTGGCAGAGAGTAGAGATAGACATCATCAATTACTGAAAAGAGATGCAAAATATAGAATAAAGAGAAATATACTTTTTATTAATGATTGAAATAAACTACATGTATTATCTTAAGAGCAGTACACCAATGTTCATATAAGAGAGAGATTCTAACCTTACCTCTAACCAAATTATTAAAATGCCCCTAACATCACTCAAGCTTATTTTTAATTATAATATCATCATTTATTTAATTGTAATTATGTAATAATTATAAAAATAGTATAATGAGATTACAAAACTAACAAAGACCTGTAAGGAATCAAATAATTGCAAAATTTTTTCTATTTTTCACTTCCAAAACACTACATTTGAGCATATGAATATCAAGCATGTCTGGCCTTCCAACCGCTTGCAAAACAAGAAATTCTTATCAAATAGAGAAAAAGGTCAAGTCGAGCCGAATTTTTATCTAAACCAGCTAAGCTTACTTAGTGTTATCAGAGCTCGAGCTCATTTATTTAACTTGAGCTTGGCTAGTGAAAAAAAAATGAACTCGAACTCGATTAAGAAGCTTGAGCTCGACTCGAGCTCATTTATTTAACTCGAGCATGGCTCGTGAAAAAAATGAGTTCGAGCTTGATTAAGAAGCTCGAGCTCGACTAAGAAGCTTGAGCTCGATTAATAAGCTCAAATTCAAAGATAAGATTTTTTAAAATTTTTTCCTGTTTTGTTAATATATATATATATATATGTGTGTGTGTGTGTGTGTGTGTGTGTGTGTGTGTATGTGTTGTTGTACAATCATCTATATTAGTAAACTACTTTTATAACATATAATTGCATATTTAGGGTACTTTTTTTTTGTACTGCAAGGTAATTTTAAATTAAAAGCTCACATAGTTTTAGAATCTATAAGGCACTTTCCTTGTTACATGACCAAATTGTGTAGTACATCAATACATGGATACATAATTTTATGTTAATAAATATATAATCCGAGACAAAAAAAAAATAGTAGATGTATATTTACATATATCTAAGACAATTTTGTATTACATCAATACATAATTTTATACAAAAAATAAGAAAAATAAGAAATGTGTTTCTGACAAGAAAAATGAGATAAATCTGATGAGAACTAGAATTTCCAGGCTCATTTTTTTTGAAGCATCCTCATATAGTACCACTGATGGCTGAGCATAAGGCCTAACAATCTATCAATCACAATGTAATAAAATGAGCTTTTTAGAGCAATAAATTTAGGCTAGAAAAGTCTAAGATAAAGAGCAAAGTATGGAAAGTCATAGAAAAGGCTCAGGCTCAGCTATAAGCCCATAATCATCTCAAGGAGCAGCAAAATATATATGAATCTAAACTTCAATAGAAGGGTTACAATTACATATAATGCAACTAGCCAAAGAGAAGAGAGAAAACATCAAAGCCATCATTACCAACTTACCTCGACTAAGGCATTTAGGAAAAGACCAATAGCCAACAAAGCTCCACCAAAATAGCATAAACAACCGGCCAACAAAGCCACCCAACCAACCAAAGACCAAGAAGATAGACCCTCCATCAACAATCATGAAAGCAAACTGATGTTACAGGTTACAAGAACAACAGGAGCAACAACCAAGCCACCACCACAAGAGGAAAACTCCAACAGACAAAATAAAGTAGAATGCGAAACAGACCTCCTGGAGGAGCCACAAAACACTAGTGCAAGCTCCACACCAAAAAACCAAAGAAAAGTAAGACAACCCAAGCTTAGATAGAAAAGAAGGAACCTCCATAATCAACCAAAGAAAACTTAAAAGAATATATAATGCTACCTAAAGAGAAGAGGGAGAAAACATCAAAGCCATCACAGCCAATTTAACTCGATTAAGGAATTAAGCCAAAGACCAATAGCCAACAAGGCACAAATCTCCAATTCCTGCCACCAAAATAACATAAACACCAGGCCAACAAAGCAACCCAACCAAGCAAAGGCCTAAACAGACATACCCTCCATCAACAATTAGGAAAGCAAATAGAAATAATAGGAGCAGCAACCAACCCACCACCAGAAGAGGAAAACACCAAGAGATAAGCAACAACACCTGAGAAAGCAAAAAATCCCAGTTAGAGACAATACCCATAACCAAATTACACTCATTTATCACCTAACCATAGCACCAACATCCAAAACAAATGGGCAAAGAAAACAATAGCCACCAAGCAGCCTCCATCAAGCCAAACTAAGACATAAATAAAGCCAAAAATAAACAACCAACAAGCTCCAGGGCCTGCCACCAACTAAACAGAAACAACAACACAGCCACCAAGCAGCAACCACCAAAATAGTATAAAATAAAATTACAGCATAACCATGGCTCATTTTTTTTAGAAGCATCCTCATCTAGAACCACCCAAGGTTGACCATAAGGCCTAACAATTACAGCATAATAAAATGAGTTTTTTAGAGCAATAAATTCAGGCAAAGTAAGGAAAGTCACAGAAAAGGCTCAGGCTCAGCCATAGGCCCAAAATCATCTCAAGGAGCAATAAAATATGTAAACATCCAAACATCAATAGAAGGGTTACAATCACATATAATGCTACCAGCCAAAGAGAAGAAGGAGAAAACATCAAAGCCATCATAGCCAACTTACCTCAACAAAGCTCCACCAAAACAACATGAACAACCAACCAAAGGCCCAAGAAGATAGACCCTCCATAAACAATCATGAAAGCAAACAAGTTACAGGAACAACAGGAGCAGCAACCAAACCACCACCACAAGAGGAAAACTCCAAAAAACAGAAAAAAAGCAGCATCCATGAAGCAGACCACCTGGAGGAGCCACGAAACCCAAGTGCCAAGCTCCACACAAAAAAAAACTAAAGAAAAATAAGACAACCCAAGCTTAGATAGAAAATAAGGAGCCTCCATAATCAGCCAAAAGAAAATGTTTAAGTAGAAGGAATGCTAAGAAGGAACGCTAAGAAGGAACCTCCATAATCAGCCAAAAGAAAATGTCTAAGTTTAGATCTAACTCAAACATTCAAGAAAGAATGCCAAGGAAAGTTTGCAAATAATAAAATTTTCTGTGAGTATAAATAAAAATAAAAATCCTATATTCTTCTTTCACTTTTTTTTCAACTTTCAAATGATAAGAAGAGGAATCTCCATCTCTTCATCATCTTCTACCTATAAAATAAAAAATAAACATTATATGTTAACTAATAATTAGATATCATGAGTAAAAATAAGTAAATGAATATGTAAATCACATTACTTTGACTCTTCCCTTTAAGCCATAATGACATCCAACCCAATTTGATCCACATATGAGTGCTTCAACAATTTCCACATCAAGTTTAGATCAGTAGGTATCCACAACACTTTCACCTGAACTGAATGTTGACTCCGAAGCTACTTTGATTATAGGTAAAGATAATATGTCAATAGCCATCCTAGAAAGTATGCGGTACTTTGTTTGATTGCTCTTCCAACATCCAATGACATCAAAATTTTGTCCTTCTTGAAAAATCTCTAAACCATCCTCTATGTATTTATCTAAATCAGATTTTGTTGGTCTTTTAGTTACCTTTATTGTAACATATGTAGTAAAACCATGCCATCCAATAAGATTTTTTTTGTATCAATTGCTTGAGTAGGCCCACTAGCATTGTGCCCACTAATCCTTTATGTCGTTCCAACTCATGCCACTATCACCTTTAGGTTCAAAACTAACAACACACTCTTCAAATAACTCATACAATAAACTGCGTATAACTATCACATTCATCATGCTTTCATCTCATATATAAATCTTAGAATATGCAAACTCAATCACCATGAACTTCATCCTTGGATCCATAATGGCACCAAAGGCCATAAGAAGGTTACATTCACCCCAGTATTTTTCAAACTTTTTTTTTGTTTACTTAGTCATTTCCACAATAAAAAATCATATGAAAGCGACCCCTCATCTAAAACTTTTTAATAGTGCAGATTTGAGAGAAATGAATTAGCTATTGGGTACTCACGCTAGAGATGATATTAGTTGCTTCATTAAAGAAGCCCAACACATCACAAACTTTCTCAATTTTATCCCATTCTTCATCTGTATGATAGTTAATATATGCAACTTCTCTTTAACCATAAGTAAAAAAGGCTTATCTTAATTTCAATGCAACTATCAACATAGAGTACATAGAGTTCCAACGAGTTGGACAATCCATTAAAAGTTTTTTAGTTGGTAATTGTAATTGTTGCACAACATCAGCCAATCTTAGTAATCTTGCTTCAAATGCATTAATAAAACTAACTATATCACTGAATTTTTCAACAACATATTCAATATTTTTGATCCCATCTTCCAACATTAAATTAAGAATATGAGCACAACAACATACATGGAACAGTCGCCCACAAAAAAATTCTTCTCGATTCTGAAACTATCTTTCAGTAACTTAATGGCCCTGTTATTATTAGCTGCATTATCAACTGAAATGGTAAAAACTTTATTTTCAAGGCCCCAATTGGAAAGTGCCTTATAAAATGTATCCATAATTTCAGGTGCAATGTGTGGAGGAGCTAAATGCAAAAAACTTAAAACACATTTTTGTAACCTCCAACAAACATCAACATAATGTGTTGTCACAATCATATAAGATATCTTCTGATTCTTTGACTTCCATATGTCTGTGGTTAAGCTGATTCTATTTATATTTTTTAATGAGTTTATAAGCTTTTTTTTCTTTTTCATACACCAACATAACATCATTATGTGCAGTAGCTTTTGAATATCTCATGAAATATGGGGACATCGACTTTAAAACAAGATCAAACCCAAATTCCTCAACAATTGAAAATGGCTTCTCATTAATGAATATATAATGAGCAATCATCTCTCTAACTTTTTCATGATCATATCTGAGTGTAGTTAAAATACCACCATCTTCAACTGTTTGATGCCTTGCACTTTCATTATCAATTGGCTGAAAAGATAGCAATTTTTGTTTCTTTAAATTCTAGCCGCACAACTATCCAAATGTCTTCTAAATTGGATGGTAACACCTATATTTCCTAGAGCAAGCTTCTTTTGCAATGCATACATTCCCCCTTCTTTTGACCATCTGAAAGAATTACTTCTTTGAACTCTTCCCAAATCATTGAGGTCTTCTTTCTTTTCTTCCTTTCTATTACACTATCATTTTCATTTTCTATATCAATCTCAACAATATCATTATCAACATTCTATCCATCACCATCATTCTTATTATCATTGTCGTCATCTCAATGCTCTTTTTTAATCTCAAAATTAGTAATACTAATAGGATTTTGTTGATCATCCATATGAAATTGAACATGATGCTCCTCAAAATCATCATCCCCAACATCATTTGAGTCATTAACATTAACTTCAACAACTCTTTCCATCGATACCTAAATATTTCATAAAAATTAAAGAATTTAACATCTATCCCAACAATAAATATGAAAAAGAATCATGATAGAGAAAAAAATAATCTTACAAGAAATCTATAATAATCACATAAAAACCTTTAACAAAAAACCTTTAACAAAGCCTAAACCCTTAATTAAAAGATTGAAAATTATGCTCTCTTGAATCAATGAAAGCCAATATGACTGAAATATAACCATTAAAAATACCAAATAAAATTACATCATTCTCACCGCAACTCAAATATATATTTTTTTATGAATAGAATAAACTCACATAATTTCAAATTTCAAGTAGATTGTTAAGCTTTCAAGACAACCCAAGCTTAACAATCTAGACTCCAGATGAATGAAAAGAGAAAAAAAATGATCCTCTTATCTCATATTACAAATGGAGGAGATTACTATTTCAATGATTGTGAATCAATAAAAAAATATCAATGATTGGAGACCCTCATGAAATCCGTCGATTCTCAGAAGATTGAAAAGAATAAAATTGGTCGATTCTAGATCAAGCTAAAACAATTGCACTGCTTCATACCAATTTCACCTCCATAAAAGTTCAAAGAGAAAATGGTTGAACATAATGCAATCCCTTCACATATTCATACATCAAACAACATTATAAAAAAACATACTCAAACTTCAATCAGAGCCTCTAATTGAAGAACCTCATGAAATCCGTCAATTCTTAGAAGATTGAAAGGAATCAAATTGGTCGATCCTAGATGAAGCTAAAATAACTTCACTGCTTCATACCAACTTCACCTCCATAAAAGTTAAAAGAGAAAATGGTTGAACATAATGCAATCCCTTCACATCTTCATACATCACACATCATTAAAAAAAAGCACACACATTCAAACATCAATCAGAGGTTAAAAATAGCAGTAACAAAAACAATATGTGGTTGCTCCTAAAAATGAACTTCATACCAACAACTTAACTTCACCATATTCATACCATTATGATTTACGCAAGGAAAAAATAAAGAATAAACCAAAGTTATCAAATCGAACCACCAAAGTTCTCCTATCCTGACTCTCGAGCAAGACTTCCTCTATCGGCAATGTGCAGGTTGTGATCGTTTATTTTGCGAGTAGTGGCTGTTCCTAGAAGTGACTATCTACAATCGAAGTGGAGCGCGAAGAAGAAAGAAGGAGTTTGGCTATCGAGAATTGCATTCAGGAGTTTCAGGAGGACGATTGGAGTGTCACTTCTCATTTTAGGATTTAACACCAAACAGGAAGTCGGAAAGTCAAGAGTCGGAAATGTCAAGAGTTAGGAAGAGGAATAGCCGAGTAGGATTATATGCTATTAAACGAGTAGATTGTTAAGCTTTCGGGTCGAGCCAGGGAATACTTGAACTCGAGCTTGTATATTATACGAGCTCGAATTACTGTTCAAGCTCGAGCTCGAAGCTCAATAAGCCCGACTCATGAGCTTGATAATGAGTCAAGTTTGAGTCAGCTCACAAGCCAGCTTGGTTGACTTACACCCTTACTTGGAGGTAATAATCTTTAGCAAGGAATTCTCATTTTTCATAACTTTTAGAAAATAATTTTTCTTTGCTTTGATTTGAGATTTGTACTTGTGCAAGGTAATATGGTCTAGTGGTTGTAAGCTCAGTGTCATGCCTAAAAAATGGGACAAGAGATTTGACTAAACTTCTTGAGTATGACATGATCACGAGAGGTGAAAGAGTTCTATATGGTTATTCTAAAGTGGAGTCACATGATGCTATAAAGTTTTGAAAGATTCTATAGAAGTTTAGATTTATTTGGATGATTTTAGAAGCTTCTAAAAGACTTGAGATATTTTGAAAATATTCTAGAAGTCTATGAAATTCTCTAGAACCTTTTGAATATTTGAAGACTAATTAAGAAGATTTTAGAATGTTCAAGAATCATGAGATATTTAGAGATAGGGGCAGAACCAGCCACTTTTTTCAGGGTGTGCAAACTAATTATCAAAATTTCAAACAAAAATTTTTATTATCATTTATTAATTTTTAGGATGGTCAAACTAATAAAATGAAAAAAAAAATTATCTTTATTGGGCAATATCTTTTATTAGGGAGGGGGAACTATAATATAAAAAAATTGAGGGTGGGCAATTGCCCACCCTCAGTTACGCGTGGGTCCGCCACTTTTTAGAGAGTAATCTAAGAAACTTTAGAACTCTCTAAAATATTTTAGAATGTAATAAATATATAAGGAATAGTGTGCAATATTTTAGAGAACTCCACACATATGTAAATATAGTATATTCTATGAATATTTTTAGGCATGAAAGAGGCAAGGGCGGACACAAGCACAGCTTAGGCCTTGTAAACTCTCTTGTGATTAATAAAGTGTTCCTTTCTCTTCTCATTCTCTCTTGTAATCATTGCAATATAGCCAATCGTTGTGTGAATGTAAGGCCGGCTTAGCACTTAGGGAGTGTCGTAACCGCACGACTGACTTAGGGAAAGTTCATCCATAACATTAGGCTTTCAAGAGATCCTTGGCTCAAATCCTTGCACATGTTATGTGTGAGTATTTAATTAAATTCGCTCAAATATCTCAAAAAAAATATATTTGAGATTTGTGCTTGCCACTATCTTTAATGTCTCCACTCACTATTACCACCTCCTGCTCAATTGCCAACTATTATCGTCCATCAATCATCACCATCACACACTACTAGTTACCATTGTTATTGAACCTCATGAAAATTTAATATATTATAATAAATAATAATAATATTCATACACATACACACACATGCATATTTGTACTCCTTTTATTTTTTTTTTAAATTCACGCATTTTAGTTTTTCTTTTATTTTGAAGAATATATATTTAAAAATATTATATTAAAATATTTTGAAATATTTTATGTACTAAAAAAGCTATTTTAACACATATCTTTGATTGCATATACTATGTATTATCTTTTAACACAACTAAATAATTAAATAATACAATCAAATTATTAGACATTTATAATATTTTTAGTATTTTGTAATAATTAAGATGTATTTACTTAATAATTAAATCATATTATTTAAACTTCGTTTTTACGAATATTGCACTCAAATCACCTAACGAATAGAAAAACTATCACCCATAGTGTTGATCTCCAATCGTCCGAAAACTATGGCATTATTGAACCTTTTGTTTCTGGACTAATCGGCGCCTCGCCGGAGAGTTCGCACATCTTCTTTGGCGAACCCATTGCCTTCCTGGCCGACGATGCCCTCATCGCCTTAGCCTTCTGCCACCGTAACCCCTACTCTCTTCATTGGAGCCGTGGCAAAGCACGCCCATTGCTCCAGTGTGGAAGGCCTCGTCATCGGGCAAGTTGTCGACGCTGAGCTCACTGGACTCAATGAAATTAAAAACCAATGAGATCAAAGTCATTGGAGTTGTTGATGAAGGCGGCCATGATCGATTCCTTTGGTGTCGTTACTAACGATGAGATGAGATCTTTGACTAGAGTAGCATATGAAGAGGAAACAGAGCTACGAGTCAAGCGATATTGAAACGAAAGGAGAATTCTGTCGATGAAATTACCAGTGTAAGGGATGACAATAGAGGGTGATAGCTGCTAGTTTTGTATTTATTAAAAATTTTGGAGCTATATTAGTAAATATGAAATTTAAAGTGGTAAATATTTAAATATAGATATTTTGAATACTATGTCTAAAAACCAAGAAGGCATGAAAATAAAGAGGCATATCATAAAGAATATATTTTCATATAAAAATACAATGAAATATTATGATACAAATTTTTTTTTTTTCACAAACATATATGTTAATCAACCTTCAAGGTATTTTAAAATCTTTAAATTTTAATTTGCAGTTATAGTTTTCTCTTATCAAATATAAATAAATTAAAATATGCAAATATTTTAACTTACATCCAAACAGCTCTTAAATCAAATTTTTGTATCATATAAATTTTATTTTGAAAAATAAAATTTAAATTTTTTCAACAGTCAGTAAATAACAAATATTTTAACTGCGAACTGCAGTAATTTTTAGATATTTCTGCATGAGCCGTGCGTGATAAAAATCTAAATTTATTAAAAATAATAAAAAAGATGATTGAATTATAAATATATTAAAATTAAGTACTTGATGTAAATTGTCCAAATCTAAATTTGATTTATTAAAAATATTTCTGCACCGTGCGGAGTCCACACGTAATATTCTCTCCTTCGCCTTAGGCCCTTAGCCGCTCCTACGACCGCCATTAATAAGTTACCTAAAGCTCGACGAAACTTAAAAAAAACATTAAAAAAACGTGGCGTCGTCTTTCCAGACGATTCGAGTCAAATTCCATTCGTTACCTCCTCCTTCTCTTCCACAAATTCCTATATAAGCCCACCCCTTTGGCTCCAATTATCAACTTTTAACCCTCACTTTCCCTGATCCAATACGTGCTATGTCTAACATTCCCATCACAATCTGCAATTCCTCTCTCTATCTCTCTTCCGCCTCATCTTCTCCAGCCCCGATCCTCGGCCTTTCTCTCTCTGGTCGTCGAATTCAGCTCATCTTCTCTTCAAAGATCTGAAACCAGAGAGAGGTAGGGAGAAAAGGATGAAGAAAGGATGCATGGCGATTAGGGTTGGGTGCGAGGGGGAGGAGAAGCAGCGCTTCGTTGTTCCGGTGGAGTACGTTAACCATCCCCTCTTGTGGAGCTTCTCAAGGAGGCGGAGGAGGAGTACGGATTCGAGCAGAAAGGGCCGATCGCGATTCCGTGCCACGTGGAGGAGTTTCGGCATGTGAGAGCGATAATAGACCGCGACGGCGCCGGCCATGGCCACCACCATCATGGTCTGCATATACCAAACTGCTTCAAAGCTTGATCCAAACCCTAGCCCTAGATTGGTTCCTTTTCTTATGCAAAATTGTTTTTTTTTTTTTTTGCCTCTTCGTAAACTTTTCTTGAAGGGTTAATCCTTGCGATAATTATAATGATGATGGAAATGTAAACTTTAAGTTGGATCAAAATAGAGTTTTTTTTTTCTTTTTTTCTTATTCGTGCATAAAGTATAAATGTTTATATATGTTTAATAAATTTTAATTTTTTTAAGGAATTTTATATAAGAGTTTTGTATCAAAGTTATGACGATTATGTGGTTATCAAAGTGGAAGAAAGGTTGGGATAATAAGGAATTCTTCGTTAAGTTGCATTTGCTTGTTAAGCCAATGTGGGGGGAAACATGGAGAGCAACTTATTTATGGAGATCTTTGATGATTTTAAGATCAAATAGCAATAATTATTTTATATATTTTTTAACTCAAGATCATATAATTATTTATATTTAAAATATATTAATTGTATGTAAATTAGATTTTATTTTATTTTATTCTTTTTTGATAGCGGAGCAACATCAAGCATATAAAAAAGTAATTTTGTTATATATATATTGAACAAATCTGTGTAAATATATATTTTAAATATAAAGTATTTTGATAGATTTCAAATCTAATATTGCTCTATATAAAATTCATGTAAACCCTAGCTTTCTCGGTGCTTTTCACTATCAAAAATCTTTACTTTATTTAAAGAGTTGAAGTTATCTATCCCAAAGCTTGGGAGCATCAAGTTAAACCATTTACGACCCTTTATGTTGGTTTGTACAAACTGTCATCGAGTTTATAAGATTAATATTACGTACAATCCTACCGACATCTTCTTGCACATCTTTATCATTTCCCACAGTTGTTTTCCTGCCCTTATATACATGAAACAAGCCATGCCTTCCTCTATAAGCAATAGACAACATGAAGTATTTTAACGACCAAATCTTGGTCTACCCCCCTTAATTTAAATCTCTTAAATCTTCATCAAATGTTATAGAGCTAATCTTTATTTATTTTTATAACATTTCTTAGCTATTCTAACCTATTTATACACCCTAAAGCTCTTCAACTAATTTAATATTTTAATATTAGTCAAATATATAAAAATTAGGTCACCTTAGTATTTATTTTCTTCCATGATTTGGCCGCCGCTTGAAACTTTACTAAACATTCCAAAATAATTTTAGCTTAATCTTCTCAAGTGTTTTCAACTCCTAGAATCTCCATTATATGAAACTAAAATGTGAACCCCAAAGGAGTGTTCTAGGATTAACTTCTCTTAAGCCCTCAACTGATCCTCTTCTCTTGACTAATATCTCAAATACGTTTTCTCCAACCAACCATGAGTTTCACCCATATCTTTAGCCGC
The DNA here is from genome assembly GCA_021442155.1 of Cymbidium sinense. NCBI lineage: Eukaryota > Viridiplantae > Streptophyta > Magnoliopsida > Asparagales > Orchidaceae > Cymbidium > Cymbidium sinense. The sequence continues at coordinate 115,747,878 of CM038219.1, read as the reverse complement.
TCACTGCAATAATTAGTAGCTTGGGATCATCCCTCCCTCAAGTCTAGGCTAACTTAAAAATAGAACTAAAACATAGATTTTTACAATTTTATCACAAAAGTAAATACCCCATTATTACTTATGATTAGTAGATCTATGATAATATTTAGTATTTTTAGTAAATTAATATATATATATATATATATATATATATATATATATATATATATATATATATATATATATATATATATATATATATTTGACTCTCCACTTAGTAAATTAGTATCACAAAAAGTAAAGACCTTCTATTTAGTAAATTTAATATATTTTAAACTATATATTTGTGCTTAATTAATATGACGTTATGATTATTTTTAGTATTTTTTTATATTTTTGACAATAAATTCTCATTTGAAGTGAAGAAGATGAAATTTTTATTTTTGAGGACTAGCACTTAGGCGTTGTACAAGGTAGTATCGTAGCATTGTAATGAGGAAAATTTGGTGTTGAGATGGGGAATATAATGCATAAGCACTGAACAATGAGCATTGTGGCAATATTTATAGAGATTTGGACCTGAGATAGAGAGTACAACATTTTAAGTGTTGTGGTGGACAATTTTGTATCACTTTACAGAGCCTAAAAAGAGCCTAAAAAATTCTTGAAGATAAAACTAAAGCACCTTGGCATTAAAGAATTAGCCCTTCAACATAAAATCCATTAAAATTCAACATAAAGACAATACCATAGTGTCTAGATGCTGAACGAGTAGGGCTACGGTGCCACAACCCCTTATATTTTAGCTTAAAGATAACAAGCAAAGCACTTATATGTTGATGTAGAAGCACCATAATGCTAGAATACAATGAACCTAGTTCTTAGGCACTATAGAGCAATGTCATAGAGTTAGGACTCAATTAATTAGTTTCAAGAAATTTTAGCAGTTGGTTCAAAGAGTTGTAGAGTTAGGTTAAGAGGGTTACTAAAGAGGATGAGTTGTAGAGTTAGTTCAAGTGAGTTACTAAAGAGGGCATGAGGGATAACTATTTAATTGTGCTTCACTTATAAATAAGTTCCTAATTGTATTAAAAAGAATTTTGGGCAAGTGTGTGTGTCATAGTGTATGTGAGAGTAGTATCACTTAGAGTGTGAGACTTTATGTGAATGTGTTAGTGTGTATAGTGTCGTGTCGTCTATGTTGAACATTAAAGATGGAGAAGATCCAAAAAATGGAGATTCAGATTGGGAGGCAAAGGATGGGATTAAGAAGAGCTTAGAAGAATTTACTCGGTTCCCATCTTTTTTTACGTTTGATTATCTCAGATGTTACACTATGTTTACAACAAGGTAATGTTCTCTCCTTGCTGTATGAGTAACTAAATTATTAATGCTCTGGATTTATGAAAATATGTACTATTTTTTGTGGTAATATGATGTGAAGTTTGAAGTTATGTTTTTTTTGCTGTAAATATTTGTGTTTTTTTTGCTTTTCTCTTTACTTCATTTAGTTGTGATTTAGTAAATTGCAAAGTTAATATCTAGTGTGATCTAGAGATATTAGAAGAGTTTTAGTGGAATATATAGGAAAAAGCAATCAAATATTTTAAATATATATAGAGAAATGATATTTAGGAATTTGCATTCACATAGGAGATGAAAATAATGTAATCACTTATGCTAATTAGTGTATAAAAATATAACTAATTAATTAAAGTGATTAGGTCTTTTTGATCTATGCATAAACAAAAAAGATAATAATGCTCTTGATTGACAATAATCTAAACTAACTTCATAATTATATAATTCATAGAAATAATCAAGGAATCATAAATTTAGATTTCATTTTTAAAAATTAATTAAAATCCTATTTTCAAAATAAATTATATATTTTTGTAGTAATTTAGGTTTTGCATTTTAGTTTAGTTGGATAAGATTATCATGTAACTTATCAAATTTTTTCAAAGGTCCTCATGGGAATGATGCTGAACTCATCATTGTAACATTTAAGTATAATAGGGTTAGTGATGATTCCATTAGACTTAAATTATTTTCATTCTCACTTAAATATAAAGCTAAAATGTCATCAAGTTTATTGCCCTAGGAATCTATCACTACTTGGATCGATTTAGCTTAGAAAATTTTATCTAAGTATTTTTCACTTTCTAAGATTGTTAAGCTTAGGAATAACATCACTTCCTTCATTCAAATGGATAATAAGTCAATTTATTAGGTTTGAGCGAGATGTAAAGACTTACTAAGAAAATATATGCATCATTCATTGCCAATTGGTTAATTATTCAATAGTTTTATAATGGCTTAATAAGATCACTTAGAATTAGTGTAGATGAAGTAGCAGGGGGTAGTGTTATATCTGAATCTTTTGAGGAGGCTTATGCTTTAATTAAAGAAATGACTACTAATAATTTTCAATGGCCATCACATAGTTTAAATTTTAAGAAAGTAAGCACTATGCATAAATATGATGTAATTTGCTTACTAGCCTCACAAGTAACAGTATTATCTAAGAAACTTGATAATTTAAGAGCTAGCCAAGATTTTAGTTATAATAATCCTGTTAGTGAGAGTAGTGAAGAATTCATGTTTGAAGGGCTTAGCAATCAAAGTGTTGAAATGCTTAATTCTAAAACCAATAGACCTAATTATCCCTTCACAAATACATATAACTCAGGTTAGAGGAATAATTATAATTTCTCATAGAGTAATAATGCAAACTATAATGAAAATGGGAATATGATAAATTGAGATAATATGAACTTTAATAATAAAAAATTTAGACTTATAGTTCCACTTGGATATCCTCCTTAAAATGAACATAAAAAAATCTTTTATAAAAAGATTTAGTGTTACAAATGGGGACCCAATAACAAAGTCGAGCTACTTCTATTAAAAATTTAAAAATTCAATTAGGGCAATTGGCTAGCAATTTGATTAGTAGACCACAAGGTAGTTTACCTAGTAACACTGAAGTTAATCCTAAGGAAAAGAGAAAAGTGAAATCTAAATCCATAAAATTAAGAAGTGGGAAAAGAGTTAGGGGATTAAAAAAGGATAAGGAAAAAGATTAGGAGACAAAATTGAGGATTTAGATAATTTAGAGGAAGAAAAGAAATAAGAAAATCTGAGAGTGAAAAAGAGAAAACAAAGAGAGAAGTATTTAAAAAAATGAGAGAGAGAAAGAGAGAGATACCACCACTACCTATCCCACGGAGACTCAAAAAAAAAAAATTTAAATAAATAATTTTTAAAATTCTTATATATGCTCAAAAAATTGTTAATTAATATTCTTTTTACAAAAGCCCTTGAACAAATGCAAGCTATGCTAAATTCATGAAAGATGTATTATATGAAAGAAGAAAATTGGGAGAAATTGAAATTGTACAATAACTGAATGGAATGCAATAATTTAAAGAAAATTACTTGAAAAACTTAAAAAATTTATGTACCTATATTATACCATGCACTATAAAAAATAAATTATTTGGAAGAACATTATGTAACTTCGGTGCTAATATATACTTGATGCCACTTAGGGGTGTAAACAAGCCGAGCTTGAGTGAGCCAAACCCTTGTTCGTGTTAAAACCAAAATGGCTTAAAATCTAAATGCAATAATCAAAAATCAGAAGAGGAGGATGAATCTGCCAATCTTTTGCATAATAAAACATTTAACCACTAAACTATGCTTATATATATATATATATATATATATATATATATATATATATATATATATATATATATATATATATATATATATATATATATATATATATATATATATATATATATATGTGTGTGTGTGTGTGTGTGTGTGTGTGTGTGTGTGTGTGAGTGTGTGTGTGTAATAATAATAATAATAATAATAAAAATAATAATAATAATAAAATAATATTATTAAATAATAATAATAATAATAATATAATTTTTTTTCGAGCTAAATCGAGCCGAACACGATCGAACAAAGGATTATTCATGTTTGACTTGTTTATAAATCAAGCTTGAAATATTTATTCGTGTTCGACTTGTTTAGTTAACGAACGAGCCGAATATGAGCTACTTAACGAGCAGAACATGAGCTGTTAGTGAATAATGAGCATTTTTTGATAGCCCTAATGTCACTGTCTATATGTAGGAAGTTAGAATTATGAGAAGTCCAATCCACTAATGTAACCTATGAGTTAGTTGATAGATCTTTGACTTATCTTGAGGGTATTATAAAAGATGTGTTAGTTAAAGTGGATAAATTCATATTCCATACAGATTTTGTTATGTTAGATATGAAGGAAGATCCTTATTACATTAGGAAGTCCTTTCTTAGTTTTAGAGTGAACTATGATAGATGTGTGAAAAGGAGGATTGAAAATGTGAGTTCAAGGTCAAGAAATTACATTCAATATTTTTAATTCTATAAAATTCTCTAATGATCAAAGTAAAGAATATTATAGTACAGAGTGTGGTGTTTTAATTTGGAGTCATAGGGACACCATGCAGATCTTAGGGGGGTACTTATTGAAGTGACCGAGTACGATATTAAGGTATGCTGTACAATCTTGTTTTATTGGAATGTTTTCCTCCTACGATGGACTTAATTACCTAACAAAGACTCTTAAGGAAGATGAGTCTTCGTATATACTAGAGATTTTTCCCAGATAAAGCAGATCTTAGGGGGATACTTAATTTCCAATCTTGTGTTATTTTAAGCTGGATTCTTTAGTTCCTTATGGAGGCCAGCCCCCATAGCTAATTACATCATAGGAAATGAAAGTTTTCTAAGGACACTCTCGATTAAGTAGTCAATAAATGTCCAGAGATTACAAGGCAAGATTATCAAAGGATTGATTATTATTGGAAATCAAATGGGATTTTTCAAGTAAGAAGACTTCTTTACAAATTCCAAAGGAGAATAAGTAGGAAGTACACCTGATACTAGAAAGCCTAGTGAGTGCATCAATCTACCATATAGTGAGGTTTTATTTTTTTAAGAGAGGAATTTATTTTTGTTTAAGTTGAATATTTTATTAGAATGCTAGAACTTACATTCCAATAACACAAGATTGTAGGAATGCCAAAAAAGTGAGAACTTATACATGTCACAAAAGAGAAACGAGCCACCTCGGAACCTAAGTCTAAAATGCTTTAGCACAAGCTAGAAGCATGATCTAAGTCCAATTAAGGAGGATGGGACATAGTGGTTCACCTCCATAAGAGAGAATGAATACATCCCGACTCTTCTGGACTTACAACCACCTAAAGTGGCAGCCTACTAACAGCTCCTATGCTCTAAAATTATATAGGTCGATCTTATGTAGATACAAGATAGTTAGACTGTTATTTAATTAAAAAGAAAGCTAGAACCCTAAATTCACTCCATAAGAGACTAGATAATGTTTGATATGCAAACATGACTTAGACTAATGACAAAAATTTATGGATTTTTTGGATCATTCTGACACATTTATTTTGGACTAAGGCTTAAGATAATTATGCCTACATGCATGATGAAATTGAGTTGTAGGCTAAATCCGTGAGAAGAGGTGTTTTCCACTACAAGCGACCACTCTTGAAAGTCAAGCTTATCTCCTATCGTGCAAGAGTAGAGATCCTCTATAATCAAGAATGGAACAATATGACATGCATGTTGTTATAACATACAACCATTTAGCTAAGGGGATTCTAAATATTTTATTATCTTGTTTATATATCTAGGCTTTAGAATGAGGTTGTGAGTTACATTAGAATTTAATTATGAGTTATTTAGTGAAGGTAGAAAATTTAATTTTATGCTAACGAGCATACCACATCCAGGCCACACATCAAACACACACACTTTAAGAAACCTATAAAAACATGTCATTTCTATTGTACAATCTAAACATAACCAACAAATATTTAGATTTTTGCAAAATAATAAAAGGCTGATGCAGTTGGGTACCATCGTACACTACGAAAAAGAAAAAAAAATTGTGTAGCCAAGCTTCACCTTTATACAACCTAGATTATAATTAAATCTTACAAATGAAATAAATGTTAAGAGGGTCTTCAATTCTTATTCTTCTTTCCTTCTTTAAATTAGTTTGCTTCGGGCTCACAGGGCTTCCCAGGTCTTTGCCTTCTAGCCACTCTCATCCTAAATCTCATAACACTAATCTTAATCCTATTATAAAATTGCATCTTTATGAAAAATAAAATCTAACTACATCTGTAAAATAAATATTAATGAAACAAACATACAAACCAAGTAATTATATTTCACATATTTAAACTTAGTACCCTACATTTGGGTAACCATACCCACCTATCCTAATTGGATTATGCTTAGGGACTTAAGCAACACCTGCAAGCATGAGCATTTATATTAATTTATTATTATAATTGTCTCTTAAACACAATCCTCTGCATGAGATATCATTAGGTTAACAACGACCTAACATCTTGTTTATGAAAAAACAAACCTAACTTAAAGTCTAAAATAATACATCATAAAATAAAACAATCACCACAACATACACTGGCCTAACCTAATACTAAGATCAATGAATTTGTATTCTAAAGTGTGTGCTAAGGCTTAGTGTGGTATATCTTGATTAGGCTTTAGACTTAGGATTTTCTAAAGTTTAGAATTATTTAAATCATCCATTAGGGTGGTTTCACTTTAAGACTTTTAGTAGCTTGATTGAGTTTTATCTTATGCATTTATTTTATTTTTTTCACTTCTTACTTAATGTATTATAATTATTATGAAGAGAAGGAAGAAACTTAACTCTTTCATCCCTAACCTAAAGTTGATTTCTAAAGATAGGTTATTTTTGTTTTAACTTTCTTAATAGATCATTCATGAATTTTCTTTAAGCCTAAGTTTAGATTAGCCATAATGAATCTTATCCAAATATTAAAGACATCTTAAGACCAATGGAATTGAGTCACCATCATATGAATAATACTCCATTACTTCCTTTCATTATCAATAACATTCACATTCTTTTCTTTTTGTAATTTCTTTACTATTTGGTTTAGTATATATATACATATAATGTATCCATATTTTGCACACTTAATGAATGTTGATGCATGATCTTGATAGAAAAAATGGATTTCACCTCATATTTGAGCATATGCAAATATGTATATGGAATTTAAGCAAGTACATGTCATCGTTAAACCAAAGAAGTGAGATTATCTAAAATCTCATTGGGGCTACTTAAAGCCTCATATTACCAGGATGTCCAGACTATATACTTACCAATTCAAATACACATAAGCATACACCTGAACACATAAATGAAATCATGATAAGATTGTATGTAAATATCTTTTACTTATGTAATGCTTAATGGAAAAAAGAAAAGTTCTTTACTTTATGTTCTAATGTATGCACACACAAAAATGAAACTAAGTACGTGCCATTGTTAAACTAGGGAAGTGAGATTATCTAAGGCCTCCTTGGGGCTACTTAAAGCCTCATATTCTTAGGGTTTCTAGACTATATACTTGCCAATTAAAATACAAGAATACACAAATATGAACATAAGAATAAAACCATCATTTGCCATCTTTTGATTACAAGTAAATGAATATTTCATTTTCACATAATTAATTATTTAAAATAAGTAATGATTTAAGCTTCAAATCATTTAACTCATAACTAACATATAGTTTCAAAATAGTTTGAGCTTTACTAATGATAATAGCCACACCATATGATAATATTTATCCAACTCATGTAATTTAAATGCAATCATATTCTTTTAATTTTAAAACATGAATGCATGAAGCACATGACAAGCACATTTATGATAATTTGAAAGGAAGTAATTCAACATCACCACATCACATACTTGATTTCATTAGACTTTAAGGACAATCAAGTTAGATAAACATTCTTTAAAGATAATCAAAGTTTTCTTAATGTTTAATTTTAATATTAATTATATCCATTTGATCACCCTTCCCAAACCTCTTTAATTTGATTAACTGCCTAAATATGAACCTTCAATGATATGCTTTGAAAAAATAAAATTTATAATGCACTTAAAGAGATATATTATAATCAGGCTCATGTTTAATAATTAATTAAATTAAAGAAGAAAAAGATTTAAGATAAATACTCTTATGATTTTTCATAATAATAGGAAAATCATAATTTCTTTAATGACTTTATGTTGTTAAACACAAAAAAGGGATTAATGTGTTGAACTTGAGTTACTTAAATTGATTTCACTTATATTTCATTATTAATTTTTTTTAATTTACCCTTAGTCATTAAACATATTAACTAAGTCCTTTACGGGAATACATTTGGAAACAATTAGGAGAGGGGGTCCTAATTAATTTCCATGTGATCCCCACTATTTATATTAATTAATTAGCCCTAATTACTTAATTTTACTGTTCATTAATTTTGATAATTATTAAACCATTTAAAAAGGTAATTAGGATTATAAATTTAAAATTTCTTAAATCAACAATTCCAAGAAAAATATGAGAGACATAGGGCATCCCATGGAATCAACATGCAAAATTTGGATTTAATTAGCCAAGTAATTTGACCTTAATTAAGATAATTAGTTTGAACTTCAAACTTTAATTAAGCACTATTTATTAAATATTAATTAGAGATTTTTTTTTATGAAATTCTCCTCCGTCTAAGCTTTCCAAAATGGGTTTATTTGCATTTTTTTAGATTTTTCTATAATTAGTTATAATTTTTTGAAATTTTGGCTAGCTAATCACATTTTTAAACCTAATTAAGTCATTTTAAACTTTCGGCACCATGTGGACACTGACGTGGTAATGCTCTCCACGTGACATCACAGTATTGGCTATTTAAAATGTTTGATGTGGCTACTGACTTAGCGGCTACGGATGCGATTTAGTCTCGATTGTCAGATCTCGGATCAAACGGTCGAGATTAAACCTGTGATTATGAAGGTTTAAATCAATATTTCTAGTGTGATTAATCATAATCATCCATTATAATCATATAGAATGGACGACCGGTGATCCGTAATCTCGCAAACACTGGAAGATGGACACTGTCTACCTTGTCGCTCTATCTTAGCTTATTGGAGCTCATTTTATAGTGGAATCAAATCCAAAATGACCAGGGAGGAGATTTAATGAGATCCTATGATGAAAATCATATGAAATCCCATTTTGTTTTAAAAAAGACCAACACCTAATGACCAAATCTATGGTTGTCAGATTATCTCACTAGAGGTAGAGACTGACAGTTCGTCGATAGAGGTAGCTTCATCTTGAAGAGGCAATGCCCTGTTGAGAGGATCTCAAGCTGCCTCCTAGTCGATCGATTTGTGGATCAAATGCTACCATGAATGTCATCTGGGTTGGTCTAGCCTGGTGGTCAAATTGATCAGGAAATGATTTATTTTCATTCGTCAGAATGTGTTGAAGATGTGAGGAAAGTTAATTTGGTTTTGGTGGAGATTTGGTGAGGTGGGACAGATGGAGCTCGTGGGTGTGGGTGGAGCTTGGTCTCACCACTAATAGGGTGCATAGGGAGCTCAGGGAAAGCTTGGGGATTGTTTGGAATGCTTTGGAGAATGTGTGTGGTGAGTTTGAATGGATGGGGAAGAGTATACTCTTCTCTCCAATTGAACCAAATGTTGAGATTGGCTCAGCCTTTGGTAGTCATCTGGTCGGAGTAGGTGGCCGAAGATGGTAGGGCACTGCTGAGGTGGATGTGCATGAGAGTTTAAGAGAGTGTAGTGGACTGTCATGGAGTGCACACTCCTCCTTAGGTGGACCATTGGTTTCCCATGGGTGAGCTTTGCCTCTCTTGGCCAAAGGCTGAACCCAATAGCCTTGGGTTAGGTTAGGTCAATGGTCCTCTGTCCAAGAAAGGCCAAAGATGGCTGCCAGGTATGGGGAGGTGGAGAAGCCTTCCAAATGATGATTTAGGCTCATTTGGAGGGCTTGGTTCAATGGGTTTGACCCAACCTAGGTTTATCATAGGTTGGGCCCACTTGGGCAGGCCCAAGGATGAGTCATGCCAAGTTTCGTTTGATTGTATTTGACTCAATTTGATTTATGTAGGTCAAATGGGCTCAATTGGGCTAAGTTGGACCATTTTGACCAAATTGGGTCAAAGTAAGAGTTTGGTTAAGTTTAATTGGTCATTTGGAATGAGTTAGTGTAATTAATTTGGGTTAGATTTATATTTGGTTCATATAGTTCAATTTGGGTCAAATGGGTCATGTTGATCAATTTGACCAAATTGGCCAAATTAGTTTAAGCATGGATTAGGTCCATGTTCAATTGATCATTAGTGATTGATTAGAAGATTTGATTTGAATTGACTTAAATTAGGGAGTGATTTGGTTCAATTTGACCCTTTAGGTCAAATTAGGCTAAGTAGGTCAATTTGCTGGAGTTAACCAAATTGAGTCCAATTGAAGGTTGGATCATGTCCAACATCTAATTGGTGATTAATTAGAAGTATTAATTTCAACCAATTTGATTTATGATTTGATTTGGCCCACTTTGGCCCTTTAGGTCAAATTGGGTCAACTTGGGTCAAGAGGACAAATTAGTTTAGTTAAGTCCAATTGATTATAGTGGAGTATTCAATAGTGACCTACAATCATCAATAAAAATATTGGATAGCTTGGTTTGATCTAATGAAAGTTTGGTTGAGGTTTGGTCTAATTGGGCCTTTTAGGTCACTTTGGGTTAAGTGGTTTGATCAAGTCAATTTGGGACTTGTTGACCTCACTTTTGGAGCGAGTTCACAACTTCCTCATCATAGATCTAGGACTCTTGTAGACACTAAGAGCTCTTTAGTCTTAAGACACTTCTAGTGAATATGTGAACACTTAACCTAAGCCTAGTGACTTAAAAGTGTTAACCATAAGAATAGGTTATGCCTTAGGGACGTAAGAAAACTTGCCTACCCTATAGCCTAAACCCGACCTATGCTTACCTTCTCAAACCAAACCTCAAATTCAACTCAAATACCAAATTTAAAGCCAAATCCAAACTAAATTTCCAAAACTCATAATCAATCTCATATTCAAATTCAAGCTTAAGATTCTCCATAAACCTTATGATTGATTTCAAGGTTCTTCATAAACCCTTTGATTTCATCTTATGAACTTAGCCTTAACCAAATTCAAATCAATCCAATTCAGTTGATTTTCTCAAAGATCAATTCAATCGTTCAATTATTTATCAAATCCAAATCCAAAATCAATTCTAAATAATTGAAACACAAAATTAATTCAAAAGTTCCAAAATTTCTTCCTAAGCCTTATGACCCATCCTCATAGACTAAGCCAAACCTCCAACCAATTGAACCCAAACTTGATTGATCTCTTAATGAATCATTTATATTTTCATTCATATTCACAAATATAAATGAGATATAAACTCAAATAGCTAAAACTAAATCAAACTAAATCCAAATCCAATCAAATCCCTTCTTAAGTCTTATGAACCCACCTCCATAAGCTTAGCCAAATCTCATACAAATCAACCCAAAATTTTTTAGTTTCTTTATAAATCAATTGTTCCTTCATTTATATTCATAAATATAATGAAGCTCACCCTCCAATGACCAAAATAAATCAAACTAAATCAATTTTCTACTTAAGCCCATTTGACCTACATCCATGAACTTGATCAAATTTGTTTCCAAATCACTCCAAACTTAAATGATTTTCTCATGAATCATTTATATCTTCATTTATACCCCCAAATATAAAAGAAAAAAAATTCAAATAGCCAAAAATAAATCCAAAATTAAACCAAAATCTAATTTAAGCCTTTTAAGCCAATTTCTTGGACTTGGCCAAATCCTATCCAAATCAAGCCAAAACCAATGTATTTTCTCTAGAATCAATCATTCCTTAAATCATTTATTCAAATATAAATGAAACCTACAATCATCAAACCAAACTCAAGTCAACCCAAATCAAGTCCAAATTTGCCCTTTTAGCTTGAAAACTTCAAATTGGTCAAAATCCAAATTAAACCTAAATTGATTCAAACCAAAACCTACAATAATTTCTAATTAACCAATTGAATATGAACCAACACCTAACCTGACCCAATTTGGTCAAATAGGTCAACTTAGCCCATTTGACCTATATGTATCCAAGTGAGCTAAAATCAAACCTTAGCTAAATTGATTGAAACCACTTAAACTAAAACTCTTCAAATCATCATTTGAACTTAACCTAAGCCTTAGTTTCACCCAATTTGACCAATTGGTCAACCCAACCCAACATGAACCCATTTGACAAAATGAAGCAAAACCCATAAAACCAAACCATGGGACTTTGATTGCTAACCAAACCCAACCCAAATTGACCTTAGGTCAGCACAAAGTCAAGCCAAAGCCCAAGTGGGCCCCATCCAAACCATAGTCCATTGGTTAAGCTGCCTTCACATGGGATTTTGACAAAAATGGCAAAGTCCACTTCCCCATCACCTTGAAAGTCATCCAACTTTCAAATGAGGGTGCACCTAACCCACCTAGGCCACCTAACCCATGCTAGGTTGGCCATGAACTAAGGGAAGGTGAGTTGACTCATCTCCCATGCAAGTCGAGCACTCAAGGGATGAAGGAAACCAAATCTCCCCATGTCAGACCTTGAGCCACCTCCCATGAGTTCCTCCAACCCAATCAAGCCACATTGACTCGATTGAGACACCTCTGGTGCCCTGATGATGGCTGTCCAACCAAAAAATGGGAGGCCATCTCGTTCGTCCAACTCAGCAAATCAATGGGGTATACTCCCCCAATTCTAACGGGAAATAAATAGATTCACTTCATGCAAGCTTCCTAACACCAAGCTGAGCTTCCTTGTGAGTCCTAGACCAATTCCAAATACCCCACTCTCGGCATTCCTTCTTCCCATGAGGAACCAAAATAGGAGAGGCCACCTTTGATTCTAACTTTGCCAATAACCTACCTTAATCAAATTCCTCATTCCAACACCATCTCTACACTTCGCCGAGGCCACCCAAATCACTTCCCGAGCTCCAAATCATTTCCAAGCTCAAGTTCGATCAAAGACGAATGCCAAGGAGGAGAATCTTGGTCTCTGAGGTAATTCACACCAAATCAAGGCTTATGCTGATCAACAAGACTTTGTCTTAACTAGATGAAGCTTCCTCTAGCGTGCAAACCACTAGTCTTAGCTCTAGTGAGATATTTCCTTGAAAACTAATCTCTAGCTTAAGTGTGGTTAGTCCTTTTTGAAGAGAACTTCCATTGCATTCAATCTTGACTGTTGGATGTGCTTGTCTCCTTCCCTTGATGGTGTGGGTTGATTTTGAAATTCATTCGAGCTCGGGTGAGCTCGGATCGAATGATCCATGGTAGACGAATGTTATCATTCATCGCTCATGGGAAGGAGCATCATGGGCTGTCCATTCTATTTGATTGGAATGGATAACTCTGATCAAATCATGCTAGATCAAATGAGATTATCCCCTTTATGCCTCGGGCTTGATCTACACCATCTGATCTGAGATCAGACAATGGGGATCGATGCCGAGTCCATTGCCAGCTGACTCGGCGCGCGGATGTGACAACTTAAATAACCAATCCCACGGTGCTATATGGAAAGCATGCCACATCAATGCATCAACACGCCACATGGCACCAATGAGATTAGGTTTAATTAAGGTTAAATAATTAAATTTTAAGGCTGAAACTTCCATAATTCATAACTAATTGTAGAAAAATTTTTAGAAAAATAAAAATAATGGCTCATTTTAAAGGTATTTCAGAGAGAAATCTATTAAAATTATTCTTAATTAATTTGAAATAGTAATTTTGGCTTAATAAAGATATAATTAAAAATTTAATTTACTTAATTGCTCCCTAATTAGGTACCCAATCAATTCTAAATTTTCTGAGGATGTTTAGGGGGAAGACCTCTGCCTCTCCTATTTTTCTTGGAACTTATTGGTTGCATAATTAGAAAAATTGATTGATTAAGCTCTAATTATCTTTTTAACTTAATTAAGGGATAACTAAGCATATGAATAGTAATTAATTAATTATTTAGACTCTTTAATCATTGTTGAACAATAAAAAGACTTAGGGAAGTGGATTGGAGCGTCCCTCATAATCTTTTTCCCTCTCTTTCCAACCAAAGTGCTAATTAATGATTAATTAATTAATTAATGACTTAATTAGCTAAGTTAAAATCCAAATCACATTAAGTCATGCTTGGTCAGGTAGGTGGCTTATGGAATTAGGTTGGGACCTCTTTCCCTATCTTTATCCCTTAAGCCCATCTCATTTTCAAGATAATTATTTAACTTTATTAATTAATTAAGGAGAAATGAATTAATGGATTAAAAATCTAATTAAATTTGATTTTTCTTATTTTAATCTTGGGTAGAGCTTTAGGTGTTCAAGAACCTAAAGGGCTTAGTGAAATTATGATTAGCTCACATGTGTGAGAAAATCATGAAAGTAATTAAAATAGTTCCTTAAGATTAATTGGTAAATGATTACGAGCTAATTGCATTAGGCCCCTTTCATTTCATAAGAGCATTGCTATTTACTTCTCAATGTATTTTCATATTACATTAGCTCATAATTATTTAATCAATTATCTTAAGGTAACATAAGCAATGGTTTAATTAATTGATTTAATTCATACTTTAACCTAATTAACCCATAAAATCAACCTAATTGCTTTTCCTTTAATCAAATTAACTCACACATATGGGGAATGGGATTAAAGTTAGCAAATATTTCTCACATCTCTTAAATCAAATAAACATAAAATCAAAAGTGACATTAAGAAACTTTGATTTATTTTAAATAAGCTTATTTGATATGATTGTCCTTAGGAATTAGTTGGATTGAATGAAATTACATGCTTGTGTTTTTTTATTTTTTTCCAAATTATATAAAAATGTTGTATGTCATTTGATTCATGCATTCATTTCTTCAAAAATTAATCAAATATAAATTATTTCCTTTATATCGAGCTTGCATGTATTGATTTTAACTAATACATGTGTGGCTACTATCATTATTAAATCAAAATCTATTTTCCAAATCTTATAAATAAATGATTACATATGCTATAAATGCTAATTATAAATACATAGGAAATGCAAATGATTATAGCTTAAGTATATAGACTAAAGTTCTTTCCTTTCAATATTAGAATTTAACTGAGACTTCACTCCATATACATAAACCTTTTTTATCAAACAAAATACAACTTTTGCATGGTTTGCTCCCCTTTATTTGTATCCACATTCATATGTATTTGAGTAAAGCAAATAGTTGGTCTGGACACCCCGAGAATTCGAGGCTTTAAGTAGCCCCAAGGAGGTCATTTGATTATCACTTTCCTGATTATTAATGGCATATACTAGCTCATATCTCTTATACATGTGTATGTGTACTTAATTGTGGAGTCAAAAACCCCTCTTTCTTTTATCAAAACACATGCATTTGTAATTGTTTAAGTGATAGAATTAATTATTTATACGATTAAAAGCTCTCTTTCTTACATTCATATATGCAAACTTACATGTGTTTGAATGCAAATGGTATTTAGTCCGGACATCCCAGGAATACCATACTTTAAGTAGCCCCAAGGACGTCATTTGATTACCTTACTTCCCTGGTTAATAGTGACACATACCTATTTAACTTCATTCATATGCATTTTTGCATAAGAATTTAGATAGAGCTTTAAGTTGATATGATAAACTTAATTCAATAAAAAGTAAAATATAAACTTTAAATATACATGTTCATATTCATCATTTAAATGTGCCAATATATATTGCATGTATAGATATGTTTAGGACTTAGTCATATGCATGTTACATATGATGGAAAGAAATGAATAAACATGTGTTATGTCATAGTAATTAATTCCAACTAATCTTAATATGCCTTTCTTATTAAATGGGATTATTTAAAGTGAACCTAAACCTAGGATTAACTAAAATATGTAAGAAGCCATTCACTAAAGAGAATTTATTTAATTAATTTGCTTTAGATGTGACTTAAGGTAGGGATAAAAGAGAGTGATCCTCTCTTTTCTTCTCTTTATAACACTTAGCTGTTAAGTGTAAACTAAGTGAAACAAAAGAAGACATTAAATAAAACTTTCAAATCAATTAAGCCACTTGAAGTGAAACCATTCTTTATAATTAAATCCTTTCATACTTAGAAAATTACAATAAAGTCTAGCCAAGGTAAACCACACAAGCCTTAGTACACACACCTTAGAATTATGTCACCACTTTTAGCCTTATGTTAGAGCGGTGCATGGGATGATGTGTATTTGATTTTATGATATATTATTTTAGACTGGATGTTAGGGTGTATGCTTTATAGACTGGATGTTAGGCCGTGATTAGCCTAATCATTTTTTTGCAGGAGATTGTGCTTATGGGGTGGTTAAAATAAATATAAATGCTCTCTTTTGTAGGTTACTCAACCCCTAAGCACAATCTAGATTAGGACAAGTGGACTTGGTTACCCATGTGCATGCTAAGTCCAAATTATTCATATAATTTCTTGGGTTATATGGTGTGTTTGGATAACATTTATTTCACAGATGTAGTTAGATTTACTTTTCATACTTTTAATGTAATTCTTGTATTAAAAATTAGGATTAGTGTTATGGGGGATTAGGATGAACTGTGACTAGAAGGCTTTGTCCTAGGAGGCCCTTGTGATGGCTTTGAAGCAAATGAATCCAAATCAAGAAATGAACGAGATATTAAGAATGAAGAACCCCATAACATTTATTTATTTGTAATTATAAATATTCTTTAATATACCAAGTTGTATAAGGGTAGAGCTTGGCTGCCCATTCCCCTTTTCGGGTTGTATGACGGTACCCGACTACACCAACATTTTATTCTTTTACATTAGATTTATAAATTATTTGATATTTTATTTACAATTGTGTAATAGAAATGACATCTCTTTGTCTAGTTTTTTCATATATGGTGATTTAATGTGTGGCCTGGATCCGATTAGGCTCTTAGGGAAAAATAAATTTTCCACCTCAACTATAACTCATAATTAAATTTTCAAAGTAACTCATAACCTCATATAAAGCCTAGGCATTAAATCAAGATAATTAAAAGATTTTAGCAACCCCTTAGCTGAATGTTGTATGTGTGGTATTTATTTTCGGAATGGTGGGACACCACGCAAGTCTTAGGGGGTACTTATTGAAGTGATCGGGTACGATATTGAGGAATGACGTACTTTCTTGAAAGTTATAAATCATCACCCTACAATAGACCTAATCACCTAATAAGGACTATTAAGGCATGATGGGTCTTCGAATGTACCAGAGATTTTTCTTCTACTTTACATAGAAAAGTAAAGCAGTGTTTATTTTAAACTAGGTTCATTAAGTTCCCTATGGAGGCAAGCTCTCATAATTAATTATATCATAAGGAATGAAATCCCTTAAGAATACTCTCAATTAAAATAAATAATTAGGGTCTCCAAAAATTTCAATGTTAGACTATCAGAGAATTGATTATATTTGGAAAATCAATTAGGAAAGTTCAGGGAAAAGACTTATTTTGGGAAGCCAAAGGGAATGAATAGGAAATGCTTATGATACTAGGAAGTCTAGTGAGCAAACCTATCCTATAATTGGGCTTTATATATTTGAAATTGAAGAGATTGATTTTATTAAAGTTGACATTTTATTAGAAAACTAAGACTTATAGTCTCACAACACAAGATTGTAAAAATGCCTTAAAGGTAAGGATTGCTGCTAGTAGCCCAAAGAAAATAGCTATCTCAGATCCTAAATCTGCAGAGCTTTGGCAAGAGCCAAAGTGTAACCTAAATCTAAGCGGAGATGGGTATATGGTTTACCTCCATAAGAGAGGATAAATCACCCGACTGCTGGACTTTCAACCACCTGGATTGACAGCCAACTAACTCCTCCTACACTTTAAATCTATGAGTCCAAGTCATATGAATTGTAAGATAGTTAGGCTATTATTATTTAAAAATATACTAAACTCCTTAAACCCACTCCGTAAAGAGACTAGAGAATGAGTGGTATCAGTAATGACTTAGTCTAATGCAAATCTTTTCAAATTTTATTTATATTTGACACTTCATTTTGACAAAGGCTTTGGTACTATGATATCTTTATGCATGATGAAATTAGATTATTGGCTAAATCAGCAATAAGGGATGTTTTTCATCACAAGTGACACCCTCACAGGTCAAGCATTCCCCTATCGCGTAAGGATGGAAATATCCTATTTTTAAAAGTGAAATAATATGATATGCATGTTATGAAATATTCAACCATTCAGCTAAAGGGTTGCTAAATCTTTTAATTATCTTATTTATGTCCTAGGCTTTACGTGTGGTTATGAATTATTTAAAACTTTAGTTATGAGTTATAATTGGGTAGAAATGTTTTTTTCCTAAGAACCTAATCGCATCCAGGCCATATAATAAAAACCAATCATAAAGGAACTATGAAGAGGCATGTCATTTATAATGCACAAGCTAAACATAACATCAATTATTTTTATAGCTACTGCGAAAGAATAAAAGGCCAGTGCAGTTGGGTGCCATCATACAACATAAAAAGAAAAAAGGTGGGTAGCCGAGCTCTACCCTTATACAACCCAGATTATAAAAGAATAATTATAATTAAGGATGAATACATGCTATGGGGGTCTTCATCTTCTTCAAATTTTCATGTATTCTTTCCTCCTCTTTGCTTATTTGATTTGGCTCACTTCAAGGCATCACATGGCACATAATACATAGTCTTCTAGCCAATGCTCATCATAATTCTCCCATAGCACTAATCCGAATTCCAAATTGCAAAATTATATTTAAATGGAAAGAGTAAATCTAACTACACCTATAAAATAGAGGTTAGCTAAATAAACATTCCACTCAAGTAATTATATTTATAATTTGGATTTAGCACCCTGCACATGGGTAACCAAGCCCACTTGTCCTAACTTGGATTATGCTTAGGGGCTTAAGAAACCTGCAAAGAGAGCATTTATATTTATTTTTGAGCAACCCTTTAAGCACAATCCCCTGTAAAAAATATGATTAGACTAATAGTGGCCTAACATCTAGTATCTACAAGTCTAATAATCATCATAAAATAAAATATACATCAAACCATGCACCACCTAACATAAAGCTAGAAGTGGCTTAATTCTAATGTGTGTTAATGCTTGTGTGGTATGTCCTAACTAAAAAGATTTTCTAAGTGTAGAAAGATTCAATTTAAAGGGTGGTTTCACTTCAAGTGCTTTAATTGATTTTCAAGTTTTAATTATGACTTTTCTGTTTTCATGACCTACACTTCTCTAAGTTAAAAACTAAAGCATGTTAATTTAATTTAGTTCTCTTTTTCTTATTTATTTTAAAATAATTTAGGTTCATTGATTGATTTAATTAAAATTAATACAAAATTTATTCCTTTCCATCTTATATGTAAATTATATCTAATGTATATTAATACAAATGATGAAAGAAATGATGAAATTATATTTTATATTTGATTTAAATTATTTAATTTTGAAATTTTTTTATCCAAATTCTTATACAAAAAGACATAAGAATGAGATTAAAAAGGTATGTGTTATTGTTAAACCACAGAAGTGAGGTAATCAAATGACCTCCTTGGAGCTAAGTTAAGCCTTGTATTCCCGGGATATCCAAACTATATACCCATTTGCATTCAAACATATGTAAATTTGTATGTAAGAAAGAAAAAGAAATCATTTATATATATTAATTAAGCAGCAAATATAGTATATTTCACACATATTTAATATTTATTACTCTTTATTAAACTTGTGAGGTAAGCAAATGATTTTTATTTAAAGTGATAAAATAATACACATATATTAAATTAAATCATATGAAGTTAAAAGAAATTATTTTATTTATTTTTAGAAAATAATGTATGTGAAAATAAAAATCATTTAATGATTGGAAAGTAATAATAAAAAAAAAACATGTCATTAATCAAATAATTTGGGACAATCATATCATTCAATATTTAAAGTAAACCAAAGATTCTTATTAATTATTTTTTTTATGTTTAATTTGATTAGAAAAGAAATTTAACATACTTCTATAAGTTCATATGTTATTAATTTGTATGGAAAATTGATTTTATATAATAGTGATAATACACACATTATTAAATTAAATCAACCCTTGCATATGAAATTATAAATGAAAATATTAAATATTATGACACACATCATTTGATATGATTGGAAAATAATAATAAGAAATAAAACATGTTTCATTCAATCAAACTAATTCTTATAAATTAATAATTTCATTTAAAGTAAACCTTATTAAGTTAGATTTTAATTTGGATTTTAGAAAGAGAGATTCAATTCTACCTAAACCATATTGGTTAATTAAAATAAATATTAAAAGAAATTAATGAGATAGATTAATAATTATGATTTTAATTTATTATAAAATATGTTAATTAAGAATATTAAATATTATGAGCCAACATGGTAATTTAATAAATGATAATGAATTAAGAAAAAAAAATAAATAATTATTCTAATCATTATATTAAATATTAGAAGACTTAATTAATGGTTTTTATTTATTTAAAATAGATTAATTAACCCTTTTAATTAAAAATATTTAATACTAATTAATTTTCAAATTACAAGCAATAATTAAGAATGGGGAGGTAATCATCTCCATTTCAACCTCAAATTTGGAATTAATTAATGGTTAATTAACTAATTAAGTTTTAATTACTAAATTAATTAATTATCAAAAAATTAATTTAAATTAATTTTATTAAATTTTCCTAAAATACCTTTAAAAGAATGAGTTTTTTATATTTTTTATAATTTTTCTATGATTTATTATGATTTTTCAAAATTTCAGTTGATTTAAGTGATTTTTCATAATTTTTATAAAGTCCATTAATTTATTTTTGTTAAAATAGACCATTTGAACTTCAGAATGTAATATCTTCTAATCTAGAAATCCTTTTGATTTGAAATTTTTATGGTGGGTGCATTTTAACTTCAATTTAAATCCCTAAATATTTCAACTTAATATGATGTGTTTTTTAGTGTAATTAATAAAATTTTATTTTCACAAAAACTCAAATTAAGCTCAAACTATTCAGTTAAATTTGGGGCTTTTAGGTTTGTTGGATTCCACTTAAAAAAATAAATCCAACAAGCCCTTGTTTGTAATTTGCCATTAAGTATTTTAATTTTTATGAAATTTTGAAGTTTTAGGTGTTTTAAATAATTTTTAAAATAAAACAATCCCTAATTTCCTACTTAACACAATCAGTACTTTGCGGTGTTGGCCGTTGCGACTTACGTGTGATTGGACTGGTGCCTCATGGCTAGCTAACGCCAGCGAAGTTGAATAATGATACGCATATCGACGTGGACCGTCCAATTGCTGATCCAATGGTCTAGATCAATCCGCGTGATCTGAAGGGCAAAAATGTGCGGGATTAAGCACGATCTGAGCCATCCAATCCCCAAGCACGGGATCGGATGGCTGCTGCTTTCTAGCTAGCAAAACTGATAGAAAAAATGGGGAAATCACAAAAAAAAATGCGAAGTGAGGTCCGATTGGGCTCGATTTCACATCGATCTTCACCAAAAAACTTCTGTTTCGTATTAGGATTGTATAAAATAAAGAATGCGAGGGATTTCTAAGAATAGTTCCTAAAATCACACAAAAATTATCACAAAATTAGAAATCCTAAGGCCGACTATGGGTTTTCTTGAAAGTTACTTTACCTAGGAGTGTTGATCTGAGCACACTATAGAGTGAAGGAAGAAGCCTTGGAATGAGCTTAGATCTCCACCTTCACTTTGGAATATTGTGATCACCAATTGCCACCACTTCCTCACTGGAATTCACTTGATTTTATTATTTTTTACTCAAAAATTAAATAGGAATGTTTGCTGGTTGGTCTGGGAGCTCTAAGAGGATGAAATGAGAGTGGGAGAATGAGAATAAGGGTCTCTATTTTCTGTACTTTAGTTTTGGCTAAAAATTTCCTTTCATTTTTGATTTTTTGCTCCAAAATGGGTGTCCTTTAGCTTGGGTTGGTTGGGAATAGAAGGGAATTATCCTAGGTGGCTCATTCTGGTTGGCTAAGGCATGGGAAGTGACTGCCATGAAGGACAAATGGGTGTCCTAGCAAGGGGAGGTGTAAGTCCTTCATGCTAAGTGTTCCAATGGGAGAGGTGAAGCGAATTCACCTCCCATGAGTCATGGTTGCCCCAACTACCTCTTGGGTCAGGTTGGTCAGTGTATTTGGTGCCTTTGTGGACCAATGGATGAGTGTCCAGTGACCAAGGAAGAGAAATGACCATTTGGGCAAGTGTCTTTTCTCATGGGATGCCCTTGACCCAAGGGAAAAGTGGTAATTTGATAATGGAATTGATTTGAGTAGATTTTAAATGAGTCAAAAGTGAGTTGGACCAAATTTCATGTCATTTGGAATTCAGTTGATTTAATTTGGGTCAATTTGACCCATTTGGGCCCAATTGGGTCAAAATGGGTTAGGTTGATCAATTGGTCAAATTGGGTCAAACCAAGGGTTGGGTCAAATTAAAATGATCATTTGGAGTATATTGGTTTAATTTATTTCAATCAATTTAGTTTAATTTAGATTTTAGCTAATTTGATCCTTTAGGTCAATTTGGGCTAAGTTGACCAATTTGACCCAATTGACCAAATTGGCTTGAATCATGGCTTGGTTTGGGTTTGGTTGATCATTTAGAATTTATTGTAGGCTTTGATTTAAGTTCAATTTGGATTTTTTGGGTTTTAGGTTGATTTGACCCTTAAGGTCAATTTGGGCTAAGTTCGATTAGGTTGACCAATTAGTCAAATTATGCTCAATTAAGGCTTTGATCAACTTCAATAATCAATTTGGAATAAAATTGAGCCATTAGTTATAATCAATTTGGTTTAGATTATAATTTGGTTAGTTTGGGTTCATATATGTTAAAGAGTTGACTTGGTCAATGGGCTATGTTGACTTGGTTTGATCCAATTCATGACAATTGATTAACCTGAGATGATCAACAATCATGACATGAAGTTTTGATTGGCTTAATTCACTTTGATTTGAATTGAATTGGATTTTGATTCATGTAGGTTAAATTGGCCACTTTGGGTCAAGTGAGCCAATTGAGTTTAGTTGGCTTGATTTTGAGTTGGGTCTGATTTAGTTGATTTTATATATGAATTCGGAATTGATATATAAATCCAATTACAATTGATTTGAAAATGAGTTTTGATTCATTTGAATATTTCAAGTCAAATGGGCTAGGTTTGAATTTGATCATGGATTTCAACCAAATATTTTGAAATTCAGATTTGGAATATGAATTGGAATTTGAGGTTTGGCTTGAAATTTAAATTTGGATTGGATTTAAGAAGGTACATATGGATTGGGCTTAGGCTATAGGGTGGGTGATTTTCCTAAGTCCCTAAGGCATAACCTAATCCTATGATTAGCCCTTCTAAGTATCTAGGCTTAAGTTAAGTGTTCACCTAATCACTAGAAGTGTCTTATGATCAGGGAAGTCTTAGTGCCTAGAAGACTCCTAAGTCTAAGAAGAGTAGGTTGAGAACTCACTCCAAAAGTGAGGTCAACAGTATGCTTAATATCATGCATATCATCTTGAATCACTCTTGTAAAATGAGAGCCTCCATTATTGCACATATAAGAATCGCTTGACTTGTGAGAGAAACTCCTACTAACAAAGCTTCACCCTCTTCTCTCTTGATTTGACCCATAACTCATTTCAACATGCATCTAGACATATAAAAATTCTATGGCCTTTGTCAAAATGAAGAGTCAAAAATCAAATAAAAATTGATAAGATTTGCATTAGACTAAGTCATTACTCATACCACTCATTCTCTAGTCTCTTAGGGAGTGGGTTTAAGGACTTTTATTTCTTTATAAATAATAACAACCCAACTATCTTGCAAAATCATATGACTTGCCTACATGGTTTTGAAGTGTAGGAAGAGTTAGTTGGTTGCCACTCTAGGCAGTTATAAGTCCAGCAGTTGGGTAGTTTACCCTCTCTTGTGAAAGTAAATCATATAACCATCTTTGCATAGATTTTGGATGTGCTTTAGCTTATGGAAAAGCTCACTAAATTTAGGATTCGAGGTGGTTGTTTTCATTCAGGCTATAAGTATAAATCCTCACCTCTTAGGCATTTCCACAATCTTATATTGTGGGATTATAAAGTCCTAACAATCTAATAAAATTCAACTCAAACAAATAATCCTCCTCAATTTCAAATATATAAAGCGAAACCATAAGATAGATTAGAATGCTCACTAGGTTTCTAGTATCATGAGCATTCCCTACTCATCTCCTTTTGGCTTTAATAATAAGTCTCTCCTTTTTTATCTATCGTGATTGATTTTCCAAACATAACCAATTTATTGATAGTCTTATCTTTGAAATCTTTGGAGATAATAATTGCCTACTTTAATCGAGAGTATTCCTAAGGAACTTACCTTCTTTAGGATGTAATTTACTATGGGGGATTGCCCCCATAGGGAACTTTAGAACCCCATTTAAATAAACCTTGCTTTATTCATTCATGTAAAGTAGGAAAAAAATTTCTCATGTATTCGAAGACTTGTCATGCCTAAGGAGTTCTTATTAGGTGATTAGGTCCATTATAGTGTGGTGATTTCTATATTTCAAGATAGTGCACCATTTCTTGATGTCATATTCAATCACATTAATAAGTACACCCTATGATTAACGTGGTGTCTCTCATACCCACAATTGAAAACAAACACCATTGATTTTTCTGGCGACTCCACTAGGGAAGGTTTCTCTCTCCATCTCTAGTAGACAATTATTGTCTCCAAACATCGATAGTAGACTTGTATTTCATATGAGTCCAAGACTATCTCTCTTTCCATTGGCATTTGGCTTATTTCATTCTTAAGCAAAGCTAGCCAACATATTTTAGGTTTTAGGACCTCACTCCTTATAGGTCTTAGAAACCCTATTGGATCCCCCAATAGGTGAAAGATAAAATTAACCAACGAAAGGAGATGAAAAAAATTTATAACCTCCTACCACTAGCTTGGTGAGGCAAGGTTCATCTTATATTTGAGAAAATAAACTCTTTTGCTAAAATGCCACTTTCCAAAAGCATTTTTTTTTCAAAATTCACATAATAAAATATCTTGCATAAAATGCATAAGAAACTTTAAAAATGCACAAAACTCATATAACCAAACCTCATCTATCAATCCTCATGATTTTTACATGGAGGTTCTTTTCAAAATCAAAATCAATTTTTTTTTAAAATCCCTTTTTCAAAAGCACCTTTTAAAAAATAGTTATCTCCATTCAACATACCCAAATTTGTTGAATGAAGATCCTATCTCCAAATAAAATCATGACATAAAATTGAAACTCCACTTAACATATTTTATATATGCTAGAGTTGAAGTTTACCTCTTTTTAAAAAGTAAGAAATCACACACAAAATCAAGACATATTTTGAACTCCATTTTGACATACCCAAATTTGTCAAACAAGAGTTCTCCTTTCTTTTGTAAAATCAAAACAAGTTGAAATCTATTTTACACACTTATATTTGTCAAATATAATCCTCTTTCAAAATCTTCAAAATCATAAATACACTTGACTCCTACTTAACATACCAAATTTGTTAAGTAAGAGTCTCATTTTCAAAAATCATAAATACACTTGACACTTACTTAACATACCTAATTTGTTAAGAGTCTCATTTTCAAATCAATCACATTTGGATTCCACTTAACATACCAAATTTGTTAAGTGAGAGTCTCATTTTGAAAAGCAAACATACACAAATCAAATCACATTTGGCTTCCACTTAACATACCAAATTTGTTAAGTGAGAGTCTCATTTTAAAAAGCAAACATACACAAATCATATCACATTTGGCTTCAACTTAACATACCAAATTTGTTAAGTGAGAGTCTCATTTTTCAAAAAAAAAACAAAAAAAAAATAAATCAATCACATTTGGCTTCCACTTAACATACCAAATTTGTTAAGTGGGAGTCTCATTTCTCAAAAAAAAAGAAAAAAGAAAAAAAAAACAAATCAATCACATTTAGCTTCCACTTAATATACCAAATTTGTTAAGTGAGAGTCAAATTTTTCAAAAAAAATAAAATAAAACTAATCAATTATTTGGCTTCCACTTAACATATCAAATTTGTTAAGTGTGAGTCTCATTTTTGAAAAAAATAAATAAATAATAAAAATCAATCACATTTGACTTCTACTTAACATACCAAATTTATTAAGTAAGAGTCTCATTTTCAAAAATCATAAATACACTTGACTTCTACTTAACATACCAAATTTATTAAGTAAGAGTCTCATTTTTAAAAATCATAAATACACTTAACTCTTACTTAACATACCCAATCTGTTAAGTATGAGTCTCACTTTCAAAAATCATAATCACATTTGGCTTTAACTTAACATACCAAATTTGTTAAGTGAGAGTTTCATTTTCAAACACAAATCAAAACACATTTGACTCCCACTTAACATATCAAATTTGGTAAGTGAGAGTTTCATTTTTAAAAACAAATCTAATCACACTTGACTCCTACTTAACATACCAAATTTGTTAAGTAATAGTCTCATTTTCAAAAGCAAACAAACACAAATTAAATCACATTTGGTTCCTACTTAACATACCAAATTTGTTAAGTACGAGTCTCATTTTCAAATCAGACAAACACATATCAAACACATTTGGCCTCTACTTAACATTCCAAATTTGTTAAGTAAGAAGCCCCATTTTGAAATCAAATCAACATATATCACACACAAAATAAATCATCATAAGAAAAGATACTTTCACAAAATTTTCAAACATATAATCAAAATCTTTCTAGCATACCTAAATTTGCTAAATAAAGGTTTTCAAATCAAAATTTTCAAACAAGATACACAATGTAAATATCTTCAAAGATCTCTCCAAATATTTGAACCCCACACAACCAACTTAAATTGGTTGAGTATGAGTTCTAAATTAAAATCATATGCCAAAGTCTCTTCTCGAAATATCAAAAATCTCTCCAAAATTCAATGAACCCACTAAGCATACATAAATTTGTTAAGTGTGGGTTTAAATTCCAAATTAAGTATAGAAGTCAATGATGGAATAAAAATAATAAGGCAAGGGACCTAACTCAATTATGTTTTAACAAAAATACTGATTTCAGTATAATCAGTCTTTTCATCCTCCAGTCAGTACAGTGATCAGGGCTCCTAGAAAGTTCATCTTCTCTTTCCCTTCTGGTGTAGATCTGGCCTTGGATTATGCCAACCTCACCATGACTGATGCCACACACCTGATCTACTTTGGTGGTGGCTTTGAGGGGGTCTAGATTACTTGTGAGGGGGCGGCCCTTACAACTGTTAGTAGGGAGGAGGTGGTGGAATAGACGCCACCCATCTGTTTAGATATTCCATCTGATTCTGAGTTGTTGTCATTGAAGAGGAAGGCTGTAGTGGTTCTCACACTCCGTTTAGTGTCAGTGTTAGTACCAGCTACTTTAGTACCTGCCCGTTCAGTCACCCCTGCCATAGCTCCAGTGAGATCAGCTACCTCCTCTTTGGTCACCCAAAAGGGAAAGGCTATCTTAGCCTCTAAGATAGTCTCCCCCACATTCGAGGTAGGTTCCAGCACTCCCGCTCTGATCTACTCACCCGTACCCAATGCCACAATAAAAATTGAAAGATTAAGTGGGACTATGAGCGAGCAGCCAAAGAGCTTGATGTTGCTTTCCATATAGCTGAGGAGGGTTCTCCCTATGAGACCTCTCCATTTTTAAGTGGTTGTAGGTTCCAACCCCTCTCAGCCTCAAATGGATAAGAGAACTATAGGAGGATCGCTACATCTCCTCCACCAGCATAGAGACACCCAGGAGAGCATAGGAGGCCCTGCTTGACTTAGGACTATTCTATGCCGTCGGTGAGCTTATGGATGCTCAAGTCCGACTTGTTCAATTTAAGATCCATGATCCCTAAGAGTGTTAGGGGTCAGATCCATAGAGAGAGAGAGAGAGAGAGAGAGAGAGAGAGAGAGAGCCATAGAGGCTCTAGTATTTGCCCAGGTGGGCAAGAGAGTCTGTGAAGGTATACAGGCGGTGACACCTCCGATGGATATCTTTTGGGTTCATTCAGCAAATACCATTCTTACACTGCAAGGAGATCTCGGTTGAGAGGTATTTCCATCACACCATCCACCATCCACCCATTTAGCTTATAGCATCTACCACTCCTGCTAAAGTTTAGAAGCACCCATCCGGGGAAAGACCATCCCCATTGATGATCCAGCTATGACCCAAGGATCTCGCTCCATCCATTCCACCTATTGAGGTGAGATTGAGTTCCAGTATTTAAGAGTGGTGACCCAAGAGCATCATCATCACATCACCACCATTGCACAGAGAGAGAGAGAGAGAGAGAGATGGACACATATACCATGGCTGATCCTCAGCAGTAGTGTCCATTACCAATCTAGCGGAACATAGTAGTCGATGATATATGACATATTAGTGGACTAGTTTACTGAGAAAAGGCAAAATTCTCATGAGTGACCACTCAGATCAGGAAGAGGATAGAGTCAACTTGATCGATGAGGATGACATGTTGGATGACAGTTGAAGTCCACATGATTGATAGGTGGGGGGGTCCTTATAATGGGATCAGCTTAGCTAGGAAGGTGTTATGCTCGAGGAAGGTGACACTTCTCACTCGAGTCAGCACCTCCTCCACCAACTCAGGCAGAGGGATGATCACATAGACAAGATGGAGAAGACAATTATGGAGTTGATGGCAGTGGTCTCTGCATTGTAGAACTCAGCCCCAATTTCACAGCCTTCTCCCATGGTATCTGATAATATAGAGTTGGTGCATACTTTAGATCATCCTAGGTGCACTTCCGCAGAGGACGATGCTAGTAGCTTGCATAGGAAGGTTACAGTTGACACCTCCTTGCATGAAAAGTATATCAAGCATATTGTAGAGCAACAGGTGAGGGAAGCGATGACGCAAGCCAGGGGGAGCTCATCCATTCCAAAGGGTAGACCATACCTAGAGGAATTTGATGTAGTTCAATATCTCAAGGGTTTTGTGTCACCTTCCTTCAAGATCTTTGATGGCAGTGGAAACCAAAGATATTGCATATTTTGAGCTAAATTTGTTGCAACACCGATGGTAGTGGCCTTGCTTGACTCTTTGTCTATGGCGGTGTTACATTTAATTGGTATGCCGAACTGCCAAACGGTTCGGTAGGGACTTTTGTTGAGTTAGAGCGCCTCTTCATCAAGAGATTTGCTAGAGCTCATCAAAGAGTGACTGTAGGTGACCTCGTTGTAATGACATAAGCTCCAAATGAGTCCCTTATTGATTACATTCTTAGGTGGCGCAAACTAAGCATGAAATGTGTACTACAGCTGTCCAAACAACATGCCATTGAGATTCTCCTCAAGATACTCATGGCCTAATTTCCTTCATGCTTAAGGGTTTACCATCCAGACATTTGGGAAACTACTTAACAAGGTGGCTAACCTGCAAGAGGAAGCCAAACAATTGCCCTTTTCTGATCAATCATCTTGGCCTAAGCCGTAGAAGGCGTTCGAGAAGAAGCAAGGGACAGTTGTGTCAGTGGATAGAGGGAAGCAGCCAACTAAAGTCCAGCATGAGAGACCCCAAGCTTAGCAGCCTCCTAAGCCACCACCTCGATTGTTATATCAGCCACCACAACAACCATTCCCACCACATCAGTAGCCTACCGAGCAGTGGTACGCCTATCCCCCACCAAGTAGCTATTACCCACATACTCTTGTTAATAGATTGAATAAGCCGTTGTTGACCTCACTTTTGGAGTGAGCTTTTAACTTCTCCATCTTAGGCATAAGACTCCTCTAGACACTAAGAGTTCCTTAGTCTTAAGACACTTTTAGTGATTGGGTGAACACTTAGCCTAATCCTAGAGACTTAGAAGAGTTAGCCTTATGCCTTAGGGGTTTAGGAGGACTTGCTTACCCTATAGCTTGAACCCAGTCCTTGCTTCCCTCCTTGAAACCAATCCAAATCAAATCTTAAATCAATTCCAACTTA
Source organism: Cymbidium sinense (assembly GCA_021442155.1). NCBI lineage: Eukaryota > Viridiplantae > Streptophyta > Magnoliopsida > Asparagales > Orchidaceae > Cymbidium > Cymbidium sinense. The sequence goes on along the minus strand of CM038219.1, from coordinate 115,717,696 downwards.
ATTTATTTTCTCAAATCATAAATCATTTCCAAAACCCAAATCTTAAATCAATTCCAACTCAAATGATTTTCTCAAATCATAAATCAATTCCAAAATCCAAATCATAAATCAATTCCAAATCAAAAGATTGAAACCCATGATTGAATTCAAATCCCAAAATCTTTCCTAAGCCCTTTGATTTTATCTTATGGATTTAGCTCAAATCAAATCCAAATCACTCTAAACTCAAAAGATTTTCTCATAACCCATTTATATTCTCATTTATATTTACAAATATAAATGAAATATAAATTCAAATAACCAATTTATATTCACATACATAAATGGAATATAAATTCAAATCAATCAAATTAAATCCAAAATTCAAATTCTAAATTCCAAAATTTTTCCTAAATCCTTACTTCCCCCCTTAAGGTTTAGCCTAAATCATGATCAAATCACTTCAAATCCTTAAAGCTTTCTCACCACTCATTTATATTCTCATTTATATTCACATATATAAATGAAATATAAATTTAAACAAATCAAACTAAACTCCAAATTCAAATCCAAAACTCAAAAATTTCTAAAGTCGTTTAAATTTTCTTTTAAGGACTTAGCCTAGATCATGATCAAATCACTTCAAATCCTTGAAATTTTCTCATGACCCATTTATATTCTCATTAATATTTATGTATAAATGAAATATGAATTCAAATAACCAAAACCAATTCCAAAAATCAAACTCAAATTGATTCAAAATTCAACCTAAACCTTTTAAGTCAAAATCTTGAACTTAGCCAAATCAACTCCAAATCAAGCCAAACTCTTGATTTTCCTTCATGATTCAATCAACCCTACAATCATGAATCCAAATATAAATACAAACCTCAATCACTTTATCAAAATTCAATTCAAAAATCAAGCCAAAATCCATTCATGCTCGTCCTATGAATATGAAATTGTCAAATGAATCAAAACTCATTTGACTTCAAACCACTTGCAAATGGATTTATATTTCAATCATAAGTCCATGTACAAGTTCAATCAAATTCAAATAAAGCTTTGACCAAGCCATTTGACACACTTAGACTCACTTGACCTAAAGTGACCTAAAGTACCCTTAGCCAAATTCTAATCCTAACCAAATTGGATTGAATCAAACCCACCCAAGCCTCTTATCATGATCAACAATCATCATGAGATGATCAATCACCCAAATTGGATCAAACCAAGTCAAACCTAAGGGTTGACCAAGTCAACGCTTAGCCAAAATGAAACCTAACATAGCCAAAATCCACCATGGGCCAAATTGATTGAAACCATTGATCTAAGTTCATTCATGACCAATGTTTGAACTTGACCAAGTCAACATTTGAGCCTAACCTAGCTCAATTGGCCACTTAACCCAAGTTAACCCAATTTGACCTAAAAAGTCAAAATGTGTCAAAACTTGACCTAAGCCAAATTGATTGAAACCAATGGGTCAAGTTCATTCCAAATCACTTGTTGAATTTGACCAAAGCCTCAATTGGCCAACTAGACCTAACCTAGCCCAATTGATCTTGAACCCAACTTGACATAAAAGGTCATATTAAGCCAAATTCAAACTTAACCAAAATTGATTGAAAACAAAGATACCGAATCATTTCATATGACCAACCAAACCTAAACCTACCCATGACCTAGCTCAAATAGGTCAAATGGGTCAAATTGGTCAATTTGACACATTTGACCTAAATGAACTCAATTGAACCAAAATCAAATATAAATCAAATTGAGTAAAAAAAAGTCAAAACATTTCAAATGATCATATGAACTTGACCCAACCCTTGGTTTGACCCAATTTGACCAATTGGTCAACTTGACCCAGGTTGACCCACTTTGACCTAAATGGGTCAATATGAGCCAAACCATACCAAATGAATTCCAAATCTAATGAAACTTGGTCAAACCTATTTTCTCAACATACCCAGCATATCCAAATTCAAAAATTAGTCAAATTACCATTTTACCTCTAGGCCATAGAACAAATTTTGGTCAAATCAATGGGGAATGTGGTCAATTCCTCTTCATACCTACTTGATACTTTCCTAATAGGTCAAGTAAACCATATGGAGGGTGGTGCACCCAATCCAATGGGTTTGGGTCAGCCCAACTTGACCCCAAAGCCAAAACCTAGCACATGGCTCAAATTGGTCATATGGGAATCATGCTCCCACTCAATTTTGAGCACATGGGGAGTTACCACGCCACTCCATAGCCCAAATCAACCATGTACAAGCCTCTAATAGATCAAACAACCCTTTCAATCTTGGTAATTGGATCAAAATGATAAGCAAAGCTTCAGTCATCCGATTTCCATAGGGGGAGATATACTCCCCGTGATTCCCTACAATTCACACTTGCTCACTATCGGTTGATGCCTAAAGAGTGATAGGAGTCATTGGCAAGAGTTCCTAAGCTTCCTAGAGGAGATTGAGTTTGGCATTTCTCAATTTCATCCTTTGAAAATAGGGGAGGTCCATTAAATTACAAACTTCCTCTATACTCAAACTCCACCAAATTCACTTTGCACACTCCATTAGAGGGTCAAGTCGAGCTTGCCCAACCTCTTTCCCAAGCTCCAAAGGCAAGGAGAGATCTACTTCAATCAAAACTGAGCTCACTAGGAGGAGGAGTTGGTTCATAGAGCTGTCCACTCAACCTCAAGAGCTAAAACTTTCACCAAAGTTTCATCTCAACCAGATGAAGCTCCTCCAAGGGAATCGAGTGCCGATGATACCTCCGGCGAGGTTAGACATTTTTCAGTCACTAAACTCCATGTGTGTTGGTCCTTTTTGAAAGGAATTTTAATTTCATAAGATTTTAGCCATTGGATGTGATCTATAGTGCTTGATGATGGTGTGTGCAAGATTTCATCCCAATATGAGCTCAATCGTGCTCAGATCAAGGCCTAGAATATGGACGGTCTCCATGGATCATAGGCCTTAGCAGGGATAGATCTCTGGCCGTCCATCCGCACATTTTGGATGGACGATCAAGATTAAACACACATTTTAGATTTAATTTTCCCCCTCTAAACTGCAGATTAAATCCTAGCCTTTCGATCCTTGATCGAACGACGAAGGCCAAAGCATGAAGCGCCACTGCCACGCGATGCTATGACGTGACATTTAAGTAGCCACTCAGAAGCGTGTAAAGTCGCGGCCAGTCACATTGTGGCATAGGATTAAGGGATTAATTAGGGTTTATTTAATTCTAATTAATCCTATAAAATTCTAAAATTGATATATCTCTAGAGAAAAATTAGAAAAATATGAGGTCAATTGCCACTGAAAGATAATTCAATCTAAAATATTCTAAAATTGGTTTTAATGGATTTTGAATATTGTCTTTCTCTGATTTTGGATTTTATTAGAAATCTTAATTTGCTAATTACTCTTTAATTAATCTACTGATTAATCTTAAATTTCTTGAGTATTTTTTTGGGGATGACTTCTACCTCCCCTAATTTTCTTTGTATTTATTGGTGGCTTAATTGGAGAAATTGCTAATTCATTTCCTAATTACCCCTTTAATGTAATTAAGGATAATTAAGGGTTTGACTAGTGATTTAATCCTCTGATGAGTTGATTAAGGTCTATTTCAGTGAATGGGAGGTTTACAGAATAATTTTGTTGCATTTCCCCTAAGCTATTCCTTAACCCACTTTTTCTTCCTTAATCCTCTCTTAATTAAGGGATAATTCACTAATTACCCTCTTAATTAATTTCACAAAATTCTAAAACTTTCCAGAACTCAATTAATCCTTCTTGGGTAGATTCTTAGGTGTTCAAAAGCCTAAGTACAATTTAGGGAATCAAAACCCAACTCATATGTGTGAGGGGTGTTTTGAAATTACTTAAGTTAAACCCTTTAGTTTAATTAATCATTAATCATGAGCCAAATTACATTAGGCCCTTTTCTTCCTAGGTGCATTGCAAATTTAAATTTCTTGTGAGGTTTCATGTCATCTCATTGGCTCATAATTATTTGATTAACTATGCTAAGGTGGTGTAGGTAAGGGGTAATTAACATGCTTAATTCAGACCTTAACCTAATCAAGATATGAAATGAATCTAATCATTTAAAAATTGAACAAAAATATCAAACACATGTGGGAATGGGTTAGGAACAGCAAACTCAACTCACATTTTCAAAATTAAATCAAACTCAAACTCAAATAAAAATCACATTAAATAAATTTTCATTTGCTTTAAGCTTTTTTATTTCTTAAGATTGTCTTTAGGAATTAATTAAAGTGAATGTGTTTACATGCTTTCATTACTTTAGTTCTTTTCCAATATACTAAATATGTGTGTCATATGATCTCATCATCCATGCTTTTCAAAAATCAAATTTAAAATGAAAATGTTTCATTTATGTCAAATTGAATGGGTTAGATAAAGTAAGAATATGAGTGACTATTATCACTATTAAATTCAAATTATTTTAAAAATATATGAATCGATTATCAAAACTGAAAGCGTGCTACTTATATTCTATTTATAAGTTTGCATGTGAGCAAAATATAAGGATGTGCTTAGTGTAGGTTTTTCTTCTCTTCTCTATTAGTATAGTTTTGAATAGGATTTGACAAGTTGTACGGTTCATTTGAAAAGAACTTAACACTTGCCTAATTCTATATCCTATTCATTCCTATACTATCACTTAAGAAGGATACCTATTCTTGCACATATAAATTGCATAAACAAAACTAAATCAACCAACACCAACTTTTGCATTCTTTCTTTTATATTCATTTCTTTTGTACACATGCTTGTATTTAAGGAAGTGGTATATTAGTCTGGACAACCCCGAGATTGTGTGGCTTTAAGTAGCCCTAAGTAGGTCTTGTACCTTACACCTCTAGTTAACAATGGCGTCGTACTCACTTATGCCTTTCATACATTCATATGTTCATGTGAAAGTTGGATATGAAATCTCTTTGCCACCTAATGAAAATCATGCATCATAAACATCTAAATTTTCTTAAATGAACTACTTAGCATGCATCATAAAGTGTGTTAAACATTCCCGTTTGTATGTATAGATATGCTTAGGACTCATTCATATGCATGTTATACATATTGGGAAAGAAATAAAGTTATGTGTGTTTTGTGAATTTACTTCACTTTATTTAATCTTAAAATGCCTTTCTTTTGAATAGGTTTGTTTAGAGTTCATATAAACTTAGGATTAATTAAAATACATAATAAAACATTCACTAAAAAAAACTAAAACATGAATCCACTTTAGAAATTACTTATGTTAGGGAAGGAAAGAGACGTTTTCTTCTCTTTCCCTCTCTTTATAACTTAGAAATTAATTGTAGGATTCAGTTGAACCTAATCAAAACATAAAATAAAATTAACTCAAAATAACTAAATCACTTAAATAAAATCCTCCTCTAAGTTGAACATTCTTCATACTTAGAAAATTCTAAGTTAAAGCCATAGCTAAGCATAACACACAAACCTCTAAAGCACACACATTTAGCTAAGTCAGCACTTCTAGCTTTAGGTTAGGGCAGTGTATGGTTTGATGCTTGCTTTTATTTTGTGATATATGTTTTAGTCTAGATGTTAGAATGTATGTGCTTAGATTGAATGGTAGAATGATCTTAGTCTAACCATTATCTTCAGCAGTGGATTGTGCTTAAGGGACTCTATGATAAATAAAAATATAAATGCTTTTGTTGTGCAGGTGCTTATATCCCTATGCATAATCCAATAGGCCGGGTGGACTTAGTCACCCATGTGTGGGGTGTTAAGTCCAATATACATGCTTGGGATTTGGTGGTTTGTTTAGCTAACCTTTGTTTTGCAAGTGTTAGTTAGATTTACTTTTCCTTTTCATGTAAATTTTGCAATTAGGATTTTGGAATGATTGTTATGGGGATTAGGATGAACATTGGTCATAAGATCTCATCTTATGCATCATGTGAAGCCTTTGGAGCATCCACCTTCCAACCATCCAAAAGAAATAACCAAAGAAGAAAGAAGAAAAGAAGAATGAAGAAATGAAGCTTGAAGACCCCCATAATAGTGAATTCCTTGCTTAATTGTATTTAATTCATTTGTAATATGGGTTGTATAAGGGTAGAGCTTGGCTACCCAATTTATTTTCGGGTTTGTACGGTGGTACCCGACCATAGTGGCCTCTTGTTCTTTTGCGCTTAGCTTTATAAATTGATTGATGATTTGTTTAGCTTGTGCATTAAGTGGCATCTTTTTCCTAATTTATTCTTTATTTTATGTATGACCTAGATGACAATTAGGCTCTTAGGGAAAAATAAATTTGATACTAAACTTAATAATTCAAAATTAAAATAAAGAACTCATAACCTCACATAAAGCTAAGACTAAAACCAAGATAAAAGAATTAGCAACCCCTTAGCTGGATGAGTACTTCTTTTATAACATCATGTACAAATGCATATTATTTTTACTCTTGATTGGGGGGCTTCAACCTTTGCCAAAAAAACTTGGCTTGACCTGTGAGAGCCATGGTGGAAACACACCTCCTCCCTTCTCACTGATTTTGACCCATAATCTCACTTCTCATGCATTAGGCATATGAATCCTATTAGCCTGAGTCAAAATGATTGTCCAAAATAAAAATAAATGAAATCAGAATTGCATTAGATTTAGGTCATTTGAAGCATGCCCATATATGATCTAGTCTCTTTAGGGAGTGAGTTTAGAGAGTTAGTCTCTTTCTAAATAAATAGCATCCTAGCTATCTTGCATAAAGTATATGAGTTACCTACATGAATTTAAAATCGTAGGAGGAGTTAGTTGGCAGCCACCACTAGGCGGTTGTAAGTCCAAGTAATTGGGTGGTTTGTCCTCTCTTATGGAGGCAAACCAAATACCCATTTTTGCCTTAGATTTAAGTTGTGCTTTTTCGCTCATGACAAAGCTCCCTAGATTTAGGTTCTGAGGTTGCTTCTCCCTTTTGTGGACCTTAAGCTTAAATTCTCACCTTTTAGGCATTTTCATAATCTTGTATTGTGGAATCATAGCCCTAAATTTCTAATGAAAAATTCAACTCAAACAAATTAAATCAATTTAAAAAATATAAAGCCCAATCATAGGATAGTTTGAGATGCTCGCTAGGTTTCCTAGGATCGTGGGCATCTCCTACTTATCTGCCTTTGGCTTCGATAATAACTCCCTCTCTTTTGATCAATCCCATTTGATCTCCCAACATAAACTAATCGATTGAAGACAATGATCATTTACCTTAATCGAGAGTTTTTGTTAGGATGTAATTAACTATGGGGGCTTGCCCCTGTAGGGAACTTAACGAACCCGATTTAAAATAAACCCTGCCTTATTTTTTCATGTAAAGTAGGAGAAGAATCTCTGGTACACCTTGAAACCCCAACGTCCTTAGGAGTCCTTATTTTGGTGATTAGGTCCATCATAGGGTGGTGACTTCTATCTTTTGAGATAGTACACATCTCCTCAATGTCGTACCCGATCACCCTAATAAGTGCATCTATGGATCTGTGTGGCATCTGACCAAGGAGATTTATATTCCCTGTGTTCTCCTTATCTATCTTCTTTCCACCTCAGAAAGGAAAGAGGAATAGAAGAAGAGAAAGAGACATTTAGGAATGTTAAATTTTTCACCACATCCATATGTCAACCAAACTTAAATCAAGCCTTGATCAAGCCAATTGACCTATTTAGGGTCACTTGACCCAAAGTGACCTAAAGCACCTTTTTGAGCCAAGTTCTAATCCGACCAAAATTAGATTGAACTAAGCCCATTTAAGTTTCACATTGTGATCACAATCATCCTAGGATGATCAATCACTCAAATTGGGTTAAACTAAGTCAAACCTAGCCTTCGATCAAGTCAACATTTAACCCAAATGAAACCCAAACTAGCCAAAATCCATCATATGCCAAATTGATTGAAACCATTGATCTAAACCAATTCATAATCAATGATTGAATATGACCAAGTCATCAATTAAGCCAAAGTAAACCTAAATGGCCACTTGATCCAAGTTAACCTAAAAAGTTAAAATGGGTCAAATCTTGATCTGAGCCAAATTGATTGCAACCAATGGGTTAAATTCATTCTAAATTGATTGTTGAACTTGACAAAAGCTTCAATTGACCAATTTGACCCAACCTAGCCCAATTGACCATGAACCCAACTTGACCTGGAAGGTCAAATCAACTTGAAATCAAACCAAATCAAAATTAATTGAAACCAAATTTTACAATACATTTCAAATGATCAACCAAACCTAACAAACTAATGACCTAACCCAATTAGGCAAATGGGTCAAATTGGTCAATTTGAGTCATTTGACCTAAATGAATCAAAATCAAATCTAAATCAAATTGAACCAAACCAATGATACCCATAGGCTCCAAATGATCATTTGAATTTGACCTAACCTATGGTTTGACACAATTTGACCAATTGGTCAAGCTAACTCAAATTGACCCAACTTGACTTAAATGGGTCAAATTGAACCAATTCAAATCAAATAAACTCCAAATCACTTGAAATTTGGCCCAACCCATTTTTGAATCATTTTAAATCTGCTTAAATCAAAATTATGGCCAAATGACTATTTTTCCTTTAGGTCAGCAGGTATCCTATGATCAAATTCACTTGGAATTTCATCATTTCTTTCTCAAGGCCACTTTGTATCCTTCTAGTGGACCACATGGACACCAAGGAGGGTGGTGAACATGACCCAATGAGCTTGGTTTGGCTATGACCCAAGCCAAGGCTAAACTAACCTCCCCAATAAAATTTGAACACTTAGATCACCAAATGCACCCACCACTCACATGGGCATCCACTCTCCTTCACTCCACTACCCAAAATGACCCACATGGTGTGTTTGGCAGCTCAAACAATGCCTCTAATCCTTCCCATTGATCAAAATTAACAATTGAGCTCCTCACCATTCGATCCAAGGAGGGGGAAGATATGCTCCCCCTCATTTCCACTCAAACCATGGGAATTCATTTCCATAAAGTTAGAGAGGATGAGTTGAAGCTTCAACAAGCCTTTGCAACCCCTTCCCGAGCTCCTCTATTTCTCCTTCTCCGTTTAGTTCAAAGCCAAAATAGGAAGGGTGAATTGAAAATCCAACTCACTCAATTCTCCATAAAAATCAAATTAACCTTGCACACACCATCAGTGGACTTCATTAAGCTCAATCAAGTCATTTCCCAAGTATCCAAGCCACGGGAAGCATCACTTCGATCAAAACCAATCACCATTGAAGGGGAGCTTGGTCAACCGAGCAATCTACTTCAACTAAAGACTTAACTCCTTAAACAGAGCTTCATCTCTACTAGACGAAGCTACCTCCTCTGTTAGAAGTGCTGGTGATAGCCTCCGACAAGGTAATTTCTCAAAATCGTAGCCATAGGAAAATTTTATTGGTCCTTTTTGAAGGAAATTATCACCCCTTGAAATCTTGACCATTGGATGTGCATCCCCCCTCATTCCAAAGGTGTGGGATCATTTTGATCCCAATCTGAGTTCAGGTGAGCTCAAATTGAACAAAGAGAGACAAACAATGTTCATCTCTCATCCCTCACAAAGGAGAAGGATAACACGCCATTCATTTCACATGATTAAAATGAACGGCTGTGATTAGATCATGCTAGATCCTCTTTGATTTAAGCCTAAACTGAGGATTAATCCCAATTGTTCGATCTTAGATCGGAAGGCCCATAGTGAAGACGCGTCCGCCGCCAACTGACTCACCCGATGGATATTATAACTTAAATAACCTATCCCATTGTGCCGTGTGGAAAGTGTGCCGCGTTAGCCGCCATGTGGCCCGATGGGATTAGGGATTAATGAGGCTTAATTAATCCAATCTTTTCCCCAAAGTTTATTTCATTTGGATAAATGCTTAATTAAGTTGTAATTAATTAATGGCTTAATCACTTCATTAAATGGTTTAATTAATCAAACTCAAAACCAAATCATTCCAGAACTTAATTATTCAATTCTTGGGTAGATTCTTAGGTGTTCAATAACCTTAGAGGATTCCAAATAAAAATTATAATCAAACTACATGTGTAGGATGGTTATGAAAGTATTTAATTAAACCTTTTAGTTTAATTAATCAATAACTATGAGCCAACTGCATTAGGCCCCTTTATTTCTTTGGTACATTGTTAATTTAATTTTCATGTGGTTGCATATCATATGTTGGCTCATAATTACTTAGATAATTATGTTAAAGTGGTATAAGTAAGGGGTAATTAATTGATTTAATTCATACTTTAACCTAAAGAAAATATAAAATCAATCTAATTATTTTAAAATTAAACTAAACCAATTCACACATGGGGGAAATGGGTTAGGACCAGCAAACCCTTTTCATATTTCTTAAGTCAAATCAAATTCAAAAATAAAAATAAACTTAAAGAATTTTGATTTATTTTAAATAATCCTATTTTATATGATTATCCTTAGGAAGTAATTAGGGTGAATGAAGTCATGTGCTTACATCCCTTTATTTCTTTCCAAGCATGTTAAATATTGTTTGCCATATGAAATCATGCATTCATTTCTTTTAAAAATCAATCAAACAAAATGTTTTCCTTTTATGTCAAATTGCATGTTTTGGTTAAAAGTAAGAATATGATTGGTTATTATCACTATGAAACCAAAAAATTATTTTCAAAATCTATAAATCAAAGATTATGAATGAAGTGATGCTACTTATGAATATTTATAAGCTTGCATGTGATTATAGCATAAGATGTGTATTATGAAGTTCTCTTTTCTTCTCTTAACATGGATTTACATAGGGTTTGCAAGTGTATAGTTCATTTGAAAAAAAATACAACACTTGCTTAAATCTATTCATATACATTTCTACATTATAGCTTAAGAAAGATCTTCATATTAAATATATAAATTATACAATTAAGTCAAACATAATCTTTTGCATGATTCTTTATCCATTTGGTTCTTTTTGTACACCTACATGTATTTAAGAAAAGTGATATATTAGTCTGGACATCTTAGGGTTGCGAGGCTTTAAGTAGTCCCAAGTAGGTCTCGTACCTTACGACCCTTGTATAGAAAATAATGGTGCCATACTCACATAAAACTTTTATACATTTGGATGTGCATTTAGTTAATGGATGAGCAACCCCCCTTTTTCTACATAATAAAGACATGCATCAATGGAATATCTAAATTTTCAAATCATATTTCTTAGCATTCATCATCAAAGTGTGCTAAAAATTTTCATTGTATGTATTGGTATGCTTAAGATTATTCATATGGATGGTATACATGGTGGAAAGAAATAAATGGGTGTGTGTTATGTGGTGGTAATCCACCCTAACTAATCTTAAGATGCATTTCTTATTGAATAGGGCTATTTAGAGCAAATCTAAACTTAAGGCCAATTAAAACACACAATAAAACATCCACTGAAGAAAAATCATTAATGAATCTATCTTAGAAATGCTTTTAGGTAGGGATGAAAGAGAAGTTCTCTTCTCTTTTCTTCTCTTCACAACATTTAGTAACTAAGTGTAGGTTCATTCAAACCAAATCAAATCACCAACTAAAATTGAAAAATTAACTAATTCACTTAAAATGAAACCACTCTCTAAATTGAACCTCTCACACTTAGAAAATTTCAACTTTAAATGATAGCTAAAACATGTCACACAAGCCTTAAATGGCACACACATTAGACTAAATCACATTTATAGCTTTAGGTTAGGGTGGTGCATAGTTTGATGAATGTTTATTTTGTGATGTATTATTTTAGACTAGATGTTAGGGTGCATGTGTGTATTCTGGATGTTAGGCCAATTTTAGCCTAATCATGCTTTCTGTAGTGGCTTGTGCTTAAGGGGCGTTGTAATAAAAATATAAATGCTTTTGCTATGCAGGTTACTTATACCCCTAAGCATAACCCAAATTAGGATAGGTGAACTTGGTTACCCATGTGTGAAGTTCTAAATCCAAATTATTCATATAATTTCTTTGGTTATGTGGTATGTTTAGCTAACCTTTATTTTGTAGGCTTAGTTAGATTTACGTTTCCCATTTTTATATAAATTTTGATTAAGATTTTAAATGAATGTTATGGGGGATTAAGGTGAACATTGTTTATAAGACCATGTCTTATGTACCATGTGATGAATTTGGAGCAATCACATTCCAATCAAGCCAAAAAGAAGAAAGAAAAAGAAGCAAATCAAAATGAAGAAATAAAGAAATGAAGAATGAAGACCCCCATAATATGAATTCTTTTTAATTGTAATTATTTATTTATAATCCAGGTTGTATAAGGGTAGAGCTCAGCTACCCACATTTCTTTTAGGGTTGTGTAGTGGAACTCGACCACATTGACCTCTTATTATTTTGCTCTAATTTTATAAATTGATTGATGTTATATTTATGATTGCATAATTAGGATGGCATGATTTTTGTAGTTTCTTAATTGCTTAATGGTTGTTGAATGGCCTGGATGTGATTAGGCTCTTAGGAAAAAAATAAATTTCTATTTAATTAATCAACTCAATATTAAACTAAATAATTCATTACCTCACTTAATGCCTAGGACATAAATCAAGATAATAAAAGATTTAGTGACCCCTTAGTCAGATGTTGCATGTCTCACATCTTGCATAAATCATATTATCTCACTCTTGTTAATGGAGGGCTTCCACCTTTACTAAAGAAAATGGCTTGACCTTTGAGAGCCATGGTGGAAACACACCTCCTTCTTTTTGATTTTAGCTCATAATGAATCTTCTCATGCAATACACATATGAAATCCCATAGCTCGTGTCAAATAAAAATGTTTAAAAATCAAAATAAAATTTGACAAAATTTGCATTAGATTAAGTCATTTATGCATGCCCTTCATGATCTAGTCTCTTACGGAGTGTGTTTAAGGACTTAGTCTCCTTTCTAAATAAACAATAGCTTAGCCATCTTGCAAAGCATAAGACTTGCCTACATGTATTTAAAATCAAAAGAGGAATTAATTGACGGCCACCCCTAGGCGATTGTAAGTCCAACAGTCGAGTGGATTATTCTCTCTTGTGGAGGTAAACCATATTCTCACTTTTGCCTTAGATTTAGGTCATGCTTTAGCCCTCGCCAAAGTTCCCTTATTATTTTCTTGTGGACTATAAGCATATATCCTCACCTCTTAGGCATTTCTATAATCTTGTGTTGAAGTATTATAAGCCTTAGATTTATAATACAAATTTAACTCAAACATATAATTCTCCTTAATTTCAAAGATATAAAGCCTAACTATAGGATAGTTTGGGATACTCACTAGGCTTCATAGTATCATGAGCATCCCCTACTCATCTTCCTTTCATTTTAATAATAACTCTCTCCTTTTGATCAATCCACTTGATTTTCTAAAAATAACTAATTTGTTGATAGTCTTATATTTGAAATCTTTAGAGATAATGATTATTTATCTTAATTGAGAGTATTCCTAAGGAATCTAATTCTTTAGAATATAATTAACTATGGGGGCTTGCCTCCATAGGGAACTTAATGAACCTGGCTTAAAATAAATCCTGCTTTACTTTTTCATGTAAAGTAGGGGAAAGATCTCTGGTACATTCGAAGACCCATTATCCTTAAAAGTCCTCATCAGGTGATTAGGTCCATTATAGGATGGTGACTTCTATCTCTCGAGATAGTACATCATTCTTTAATGCCATATCTGATCACCCTAACGAGTACATCTATAGATCTACGTGGTGTCCCAATAATATCTCACATCAAATCAAAAATAAAACACCACAGCCATATTCATTCTAGAGGGAGGTAGTTAGAAAAATATTTAAAAGCTCTTAATGAAACTTGACTTTCAGATACCAAAGCCCAAGAGGTCGGAGGAAGTGGGCAAGAGTAATGATCCTAACTATTACCCTTACCACCACATGATTAGTCATGTGTTAGAGGATTGTATTACTTTAAGGACTGGCTTGAGCGTAGATATAAGTCCGATGCCATAGTTATCCCCAAGGAATACTTATTAGAACAACCTTCTAGTTTTGTTAGGGTAATTCTTGGGGAAACCTATGATCCACTTAAAATAAAAGAAGGTTGGGATATTTCCTTATCTCGAACCTCTAAAAAAGTAGTTTTTAAAATCAAGAAACTCTCTTTATAAGTGCCTGAGGCAGCTCAAATGTCCAACACCAAGGAAGGTTTGTAAGTTACTAAAGACAACTTGAAGAAGGTGACAACCCAACAGCAGCAGTAGGAGTCCACCTTATTTGCCCATGGTAGTTCAGTAGTGAAACCATCGTCCGAGTCCAGCACTCCATCCATAGTTGCAGCTACTACTTCTTCATCCACTAGCTCCTCTTCTACCAGTAGGAGCATTGTATCAATGGAAAAATGCATTAAATCTCTTACCCAACTTACTTTATTAGATTTCTATCATGTACCTCCACTTAGAAAAAAATTAATGAAGAAAGCTTCCACTTACATCTTGTTCACTTTTGATACTCTAAATTTTATTCTTATTGAAAACTCTCCAAGTTCAGAAAGTAATAATGATATCTCTAGTCATTTCGATCCACTCTCTTTTGATTCAAAATCAAACTTTCCTTTTCTGAATCAATCAGGTTCACCTCTAGAGATTGACTTGGAGTCAACTGACTCTGAGGATCCCATAGGAGAAGTTGTAGGTATACCTGATAAGAAGGAAAAACTTTTCACAAGTTTATCATTTCAAGAAGTCACTAAAGTCAACCTACGCAGTGGCAAAATTCTACCTCCTAGGGTAGCACCTCTTGATAAGGGAAAACAAGTCATTAGTTCTAGTGATCAGATAGCCCCTCCATAGGATGTTCCACCCATGTATATGCTTATGGAGGACCAAGTCAAAGTTGATTACAATGTCCTAACTCATCTTAGAAAGTTTTCATCTAGGTTAAGCATATATGACGCCCTTGTCTTATCTAAAGAGATGGGAGAATCTCTAATAAAGGCTCTACTTGATACAGAGATATGCTTAGCTCAGCTAACCGCTATTGAAGAAGAGGCATATAGCTCAAAGGGCATCTCCGGAGTTACATTCAGCGATGAAGACTTGCTTCTAGGAATGACTAAGCATAACTTCCATCTTTACAGTGGACATTGACAGATACAGGTTATCAAGAGTTTTGGTTAACTAACGTGCATCAGTTAATGCTATGAGTTTAATAACTCTTGCCTACTTAAGGATTGACATTTCTAAACTCAAAGGAGAGAATGATGTTGAGAGGATTCAATAAACAAAAAGAGAGGGCCTTAGGCTCCATAGTGTTTTCATTAGAGATAGATGATTAAAAGACTGAAGCTAAGTTTCATATCATAGACTCGAATATATCTTTCAATGCTTTGCTTGGGAGACCATGGATACATGAGAATAACATAGTTCTATCTTCTCTACATCAGTGCATGAAGTTCATGAGAGGTGGAATTGAGTACTGCATTAAAGGAGATCTCAAACCCTTCACATTTTATGAGGTCGAGATATATGAGGATGCAGCCTATTTTTTTCCTAAAAACCAACAAGTCCATTCTTGTGACTCTAGTCAAGATCCCCAAGAGAGACAAAATGAAAGAAAAGACAAAGAAAAAAGAATTTGAAACATAAAAAAAGAGAGAAAAAGAAAATAAAAGAGAGTGAGACATGGACTCAGGGGAAGATATAGAGCCTAACATTAGATTCCACCCACAGTTCGTTACTCCATTCGAACACATGAGTAGGATGTCCCGACCTCCACCAGGAAGAGGCAGAGGATAGTTCAGAGGTAGCCCCCGAGGTGGAAATCCTCCCTATTGGCCACCCAATATGAGGTATATACCAGCCTCCAGGAGTACACTTGCTATCCACATTGACTTAGAATCTAGTTCAGAGGATGAGTCTTATGTGATTAGCACACCAACTAGCTCTTCTTAGTAGTAGATCCCTTTCGAGGTGATGTTTGACCATGATAGTGATGATGATAGGGCTCTAAAGCAAAGAATAAATGTATCCAAGTTTGCATATGAGACAGTCACGAGTCAATTGGGAACCATAGCTCTAAACTTTCCTCTCAAAAAGTTTAGGGTTTGGTAGTTAAGGAATCCCCTAAGTCATCCATAGATTGGAAAACTCAGAGGTTCTTTTTGGGAGGATCATCCTCAAGTCAGGAAGCTGATGTGGAACTTGAGGATGATTCATATAAAGATTTAATACAATTACCTTTTGATTGGCATTCACCTTGTGTTCTTCATCTAGCAAAGAAAGGATTAAATGCACATACTTGGTCTAAACATAGATAGACTACTTTGAAAGGTTATGGGATAACCAAAGCAGACATCCTCAATCAAGACCATGACTAGGATTTAGTATAGTGAGTTCAGTCGATGATGACAATCATTGCCTAGTCATCACCAATTATTTGGAATATGATAAGTTCTTTTCAAATTATGCTAACTCATATGAGGTGTGTTTAGAAACTTTAGATGATTCAAATGACCTTGAAGTCAAGGATGCACCACCAGAGTTCAAAGGGGAGATCAGGTCAACCATCGACGAGCACAAAGAAATCAACTTAAGAACTGAAGGCAATCCACGTCTGACATACATCAGTTCATTATTGAGTGATACTAAAACTGATAACTTAGTTAGGATATTGACTGAGTTTAAGGACTACTTTACATAAAGTAATAAAGAGATTCTCAGTTTATCTCTTGACGTAGCAGTTCACAAACTAGCAATAGAGTCTAGTGCTGACCCAATCAAGCAAGCTCCTAGATGCATGCAATTAGACATTGAACAATAGGTCATTTCTGAAATCAAGAAATTGGTCGATGCTGGCTTCATCAGGGAAGAAAAATATCCTACCTGGTTTGCTAGTGTTGTTCCCATTAAGAAGAAGAATGGCCAAATTCTCATATACATCAATTTTAAGGATCTAAATAAGGTA
Organism: Cymbidium sinense; assembly: GCA_021442155.1. Lineage (NCBI taxonomy): Eukaryota > Viridiplantae > Streptophyta > Magnoliopsida > Asparagales > Orchidaceae > Cymbidium > Cymbidium sinense. The sequence continues at coordinate 115,700,705 of CM038219.1, read as the reverse complement.
TGTCTAAAAGATGAATTTCCACTACCAATATCAGAACTGATGGTGGACATTGCCTCATCTCATGTAGTCTTCTCTTTCATGGATGTCTCATCTGGTTATAACCAAATAAAGATAGCCCCTGAGAATGAAAGAAACACTATGTTTTGAACCCAGATCATAATCTTTTGCTATAGGGTCATGCCTTTAAGCCTTAAAAATGCCAGTGCTACATACTAGCAAGCCATGACTCGGATCTTCGATGAACTCATTCATCATTAGGTTGAATGTTACGTTGATGATCTTGTAGTCAAAAGTAAAGAAAAGGAAGACCATCTCTTTGACTTGAGAGTAATTTTCTAACGATTAAGACAATTTAACTTTAAAATGAATTCCCATAAGTGTGCATTTGGAGTAGCTTCAGGGAAATTTCTTGGATTTGTTTTTTGGCACCATGGAATAGAAATCAATTCAGAGATGATCATGGTGATATTAAAAATGTCACACCCTAAAAGTCTAACTCAACTCAGATCAATACAAGGATGGTTGGCATATTTAAGATGCATCATTTCCAACATATCAGGAAGATGCCAACTATTTTTGGCACTTGTCAAGAAAGATGCCAAGTTCAAGTGGGATGATAAGTGTCAACATGCTTTCGAAGATATCAAGCACTACCTGATGATGCCATCAATTCTAGTATCCCTTATCCCAGGCAAGCCATTGATACTATATACTACTGCATTATACGTCTCCCTTAATGCTTTGTTGGCCCAAACCAATGACAAATGGGAAAGAAAATGCACTCTACTATCTTGATCATCAACTAATTCCTGCTGAGGTAAATTATCCACCTATTGAAAAGTACTACCTATGTTTAATCTTTGTAACCCAAAAGCTACGGCAGTTCATGCTTACTCATAAGGTGCACTTGATCTCTAGGATCAATCCATTGTAATATCTCATGATACGGTCGATGCTATCTAGATGGTTAGCACATTGGTCTATGATTTTGTCATAGTTTGACATAACTTTCGTACCCCTCCGTGCGGTGAAAGGACATGCACTAGTGGATTTCTTAGTAGCACACCCACTTCATGCTGATTGCCCACTTAGTGATGACCTCCCTGATGAAGAAATCATGAACTTAGGGACACTAGTATTCACTACCAGGAGATGTATTTTGATGGTGCAACTTCCTTTTAAAAAGGAGAAGAACCATGATCTACTCTTTCAGGGAAGGCGGGGGTAAGAATAGTTCTCCTAACTCCAGACTATGAGGTGATGAGATTCTCATATCATTTGTCTAATCCATGCACCAACAACGAAGTAAAATATGAGGCTCTAATTTCCATTCTAGAGTTAGCCATTACGCTGTACATTTAGAGCATCAATATCTTTGGGGATTTTCAATTAGTTATCAATAAAATTTTTATGTTTTATAAAGTTCTAAAGCCTAAGCTCCATCACTACTACAAGTACACTATAGAGTTGCTAACTCAAATCCCAGAGGTTACTATTTATAAGATTCCACAAGGAGAGAATGTGGTAAAAGATGCATTAGCCAAGATTTACATAGAGTTGGCATGTACGGAAGATGAGTCCATACCAATAAGGGTCCAAAATAGACAATTCATATCTCTTGTTGATGCTGATCTAATCGAGACTCTCTTTTGAAGGGGAGATTGGTGTTGCTAAAAAGGATGAAGATTTGGATTGGAGGCAACCATTCATGGATTATCTAAATATATGCAAACTATAATAAGAGAAATCACTAACACATCAGGTGAAGTAGAGAGCCCTTTCTTATGCCCTCATAGATGTCACCTTGTACCAACGGTCCTTCGATCATATGTGGTTATGTTGTTTGGACAAGCACAAAGCCCATAGGATCGTGACCGATGTACACTGAGGTTTATACGGAGTGCATAAATTCGGTCTGAAGATGAAAGCCAAGATCAAAAGATTAGGATATTACTGGCCTTTGATGATCACAGACTGCATGGACATAGCTAGGAGATGCCACCAATGTTAAGTACACGATATAATTTTATAGTAACTGCCCAACATTAGGCTCATGTCTATTTGAGTGTTGGGATACTAACAAAGTGGGTCCAATCAATCCTCCTTCTTCTAAGATTCATTGGTTCATTTTAGCTGTCACCAACTACTTTTCAAAGTGGGCAGAGGTAATACCACTTAGAGAGGTCACAGCTCCCCATGCACTCCACTTTTTCAGAAACCATATCGTATATAGGTTCAGGGTGCCTCGACAAATTATATCTAATAATGGTACTACATTCAAGAGCACTAAAATTAACAACTTTCCTTGGAGACACGTCATAGATTGAAGATATTCTATCATATACTACCTGAGGGCAAATGGCTTAGCAGAAGCCTTCAACAAAACTCTCATCCAGATATTAAAGAAGATAGTCGATGATAATAAGCGATAATGACATAAGTAGTTAGTTGAAGCCTTGTAGGCTTACCGCACCACATACAAAACTCCAACTCATTCTACCCCATTCTTCTTAGTGTATGGGTCTGAAGCAGTTCCACCGTTAAAAGTCCAACTCCAATCATTTAGGATAGTTATGGGAAGTAAGATCACAACAGAGAAGAATGCCAAGTTACAGTTTGAAGAGCTTGAAGCTTTGGAGGGGAGACACCTCCGGGCATGCCAGAACCTTGAGTTATACAAAGCTAAAATGATTCAAGCTCACAACAAGTTGGTCCATCCTAGAGCTTTTCAAGTAGGAGAGCTTGGTTAATTCTAAGGAGACCAATTTTTGCCCATCGAAATATGGGAGGCAAGTTTGAATCCACTTCGGAAGGCTCTTTTTCCATAGAGAAGGCCTACCAAGGGGGATCTTATCAACTTATAAATTGTAAGAGAGTGCGCCCAATGCTTCTAATTAACATGCTCTACTTAAGAAAATATTACCCATAAATCCTGTTTCAAAATAATTATCAATAAAATTTCTTTCATCTCAAATTCTATCTCTTCATATTAGTGAGAAACATCTTTGCTTGTGAATCTACCACGATGTATTTAGAGTAGGTGTAAGGAACTCAAGTGGTGTCCTATCCTTTAGTAACATAACACCAACACAAACTACATACAGCCACATAAAATAAATACATATCTTTTATCTCGGACTATTTTGATGTGGGATAAAGCCCCCCGTGGCAGTCACTCATTAGCTACTCTAGGTCGGGCTGATATGCTACCCTACTAGTGTGTCACCCTAATGGTTCCTTTTCTATAGGATGTAATTCTACAAGCTTTCTTCCTAACATGACCATTGCAAATCGATGAGCACCTTGCTAGTTTAGTAGGTCTTACTACGTGGCCGGTAAGCTACCTCATGTTGACTTTGTTTAAAGGATGTAATCTTACATACTTTCTTCTTGAGTTATCCATCTTGCACTAACTGGGTCGAGTATATTTGAGGTTTAGGATAAGTCCCCTAGTGGCTCCTTTTCTCCTGACTACTTTTAGCCTAGGTCTAGTCCTTACATAGGACTCCCCACTTGGTAGTCACCCTAGGTCGATAGCATCTATCCGATTGATGATAGACTATCCTGATGATCATTTCCATCTATGAAGATGTAAGTCTATAATCCTTCTTCTCATATTGATCATCGCAAATTGACGGGCACCTTAGATTGGTTGGTTATCGTTATGCTGACAACAACCCACCCGATGGACACACCACTCATGGCAGATATAAGTCTATAAGCTTTCTCCTGGAGTTGGCCACCATATACCTACAGGCTTTCTTTTACAGGGCCCTAGATAAAGCCCCTAGCAACACCTCCCTTATCGACACTCTATTTGGATCACGTCCTCAGTGACCCCATTTAGAAACTACCCGGGTTACATTTGGATTGGACAGTTCTCCTTTTCTAGTAGCCACCCCTGTGGTTGAAAAATCCGTCTTGTGAATATGCAGATTCTCCCTTAGTCCAGTAAGTCTGAGATAGGACTAAACTGATATAAGCCCCTTCTTAGTGTGGTCCCTCGCACACCAACAGGGTCCATGCAAACATATAAATGAAATATATATTTTTGCTTGTGGATTTAAAGGACACCCCCAGCTGTACCTTTTCTTAAGCAAGCATCCCATCTTTAGGGCAGTGTCAGCAAAACTCCCTATAAGAATCGCCTGACTGCTTTTGAGTTAAGATAAGTCCCTAGGAGGTGCTCTCTCAATAGTCACCCTTAGGTCGGGGTTCGACTTGTTGTGCCACCAACAGATCATCCTTGCTTTGGAAGATATAAGTCTATTACGCATTCTCTCTAGCACGATCGTTGTAGACCGATGGGCAACCTTAGGTCAGGTTCAATTTATTGTACTATCAACTGATCACCCTAGTAGTTCCTTATTTTGAAAAATATAAGTCTACAAGCTTTCTTCTTAACTTGACCATTGCACACTGAAAGGCACCCCTTAGGTTGGTTAGCTCTACCCACGGCTGGTAGACTATCCCTTTGAATTTGTAAATCTAAGATAGGACAAGGTTGATATTAGCCCCTTCTTAGTGGATCCATCGTACATCGATAGGGTCCATTTAAAATGAAATTAGTTCTGATTATTTTTGAGTCAATATGCATCCACAGTGTCATTCACTCAATAGTCATCCTAGGTTAGGTTTGATTTGTTATGCTACTAGCAGATCACCCCAGTGGTTCCTTGTTTAAAAATATGTAAGTCTACAAGCTTTCTTCATGACTTGGCCATTGCACACCGAAAGGCAACCCTTAGGTTGAATAATCCTACCTGATAGCCGGTAGACTATCCTTTAAATTTGTAAATATGAGATAGGATAAGGTTGATATAGCCCCTTCTTGGTAGATCCATTACACATAGACAGGGTCCATTTTATTAAATCCATGTTGACATCATTTTTAGGATGAGCTCTCAACCCCTCCTTCTTAGACATAGGACTACTCTTAGACTTTAGGAGTTCCTTAGTCTTAAGACACATCTAGTGATTTGGTGGACACTCAACCTAGCCTTAGAGACTTAGAAGGGTTAGCCATAGGAATAGGTCATTTCTTAGGGGTGTTAAGAAAATTTTCCTACCCTTACTTGAGTCACTCCTCACCTTACTTCCTTCAAGTCAATTTCCAAATCAATACTAATTGATTTTCTCAAAATCCAAACCAATTATTTGATTTTCTCCATACTTAAATCAATGTCATATGATTGAAATCCATGATTGAAACTCATGATTGAAATTCCAAGGTAAAAATATTTTCTATGTCCTTAATTCCCTCTTAGGAACTTAGTCTAAATCATATTCAAATCAATTTAAATTCATGAAATTTTCTCATAACTCATTTATATTCTAATTTATATTCACATGCATAAATGAAATATAAATTCAAATCAATCAAATCAAATTCCAAGTTTGAAATATTTACTAAGTCCTTAATTCCCTCTTATGGACTTAGCCTAAATCATCTTCAAATCAACCCAAATTCATAAAATTTTCTCACAACTCATTTATATTCTCATTTATAATCACATATATAAATGAAATATAAATTCAAATCAATCAAACTAAATCCAAAATTCAAATCCAAAATTCCAAATCTTTCTTAAGCACTTTGATTTTCTCTTAAGGACTTAGCTTAGATCATATTCAAATCACTCCAAATCCTTGAAATTATCTCCTAACCCATTTTTATTCTCATTTATATTCACATATATGAATGAAATATAAATTCAAACAACCAAAACCAACTCCAAAAATAAAATTCAAATTCATTCAAAATCCAACCTAAGCTTTTCAAGTCAAATTCTTGAACTTAGCCAAATCAATTTCAAATCAAGCCAAACTCTTGATTTTCCTTCATGATTCAATCTATCCTTCAATCATGAATCCAAATATAAAAAAAATTTTAATCGCTTAATCAAAATTTAATTCAAAAATTAAGCCAAAATCCATTCATGTTCTTCCTATGAATATGAAATTGTCAAATGAATCAAAACCCATTTGACTTCAAACCACTTGCAAATGGATTTATATTTCAATCATAAGTCCATGTAAAAGTTAAATCAAACTCAAATCAAGCTTGAAGTCCTAGTTTAAAATAAACTGTGCTTTACTTTTTTATGTAAAGTATGGGAAGAATCTCTGGTACACCTTGAAGTCTCAACATCCTCAAGAGTCCTTATTTTAGTGATTAGGTCCATTGTAGGATCGTGATTTCTATCTTTAGAGATAGTACACCTCTCCCCAATGTCATACTCGATCACCCTAATAAGTACATCTACAGATCTGCGTGGCATCCGACCATAATGTTATATTCCTATTTTCATTTATCTTCATTTCACCACGGGAAAAGAGATAAATGATGGCAAGAATATAGAATTTCCACCAACAATCCACCATCTTTCCCTAGTGGAGTATGAATTAAATCCATTCACTCTTATCCCAAGTGGATGCTTCCCTGAAATAAACCAAAGAAAATCATAAATTAAATCTACCTTATCCCTCAGTGGATTTGAGCTCTTATCTCCAGTGAATGTGCCTCAAAATCAAATCAAATTTCTCCCCGGTGAGGTGCGAATCTAATTTCTCCCTAATGGAGCCCCACAAAATCAAACCAAATTAAATTCTTATCCCTAGAGGATAATCTGAACCTACTTCCCTAGTGGAAGGTTCATGCACTCATCCCCGGTGGGATATAAATCCTAATCCCCTTCAAATCTTTTCTACCCAAATCATGTTTATAATCAAACTCAAACCCTTATCCTCTTTATGGATAACTTAAACCTCCTTCCCTAGTGGAAGATTCACATACTTGATCCCTCAATGGATCCTTTCTTCCTCTCTTATACTCTTGGCATATGTTGAGCATCATTGCACTAAGATCTTTATTCCATCTACATCTCAAGTTTAGGGGTAGATCATTTCTATTAGCACTTGTGATCCTTTGGACGTTGTTGATCATCTCGATCAATATCAATGTGTGGTGTGCCTTGTTAGTTGTGCCACACCTATTGGGTTTCCTTTTGTTGACCTCACTTTTGGAGTGAGTTCTCAACTTTCTCATCATAGATCTAGGACTCTTGTAGTCACTAAGAGCTCCTTAGTCTTAAGACACTTCTAGTGATTATATGAACACTTAACCTAAGCTGAGACTTAGAAGGGTTCATAGGAATAGGTTATGCCTGGGACTTAGGAAGACTTACCACCCTGTTAAACCCACCTATGCTTACCTTCTCAAACCAAACCTCAAATTCAACTCAAATACCAAATTTAAAGTCAAATTCAAACCAAATTTTTAAAACTCATAATCAAATTCAAGCTTAAGATTCTTCATGAACCTTATGATTGATTTCAAGATTCTTCCTAAGCCTTTGATTTCATCTTATGGACTTAGCCTTAACCAAATTCAAATAAATCCAATTCAATTAATTTTCTTAAAAATCAATTCAATCACTCAATTATTTATTAAATCAAAATCCAAACTCAATTCCAAGTAATTGAAACCCAAAATCAATTCCAAAGTTCAAATTTCCTTCCTAAGCCTTATGACCCATCCTATAGACTAAGCCAAACCTCCACCCAATTCAACCCAAACTTGATTGATCTCTTCATGTATCATTTATATCTTCATTCATATTCACAAATATAAATGAGATATAAACTCAAATAGCCAAAACAAAATCAAACTAAATCCAAATCCAATCAAATCCCTTTTTAAGTCATATGGACCCACCTCCATAAGCTTAGCCAAATCTCATACAAATCAACCCAAAATCAATTGGTTTCTTTACACTTCAATTGTCCCAACATTTATATTCATAAATATAAATGAAACCCACCCGCTAATGACCAAAAATAAATCAAACTAAATCAATTTCCTACTTAAGCCCTTTTGACCTACATCCATGAACTTGATTAAATTTGCTTCCAAATCACTTCAAATTTAAGTGATTTTCTCATGAATCATTTATATCTTCATTTATATCCCAAAATATAAATGAAATATAAATTCAAATATCCAAAACCAAATCCAAAATTAAACCAAAACCCCATTCAAGCCTTTTAACCCAATTTCTTTGACTTGGCCAAATCCTATCCAAATCAAACCAAAACTAATGAATTTTCTCTTGAAACAATCATTCCTTCAATCATTTATCTAAATATAAATGAATCATACAATCATCAAATCAAAGTCATGTCAACCCAAGTCAAGCCTAAATTTACCCTTTTAGCTTGAAAACTTTAAATTGGCCAAAATCCAAATTAAAGTCAAATTGATTGAAACAAAACCCTACAATCATTTTTAATTAACCAATTAAATATGAACCAACACCTAACCCAACCCAATTTGGCCAAATTCATCAAATTGGTCAACTTAGCCCATTTAACCTATATGAATCCAAGTAAGCCAAAATCAAACCTACGCTAAATTGATTGAAATCACTTGAACTAAAACTCTTCAAATCATCATTTAAAATTAACCTAAGCCTTGGTTTGACCCAATTTGACCAATTGTTCAACCCAACCCAATATGAACCCATATAAACTAATTTGACCAAATGAAGCCAAAACCCATAAAACCTACCCATATGACTTTGATGGCTGACCAAACCTGACCCAAATTGACCCAAGGTCAGCTAAAAGGCAAGCCAAGAGCCAAGTGGGCCTTATCCAAGCCATAGTCCATTGGTTAAGCCCCCTTGATATGGGATTTTGCCAATAATGACAAAGTCCACTCTCCCATCACCTTGACAACCATCCAACTTCAAAATGAGGGTACACCTAACCCACCTAGGCCACCTTACCCATGCTAGGTCGGCCATGGACCAAGGGGAGGTGAGTTGACTCACCTCCTATGCAAGCTGAGCACCCAAGGAATTAAGGAAACCAAATCTCCTCATATTAGACCTTGGCCACATCCCATGAGTTCCTCCAACCCAATCGAGCCATGTGGACTCGATTGAGACACCTCCTACGCCCTGACTGTGGTTGGCCAGCCAAAAAATAGAAGGTCATATCGTCCATCCAACTCAGCAAATCAAGGGGGTATACTCCCCCAATTCGAACGAGAAATAGATGGATTCACATCGTGCAAGCTTTCTAACACCAAGCCGAGCTTCCTTGTGAGTCCTGGAGTAATTTCCAACACCCCCACTCTCAGCATTCCTTCTTCCCTTGAGGAATCAAAATAGGGGAGGCCACCTTCGATCCTAACTTTGCCAATACCCAACCTCAATCAAATTCCTCATTCCTACACCATCTCTACACTTCATTGAGGCCACCCAAATCACTTCGAGCTCCAAATCTACTCCAAGCTCGAGTTCAATCAAAGCCAAGATTAGGTTTAATTAGGGTTAAATAATTAGATTTTAAGCCTGAAACTTTCATAATTCATAACTAATTACAGAAAAATCTAAAAAAAATATAAATAATAGCTCATTTTAAGGGTATTTCAGATAGGAATCCATTAAAATTATTTTCAATTAATTTGAAATAGTATTTTTAGCTTAATTAAGGTTTAACTAAAATTTTAATTAACTTAATTACTTTGTAATTTGGCACCCAATCAATTCCAAACTCTCTAAGGATGTTTAGGGGATGACCTCTACCTCCCCTATTATTCTCAGAATTTATTAGTTATTTAATTAGGGAAATTGATTGATTAAGCCCTAATTACCTTTTTAACTTAATTAAGGGATAATTAAGCATATGAACAGTAATTAGTTAATTATTTGGACTCTTTAATCACTGTTGAACAGTAAAGAGAATTAGGGAAGTGGATTGGAGCCTCCCTCCTAATCCTTCTCCCTAATTTCCCCCCTCTTTCCAACCAAAATTTTAATTAATGATTAATTAATTAATTAATTAATGACTTAACTAGCTAAGTTAAAATCCAAATCACATTAAGTCATGCTTGCTCAGGTAGGTGGCTTATGGAATAAGGTTGGGACCTCTTTCGATCTTTTTCCCTTAAGCCCATCTCATTTCCAAGTCAATTGTTTAACTTTGTTAATTAATTAAGAAGAAATGAATTAATGGATTAAAAATCTAATTAAATCTGATTTTCCTTGTTTTATCTTGGGTAGAGCTTTAGGTGCTCAATAACCTAAAAGGGCTTAATGAAATTATGATTAGCTCACATGTGTGAGAAAATCATGAAAGTAATTAAAATAGTTCCTTAAGCTTAATTAGTAAATGATTACGAACTAATTGCATTAGGCCCCTTTCATTTCATAGGAGCATTGCTAATTACTTCTCAATGTAATTGCATAAGACATTAGCTCATAATTATTTAATCAATTATCTTAAGGTAATATAAGCAAGGGTTTAATTAATTGATTTAATTCATACTTTAAACTAATTAACCCATAAAATGAACCTAATTGCTTTTCCTTAAATCAAAATAACTCACACATATGGGAAAGGGGATTACGGTTAGCAAATCTTTCTCACATCTCTTAAATCAAATAAACATAAAATCAAACTTGACATTAAGAAACTTTGGTTTATTTTATATAAGCTTATTTGATATGATTGTCCTTAGGAATTAGTTGGATTGAATGAAATTACATGCCTGTGTTTCTTTCTTTCTTTCTAATCATATAAAAATGTTGTATGCCACTTGATTCATGCATTCATTTCTTCAAAAATTAATCAAATATAAATGATTTCCTTTATCACAAGCTTGCATGTGTTGATTTTAACTAAGATATGTGTGGCTACTATCATTATTAAATCCAAATCTATTTTTCAAATGTTATAAATAAATGATTACATATGCTATAAATGTTAGTTATAAATACATAGGAAATGCAAATGATTATAGCTTAAGTATATGGAGTAAAGTTCTTTCCTTTCAATATTAGAATTTAACTAATATTTTACTCCATATACATAAACCTTTTTAATCAAATAAAATATAATTTTTGCATGGTTTGCTCCCCTTTATTTGTATGCACATTCATATGTATTTGAGTAAAGCAAATAATTTGTTTGGAAACCAAAGGAATATGAGGCTTTACGTAGCCCCAAGGAGGTCATTTGATTATCTCACTTCCCTGGTTAATAATGGCATATACTAGCTCATATCTCTCATACATGTGTATGTGTGCTTAATTATGGAGTCAAAACCCCCTCTTTCTTTTATCAAAACACATGCATTTGCAATTGTTTAAGTGATAGAATTAATTAGTCATGTGATTAAAAGCTCTCTTTCTTACATTCATATATGCAAACTTACATGTGTTTGAATGCAAATGGTATTTAGTCTAGACATCCCAGGAATACGAGGCTTTAAGTAGCCCTAAGGAGGTCATTTGATTACCTTACTTCCCTGGTTAATAGTGACACGTACCTGTTTAACTTCATTCCTATGTATTTTTGCATAAGAATTTAGATAGAGCTTTAAGTTAATATGATAAAAATAATTCAATCAAAAGCAAAAATATAAACTTTAAATATACATGTTCATATTCATCATTTAAATGTGCCAACATATATTGCATGTATAGATATGTTTAGGACGTAGTCATATGCATGTTACATATGATGGAAAAAATGAATAAACATGTGTTATGTGATAGTAATAGATTCCACATAATCTTAAGATGCCTTTCTTATTATATGAGATTATTTAAAGCGAACCTAAACCTAGGATTAATTAAAATATGTAAGAAGTCATTCACTAAAGAGAATTTATTTAATTAATTTGCTTTAGATGTGACTTAAGGTAGGGATAAAAAAGAGTGATCCTCTCTTTTCTTCTCTTTATAACACTTAACTGTTAAGTGTAAATTAAGTGAAATAAAAGAAGACATTAGATAAAACTTGAAAATCAATTAAGCCACTTGAAGTGAAACCATTTCTTATAATTAAACCCTTTCATACTTAGAAAATTACAATAAAGTCTAGCCAAGGCATACCACACAAGCCTTAATACACACACCTTAGAATTAAGTCACCACTTTTAGCCTTATGTTAGGGCAGTACATGGGATGATGTATGTTTGATTTTATGATGTATTATTATAGACTAGATGTTAGGATGTATGCTTCGTAGACTAGATGTTAGGCCGTGATTAGCCTAATCATATTTTCTGCATGAGATTGTGCTTAAGGGATGCTTAAAATAAATATAAATGATCTCTTTTATAGGTTACTCAAACCCTAAGCACAATCTAGATTAAGAGGTGGACTTGGTTATCCATGTGCAGGGTGTTAACTTCAAATTATTCATATAATTGCTTGGCTTGTATGGTGTGTTTAACTACCATTTGTTTCAATGGTGTAGTTAGATTTAGTTTTCCTACTTTTAATGTAATTCTTGCATTAGAAATTATGAGTGTTATGGGAGGTTTGGATGAATGGTGGCTAGAATGATTTATCTTGGGAGGCCCCTATGATGTCTTTGATGCAAACAAATCCAAATGAAGAAATGAACGAGATATGAAGAATGAAGACCCCCTGTTGACCTAATTTTTAGGATGAGCTCTCAACCCCTCCATCTTAGACATCTGACTCCTCTTAGACATTAAGAGATCCTTAGTCTTAAGACACATCTAGTTATTAGGTGGACACTCAACCTAGCCCTAGAGACTTAGAAGGGTTAGCTATAGGAATAGGTCATGCCTTAGGGGTGTTAGAAAATTTGCCTACCATGAGCTTGAACCACTCCTCACCTTCCTTCCTTCATGTCAAATTCCAAATCAATCCTAATTGATTTTCTCAAACTCCAAATCAATCTTATTTGATTTTCTCCAAACTCACATCAATACCATATGATTGAAATCCATGATTGAAACCCATGATTGAAATTCCAAGTTCAAAATATTTCCTAAGTCCTTAATTTCCCCATAAGTACTTAGTTTAAATCATATTCAAATCAATTTAAATTCATGAAATTTTCTCATAACTCACTTATATTCTCATTTATATTCACACATATAAATGAAATATAAATTCAAATCAAATTCCAAATTGAAATTCCAAATTCCAAAATATTTAATAAGTCCTTAATTCTCTCTTAAGGACTTAGCCTAAATCATCTTCAAATCAATTCAAATTCATGAAATTTTCTCACAACTCATTTATATTTTCATTTATATTCACACATATAAATGAAATACAAATTCAAATCAATCAAATCAAATTCTAAACTGAAATTCCAAATTCTAAAACATTTAGTAAGTCCTTAATTCTCTCTTAAGTACTTAGCCTAAATCATCTTCAAATTAATTCAAATTCAAGAAATTTTCTCACGGTTCATTTATATTCTCATTTATATTCACATATATAAATGAAATATAAACTCAAATCAACCAAAATAAATCCAAAATTTAAATCAAAAATTACAAATATTTCCTAAGTCCTTTAATTCTATCTTAAGGACTTAGCTCAAATCAACTTCAAATCACTTCAAATTACTAAAATTTTCTCATAACCCATTTATATTCACATATATAAATAAAATATAAATTCAAACAACCAAAACCAATTCCATAAATCAAACTCAAAGTCATTCAAAATCCAACCTAAGCCTTTCAAGTCAAAATCTTGAACTTAGCCAAATCAATTTCAAATCAAGCCAAACTCTTTATTTTTTTTTATGATTCAATCAGTCCTTCAATCATAAATCCAAATATAAATACAAACTTTAATCACTTAACCAAAACTCAATTCAAAAATCAAGCCAAAATCCATTTCATGTTCACCCTTTGGACTTGAAATTGTCAAATGGATCAAAACTCATTTGACTTCAAACAACTTGCAAATGGATTTATATTTCAATCATAAGTCCATATGTAAGTTTAATCAAACTCAAATCAAGCTTTGACCAAGCCATTTGACCTACACAGGCTCACTTGACCCAAAGTGACCTAAAGTACCCTCATGAGCCAAATTTTATCCTAACTAAATTGGATTGAACTAAACCCATCTATGCCTCTCATCATGATCAACAATCATCATGAGATGATCAATCAATTAAATTGGATCAACCAAGTCAAACCTAAGGGTTGACCAAGTCAACACTTAGCCAAATTAAAACCCAACATAGCCAAAATCCACCATAGGCCAAATTGATTGAAACCATTGATCTAAGTTCATTTATGGCCAATGTTTGAACTTGACCAAGTCAACATTTGAGCCTAACCTAGCTCAATTGGCCACTTGATCCAACTTGACCTAAAAAGTCAAAATGTGTCTAAACTTAATTTAAGCCAAATTGATTGAAACCAATGGGTCAAGTTCATTCCAAATCACTTATTGAATTTGACCAAAGCCTCAATTGACCAACTAGACCTAACCTAGCCTAATTGATCTTGAACCCAATTTGACATAAAAGGTCATATTAAGCCAAATTCAAACTTAACCAAAATTGATTAAAAACAAAGATATCAATCCATTTCATATGACCAACCAAACCTAAACCTACCCATGACCTAGCTCAAATAGGTCAAATGGGTCTAATTGGTCAACTTGACACATTTGACCTAAATGAACTCAATTAAACCAAAACCAAATATAAACCAAATTGAATCAAACCAAAGCCATCAAAAATATTTCAAATGGTCATATGAACTTACCCCAACCCTTAATTTGACCCAATTTGACCAATTGATCAACTTGACCCAAGTTGACCCATTTTGACCTAAATGGGTCAACATGAGCCAAACCATACCAAATGAACCCCAAATTCAATGAAACTTGGCCAAACCTATTTTTGCAACATACTAAACATGCCCAAATTCAAAAAATAGCCAAATGACCATTTTATCCCAAGGCCATAAGGTAAATTTTGGCTAATTCTACTTGGAATTTGGTCAAATCCTCTTCATACCCACTTGGCACTTCCTAATGGATCAAGTGAACACTAAGGAGGGTGGTGCACCCAACCCAATGGGTTTGGGTTAGCCCAACCTGACCCAATGGCCAAATTGAGCACATGCTTTGAAATGGTCACATGGATTCCTTCCCATTCCCTTGTTTCTCACATGGCAAGCTTCTCTACTTCTTCTCTAACCAAAAATGGACCATGTACAATTGAAAATAGCCTAACAAAACATCTAAATTAGGGCAATTAGATCAAAATGACAAGCCATGCTCGGCCATCCGATTGCCAAAGGGGGAGATATACTCCCCCTAATTCACTCTCATTCCAACATTCCCTAATTCACTCTCATTCCAACATGCTCTCAACCATTGTGGACAGATCCCCTTTCCTACAGGGAATTATAGGGATGGATCTCTGGCCATCCATCCGCACATTTTGGATGGACGGTTGAGATTAAAACACATAATATAATTATTTTCTTTCCTCAGATTTGAGGCTTTAATCTCAGTTGTCTGATCCTTGATCGTATGGCTGAGGAAAAAGCATGTAGCATCGCCGCCACACGGCACTATAATGTGATGGGTTAAATGACCAATCAGATGATACTGCGTGTAAAGCGCATGCCGTGTCAGCGGCATACGTGGCACCCGCAGGATTAATATTATGATTAGGGATTATTTAATTCCTAATTAATCATCTAAACTTCTAAAATTCATATCTCAACATATAAAAATCAAAACAATATGAAATAAATTGCATTGAAAAGATAATTGAACATAAAATATTCTAAAATTAATTTCTATGGATTTTGAATAATATTGTTCTCTGAATTTGAGTTATATTAGGAATGTTAATTTGCTAAGCATCCTTTAATTACTCCTCTGATAAATCCCAAACTTTTTATGATTAATTAGTGGGATGACTCCTACCTCCCCTAATTTTCTTAGGATTTATTGGTGGCTTAATTAGGGGAATTGCTAGTTCATTCCTTAATTACTCCCTTAATGTAATTAGACTTAATTATGGGTATAATTAGTGATTTATCCCTCTGATTGAGCCAATTAAGTTTTGATTAAGTGAATGTGAGGTCAAGAATAATTTTAGGATACTCTCCTTAAAATATTCCTTAAACCCCCTTTATTCTTTAATCTTACCTTAATTAAGGGTTAATTCACTAATTATCCACTTAATTAATTTCATAAAATTCTAAAACTTTCCATAACTCACTCAATTCTTCTTAGGTAAATGCTTAGGTGTTCAAGAGTCTAAGTACAAATAAGGAAATCAAAATTCAACTCATATGTGTGAGGGGTGTTTTCAAATTACTTAAGTTAAACCCCTTAGTTTAATTAATCATTAATCATGAGCCAAATTGCATTAGTCCCTTTTATTCTTAGGTGCATTATTGATTTAAATTTCTTATGTGGTTTTATATCATTGCATTGGCTCATAATTATTTGATTAACTATGCTAAGGTGGTGTAGGTAAGGGGTAATTAACATGCTTAATTTATACCTTAACCTAATCAAAATATAAAATAAATCTAATCATCTAAAAATTGAACAAAAATATCAAACACATGTGGTAATGGGTTAGGAACAGAAAATTAACCTCATATTTTCCAAAGTAAATCAAACTCAAAATCAAACAAAAATTACATTAAACAAACTTTGATTTTCTTTAAGCTTTCTTATTTCATAAGATTGTCTTTAGGAATTAATTAAGGTGAATGTGTTTACATGCTTTCATTACTTTAGTTCTTTCCCAACATGCTAAATATGTGTCATGTGATTTCATACATTCATGCTTTTCAAAAATCAAATTTAAAATGAAAATGTTTTCTTTATGTCAAATTTCATGTTTTGGCTAAAGTAAGAATATGAGTGACTATTATGACTATTAAATCCAAATTATTTTTAAAAAATAGATGAATCAATTATCAAAACTAAAAATATGTTACTCATATCTTACTTATAAGCATGCATGTGAGTAAAATATAAGGATGTGCTTAGTATAGTTTTCCTTCTCCTCTCTTTTGGCATAGTTTTTAAAAGGATTTGCCAAAGTGTATAGTTCATTTGAAAGAACACAATACTTGCCTAATTCCATTCCTATTCATTCCTATGCTATGACTTAAGAAGGACACCTACAATTACACATATAAATTGTATAACAACCCAAAATAAAATAAACATAAATTTTTGCATCTTTCTTTTCCATTCGTTTCTTTTGTAAACATGCTTATATTTAAGGAAAGTGGTATGTAGTCGGGACAACCCTGAGATTGCGTGGCTTTAAGTAGCCCCAAGTAGGTCTTGTACCTTACACCCCTAGTGCTAACAATGGTGTCGTACTCACTTATGCCTTTCATACATTCATATGTGCATGTGAAAATTGGATAAGAAATTCCTTTTCTACTTAATGAAAATCATGCATCATAAGCATTTAAATTTTCTTAAGCAACTTACTTAGCATTCATCATAGAGTGTGCTAAACAATCCTATTTTGTATGTATATATATGCTTAGGATTCATTCATATGCATGTTATAAATGTTGGAAAAGAAATGAAGTGATGCGTGTTTTGTGAATTTAATTCACTTTATTTAATCTTAAAATGCCTTTTTTTAATAGGTTTGTTTAGAGTTCATCTAAACTTAGGATAAATTAAATCACATAATAAAATATTCACCAAACAAAACTAAAACATTAATCCACTTTAGAAATTACTTAGGTTAGGGAAAGAAAGAGAAGTTCTCTTCTCTTTCCCTCTCTTTACAACTTAGTAATTAATTGTAGGATTCATTTGAACCTAATCAAAACATAAAATAAAACCAACCCAAAATAACTAAACAACTTAAATGAACTCCTCTAAGCTGAACACTCTTTACACTTAAAAAATTCTAACTTAAAACCATAGCTAAGCATACCACACAAACCTCTAAAGCACACACATTAGGCTAAGTCACCTCTTCTAGCTTTAGGTTAGGACGATGCATGGTTTGATGTTTGCTTTTATTTTGTGATGTAATATTTTAGACTGGATGTTAGGGTGTATGTACGTAGACTGAATGGTAGGGTGATCTTAGTTTAACCATTATCTTATGTAGGGGATTGTGCTTAAGGGGCACTATAATAAATAAAAATTATAAATGCTTTTACTGTGCTGGTGCTTATACCCCTAAGAATAATCCAATAAGCTAGTTGGACTTAGTCACCCATGTGTGGGGTGTTAAGTCCAATATACATGCTTGGGATTTGTAAGATTTGTTTTAGCTAATTTATGTTTTACAGGTGTTAATTAGATTTCCATTTTTTCCCCTTTACATGTAATTTTTGTAATTAGGATTTTGGAATGATTATTATGGGAATTAGGGTGAGCATTGGTTATAAGGCCATGCCTTATGTACCATGTGAATCCTTTGAAGCATCCTCCTTCCAACCATCCAAAAGAAGAAACCAAAGAAGAAAAGAAGAAGAAAGAAGAAATGAAGTTTGAAGACCCCATAATAATGAATTCCTTGCTTAATTGTACTTAATTCATTTGTAATCCGGGTTTTATAAGGGTAGGGCTAGACTACCCAATTTATTTTGAGTTTGTGCGATGATGCCCAACCACAAATGACCTCTTATTCTTTTGTGTTAGCTTTATAAATTGATTGATGATTTGTTTAGCTTTTGCATTAAGATGTAATCCTTTTCCTAGTTTCTTTCTTGCTTGATGTATTTCCTAGATGTGGATTAGGCTCTTAGGAAAAATAAATCTTCTACCAAATTTAATAATTCAAAATTAAAATAAAGAACTCCTAACCTCACCTAAAGCTTAGGCTATAAATCAAGATAAAAGAATTAACAACCTCTTAGTTGGATGAGTATTTTTTTTATAACAACATGCATAAAAGCATCTTGTTTTACTCTTCATTGGAGGGCATTCATGTTTTCCAGAGAAACTTGGCTTAACCTTTCAGAGCCATGGTGGAAACAAACCTCCTCCCTTCTCGCTGATTTTGGCCAATAATCTTACTTCTCATGCATTAGGCATATGAAACATATTAGCCCGAGTCAAAATGATTGTCCAAAAAATGAAAATAAAATGTAATTTGAATTTCATTAGATTTAGGTCATTACTCATGCTCGTACATGATCTAGTCACTTAGGGAGTGAGTTTAAGGACTTATTCTCTTTCTAAATAAATAACAACCTAGCTATCTTGTATAAAGCATATAACTTGCCTATATGAATTTAAAATCATAGGAGGAGTTAGTTGGCAGCCACCCCCAGGAGGTTATAAGTTCAAGTTGTTGGGTGGTGTGTCCTCTTTTGTGGAGGCAAACCAAATACTCATTTTTTTGCCTTAGATTTAGGTTATATTTTTGGCTCTCGTTAAAGCTCCTTAGATTTAGGTTCTGAGGTTGCTTCTCCCCTTTATGAGCTATAAGCATATATCCTCATAATCTTGTATTATAAAATCATAAGCCCTAAATTTCTAATGAAAAATTTAACTCAAACAAATTAAATCAATTTCAAAAATTTAAAGCCCAATCATAAGATAGTTTGAGATGTTTGCTAGGTTTCCAAGCATCATGTGCATCTCTAATTTATCTTTATTTGGCTTTGATAATAACTCTCTCTTTGATCAATCCCATTTGATCTTCAAAAATGAACTAATCGATTGATAGTCCTACCCTATTAAAATCTTTAGAGCAATGATCTTTTACATTAATCGAGAGTTTTCCTAAGGAATCCCCATTTCTTAGGATGTAATTAACTATAGGGGCTTGCCCCTGTAGAGAATTTAACAAACCCTACTTAAAATAAACCTATTTTAATTTTTCATGTAAAGTAGAGGAATAATCTCTAGCACACCACAAAGACCCAACGTCTTTAGGAGTCCTTATTTTGGTGATTAGGTCCACTATAGGGTGGTGATTTCTATCTTTCGAGATAGTACACCTCTCCAAAAATATGTTATACCCTATCACCCTAATAAGTACATCTGTGTATCTACGTGGCGTCCGACCAAGGCATTATATTTCTGTTTTCATTTATCTTTTTTTCAAAAAATAGGATAGATGAAGGTAGGAATATAAATTCCACCATACCACCATAGCATTTATTTATTTGTAATTGTAATTATTCTTTCATATATTGAGTTGTATAAGGGTAGAGCTCGGCTACCAATTCCTCTTTTTGGGTTGTACGACCATACCCGACTGCACCGATCTTTTATTCTTTTACGTAGTATAAGGGTAGAGCTCGGCTACCATAGCATTTATTTATTTGTAATTGTAATTATTCTTTTATATATCGAGTTGTATAAGGGTAGAGCTCGGCTACCAATTTCTCTTTTCGGGTTGTACGACCGTACCCGACTGCACCGATCTTTTATTCTTTTACGTTGGATTTATAAATTATTTGATATTTTATTTATAATTATGTAATAGAAATGGCATGTCTTTTTCTAATTTCTTTAGATATAGTGATTTATTGTCTGGTCTGGATCCAATTAGGCTCTTAAGGAAAAAAAAATTTTTTACCCTAACTACAACTCATAATTAAATTTTCTAAGTAACTCATAACCTCACATAAATACTAAGCATTAAATCAAGATAATCAAAAGATCTTAACAATCCCTTAGCTGAATGTTGTATGCTTAATATCATGCATATCATCTTGAATCACTCTTGTAAAATGATGACATCAATTCTTGCAAATATAAAAACTGCTTGACCTTGAGAGCAACTCCTACTGATGGAGCTTCACCGTCTTCTCTCTTGATTTGACCCATAACTCATTTCAACATGCATCTAGACATATAAAAATTGTATGGCCTTTATCAAAATGAAGAGTAAAAAATCAAATAAAAATTGATAAGATTTGCATTAGATTAAGTCATTACTCATACCACTCAAGCTCTACTCTCTTAGGGAGTGGTTTTAAGGACTTTAGTTTCTTTCTAAATAATAACAATCCAACTATCTTGTAAAATCATATGACTTATCTACATGATTTTAAACCATAGGAGGAGTTAGTTGGCTGCAACTCTATGTAGTTATAAGTTCAGCAGTCGGGTGATTTACCCTCTCTTGTGGAGGTAAACCATATACCCATCTTCACTTAGATTCAAGACGTGCTTTAGCTTATGCCAAAGCTCCCAAAATTTAGGATCCGAGGTGGATTCAACTCTAACAAATAATCCTCCTTAATTTCAAACATATAAAGCCCAACCATATGATAAATTAGAATGCTCACTTGGTTCCCTAGTACCATGAGCATTCCCTACTGATCTCCTTTTAGCTTCAATAATAAGTCTCTCCTTTTTTATCTATCCTGATTGATTTTTTAAATATATCTAATTTATTGATAGTCTTATCTTTGAAATATTTGGAGATAATAGTTACCCACTTTAATATAGAGTATTCTTAAGGAACTCACCTTCTGTAGAATGTAATTAACTATAGAGCTTGCCCCCATAGGAAACTTTAAAACCCAATTTAAATAAACCCTACTTTATTCATCCATGTAAAGTAGAAAAAAATCTCTAGTATATTCAAAGACCTATCATGCCTTAGGAGTCTTTATTAGGTGATTAGGTCCAATATAGGGTGGTAATTTCTATCTTTCAAGATAGTGCACCATTCCTTGATGTCATACCCAATCATTTCAATAAGTACACCCTCAGATCTGCCTGGTGTCCCCCATACCCATAATGAAAAACAAATACCACAGGACTAATTAAAGATATGGATGGTTGTAATATATTCAATGATAAATTTGAAGTTGATTGGTGGCTTTGATTGTAATTGATTTGGGTTTGATTGGGTTTCGGCTCATTTGAACCTTTTAAATCAAATGGGCTAACTTGGGTTACTTAAGCCCAATTGATTTAATCAGCTTGATTACAAGTGTTGGAATATTTTGAAATGATCCATTGAATAGTTAGAATGATTGAGAGAATTGAATTAATTTTGGTTGGTTTGGACTAGTTTGAATGGAGTTATAGAATTGAAGTGGGTTAACTTGGGCTAAGATTCAAATGATTTTGGCTTGGAGCTTGGACTAAAAGTTAAATTCAATCCAGGTTAGTTGGCTAGCTTGTAGTTGAGGTTTCTATCATTTAGTTTAGCTTTGAATGAATTGATCGGTATAAGTGTCGGTGTAGGCCCTAGGGTGGGTGAGGCCCACTTTTCCTAAGGTAAGCTCTAGGCCTAGGGTCATGCCCTACAAGTCTCTAGTCCTCAGTTTAGTGTTCCCTTAATTATTAGAAGTGTCCTAGTACTAATAAAAGCTAAGTATCTAAAAAAAATCCTAGACCAAGGATGGGAGTGACCAATCCTCACTCCAAAAGTAAGGTCAACATAAGGCTTAGTGATGAGTGTGTAATAGAGGATTTGAAAATATCATTGATTGAGGATTTATTAAAACAAGCCTTGGTTGAGGATGATGAAGAAAATGAATATTCCCCATCCTTTATGCTTACACTTAGAGAATTCAAGGAAAATATTGAGCACTTGAAAGTATCTATATGCACTCATAGTCTTAAGACATTTATCTTAGAAACCCTAAAATTAAAATGAAACCTTTACTTAGTCATTTAAAATATGCATACTTAGAAAGATCATCAACTTTATCAATAATTATTTTTACAAATTTAGATGAAAATCAAGAAGATAAGTTGATGTATGTGTTTAGAGAATATAAGAGATTTTTTGATTGGACTATAACAAATATTATAGAGATCAACCCATATTTTTGTATACATAAAATTTTGATGGAAATAAAATATAAACTTTTTATTGATAATCAAAGAAGACTAAACCTAATTATGAAAGAAGTAGTGAAGATGGAGATTTTGAAGTGGTTAGATACATGTGTAATTTATTCTATCTCTAATAGTTCATGGGTTAATCTAGTTCATTGTGTCCTTATAAGGATGGATGACATTATAATAAATGTAAATAGTCAAATCATACTTATTAGGACTATTATAGGTTTGAGAATTTATATATTTTATAAATAATTAAATAATGTCACTTGGAAGGATCATTTTCCTTTACCATTCATTTATCAGATGTTAGATAGATTAGAAGGTTGTCCAGTTTATTAATTCTTGGATGGATATTCAGAATATAATCATATAGCTATTGGACTTGAGAATCAGGAAAAAATCACTTTCACTTATCCTTATAGTACTTTTTACTTTAATAAAATGTAATTTGAATTATTTAATGCACCTACTACATTTTAATGTTGTATGATGTCTATATTTTTTAATATAATTAAAAATTACATTAAAGTACTTATGAATGATTTTTCTACATTTGGAGTATCATTTAAAAATTATTTAGGAAAATTAGCATTGCTCTTAATTAAAAATGAAGAAAAAATCTTAATGCTAAATTCGGAGAAGTGTCATTTTATGGTGATAGAAGGATTATTTCTTAGAGCGCATTTAAGACAATTTTTGGGCTTCTTTGCTTTTAAGAAAATAGCAAGAAAGCAAACACAGCTGCATTTGGCTACCAGCTTTTTAACTACTTTTCAAAAAAATTATGGTGAAAAACTGCTTTTGAGAGGTAGAGTTATCAGAGTATGGTGGTTGTTAGAAATCTGTTGTTTGAATTTTTCGGAAAGATAAATATTTATAATACACACAACAGCTTTCTGAAAAGCTACCTTCCCTACAACAGCTTTACAACTAGCTTTTCAAAAAACTATTGCTATTTCAAATGGACCATTAGTCATAAAATATTTGAGTTAAGAATCAAAGTTGAATAGGCTAAGGATTAAATTATAAAATGTCACCACTAATTAATGTTAAATAAATAAGAAGTTTTCTAGGACATGCAAAATTGTATAGGAGGTTCATTAGAAATTTTAAAAAATTTCAAAGCTTTTAAATTACTTGTTAGAAAAGATACATCATTTCCATGCACCTTTGAGTGTTTGAAGGCTTTTAATTTATTTAAAAACAAACTTATTTCTCTATTTATAATTATAACACCTGATAAGAATAATTCTCTTAAACTTATGTGTAATGCTAGTGATTATGCAACGAATGCAATACTAAGGCAGAAAAGAGCAAACATTTTCATGTTATTTACTATTTTAGTAAAACTCTTAATGAATCTCAATTGAATTATTCTATAATTGTAAAAGAGTTATTAGCGATAATATTTGTCTTTGATAAGTTTAGATTATATTTAGTTGGTGTAAAAATTATTATATATATTAATCATATAGAAATTAAATACCTTATAGAGAAAAAAAGTTGATAAACCTAGACTAATTAGACGAGTTCTTATTTTATAAGAATTTAAATTAGAGATTAAAAATATGAGAGGTATAAAAAATTGAGTAATTGATCATTTAACAAAATTAGATTTAGGAGAAGAGTTTAAATCTAGTGAAGTGATTCGAGAATAATTCTCTAATGAACATTTATTTGCATTTGAATATAAAATTATTCATTGGCATGTAGACATAGTAAATTATTTAGTGAGTGAGATCCTACCTTATGGATTAACTTATCATCAAAAGAAAAAGTTTTTGCATGATGTGATATTTTATTTTTAGATGAGCTATTTTTGTATAAGAAACTTTCAAATCAAATTATGAGGAGATATGTTTTTGATGATAAGATAAATAAAATTTTTATGTCATGTCATGATTTTGATTATAGGGGCATTTTGGAGAAAATATGACAGCAACTAAAGTGCTGAAAAATTGATTTTATTGGACTACCTAGATGCTAATAATAATGTGAAGAATTGTGACAAGTGTCAAAGAATAAGGAACATATCAAAATGTCATGAAATTTCTTTGAACTATATACTTGAGTTAGATCTTCAATGTTTGGGGATTTGGATTTATAGGACCCTTTATTCCTTTCTTTAAAAATGAGAATATTTTGGTTGTTGTAGATTATGTTTTTAAATGGATTTAAGTAATAGTTACTCCTAGGAATGATTCTAAGGTAGTATTAAAATTTCTAACGAAAAATATTTTTTTTTAGATTTGGAACCCCTAAAGTCATCATTAGTGATGAAGGTAACTATTTTTACAAAAAAAATATTGAATTATTTTTGAAAAATATAGAGTGAAACATAGGAACCACAACTTATCATCCTCAGTCAGGTAGTCAAGCAAAAATTTTAAATAGAGAGATTAAGAGAATTTTTGAAAAAATTATATGTCCTACTAAATTGATCAAACATATCAGAAGATGCATTATAAGCCTATTGAACAATATTCAAGACTCTAATTGGTATGTCTTCTTTTGGATTATTATTTAAAAATCCTATCACTTACCATTAGAATGAAAAATTAAATATATTAAGCAATCAAAAAGTTAAATTTTGGTATGATATAGTTTTATTATTTAATTCTAGGTTAAAATTATTTTTTAAAAGTTGAAGTCTATATGATCAGGGCCATTCTTAGTTGTTAATGCTTAGATATATGGTGCAATAGATATTCAAGACTAGAGAACTCATAATATTTTAAAGATAAATGATCGAAGACTTAAGCACTATATTGGAAGCTATGTAAATTAGCTTAAAAAGTTAATTAGCTTCATTTATCATGAAGATAATTGAGATATGACTGAGTCAAGCTAGGGGATATTAACCAAGTGCTTCTTAGGAGGCAATTTAAGGTGTATATGTCTGTTATTTAGTTTTTTGTTTATGTATTTTGTAATTTTTGTAATTTACAAAAATATTTGTAGCGTATAGGCATTGATGCTTCAATGTCATGGCTTTGTATTATTATGTATTATAGTAGAGACTTAATTTTGAGTATTTTATTGAATTAAAAAATATTGTGTCATAGCAAACGACTGTTAAGTTTGATCATCACAACGGTGCTAGTCAATGGTTAGGCCAAACTTTAAGGAACCAATAGACATAATTATGAGCACAAGGATTAAAATAGGTTGAGCACCAAGGTGCTATTGATGAATATTGTAAAACTCCATTAAAAAAATTTAATAGCTAACATGGATTTTTATGCTATAGTTATGTTTGTTAGTTCATATTAAGTTAGTATTAATTACCTTTTTGACCTAAAAATAGACCATTTTTAATTGTTTGACTATCCCCTAGGCATTGTATAGCTAGTGCCATAATGCTACAACTATATAAACAGTAAGGACAACGGTTAGATTGCATGACCAGTACCATAGTTAGGCCTATAAACTAAATTTCATTGTTCATTCACTCATTAGCCTAGAACACTTAGAGTTTTCTACCTATTCCCCTTCTTCTTTAGAGGAACCATGTTGATCAAGATTATTCAAAAGGGAAAGAAAAGTGTTTCCTACGATCCTAGAAATTTCATTACTAATGATGTAAAAGATAAGTACACAACTGTAGTGCCAAAATAAGCACTTGGTGTACTTATATTGAGAGTAAAAGAAAAATTAAGAATTTTATCAAGCAAAGGGGTTGGATAACCTTTATGTATGAGACTCGCACTAACATAGTGCCTGTAGTTAAGAAATTTTTTGCTAATGCTAAAGAACACCAGGATTTTAAAGTTTTTGTTAAGGGTAAATGAGTCTGCTTTGATAATGCTACAATTAATATGATTATAAAGAAAGCCTGAAATTTGATTAATATACTACTTATTACATTGGTTATTTTGAGTTTGATGAGGCTATTAGGTTTCTTTCTATTAGGAAATGAAACACTCAATAAAAGAAGAGAGAGAAAAAATCATAAATTTTCTTACTATTAGTATGACCAATGATGCAAATGCTAGATACTATTTCATATCTACTAAGTTAATGCTAAGTGGGAATGTTAGTGAGGTGGCCAAGGATAGAGCCATTCTAATTTTTATCATTCAAAAAAGTTTATACATAGATGCAGGTAAAGTTATTCATATTCTATTTTAAATATAATTAAGAGTGCTCCTACTATAGGTTTTGGACACCCCTCACTCATTTATTAGCTTTACACTTGGGCATGGATTTTATGAGATCCTAGTGGAGAGCAATTATTTGTTAGGGCTCCTATGTCTAGAGAGAGGATTATGGCACTGTACTCAAAATATGAACTAGTGAAAGTTCACATGCACCACCACCTAGACTACGATCCACACAAATAATGACTGAAAAACTACTTGATTTGAGTGAGCAAGTATTAAATATGCAACTTAGGGTTACAAAGAGTAGCAAGTTGTATCAAGATAAGAAAAAAATTTTCATTACATGGAAAGACAACAACAATAGTTCTCATAATTGGCTTAGTACAACTTAGCCTTAGGCCAAATATTTTACAATTGTCAAATGAATGTAAGTCTTGATCATGTTTACTTTTCTACGGCTTAATAGTTTCAGCTTTGTATCAACCAAAGTCAAGCAATTGAAGTAAAAGAAGATGAAGAAGAAGAGGAGGAGGAGAAAGAAGATTGGGAATTTTCTTTGTTTTCATTTTGATTTTTGTTATATTATTTGTTTTAGTGTTGTCTTACTTATGTTAGTTTTTATTTTATTTTAAATATCTTATCAAAAATTATATTTGGGAAAGTGATATTATCTTTTTGTTTGAACATTGTGAAAATTGTAGTTTCTATGAACAATGCCTAGGCATTAAAATAAGCAGTGTCAGGACGCTATAGTTGTTTTGTAATTTTTATCATGTTTTAGTAAAATTTTAAATTCTTATTACTAGTTGTTTTATTTAATTTCTATTATATTCTTAAGCTTAGAGATTCATTTAATTAATCAAAACTTTAGAATTAGTTAAATAATATTTTTTAATTGGAAATTAAATTTTGCATTAATTATATTAAATAATGAATTATATCTTGAACTATTAATAACTAAATTATTTTACAAGAACTTCTAAATTCTAATGAGTTAGGAATTTTCTTACACACTACACATAGACGATTCTCTATGAACTTAATTAATTGATATTTTATAAATTAAAGTCATTAGTATTTTATAACATAATTAGACTAATATCAATTGGAGCTTAGTACAATTAGTGAAAATTAATAATTCATTTGAATTGATATTATATATATAAGGAGAATGAAAAGGTAAAAAAAATCAATAACATTAAAAAGTTACTTGGCCAATAAGGTGATGTTCTAAAAATAAAAAAATATATAAAAAAATTAAATAAGAAGAGAAGAAAACACTAAAGCTAAGTATTCTACAATAATAGTACATAAAATTCTCCTATAATCAAAGCAAATCAATGAATTTATTCAAGTATATTGAATTTATGAAAGAAAACCATATTATAGTTATTCAAATAATAAGTGATAACTATTTATAGCTATCAACTGGCTAAAATTTAGAAGAATCAACTATGTTACAATTGGGCAGAAAATAAACTTAAAGGAAAACTTAGTTTTAATAAGAATTTAATCAATTACTCTTTATTTATTTATCATATTTAATAATATTAAAAATTCAAGACTATGATTCAATTGAATTTATTATTTCATATTTTAAAATTATTAAAGTTATACTACCAAATAAATTTAAGGATTCATGCGAATGCATTGGATTACTTGAGGATAAGTAATAGTTTGAATTTAAAGGGTGTTTGATAAGCATAAAAATTTAGTGAACTAGTGGTTATTTTTAATATCTTTGATAATTTTTTTTATAGGAAATTCACATTTAAAGTGAAAAAAAAATCAATTTTTGAGGACTAACGACTAAGTGTTACACAAGGTAGTGTCAAAGCACTATAATGATATTTTTTTGGTGTTGAGATAAAGAAGACAGTGCCTAAGCATTGAAAAATAAGCATCACAATGTTGTACTTATAGAGAATTGAACCTCATGATAGGGAGCATAGTGCCTTAGCATTACAATGGACAGTGCCATGATGCTTGAAAGAGCCCAAAAAGAGCATAAAAATTCTTTAACAGAGACTAAAGTTTGTCGACACTGATGAATTAGTGCTTCAATGTTACAATCCCTTAAAATTCACCAAAAGATAGGAATGTAGAGCCTAAATGTTGAACAACCACCACCATGATGCCAAAAGCCTTTATATTTTAGCCTAAAGATAGCAAGAAGAGCACATAGGAATTGATGCATAAATATAGCAGTGCCAAAACATAAAGAACCTAGTGGAGGCACTATGACCCAACATATTAGTTTTGAGAAATTTCAACAATTAGTTTGAAGAGTTGTAGAGGTAGTTCAAGGGAGTTACTGAAGAGGATGTATGCGCTAACTAATTGGATGATGCCACACATATAAATAGGGTCCTAATTGCATTTAAAAATATTTTGGTAAAGTGTGTGTGTGTGTGTGTCATAGTGTATGTGAGTGTGGTGTCACTTAGAGAGTGAGACTCTAAGTGAATGTGTTAGGGCATGCAGTGTTGTGTTCTCTATGTGATGTTTGTGTGAATATTAAACAAGAAGAAGATCTAAAAGAAAGAGATACAAACTGGGAGGCAAAGGATGAGATTAAGAAGCACTTAGAAAGTTTTTTTCAATTCTATATTTTCTTACTTTTGATTATCTTTGATGTTTTCTTCCATTTATAACAAAATAATATTCTCTCTTTCTTGCATGAGTAACTAATATGTTCATTTCTGGATTTATGGAATCTTGTATTACTTTTTGGGGTAAAGTGAAGCAAAGTTTCAAATTTTTTTTGTGTGTTGTGAATGTTTATATTATTTTGCTTTTCTCATTGCTTCATTTAATTGTGATATACTCAATTGCAATGGTAACATCTAGTGTGATCTAGAGATATCTTAAGAGTCCTAAAGGAATAATTAAGAAAATCTAATTAAATCTTTTAAATATAAGTAGACATAAGATATTTAGGGATTTGCAATTACATAGGGAGATAAAAATAATACAATCACATATGTTAATTAGTATATACATATATAACTAATTAATTATAGTGATTATGTTCTTCTAATCTAGGCATAGACAAAAAGATAATAATGCTTTTGATTCACAATAATCTAAACTAACTTCACAATTACATAATTAATGGAAATAATCAATGCACCATAAATTTAGAGCATATCTTTTAAAATATTAATTAAATTTTATTGTAAAAAACTTTTTAAATTTTTAGTAATTTTAAATTTTTAGCAATTTAATTTGGTTGGATAAAAGTTATGCTATCATAAAATTAGTATTTAACTAATTAAATTTTATAAAAGATTCTTGTGGAAATGATACTCAAATCATCATTGTATTACTTGAATGACATGTGGACTTGCATTCATAGTTTTAGCATGGTCAATCTATCATTCACCAAAAGGTACTCATTATCTTCTTAACTTTAGGATTATTTATTTTAGTAAAATTAACTATTATAAAGATATTGGATTATTATATGAACAATCAACAAATTTGTAATTTAATTATTAACATCTAGTTAGCTATCTCCACTATGTAGCTTAACTATTTTCCTTCAATTGAAGTCATTTTTTCTTGAATGTTGCAAGTTTGAAAGGGTGTATTTCAGTCAATGAAATTAGGGATTCTCCCTTTGAATATATGAAAGTGAAATTATGTCATGTATATTTATTTGATTATGGGTTGCACATAACTGAGTATATTTATCGCCATGATTAATAATAAATGTATGTACTTACTCAAATGCTAAAAAAAATTTTCCTACATTTTCTTCATTATTAGTATAGTACATAATGTATTTTAACCAAATAAAAGCATTTATATGTATATTAGTGTTTTCATCATATTATTGAAATGACAACTTGTTTGCATATATATATATATATATATATATATATATATATATATATATATATATATATATATTTTGCCCCATAAGCTGCGCTATAATCATGGCGCTTAAGTGTTGTCATAAATTTTGAGAAAGAAAACTACCCTAACCAAGTGTTAACTTATGTGGCACGGTGTCACAATGTTGCAATCCCAGTGTAGAGTAGCTATAACGATGATCTGTAGTAGCAAAAAAATTATTTTTTTCTCGTTCACAGATTCCCCAACAGTTACAACCGCCCAGAGGGGAGCAGGAGGACCATTGAAGAGACAAGAAATTATTCATTTAGTGGGGTGGTTATCCAAGAATACTTATATAAGGTGTGGATAGTTTGCACTCTCTCTACTTGGACGTTTTCTCCTTCTCATTTCTATACAGGGATAATGGGGTCACTCTCCTCTTATACGAGGCAAGCACAAGATCTACCACTATGAATTTCAAGTAAAATTTTTGGACATGTTTCTTTTATAAAGTTCTTTCTCACTTAAAGGAGATTTCCACCATCGATCTTGGGTCCAATGCCAAATCAAGAAGCACACCTCTGTTCCATAGCGCCAAGGCATTGAATACTTGGCACCATAACGCTAAGCTTTCAAGTTTTACTCTCTTAACACAATGCCTCAGTACTATTATCACAATGCTAATGCACTATATCTTAAAATCAATTCTATCATTGAACTTAGTTCCGGTTTGAAATGAAATCCTCCCTCTATTGATCTTGGATCTGGAGAAAGGGAGAAGAGTGCTAATTCACTAAGAATATTATGAAATCTAGCACTCCTAATGCATCATGATGCCAAAATTTTGAACTTTACAATAAAATTTTAAATTTTTGACATCAGCGAAACAACATCGTGGAACTATAAACCCAACATTCAGGAGCTGTGTTTTAGAATGGTGTGGTGTTTATTTTATATGTATGTGGGGTAGGGACTCCACACAGATCATAGGGGGGTTGATGTGATATTGAGCTATGATGTACAATCTTGAAAGATAGATGCATCACCCTACAATAGACCTAATCACTTAATAGTGACTCCTAAGGCATGATGGGTCTTCGAATGTACCTGAGATTTTTCCCCTACTTTACATGAATAAATAAAGTAGGGCTTATATTAAACTGAGTTCTAAATTTCTCTATGGAGGCAAGTCTCCATAGTTAATTATATCTCAAGGAATAAAATTCCCTAATAATACTCTCCATTAAAGTAGACAATTATTATCTCCAAAGATTTCAAGGTTAGACTATCAAATGATTGGTTATATTTCGAAAATCAATTAGAAAAGTTCAAGGAAAAAACTTATTTTCAGAATCTAAAGGGGGAAAGTAGGAAATGCTCATGATACTAGGAAGCCTAGTGACCATTCCAATCTATCCTATAATTGAACTTTATATATTTGAAAGTGAAGAGATTTATTCATTTGAGTTGAATTTTATTAGATTGCTAAGCTTATAATCTGCCAACACGAGATTGTGGAACTGCCTAAGAGGTGATGATTTATGCTTATAGCCCATAGAAAATAGCTACCTCAGATCCTAAATCTAGGGAGCTTTAGTACGAGCTAAAGCATGACCTAAATCTAAGTGATAGGTAGACATAAAAGTTCACCTCCACAAGAGAGGATGAACCATCTGACTTATGAACTTATAATCGTCTGGCGTGACCGCCATCTAACTCTTCCTATGATTTTTGAACCATGTAGTCCGGTCATATGAATTGCAAGATAAGTAGAGTGGCTATTTAATTAAAAAGAGATTAAAGTCCTAAACCCACTCTCTAATGAACTAGGGCATGAGTGGTATGAGCATATGACTTAATCTACAAATGCAAAAAAATTTCAAGTTTTATTTTATTTTGACGCATCATTTTGACAATGTTTTTAGAATTTTTATATACCTAAATGTATGATGAAATGGATCATTGGACAGATTAAAAGAAAAAGATGGTGAAGCTCCATCAGTAGGGGTTGCTCTCATGGGTCAAGTGGTCTCGATGCATGTAAGGATGGAGACCCTCATTTTGCAAGAGTGATTCAAGATACATGCATGATGTGAAACATACAATCGTATAACTAGCGGGTTGTAAAATCTTTTAATTATCTTATTTAATACCTAGGATTTATGGTGAAGTTCTGAGTTATTTAAATTTTAGTTATGAGCGATTAGTTTGATAGAAAATTTATTTTTATCATAAGAGCCTAACGCATCCAGACCACACATTAAAGCATCAATCATTAAGAAACTAAGAAAAAGATGTAATTTCTAATACACAATCTTAACAAATCATCAATCAATTTTTATAACTATCGTTAAAGAATAAGAGGCTAGTGCGGTCGAGTGTCGTTATATAACCCAAAAAAGAAAAAGATGGGTAGTCGAGCTCTACCCTTATACAACCCGGAATATGAAAACTAATTACAATTGTATTAAGTGTTATGGGGGTCTTCATTCTTCACTCCTCCATCTTCCTCCTTCTTTCTTTGATTTGGTTCACTTCTTCTTTGATTTGGATGTACTTGCTTCTAAGGCATCACAGGATATCCCAGGATAAAGCCTTTTGACCACTGCTCATCCTAATCCCCCATAGCACTAATCCTAATTTCTATTACTAAATTACATTCATATAGAAAAGAGTGAATCTAACTATACCTACAAAATAGAGGTTAGCTAAACACACATACAATCACAAGCAGTTATATGTATAATTTGGACTTAGCATCCTGCACATGGATAAGCAAGCCCACATATCCTAACTTGGATTATGCTTAGGAGTTTAAGTAACATGCATAGAGAGTATTTATATTTATTTTTAAACACCCCCTTGAGCATAATCCCCTACAGTAAACATGATTAGGTTAGGAAAGACCTAACATCCAGTCTAAAAAATATACACTCTAACATCCAGTCTAAAATAATACATCATAAAATAAAACATACATCACATCATGCATCATTCTAATATAGAGTTAGAAGTGGTGACTTAATTCTAATGTGTATGTTGAGGCTTGTGTTGTATGTCTTACTAAGCATTAGAGTTATACTTTTTTAAGTGTAGAAAATATATTCAAATTATCATGAAGGCTGGGTTTACTTTAAATTATTTAATTGATTTGTAAATTTCAATTTATATTTTATTTTATTTCATATGATATACACTTAACAACTAAGTGTTATAAAGGGAAAGAAGAAGGGTTATCCTCTTTCATCCCTACTTTAAGCCATGTTTAAAGCATATTAATTTGATTTGGTTCTCTATAGTGAATGGCTTATTACACAATTTTAAATTATCCTAAGTTTAGGTTCACTTTAAATAACTTTATTTAATATTAAATGCTTTTTAGATTAATCTAATTGAATTACTAACACATGACATATATTAAATCATTCATTTTCATCACATGTATCATGCATATGATTTAATACTTAGCATATCTATACATATAACATATTTTAACACATTTAAATAATAATGTATGTGTGTATTTCAAATTTATCTTCTCATTTGATTGAATTATTTAGTAATTTAAAGCTCTATCCAAATTATTATACAAAAGTACATAAGAGTGAAATTAAATAGGTACATGCCATTGTGAAATCAGGGAAGTGAGGTAATCAAATGACCTCTTTGGGGCTACTTAAAGCTTCATATTTTTGAGATGTACAGACTATATACCCATTGCATTCAAACATAGGAAAGAGAGCTTCAAATCATATGATTAAATAATTCAATCATTTAAATGATTATGAATGCATGTACATTCAATAGAAAAGTGGATCATCATTCTCTAATTAAATATACGCATGCATATATAAAAGAAATAAACAAGTACATGCTTTTGTTAACTAGGGAAGTGAGGTAATCAAATGACCTCCTTGGGGCAACTTAAAGCCTTGTAATCCCAAGATGTCCAAACTATATACCCATTTTTCTTAAATACATACAATTGTATTCATAATTTAAGAGGATGAGAATCATACAAAGATTGTATTTTTTTTAATTAAATTATTTATGTATATGATTTAAAGCTCTATCTAAAATCTAATGTTAAAATACATAAGAATGAAATTAGATGGGTACGTGCCTTTTTTAATCAGGGAAGTGAGGTAATCGAATGACCTCTTTGGGCTAGCTAAAGCCTCATATTCTCGGAATGTCCAGACTGTATACCCATTACCATTTAAACCTATGTAAACCAACATATGAATAAAGGGAATAGGACTTAACATTCATATACTTAAGCTATAAGTATATACACTTCTTATGTATTTGTAACTAACAACACCACATATGTTATTATTCATTTCTAAGCTTTTGAAAAATACATTTGAATTTAATAGTGATAGTAGCCACACTTATATTAAGTTAAATCAACACATGCAACCTTGACATAAAAAAAATTTCATTTTGATTTAATTATTTTTGAAAAGATATGAATGCATGAAACCAAATGACATACAATATTTAGCATGATTGGAAAATGAATAATCAAATACAAATATGTGATTTATTCAATCAAATTAATACCTAAGGATGATCATACTAAATAAAATTATTTAAAGTAAACCAATGCATCTTTATCAATTAAGTTTTGGATTTTGATTTGATTTAAAAGAGGAAGAGAACTCATCATTTTCTACTATAAACTCCATTCCCACATTGGTGATTTGATTTGATTTAAGAAAAGGTAATTAGGTGAATTTTATAAATTTAATAAGCTGAATTCTTAGTTAAGTCAATTGATTACCCTTACCTATGTTACCTTAATGTAATTAACCAAACAATTATGAGCCAACATGATATGCATATGAATGAAAAATAAATTTGCAATGATCCTAAGAAATAAAAGGACCTAATGTAATTGGTTCACAATTGATTGTTAATTGGATTGAGGAACTTAATTAAGTACTCTCATGACTTCTCCACACATGTTGATTAACCATAATTTTCTTATACCCTTTATATTATTAAACACATAATGATGTACCCATGATTTATTTAATTAGGTTCTGATATGATTATGATTTGATTAATTGATTAATTAATTAATTAAACCTTTAATTAATCCCATTTTAATTAATTTTTTCTTTAAATGGAATGGACTTAGGGAAAAGATTATGAAAGAGCTCCTAACCCCATTCCCCTTGCCCATTTATTGCTCAATAGTGATTAACAAGCTTAATTAATTATTTCTTTATTGTTTAGGAGATTAATTAATTAATTAGATTAATTAAGAGAGTGATTAAGGCATAAATGGTAAATTATACCAATTAACAAAGCAATAAATCCCAAGAAAATTATGGGATGTAGAGGCAATCCCATTAAACTGAGCCATAAAGTTTGGGATTAATTACCTGAGTAATTAAAAATTAATTAAGCTAATTAAGTTTTCAACTAAATTTAAATTAAGCTTCAATTATTATTTAAAATCACTTAAGATTAATTTTAAATGATTCCTTCTGAAATACCTTTAAAATGAGTATTCATTTATATTTTTTTAAGTTTCTATGATTTGCTTTGAATTATGAAAGTTTCAGCCATAAAAATTAATTAATTAGCCCTAATGAAGCCTAATCCCATTGGCGCCATGCGGGCCGCTGACGTGGCGTGCTTTCCATGTGGTGCCGCAGGATTGATCACTTAAACGTGTCTGATTCGACACTAATGTGGCTGGAAGTGGATGCATTGTCATCTCCACCATCTGATCTCAGATCTGGAGGCGAAGATCAAAGCTGTGATTCCTTAAGGATTAAAATCAAAGAAATCTAATGGATTAATCATGACTGTCCATTCTGATCATGTGGAATAGATGGTGCATGATCCGTCATCACATGAGCGATAAGATACAAACACCATCCACCATTCCTCACCTAATTCAAGCTCACCTGAGCTTGGATCAACTCCAAACGGATCCTACACCTTCTTGCAAAGGATCCGAAGGGATTCAACATCTAAGATCACATGGCATGCAAGTTTCCTTCATAAAGCTCAAACAAAAATCATCCAAAGCTTAGTTTTAATGGCATTACCTCACTGGAGCTCAAGATCGATGGAGAATCTGATTGAGGAAGCTTCTTCTAGTGGAGATGAAGCCCTGTTGAGTAGCACTTGTATCAATTCCTCACCGTTCGCTCTATGGGCCAAGATCCATCACTTTGGAGCTTGATTGTGATTGAACTCCTACCTCAGGTGGTTGGGAAGCTTGGGAAGTGATTTATTCTTTCTCGATGAGGTGTGGGGATGGTGTGTGTGAAGTTAATTTAGATTTGATAAAGAAATGGGTGAATTGGATTGAGCAAGATGTTGCCTTATTTCAGTTTCAAACTTTTCAACAATGGGGGAGCTCAGAATACTTAGAAATTGCTCTAGGGAGTTCATCTCTTGATGTTAAGGCTATGAGGTTGCTTAATTGCTCGATTTGGATAGACGTGAGGGGGGTATACCCCCTCCTCCCTTGGATCGGACGACCTTGATTCATTTTGCTTCCAATGGCTGTCTGGCCACTGGTGGTGGCTGTGGATGGCAGGGAATCATTCTAGGTGGCTTGATTTGAGAGGCCATGGGCAAGGGAGTGGCTGCCAAGGGGGGATATTAGCTGTCCTTGAGTTTCAAAAGTGTCAATGGGGGAGGAGAGGTGAGTTCACCTCCCCATGGGTCATGGCCTACCCAATCACCCCTTGGGTCAGGTTGGACAATGTCTTAGGTGCATAGGTGGACTAATGGGAGGTTTCCAAGTGATCAAGGAGAAGGAATGACCACTTAAAATGAGTGTTTTGTCTCAAGTGATACCCTTAATCCAAGATTATAATGGTCATTTGGCATTGGATTTTATTTGGGCTAGTTTAAAATGAGTCCAAGGTGGGCCAGCCCAAGTTTCAAGTGATTTAGAATTGATTTGATTTGATTTGACTCAATTTGACTCATATAGGTCAAATTGGGTTAATTTTGGTTAAGTTGATCAAATGGTCAAATTGAGTCAAACTAAGGGTTGGGTTAAGTTTATATGGTCATTTGGAATGTTTTGGCTTAATTGGTTTGGTTTAGTTTGGCTTAGATATTATTTTGGCTCATTTGAGTTCATTTGGGTCAAATGAGTCAAGTTCACCAATTTGATCAAGTTGGACTAATTGGCTTCGGTTAGGTGTTAGTTTGGGTTTGATTGACCAATTGAAGATAATTATAGGCTTTAGTTTGAATTAATTTAGATTTGATATTGATTTAGGCCAATTTGACCCTTTAGGTCAATTTGAGCTAAGTTGGTCAATTGGGTTCAATTGATCAAATTGGGTTCAATTACGACTGTGGTCAAGTTCAAAAATTAATTTGGAATGAACTTGAGCCATTGGTTGTAAGAAATTTAGTTTATATTTTGATTTGAACCAATTTTGCCCTTTAGGTCAAATTGGATCAACTCGGGTCAAGAGGGCCAATTAGG
Organism: Cymbidium sinense; assembly: GCA_021442155.1. Lineage (NCBI taxonomy): Eukaryota > Viridiplantae > Streptophyta > Magnoliopsida > Asparagales > Orchidaceae > Cymbidium > Cymbidium sinense. The sequence continues at coordinate 115,662,708 of CM038219.1, read as the reverse complement.
TTTGGTTTGGCTTAATTGAAGGTCAAATCATGTTCAAATATATATTTTAAGTTAGTATGAATCATTGGTTTCAAGGGATTTGGCTTAGGTTGCAATTTTGCTAGTTCGGGTTCATATGGGTTAAGAGGATTGACTTGGTCAAAGGACCAAGTTGACTTAGTTTGACCCAATTTATGATAATTAATCAACCTAGCGTGATCAACCCTCATGATAAGAGGTTTAGAATGGCTTGGTTCAATCCAGTTTAGATTGAATTAGAGTTTGGCTCAAATGTGTCTAATTGGCCACTTTGAGTCAAGTGGACTAATTGGCTTAATTGGCTTGATTTTGGGTTCAATTGAATTTAGTTGAGTTTATATATGAGTTTAAGATTAATATATAAATTCAATTGCAATTGATTTGGGTTTGGATGAGTTTTGGTTCATTTGAATATTTCAAATCAAAAGAGTTAAGTTGGGTTTGACTTGGGTTGATTTTGGTTTGGCTTGGTGATTGTATATTTCATTTATATTTGGAATGATGATTGAAGGAATGATTGATTCATGAGAAAATCAATTGATTTTAAAATTTAGACTTGAGGAATTTGGCTAAGTCCATGGAATTGGTTCATATGGATTAAGCTTGGGCCTTAGTTTGATTTGATATTTGGATTTGATATGATTGTAGATTTGATTATAGGTTTGGTTTATATTTGAGGTGATGATTGAAGATAAAATTGATTCATGAGAAAATCAATTGCTTTTGGATTGATCTAGATTAAGATTTGGCTAAGCCTATGGAATTTATTCATATAGCTTAGGAAGGATCTTGATTTAGTTTGATTTAGTTTTGATCATTTGAATGTAGATTTGATTTATATTTGAGAATATGATTGAAGATATAAATTGATAATAAGAAAATCAATTGAGTTTGGATTGATTTGGATTAAGATTTGGCCAAGCCCATGGATTTGGTTCATATGGCTTAAGAAGGATCTTGATTTAGTTTGATTTAGTTTTGATTATTTAAATGTAGATTTGATTTATATTTGAGAAGATGATTGAAGATATGAATTGATTATGAGAAAATTAATTGAGTTTGGATTGATTTGGATTAAGATTTGGCTAAGTCCATGGAATAAATCATGTGGCTTAGGTTTGGATTTTGATTTGATATTTGGTATTTGATATGTGATTTGATTATAGGTTTGATTTGAATTGAATTTGGATGTGGCTTAAGAAGGTGAACATAGATTGGGTTTGAGTCATGGGGGTAGGTAGGTAATCCTAATCCCTAAGGTATGATATAATCCCATGGTTAACCTTTCTAAGTCTCTAAGCTTAGGTTAAGTGTTCACCTAATCGCTAGAAGTGTCTTACAACTAAGGAAGTCTTAGTGTCTAGAAGTCTCTTAGGTCTAAGAAGAGGAAATTAAATCCTTACTCCAAAAGTGAGGTCAACAAATGGACGCCTAATTAATAATATTGAGGCATTCATATCATAATCCAAATAATACCCATAGCGTCATAGCACTATAAATATAACGCCAAGGTGCTGAGACCTCAAGAAAATTAAGCTTAGGCAGGCATCTCATAGTGCCATGTCGTTGGGAGTGCCAAGGCGTTGCGTTTTGAAATGGACACTCAATTGAAAATATTAAAGTATTCATATCATAATCCAAATTATACCCACAGCATCGTGGTGCTACAAATATAGCACTGAGCTCTTAGGTTCTAAATCAATCATTTTCAGCTTAATAGCATTGTGGTGTTAGTTCACCAATGCTAAGGCATTGAGCCTCTAATATTGAGCAGAAATTTTGTTCTTGAAAATTTTAAATCCTGGAGTATTCTGCAATGACAAACACAAAGGGGTAGAATGAACAAAATACATCTTTATTAAATAAAAAAATCTATTACAATAATTATTATAATAAAAAATAAAAAATAAAGAAAATAATAATAAAATAGAAAGAAAAAAAAGGAGAAACTAGTAGTGAGAATCATCTTCCTCCTCTTCTATTTCTAGCTCCGACGAGGTAGTTACATAAGGGGGATATTGAGGTGCAGCAGGATAAGAAGCTTGACTTGGATCACTAGACCACAATTTTCAAGCATATGGACTAGTGTTATATTGAGCAGGGTGAAATAAGAAAATTATTCATATTGATGATATATGCGATAATCAAACTTTTTGTTAAACGCCTGTTAATTTTGAACAACAATATGGCCAATTGTTGGAAGGTAGTTGTTGTTCAAAACTAACAGGCAATCTAGCAGCTCTGCGACCAACATTGTATTTATTTTGAGCTCTTCTAGTCATTTTAGTGCCCGAGGGAGATACTTCATGGTCATTATTGCCTGGAAGAAAAATAGCCTCTTGTGGGATAGTAGATTCTCATGATGTATTGCTAAGTGGATTGACTATGATGGATTTCAATTTGGGCTTAACAACCACTTTATCCTTAACATGGTAGTAACATTGCCTTTGATAACCTATCAAAGTTGCCCTCTTTGAGTTTAGGGCTTTAGGGTTGGGCTTGTTTGGAATGATCACATTCAACCTCATTTCTTTGTTGAATGCTTTTGGCATTCTAACATACTTGATGAGATGCTTAGCAATAGGCCTAGTGGGTAAAAACTGGACAACCTTAGAAATTGTTCCGAAATAATGAGTAACTTGTGGAACAAACATTAATCACAACTTGAGGGAATCTAATGGTGGATCCCTCTCCTAGCTTGACAGTCATCATATTTGTAAACTTTATCATTGGAGATTTTGAACTTGATCGTAGATCTTAAAATATTATAAGATTATAACACAATATTTAAGTCTACGATGACACCATATGTTTTTAAATTTTTCAACCAAAGATGGAGAGAGAAGTAATCCCCAGCAGACTCTCTTGAAATCTGATCATTTGGAAAAAGGACCTTTGAGGATGCTTGTTGACCTCACTTTTGGAATGAGGACTCATCCTTCCCGTCTTAGATTTAGGAACTTTTTTAGGCATTTAGATTTCCCTAGTCATAGGACACTAATAGTGATTAAGGGAACGCTAAACTCAAGCCTAGAGACCTAGGAAGTCATACCCAAAGCTTAAGTTATACCCTAGAGCAAATGGGTCTTACCTACCCTATGGATTAAATCAAGACCCATGCTTATCCACTCATCCACAACCAACCTCGAATTGAATTTTGTTTTATATCCAAGCTCTAAGACAAATTAGCTTAGCTCCTAACCTAAGTTAATTCCATCGTGATCCTTGGATCCAACCCAAAAACCATTCAAGTAAACCAAGGCCAATTGATATTCACAAAAGCACTCCAACAATTCAACATTCTATTCCAAACCCCTCCAACTCTTACAATCAACCAATTAAACCAAATGAATCCAATCAACCCAAGTTAGCCCATTTGACCCAGAAGGTCCAAATGAATCAAAATTCAATCAAACTTAAATTAATTGCAATCAAAGCCATCAATCAACCCTAAATCCATCATTGAACTTTTCTCAATACCCAATTCAATCCAATTCAACCCAATTAACCCATTTGGTCGACTTGTCCTAAAGTGGCCTAAATGACCAAATTGACTCAAATTTTAATCCAACCCAAATTAAATTGAATCAACTAATTCAATCTCCTCTATAATGATTGTTGACCATCATTGATAGTCCAATTGCAATCAATTAGGTCAAATAAAACCATTTTGATCACTTGATCCAAGTTGACCCAATTAACCCATATGGACCAAAATGAACTAAACCTCATTCCAACCTCAATTGGTTGAAATTAACGGTTCCATCAATCATAAAGTGATTATTGAACGTGGCTCAACCACTAATTGGTCCAAATCAAGCCAGTTTGACCAATTAACCCAAGTTGACCCAATTTAAACTAAAGGGTCAAATTCGGCCAAATCTCATTCCAACCTTAATTGATTAAAATTGATGTCTCTAATCAATCATAAATTGATTATTGAATATGATCCAACCTTCAATTGAACCTAATTTGGTCAACCCAACCCAATTGACCCCTTTAGCCCAAATTGACTTAGAGGGTAATTGAACTAAATCCTTCCCAAATCCAAATTGATTCAAACCAATACCTACAATCATTTTCAAATGATCAATTGAACCTAAATCGACTTCCACCCAAGCCAATTTGGCCAATTTGGTCAATTTGGCCAAATTTATCAACTTGACCCATTTGTCCCAAATGAATCCAAATGAGCGAAAATCAAATCTACTTCAAATTAAACCAAACAAATTGCACTAATACATTCTAAATCATCAATTGAATACACTCAAACCCTTGGTTTGACCTAATTTGATTAATTGGTCAACCTAACCTAATTGAACCTCATTTGACCCATATGGGTCAATTGAGCAAAACTCATCCAAACCAAGTCCAAACCCAACCAAACTTAGCATGACTCATCCTTGGGTCACCATGGATCAGTCCAAGTGGACCCAACCCATGGTGAACCCGGTTTGGGTCAAAACTCTTGAACCAACCAACCAAAATATGATAAAATCTCCATTTGGAGGGGTTCACCCACTTCCAAAGCCATGATAGCTACCTTTGGCCATTATTGGACACTAGGACCACTGACCCAAGGCTATTGGATTCAGCCTTGGGTCATGACAGGGTGAACTAACCCTTAGCCTTCCATTGGCATGCCAGCTCATGCCACTGCCTAAGCTTTTTAAGCACCTCCACCTCAGCAATCCCCTGCTATCTCCGGCCACTTACCCTGGCCGGACGATAGCCAAAGGCTGAGCCAATCTTAGCCTTTGGTTCACTTGAGAAGAAGAGCATACTCCTCCTCATCCATTCAAACATCACACAGAGGTTCCACACAGCATTCCGAGTAGTCCTAAAGATTTTTTCGATTCTCTCATACTTTCCATCATCGGGGAGACCAACCATCATTCGAAACTGAGAGCCCCATCCATCTAACCTTACTTAAACTCCACCAAACTCAAATAAAATCTTCCCACACCTTCAACTCACTTTGACGAGTCAAAATGAATTGATCCTCGATCGATTTGATCACCAAAAGGCACTCCAAGACCAACTCCTACGAGCTTAGCGGTGACGCTTGGTGCACAGAGGAATCGGCAAGGAGGCAGCTCAAGTTCTTCTCAACAGGGATTTATCTCTTTAAGATGAAGTTACCTTAATCGATGGAACACCAATCTTTAGCTTCGATGAGGTAAAAAATCTAAAAATCATAAAAAAAATCCCCTATGTGTTGGTTCTTTGTGAAGAAAATTATGATTTCCACCATAGGATCCTCTTAGATCTCCTCCTCGCACGTTTTGGAGTTGATCCCAACGTCCTATGAGCTCCGATGAGCTTGGATCAAGCGTGGAAGGTGGACGATGTCTGTTTTTTGACGCTCAAGGGACAATGGATTATCAATAATCCATTCAGCATGATTAGAACGGATGGTCGTGATTTAATCCATTAGATAATTCAATTTAATTCAATAGGAACCACAGGTTTAGTCTCCGTCATTCGATCCAAAATTGGATGACGGGGATAAAACCGCGTCCGCCACCGCTGAGTCAGCTTCCTCATCAAACGTTTTAAGTAACATATCTTATGGCGCCACGTGAAAAGAGTTGTCGTGTCAGCTTTCGCATGCGACAACATTTTAGGGGATTAATTAAGTGATTAAAATATAATTAAATAACCAAAACTTTTAAAATTCATAACTAATTATAAAAAATTTTAAAAAATATGAGTAAAACTATTTTGGAAAGGGTACATAGAAGAGAATTCAATAAAAATAATATCCTTAAAGTATGAATAATAAATAATGTTTAATTAGGGTTTGAAATTTATGCTAATTACTTTAATTAAGGCTTAATTACTTGGCCAATCAATTTCAAATTTTGCAGGTTAATCCCACGGGATTGCTTCTGCCTCCTATAATTTTCTTGGGATTTATTAGCCATGCAATTTAGAGAATTTGAAATTCCAATCTTAATTACCCTTTTTATTTAACTTTATAACTATTAAAAATGCTAAACATTAAAATTTAAATAATTAATAATGGTTAATCACAGTAAAGAGTGGGAATGATAAGGGAAAATAATTAGGGATTAATTAATGCATTTGATTAATTAAATGCTAATTTAGTACATAAATGATAAAATTAATCCAAATTGAAATGCTAATTATTTGAGATGATTCAAATTGAATTCATGTGTTCCCCTTTATGTGTTTAATAACATAAAGAGTCTTAAGAAAGTTTATGGGTAACCCATGGGTGTAGGAAAACTATAAGAGTACTTAGCTTAGTTCTTTTCTTAATCTAATTAGCTCTTAAGCATGAGCCTATTTACATTAGGTCCATTTAGGAGCATTGCAAATTTTAATTTTTCATAAGCATATCATTGGAGGCTCATGATTAAGTAGTTAATTAAATTAAGGAGACTTAGGAAAGAGAAATTAAATTAATTAATAATCATTTGAACTTAATCAATGCATAAACTTTACTTAATTATTTATCATTAAATACATTAAATCACTAACATGGGATGGGGGTAAAATAAAAAATACCATTTCTCTTCTTTAAGTTTCAATAATTCAAATCCAAAATTTAAACTTCATAACAACTTTGGTTGATTTTAAAGAATTTTATTTGGCTTAATTGCCCTTAGAAATTAATGTGATTGAATGTATCATGTGGCAATGTTTAATTATTCCTTTTCAATCATTAAAAATTTGTATGTCATTTTCATAATGTATTCATGTTTTAAAATAAAATAATCAAATGAATATATTTATATATGTGTAAGTTGCATGTGTTGAACTAACTATATTATATGGCATGGCTGTTATCACTAATAAATCTCAAATTATTTTTAAAATTATAAATTAATGATGAAGATTTAAATTGATGTTGGCTATGAATATTATATGTGATTTACATTTGCTTATAGCTTAAACATGTTAAAGGATTATTCTATTTTCATGATCATGTGTATGTTTACATGTGTTTGAATGTTAGTAAGTATATAGTCTAGACATTCTAAGAATACGAGGCTTTAAGTATCCCAAGGAGGTCTTAGTTTACCTCACTTTCTTGGTTTAATAATGACACATACTTACTTAATTTCATTCATATGTGTATATATGCTAGAATTTGGATAGAGCTTTACTTTATATGAGTAAATAAATTTGTTAATATACAATCTTTTGCATGATTTTCATTCTTATGTTTATGTATACATTTATATGTACTTGAGATAGCAAGTATATAGTCTGGACATCCTAGGAACATGAGGGTTTAAGTAGCCCCAATGAGGTCTTAAATTACCTCACTTTTCTAGTTTAATAATGGCACATACTTGCTCAAATCTATAATATATATATGTATGTATACTTATCTAAGGAATGAAATCTCTCTTTTTTACCAAAAATAATTGCAATAATAATCATTCAAGTGTACTAAAAATACACATATGAACATTGCATGTATAAGTATGTTAAGCTCAATAACATATGCATGATATTGATGATGAAAAGGAATGAGGTAAAGTTATCCATGTGATAGTAATTCAATCTCATTAATCTTAAGATGCCTTTCATGTTTGAATAGGATTATTTAGGATTAACCCAACCCTTGAATTAATAAAATGTTTAATAAATCCTTTACTAAAAGAAACTAAAAATCATAATAACATGTCTTTAGAAAAATAACTTAGGGTAGGGATGAAGAGTGTCAAACCTCTTTTCTCTCTTTATAACAATTAGATGCTAAGTGAATATCAAGTGAAACAAATGAAGCTACAAATTAAAATCCACCAATTCTTTTAATAACTTGAATTGAAATCTTCTCTTTTGTGTAACTTGAACACCTCAAATTAGATGATCATAATCTTAAAGCTTAGTAAAACACACCACACTAAACCTCAGCACACACATTAGAATACTAAGTCACCATATCTAGCTCTAAGTTAGGACGGTGTATGTTGTGATGTTGTATTTTATTTTGTGATGTAATGTTTTTATACTAGATGTTAGAATTATTTACGTGTAGATTGAATGTTAGCCGCTATTAGCCTAATGATATTTTCTATTGGGGATTATGCTAAAAGGGTCACTGAAATGATAAATAAAATTAAATTATTTTGCTTGTAGGTTGCTTATGTTCCTTAGCATAATCCATATTAGGATAGGTGGACTTGGTTACCCATGTGCATGGTGCTAAGTCCAAATTTGTAGATTATAACTGCTTAGTTTTTATGCATGTTTAATTAACATATGTTTTGCAAGTGTAATTAGATTTTATTTTTCATAAACATGTAATTTTGTTATAGGAATTAGACTTAGTGCTATGGGGTTTATGATGAGTAGTGACTAGAAGGCAAAGACCTGAGAGGCCATGTGAAACCTTGAGTAAATCAAACCAAAGGAAGGAGGAGGAATGAAGAATGAAGAATGAAGACCCCCAGAGCATTTATTTCATTGTAATTGTAATATTTTTTGTAATTCGAGTTATATAAGGGTAGAGCTTGGCTACCCAATTTCTTTTATTTTTTGGGGTGTATGGTGGTACCCAGTCACACTGGCCTTTTAATCTTTGAATGTTTGATTGTTATGTTTAGCTTATGAAATAGAAATGATATATTTTTCATAAGTTTCTTAAGTTTGATGATTGAATATGTGGCTTAGATATGGTAGACTCTTTAGGATAAAATTAATTTTTCTACCCCACTAATAACTCATAACTAAATTTTAAATATAACTCATAACCTTACCTTAAAGCCTAGGTTATAATAAAGATAATTAAAGATTTTGCAACTCCTTAGCTGAATGTTGAATGTTCTAACATCATGCCTAACATCTTATTTCACTCTTAAAAGGGAGAGTCTCCACACTTGCACAATAGGGGAATGCTTGACCTGTGATGGCATCTCTTATAGTGGAGAACACTTACTCTCATTGATTTAGCCCATGATCCTATTTCATCATGCATATAGGTATAATTGTCCTAAGCCTTAGTATTAATGAATGTGTCAAAAATAATATGAAGAATTATAAATTTTGCATTTAGCTTGTCATGTCTTCATGTCAGTCATGATCTAGTCTCTTAGGAAGTGAGTTTAAGACTCTAATCTCTTTTATAATTAAATAATAGTTTAACAATCTTGCATTTACATAAGATCAGCTTACATGGTTTTGAAGCATAGGAGGTGTTAGCTAGCGGCCACTCCAAGTAGTTGTAAGTCCAGAAGAGTCGGGATGGATTTGTCCTCTCTTGTGGAGGTAAATCATTATGTCCCATTTTTTTTATTAAACTTAGGTCATGCTTTTAACTTGAGCTAAAGCATTATAGATTTAGGATTCGAGGATATTTGTTTTCTTCGAGTTACGAGTATAAATCTTCACCTGTTAGGCATTTTCATAATCTTGAGTTGATGGACTATAATATCTATCATTCTAATAAAATTTTAACCTAAACAAAAATAAGATCTCTCTTTCAAATATATAAAGCCTCACCATAAAATAGACTTGAGTGCTTACTAGGCTTTCTAGTATCATGAGGGCTCCCTACTTATCTTCCTTTGGAATTTGAAAATAAGTCTTTAAAATTGAACTTTCCCACTTGATTTTCAAAAAATATTAAATCCTTTGATAGTATAACCTTGGAATCTTTGGAGATATTTATTGGTTGCTTTAATCGAGAGTTTTCTTAAGAATTTTTTATTTCCTAAGATGTAATTAACTATGGAAGCTTGCTTTTATAGTGAACTAAAAAACTTAACATAAAATAAATCCTACTTTACTTTTCCATATAAAGTATGAGAAAGATCTATGATATATATGAAGACTCATCTATCTTAGAAGTTCTTATTTGGTGATTAGGTCCATTGTAGAGTGATGCTTCCATCTTTCGAGATGGTACATCATATCTTAATGTTATACCCGATCACTTTAATAAGTATCCCCTAAGATGTGGTGTCCCAATAACTCTAAATTAGAACACCACAATGCTCTCCAATATCATTATTGAGAAGTGTAGGAGTATGCTTTCTTATAAGATAGATTGATATATATTCAACTAGATTTTTCCTAACATTATGTTAGGGTTTATTTAGATATGGGTTCTACTCTCTATGAATGCAAGCCTTCATAGTTAATTATCTCTCTTACTACAGTATGAGAGCACTCTTGATTACGGTTGAAAATAAACATATATATATATCTGATATGAATTAGTGTCTAACAGTGTAGTGTGGCATAGATGAATGATTATTCACATAATTAGTGATATAAATCACTAATGCATAGCATATAGGGGATAGTGAATTGAATTATCATTTAACTTAAAGTATATATAGAGAGATGATGACTGATCAAGATCCCTTGGTTTCATCATCCCTGGTTATCGTGGTCCCTAGTCTACTTAACCAGGGGAAATAGTTGCTGACCAAAGAATTCTTATTAGTAGCCATGGTTGTGTCATCCAAGGTGTTCTTGTAAACTTGAGTGATATTTCTCTAAGGTGATAAATTTAATTCAACCTTAGCTAACATAATGCATTTTGCCTATTAAATATATTCCATAATTCATGGCTCAAGGAGTAAATCCATTAGGGAACATTATGGCTATTATCATGACCAAAATATAGTGGAGCCATATAGAGGCCAAGCCACCCGACTAGAGGGTTATGAACGTATTCACATTTCATGTGGTGTCATTTGACGGCAAAATCAAGAAAATAGAGGACACATGCCACGTCCTTACAAGTATGAGATTATTTGAGTATCAACATAGATATATTTAATTTGACATTAGCTATTTATAAGCAAACGTTTTCTTAGCTTATCATCCTTAACAAATAATGATGGGTAGATGATTGTTTACTTTAGGATATTTTGATGATGAACTTCATTCAATTTGAACATATCCCCTCCATATGAATTTTATAATCAACACAATCATTATCGAGAAATGTTTATATTTTATTGATCCAAACCCAATCAGGAGACCCAACTATGAATTTAACCCACGTATCATTTCAGACATCTAATTTACTTATGTTGGGGAACATGCGGATAATTCATATCCATTTTTATTAAGCACCTCGGAGCTGAAAATATGTCATTGGTCAAAAGTTGGTTCATGATGACTGGCAGATGTGCAGTCACTTTAAGGGGACAAGACAAATTTTTGATCGATGCTTGGTCAGAGCGTCATGGTGCAACATTAATGGGATGCATCTTTTCATACAGTGTCAATTACGAAATTTATTATAATTAATTTTATCTTTTGATGAAAATAGTAACCGATGGGATGGGCTAACTAGTGCTTAGACATTGCATGTGAGCACTACGGTGCTAGTTCCCTACTAAAAAACCAGATAGCCTAGCACCTTAACATCCATATATGGATTCATAGTGTTATGTTTGGCTTTTATAAATATATGCCTGGGCTGTGAAAATTTTCATTATGCCATTCTTCTCTCTATATATCTCTTAGCTCTCTCTCTCTCTCTCTCTCTCTCTCTCTCTCTCTCTCTCTCTCTCTATCTATCTATCTCTTAGCTTTCTCTTAAATCAAAGAACAAAGAAATCATCTCATTCAAGAGGTTCATTAGCAAGAGAAGGGAGACTTTGAATGAGGCTAACATATTTGTTAGCATGGAAGCAGAAGAGAAATATCAACATGCCCTCAGCCACAAGTATTTCATCTTGGAAAGGAGCTTCTGCGAATGGGTGAAGTTGGCCTATGAGAGCAGCTCTTGCATCATTCCAGCGGTGTGAGAGCTCTTTGTCAATGTAAAGGAGCGCCAAAATAATAAAGTTTGTAGTTGGGGGAAACTGTTAAGTTTCGATAGCATTGCTATCAATGCATATTATGAATTGTCAAATGTGGCATACAATCAATATCTTTCCAATTATAACAAGCACCTAGATTTTGATGAAATCCTTGGCTTTCTCACTAGTATAAATGCCAACATCCAATGAAAGTGATGAGAGGAAAGGATCATTTATTTTCCTGCCGCAAGCCTAATGGCAGAGTCTAAAGCTTGACACTATTTTATTTTTATCAAGCTAATTCCCACCGGTAATATAAGTGAGATAACTAAGGATAGGGTCGTTTTGTGTTTTGCAATATAAAAGGGCTTTACAATTGATTCATGAAAGATTATTTATAATTCTATTTATAATATATTTAGGGGCAGTATTACTGTAGGGTATGGTCATTCGTCTGTTATTTATGATTTATGCACCACAGCGAGTGCGTTAGGGGAGCATGATGAAGAAGTCCTTATTCATATCTATAAATCACCAAGATCTACTAAAAGGATGAATGAATTAGAAAATGATATTAATTCCTAAATTAATGGATAATACCATTATCTAATATTTGATGTGCTTTTAAATTTAGAGAATACAAAAAAGGTAATGTATTTTTAATTCATGTAATTTGTAATTGGAAAAGAAGTATGGTGTTTAAATATATGATTATGGATTAAAGGATATATCACTTATGGTAATTAAGAAGCCAACCTACAATCTAAGCCACATTTCTAATTTTCAAAGTTAAATGGGATAACGAGATATCTCATAATATTATTACCCACATAAGCTTTTACATGTCTAGTATTTTAATGATCATAATATTATTAGCTAATTATTTTTTAATAATTTATTATTTATAAGATTTACTATTAATAACATTAAATATACACTATAGAGATGTGAATGCAAAAGTTATAAATAATTTTAAGATATACATCACTTTGATGAAAAATTGTGGTTCAAGATAAATGTAATCACTTCAAAAGAACATTAGGTCAAAAGTTGGAGCTGAATTTGGAGCAATATAAATAAGGGCTACATCAATCAAAAGATTGTATCTATCCTATTGTTTGAGTTTTTTTTTTCTTATGTATATTCTAGATAAACATATTGATGAAATAGCCAGCACACACATGAGTGTAGATTAATAAAAACTACTTTGAAATTTTAGTTAATATAAATTAATCCAAAGAAATCATACTATATGATGATATAATTTGTATTTATATTCATAAAATTCAAAAGATTAATTTTCATTAATTAAAAAAATAAATTATAATTTTACATATCATCATATGATATGATGTATATCATATCATCATATGATATGATGTATATCATATCATTTGATCAAACTTATTTTAAATTCTAAGCTGACATTTACTTCTTTTCTTAATTAGGTTAATTAAAATTAAACTATTTGAACTATTCAATTGTCATTGTATTATATGATCAGTTTCTTGCTCAATCTAATTAAGAAGTAAAAAATCAAGATGCTAATTAATATTTATCAAGGTAAATTGATCATATAATAAGACATAAATCACATTATATGATTATCTAGAACTAAATTATCATAAATTAATTAGTTGTAATAATTGCACTTATGATCTATAAATTATGTGATATGATTAACATGATGCTTTTTTAAATATAGGTTTAAGGTATAATTTTGGAGCATTTGATATAAATTTTTTTGTGTTAACCTTAAAATGTGTGTGTGAGAGAGAGAGAGGCTTAAAGCTTAGAGAAAGAAAGAAGAGAAAAGGCTTTTGTATGAAATCTCTTAATCTTTAATTTTATTCATTTAAAATATAATTTTTTTTTGTGTGAGAAAAAGGTACTACTGAGTTACTCTTTTCTAACCTTTAACTTGATTCTCTGCTTGTGTTTTTTAACTTATGAAGAGTTTTTAAATGCTAATTGTAAGAGATCTTTGATATCTTAAGAAGCTTTTTGTAGTAATGTTGATTGAGCAGTGTGATTTCACACTGCACCCCCATTTGGCGACCACATTTTGGTTGCATTTCAACTGCATTTTGAGGAATATGTAGTGGAAAAATTATGTTTTTGAACTAGATTTGGCTATCTGCGGTGGCGGCTAGAAAGCTATGGTTTTGCTTATAAAAAATAAAAAAAATTTGTATACCCACCATAGCTTTTACACATAGTTGCTTCTTCTGCAGTAGCACTACCACTACTTTTTCAGCCAGATGTAACTACCCCCACATGCACCCACCCTAAATGATGGGCTAGAGTAATAATATTTTTTGCTTAAAATAGAAGAGAGTACAAGGTTTCTTCATTATCTCATAAGAAGGGAAGCTTCTTTGTCTTACAAGGTGCAAAAAAAAAAAAAAAAGATTATTGTAACTCTTGATCATAGAGGACTCAAGAAGTGAATGTAATTAATTAAGCTGAATCACTATAAATTAGTTTGCTCCTATTTCTTATTTTTACTATTTTTGTATTATTACTTTTCCAACTTATCATTTACTTTACTATCACTTCATGTATGGATTAGTTGATGATGTTGATTCTATATTTTACTTAGATCTCAAATGTACTTTAAAGTTGTAATAAATTTTGTGAGATCTAGTGAAAAAAATACATAAATAATATTAGTTCATTTTATAATTATTTTTTGCTTCATTGATTTGATTTTGTTATATCATTCAAAGACAACTAATTATTTAAATTTTTTTATTTTATATTAAAAAAATAAAATCATACAAAAATTTCTAATTTATTTAAAGACTTTAATACGACTAGCAAATTCTTATACTAATTCACCCTCCTCTTAGATGTGCCATTTACTTCAACCTAGCTTGACTTATCATTATCATTTGCGTAAAATTGCATTAACACCAACACCTCATTTTTTTAGCCTTTAGACAAATGTTGTTTCACACTTAGTTGATATAAGTGATGATGTTTATGTTGATATTATGTTTCAAAATTTTCCATCATACAAGCATAATAATAGTAGCTATAATTATCCCTTATTCATGCATCCTATTATACACTAAGTGAAGATTATACATTTAAAAGAAAGATTATGCTATATTATTATAATCAAAATTTATGTTATGTTATATATTTTAATTCTCTTTTCATTACATTTGATTAACTATTAACTAAAAGAATTATAAGTTGTAATTTTCTACAAATTAACCCTTAAAAAAGTATATAAAAATAATTTTGTAAGTACTACTATTTAGATGGCCATCTCAACACATAAACTAATTTTCAAGTTATATATATGTATACCCACTCTTACAAACACTCCCACTACCTTTCATATATTTGAAAAAGTTAATTTGAAGCTTGGAGTTTCATAAACTTGTTGCTTCAACTATACAAGAGTAGAGATTGTTCAAGTTGAAGAGGATTTATGTTCAACATCAAGCTAACTATGATTGTGATCTAGGATAAATGTAAGCTAATATAGAATAAATGCAATTAATTGATCACACTAACAATTTTTAAAGTACTTATGAATGAACTAATATCAAGTACAAACATAATAATTAGAATATAATAAGGATAAAATAGTCCAAGCTATTGTCATGTTAAACACACTAGATGTCTATAAAAAAGATATAAATGATCTAGATTTATGTTGTCAATAAACCATAATCTTAAACCCTAAACATTTCTTAAAAAAAGTAAAAGATACAAATGATATAACCTGTAATCAAATTTATGATAATAATGTCAAAGTGAGGATAAGTTAGAGTAAATTTTTACAAAGAGGTCATAATCACTAAGATGTTGTTCCTTCTTCAGAAGTTCTACTTAAGAGTTCTTAATCATTAAGAGCTGTAAATTCATTTACTCAAGTAGTTTTATAATTGCAAATAAAGGCACACAAGACTAGTACAAAACTTAAATTTTTTTAATCAATATCCAAGTGCTTAATATTACAAGTGACTCTATATTTATAAGAATAAGAGTGAGATACCAAAATACATAAACTATCTTGAAATTTAAATTTATTGCTAAATTTTTACTTGCCATCATTATTTTCACACCTATTTTCATCACAGTTATCATCGTTATCATATCAAGCATTATGTCTATCATCATTTTTATATCAACCCCCATTATCATATTTACTAGTTATAATATGAAATCTCTATATAAGACAACATAAAAAATGGCCCATTACAATAAGCTTAAAATATAACATAATAGCATAAAAGCCTAATAATATTTAATACATATAGGCCTATCATGAAATAAAAGTTGCATAGTAAAGGTTCAAAAATATAATTATATACATCTTAGTACATAAAATTAAATTTTAGTGCAATTATAATGATGATGATGGCTTGCATTACATGGTTACATCATAAGATCAAGATTAACGATTCAAATCAAGTGTTGAGAGAGCACCATAAATCCTATATGATAAAAAGGGCCTAATTTAAAGCTAAATAAATTTATAACATTAATTTAAGTTTTAAAATTATAATTTTATATTTTAATCTTCTTCATTATCTAAGAGGCCCCTTAATTACATTTATCATATTTCTAATTAACATTAGATGGATTTAGAGTGAGTAGTGATCATTTCTCCCATATAGGAAGATAATGTGGAATAATATTGCTCTACTTTCTTATCTAATCTCTAAATTTAATTTTTTTCCTACTTATTTTTTATTAAGTCAAATTTAGGTCAACTTAATGCTAGTTTGACTATTTTTATGCTTAATGAGTTAATCAGTAGTCTAAGACTTCAATTACTTCATTTAATGGTTCAAACATGTTTGAGTGGATATTATTAATCATTAGGTCATTCAAATTTAATTGTGGCCTTAAGTTACCAAATTTCAACCTTATTATATGACAAAAAATTATAATATAAATGACCTAGTTGATTAGAATATAAAATGATATGCCAGTTTTAATCCTAAAAGTTTAGACCTTAATCTAATTTGGTCATTTTAGGCTAGTGATTTAACTGATTGGCCAAAATGAGTCTAGTAAGGTCTTATTATCAAGCCATAAACACTCAAATCTAGATTAGTCATTGAATTAGACAATATTAAGCAAAAATATTTGCTTACATAATTTAATCCATATAACCTAATATAATTAGACATTATGATTGACTCAGCCTATCCTAACCATTAATTGTAATAAACCCAATGAATTAAAAATGATGTAATTTAACAAAACAAATTTTGGTTAAGCTTACTGATCCTTTGAACTTTAGAAACCTAAAATCACTTAATAAACTTGAAAAGAATAAAACTATCAGATTGTGCAAATTGAATTAGACCTAAGGCTTGTAATCAATAACAATAACTCAACTATAAATGAAATAAGTTCAAGTTGGCCTTAACTAGGATAACTAGCTCATCAAACTTAAGTTGACATATTTGAACCCCTTAAATCTCTTTTACCAATTTAGCAAAATTGAACTAAGCTAATAATTCCATTAATTTTTAATTGATTAATTTTGTTTAACTTAAGCTTAATTGATAAATAAATTAACCTAAATAAGCCAATTAAACTAACATTTTCCATTTTAATCTTTAGATCCCGATTAATCAAATTGATCAAATTAACTTAAATTAAGTTATTCATGCAATTTAAATGAGTTTATCAGACATCAAATAAACTTAATTGACCTGACATAGCCAAATGGAAAAACTCTTGAACCCATTTGGGTTTAAACCTTTAAATTGATCAAATTAGCTTGACCCCTACTCTTAAAATTGATCAATTTTGGTTCAATGCATCCTAATTGAGTTACATTGACCCTACATTGATCTAATTAGACTTAGGGAGCCAAGTTAATTCATTCGAAGTAAAATAAATCCTATGTTCCTAAACTTAAACCTAACTCAATATGATTTAGACCATTGGATTACTTAATCACCTTAAGCCTAATCTAATTCTAAACCTGACTTAATGGATCAAACTAGTGTTAGATTAACTAAACTTATGATTACGATCTTAGTTAAATTGATTTAGAAACTTCAAGGCTATGACCACCCATTTGATTGATTCTTGGTAGTTGACTTAGCATGTAGTAGCAAAACTAATGGTTAAAAAAAATAATTTAAGGGTAATTAAAAAGATGAGAATTCAAATTTCCAAATCAACACTACTATTTTTCATCTTACTCTCCTAAAAAATCTCTTCTAAAGTTTCAAAGTAATCCCAAGCTTTGATGAGCAAGCTCAAAATTAAGTTTATGGTTTGGTTTTTAGAACAATTCATGATGCCTCAAGCCAATCCATGCTTAGGCCTACTTCCCAAGCTAATGTTAAGATGTGGATTGAAGTTCGTGTTGAAAACTACCTAATAAGGTATAAACACAAATTATAAAGTCATACTCTTTATGTCAGCCTAAGTAAAATCTAGTTGATAGCTTATCATCTTCTTACCACCAACTTATAGTGCTTAATCTCATGATCAATTTAGCTTTTAGAGCCATGTAATTACATCAAGTAAATTATAATAAATTACCAAAGGATTTTAACAAATATCAAGTTACATGTGCATTTGCATCTCCTAGTTAAAGTTGGTTAGAGAAGGAAGGTATAATCACTAACATCCATTCATTTTAAATATGATCCCATGAATCTTATAAAAAATAAACCAATTTAGGATTTATTCATATTTTTTCTATCAAGCAATAAATTAAAATTTAGAGAAAATTTATCTTTGGTACTTGGTACTCTTTTAAAAATTTATTTATTTTATATAGTTTCTAGTTAGAAAAGAAATTCAAACAAATACAAAGTGGAAGTAATATCTTTTTGAATATATTCAAATTAGCAAGAACCATGAACAATTCAAAGTTTTATTTTCACTTATTTATTTATAAATAAAATGTTTTATGTGTAGTTTCAAGATTGGCTTGTATTATATGGAATCTAATTATATATATATATATATATATATATATATATATATATATATATATATATATATATATATATATATATATATATATATATATATATATATATATATATATATATATATATATATACTATATATATTAGTTGCACCAACCTCTATAATTTACAACTTATTATAATTATACAAATGTTTGTTTGAAACTGATTTATTTTTTTCATAATAAGATAATGTTTGCCTAAATTTTTTATCTTCCATTTTGCTTCTAGGGAAACATAACTTGTTTACAAAATTAATAAAAAGTTAATAATTGAAATAAATAATGGGATAACAATATTAAATTCAATTCAATTGCATGATTTCTCAATAATTATCTTCAAAAATAATATCATAAATGACCATAATAATTCCTAGGTTGAGCATTTTCACTTGATTGATGTGAAAATAATTATTTGCCAAGTTAGTATAAGTCCAACTGATGTACATGTATGATATAACTTATCCTTCATATAGATAAAAGCCTTTAGTTAAGAATAGATAATGTGCCTGCATACATATCCTGTGGAGTATTCTTATAATTTTTGATGTTAAATTAAAATTATAATCTAAATATTCATAGTTGGAGTATACTTTTCCCAAGTGAGTTTAGTGGAATTCTTAATTTAGTTATAATTATAAGCCCAATTTTGTGTATTTTGATTCTTGTAATCAAAATTACTTCCTTTTATTTTCTATCCATATATATCTTCTTACATGTAGAAGAGTATGACCTACATTCATTCCTATAACTTTATAAAGTCTAGGAATCCATGTTTTCTCTTATGGCTCCAGTCTATAAAGCCTCTTTAAATGGAATTTTCATGATTGTTGACAAAAAAAAAAAGGTTAGGTTGTGTCAATTATTATTTTGACAAAATATATTTGACTTTAACAATCTAAGATGTTGGAACATTAAAATTTTGACCAGGATATGTATCCTTTTTTTTATGATATTTACCTATACCCATAACTCTCTTGGGCCTCTTAATCCTTGAAAGCATATATTTATTTAAACTCATAACAATCTAAATTAAAGTGCAAGTATAACTCTTTAATTTGAGCCTTCTTAGATTTGCTTGAAATGTAAGTAATAATCTTTGAATATAGATTATTTTTTTAGGAATCCTTAACCCCTAATATAAATAAAACCAAAGTACATCACATAGTTTACTAAGGAAAAATCTTTTAAAAATGAGAATGTTTTATGCATATTTCATTCACATCTTATTAAGTTTAAGTTAGGCTCAATTGGTCTTCGACATGCATCGAGCTCTTTCTCCTAACTTTTCTTACGAGGCCTTTAGAAATGCATTAAGAAAACAAAACTGGTCATATCCATTTATTACTAGTCTGACAATCTCTTAACTACTCGCCCACCTCACACTAACACACTAATCATATGGTGATATTGCAACTATGAAATAAACACATGAAACATCAATAATAAGCATCAATGAATAACTTAATGTGATAAAGGGAGTGCAATAATTCTTATGATGGATTCATATTTATTTTATCAAGTACCACAGAAATGGTGCATCATCATGGCATTCATGTTCATTAACTTAACCATTTGGTGCATCTTAAATGTAACTTAGGACAAGACACATCAATCCACATATTAAAGAGCTTTCACTTCCATAATGTTGATATTAATTGTTTAAAAAAATTATTTTAGTAGGACTTATCAACCTAATATACTATATTCATTTTTGAAGTTGAGCACCACATTCATATAAGCATATTATTTCATATTCATCTCATAATCATAGAAATACATCGTATAAGAAAGGACAACTAATGTTCATTATAAATAGTACATGAAAAGACACATAGAGCTTCTATATATGAATGGCCTTTTAATAAGAAAAAAATTAGGAAGAAAATATTTCTATCATAAAGAAAAATAGTAGTTAATAAGTCATAGTCTCCCACTTCAAGTATTTGCGAGTGGCTATCAATCATCGATCTTCTAGGTCATCGCTCTATTGAGTAATTGATAACCTTATCAATAAAATCTTTACGCCATATAGTAGCTTCAACAACTTTTCTGAAGAGCAACAATCATTATTATAGCAACGCATCAAGAGAAAATTATTGACTACAATAGACAATAATCTACTAGAGGGCCTTATATTTTTGTACACATACCACAATATTTTGACATCCTTTCAAAAAACCTCTATGTTTCTATTCACTTTACCAACATTAAACTATTTTGCTTACTTTTTCCAAATTCTCTACTTGCTTGAATGGTCGTCTCAAAAGATAATCCAATTTGTTAGACATATCGATTGGTTAGTTCCCTGTAACAAGTACTAAGAGCACTTGAAAGTACTCTTAATTAGAACCACACTAAACCGATCAATTTAATTGAGCCCAACACGCTGATCAAAAATTTCAATGGGTCAGATTTATTATGATTTTTTCTTAACATTAGGCTTGTCAGTCTTCTCTCGTCGGCAGTTATTTTTTTTTGAAGGGTATCCACCCAATACTTCACCTATCTTGTGGATGAGGATATGTGTATTTATCTCGGGATACATCATCACACGCATAATCCTTTGATATCCCCAAGAAAGCGCGCCTCAAGAGAAATCGACGTGTGTCAGGAGGTTAGTACTCACTTATCAATCGAGCTAAAAAACTGTAGGTGTCGGTAGTTAATTCTAGTTGAGCCATATTCACCGGGTACTTGTATCCTTGCATAGATGTAAAGTCCGCGGCTCGTCCATTCATCTTTAAATTTATTTTTAACTAGCAATTTTTTTAAAATATTTGGTAATAACAATTTACACCATAAACACGAGATTAATTACTGTCACCCAGCTTGCTCCATGGACCATCTTCTCCGCTGCTCGAATCCCCCTGTTCACGGTGACCTTCCCCGCACGCATCCCAATAAATTAGCTTCCGTCCGCTTTCAAGATTCATCAGTTCAAAACATCCAAAAATTTCCCCCTCTAATCTCCTACCATGGAGTCTCCTCTCCCCGTTATTATTCTATTATCCCTTCTCTGATTCCTTCCATCATTACCCCATATCTATAGACCCTCCATGGCTCCCTTCTTCTTCTCCTCCAATCCTCCCGATCTTTCGTTTGCAGTATTCTCTCGGTCGACGCCACCATTCTTAGAAGAAGAAGGCGGCCCGTTCTTCGGCTTTGCCGCAGATCAGATCTCCGCTGTCTGACAGCCGCAGGATGCCGCCGATCATGGCTCATCATCAATCGGAAGCCGGTCGAGCCGAGCAGATTATCTCGCAGTTCTTTCTTAAGACCTTGCAAGCCGTCCTCACCGCTCGAATCCCACACCTAACCGGTGCTGGCGGTGCCGGTCGCGTCCGGCGGCACGACCGGTGGTTCAATCTTGCGATCGGAGATCTACCGCCTGCCCTGGACAATCTTGGGTTCTGGCACCAAGGCGTGATGGAGCCGATGATCGTCGACGTCATTCTCTCGCCACGCGATGGCGTTGAAGCGGTGGCCGTCATTGAACGATGGACCGCGCAGTGCGAGACCCCTCCGCCTTGGAGTGACGGCACATCATCGTCGCCGTCGTCGTCGACATCCTTTTACAGAAGGACATACAAGAAGGCTATCCTTCTACTACGGTCCATATACTCCCTTCTTCGGTTTCTCCCTGCTTATAGAGCTTTCAGATTGCTGTCCTCTTCCAGGCAGTCTTCTAACTACGATCTGAGTTACAAGGTTTCGTCAATTGCGGAGCCGTTTTCGCGAGAGGAAGAGAAGGGATTCAAGCTACAGACATTCCCGCTAGTGGAGAGCCAGTTGGGCAATCTCTCCGTATCGGTTCTCTATCGCCCGACTCTCGAGAATTTTAATTTAGAGGTTTCGTCGCTGTTGCCGCCTATGATAATAGCGGATTATGTAGGAAGCCCAGCTGCAGATCCGATGAGGGCTTTTCCTGTTTCGCCTTTGGAGAAGGGTATGCGGCCGATATCTTATCCCCTCCGCGGTGTCCGCCCGTCGGCGGCGCAGGCTTTCCAGCGGCCTCATAGCTGGACCACCACGCCAATGGTACATCATCCCTTACATGCTTCTGTAGATGCAGTCCCGGAACAGCGAGTGTCTCCACCAGATTATTTTGGGCAGCGAATGGCAATTCCTCGGCAATCTGGTCATAGGAAAGGTAGCTTTAGCTTTGAGGAGAACCGGCTATCGCCTCCGTTCTCGGTTTCTCCTACTCCATCTCCGCCTACCCATGCAGCTAATGCTGTTCAGTCTAGATTGCGATCGGAGACTGCTCCAGTTAGCATACCGCAGCCGATGACGGGGAAGAATCAGTTGCATCGCATTCCTAACTTTTCGGATCCTACTAGAAGTCTGCTGCCGCCGCCATCGCCAAGAAGTGCACGGGCTGATGTTTATTTGGAGGAGTCTCCTTCGAGGTCTTTCAGGAAGTTGGACGCACTGAAGGCGGGGGATCTTCATTCGCTTCTGTACACGCCTCCCAAGGTATGGTTTTCAGGGATCTTGATTTTTGAGTGTCTTCATGCCATACATCTGTGACACTTGATAACAGTTTAGTGTATCTTGTTTTTTTGTGCTGATTTGTAAATGATTTTGAGATGATGTGGTCGCTTAGATTATCAATCATCCGGGGCTTTGTATCACTAAATTTGAGGGTACGCAGTTCGTTGGTGGAATTTGCGGGAGATTGAAGTTCGTGCCAAAATTTTGATAGATTTTGTATGCGATACAGATTTACTTTAGGAATTGCGAAAGAAGAGCGAGAGGGGGAGTTGAGAAAGAAGCCGTTTATGTGGTTTGAATGCATGACTTTCATGTGATGATGATGATAATTTGATTTTTGCTCTGAATGTCCTCTTATGTGAATAGTTCCTAGGCCTGCAAATCGGGGTAAGTAGAATATATTTCTATTTCCTTTGATGCTTTAGAGAAACCATCGACGTAGTTTTTCTTAACTTTGCATGCTTTACGCACTCGAGTCTCATATACATGCTATTTGGTATAATTACTTGAATAAGATAGTTTTTCTAACTAGCCCAACAATATAGATGTTAACATTCTTTGTATGCAAGATATATGCACTTTTAATTAACTTTAAAACCCGTTTGAAGGGTTATGTGGTATGGGAATTTTTAGGTTGAATCTTTGTGCACAATCAGAGATTTCTCAATGGCAGTCAACAATAATTTGAAAAATCATTACAAACATTGTAACTCTTTTGTGGAGCCAAAATTGACATGGGATAGGATGATTAGTTTCACCAAGAAGAATATTATTGAAGTTTTAGGAGATTATAGTAATAGATTATATAATAATATTGAGATCTGGTAGAGGAGTGATATGATATGAAAGATTATTAAGAAAAAAAGAAATGTATTTTTAAGAGGTAATAAAAATTGAATACTACCAAGAGTTGTAATGTTATAACAAAGTTACATATCATATGATGAGTATAGTGAGCGAAGGATAAGCTATAATTTTTTATGTTTCGCATGGTAGGTTTGGTACTAAGGAGAATAAGATCAATATAATTATTAAAACAAGAGATCAGAAATTTATAGACTTTGATCAAGTTAGATGTATTCAATGTGGATATAATAGGATCTTAGTTAAAGATGAAGACAATAAGAAAAATATGAAAACAGTAGTTTGATGATTTGTTGAATAGAAGTTTTAAAGAAGAAAATACCACGGAAGAATATAATGAGATATATTATGTAGCCTCTAGGCAAATCAAGAGTGGGTTGAATCGGGTGCATGAAGACTCGAGAAGTTTTGGAAAATTCTTCCTAACTGAAAATTCTTACAATCAAGCTTGTGGAAGTAAATAAATAATCAAATTAAACACGTAAATATATACATGTAGATGTATGAAATGTGCATAAGATAAATAATGCTAAAAAAAACAAAAAATGTAAGAATAATGGATTGAGTGCAATTTAACAAGTTATTGTATTGGGCAAAATACTAATTATCAACTCAACTTTACAAGTTACGATAATTACATCTCTAAACATCAAAGACAAACAAGTGTCCACACAACAAAAGATGGTGTTGATAAATAGATCTATGCGAGAGTGTTAAATTTTGAGCACAAGTAAATTAATCAACTTAATTAGCAGAAGTGCATATAATATAATAATCGAGCAAGATGAACACAAAATATTCTTATTAGGTTTAAGCACACAAGCCTACATCCACTCTTAATCTCCATCGCATATAGCTGAATGCTACACAATATCCCACTCTCCTTAATGGGTGAAAATTACCCAAATTCTCCAACACAAGAGAAATGCTTTCCAAAGTGTTCAAACACTTTGTTAGTGAACAAAAACAAGTAGTAACAAATAAAAATGCATAATATCTATGATACAAAACTGAAAGCTTATGAAGTAAAATAATTTCAAACTCTCCTATAAAGATTGAGATAGTGAGATATCAACGAAACAGAATTGAAGTACCTCCTCAAATAAACACTTTGAATCTTTTATTGATATGACATACTTTTAATCATAAATGGTTTCTTAACTTTTTTCCTTTTCTTTTGAGTGGAATTATCAATGTTTTAATTATTGGAACATCTAATATATATAGGTGAAAACCAATCTGAACATCTAATTTTTTTCTATGCAAATAAGGAAACTAATCAATTCCAAAAAGCTTCAAAAACTAGCAGTTCAATGTCGGTTTTATAAATAAGTGAAAGTTTCTATTTCTATCATTTATTAATGGTTTTAAATGTAAACCAAATGATATTGCTTGTGAACTTATATGTAAATAACTCAATGAATAAAAGTTAATACGTAAGCATGATAGATTTAAGTACTTTAGATTTATTATATAGAAGAATATAGATATAGATAATATAATTTCTAGATTGAATGCCAAATGATTAAAATAGAGAAGTGCCTTAAGAGCAATATGTGGTAAGAGGGTGTCATGGAGACTTAGGTCTATTTGTGGTAGCATTTACACTACTTTGTTTTCAGACGACTGTTACATTTTGTTTGGCTATAATTTTCTTTATTTTTTCAAGAATATATGTGATAAGAAGCAATTTTTCTCAACTAGATTGCCAGCATGGTTTCTATAATAAAGTTGCAGTTAGACTCTTTTGAAAAGAACAAAATTTATAATACCCACAATTGCTTTAAAAAATGTTCTTTTCCTATAACAATTCTAGAACTATTTTTATAATTGTTGTAGTTGCCCTTGATCAATCCTTAAAGTCAGATTATATAAAGCCACAAGTAGGCTAACGATATTGAATGTATTTGTGCATTTGTCAATAAAATTTAATTATATCTGAGTTAAGCATGACTTAAAGAAAATGTTAGATGATGATAAAGTTTTTCATTTATGCTGTACTCAACTTAGTTTCAACAATTTTTTTACCTCTTAGCACTCCGTTCATTTAATTATGTTAAGGCTAGGTTGTTTGAACATGCACAACAAAGAGTTGAAAATACACTAATTAAAAAAGTAGATAAATTTAATGTCAGAGATTAAAGAAAATAATGGATAGAGTTAAGGTAACATGGATAGAAGTTCAAATTGATTTGTGTAGAAATGATTTAGCACCTCAGATGAGACCCAACATGAACAAGTGAATACTAAGGATTTATGATGCTAACCCCGAATAGGTGGAATAAAGTTAAGGATGTGATGATGACAAACCTCTCACAAACCAGAGTGCTATTTGATGGTCCACTTTTCAAAATGTAAATTTTTTATGGCATCATGCTAGGTTGTTTAGTACGGTTCAAGACACTGCATTATTGATTTTAGCGACAAATTGCTGTTTGGCCTCAGCAGTATTTTCTAAACTTTTAAATGAAATTTTTTTTTGATGAAAACCCTTGAATTTCCTCTACCCTTCTCCATGGGATTCATCAAGTTTCATAGTTTTTTTTTTTTAACCCACTGTTTTCTATTTAGTTTTTTTTGAATGTACTACTAAAGTAATTGTTAGTTTCCTTCCCCCTTTCCCTGTAATAGTCTGAAGAAGTACGATATTTTATTATGAAATGAGTAAAGTTTTCCTTCACATTTTTACTTGTGAATATTAGGTGCTTAAAGATGCTAGAGATGATTCGGACGATTCTCTAGTGTTCTTGTGGTTCGCCAAGGTTTGGCTTCTCTAGGAGTTCAAGCAGAAAGTCAGTGCAGGATGATCTTGAGGATATTGATTTTTCTTGCCCTTTTGCAGTGGATGATGTTGATACTTCTGAATCTCAAAGCAGGTACTTTCTAATCTCTCATTTTTTTCTTCGATGGAAAAATCAATCTAATGAACTGCTTATTGGTGATTTTCCTTTTTTTGGGCCCGTCCTAAGAAAAATTATTTGTGACCTGATTATTGGTACATTATTTGCTTAGTTTTTTTTTGCTTGTATGCCATTATTGAATTGCATTATTAATTTTGAGCATTGTAGATTCATTTTTTGTTGTTTTGTGTCATTATTCACTTTCATGATTGAATTTTAGCATCGGTGAATTTAGCTTTCCACCTGATTTTTGAAAAAAAAACTGTGGTATCAAATATAGATCTTTCTTTGTCTTATCCAAACTGTTTTCCAAAAAGTATTTCTTTTGTATCTACTGGAGGCAAATTCAAATATTGTAGTAAAATGCCGGAACATCGTCATGTTGAAATACTCGGTGTATTGTATGTGGTGCATTTGTAAGATATTACATGGGCGCTGAAGGCTGTTAATGGAGAGATTTGTAGTAAATAAACTTGAAACCTGCGATTTGTTGGGGGAAACAAAGAAATCAATGTGCAACAGTTTGATAGGAATCTTGAGCGGTTTGACTCTCTTTTGGTGAAGTTCATAAGTTAACAATCCGATTTGTGTGGAGCGTCAGTACTAGAATAGATCCTAAGTTTACATGTTTGACTTGCTTTGACAAATATTCATGGTAATGAGTGGAATTGCTGGATGATCTGTATATATCATTACATAAACCCTTAACATTTATTGTTAACGCAATTGGCAAAAATCTTGTTGGAAGTACCTTTCCCATTGTATAACTTCAGATTCTGTACAAATGTATACTATGCACCTTTGCTGATTGCCTAAATACTCTGGAATTTGTGCTTGGTGGGGTTAGTACTAGTTATTTTTAACTTATATTACATTTAGCCGGTATGACTTAAGTAAATTGACATCCTTTATTTTAATTAAGGGGCTGTTTGTTTGCTTAAAAAAGGAGTGCAATGTACATGGCTTTGTTTTTTTTTGTTTGGTAGAATGAATGTAATTTAAAATACTTTTTGGGATTAGAGGTGGTTGTGGTGGTGGCCAATAGTTGTCGAGGTCACCGTCAGCTGGTATCGGTGATGGAGGAAATGACGGGCACGGAGGTGCTTGAGGTAGAAGGGTGGACGCTAGCATGTTGGTGGGTGATGGCTGGCCATTCGACGATAATGATTTGAAATTCACCTAATTTAAGAGAATTCTAAATACACCACAAATCACTATTCTAATACATTTCAAATACACTAGAAATGCTCTGAAATTTTACTTTGCATCATACCAAACACTCAAAAAGTTATAATCTCTGTGATTTGATTTATTTTACACTCCAAATATAGAACCAAAGCCCTAGATGTAAACCTATGTGTCAACTTTATCTTTCTAAAGGCATAGTTATTGTCATGAAGTTGAGGCTGAGATGAGAAACATTGGAATTCTTGAAGAATACAAGGTTGAGCAGATGAATACTCACTTTATAGAGGTTATTGTATGGTAATACAAAATGATATTTGGAGTAGTTTTTGCTATTCTTGGTGCATTATTATTAGAAGCTCACTTTAGGATTCTAGCAAAGTGATTTGTTGACTTTGTACATTCCTCCTGGCAAAGCATATGCGTCACTTTGCTCGTCATGTTGTAGTGTTACACACTCACTTTGACTTAATGAAAGCATGCTACAGATTTTGTGGGTTAGTTAAACATTTATTACAATAACTCTGGGACAAATATAATTTCATAACTTGTAATTGCTAAGTCATCACATATTGATTCTTTGTTCTCTTTCACTGGAACTGGTTGCTTTTAGTGTTTCTCCTTTGTACACTTACTTGCCTAATAGTTTTCTTATATTGTTGTCATTGCTATTGCTTTCTCATAAGAGTTCTTGAGAATGCTTCTAGGTGTATCCTCTACATGCTTATTGATACTTAGTTCTTATGCTTTAACTTCATGCCACCTTCACCTCTCGGTCTCTTGCCATTCTCTTCATTTCATGAGTATTCCTGAATTATAAGTATTCTTTAATCATTTTGTTCTTTATATATTCATTTTTTAACTTTCAAATCACTAGAAATTACTATTATTAATTGTATATTTATATTTGCTAAAAATTATTGCTTGATATGGTTTAAATTAGATGGTTATTATATGTATATAATATGTGTATATGTGATATATAAAAGTATCACTATAGTTTGAGTTTTGTACGTTGAAGCAAAAAAGAATACTTATTTATGTCATTGTGCTAAATGGTTTGCAAACACGATCTAGTTGTACCCTAGATATTTTATTCATTCCCTTTTATAAATTTGGTAATCACTATTGATTAAATCACAATTTTTTTTTTAACATGCTATCATCGTAAGATTTTTCTTGTCCTAGCTGGTAATCTATTCCTCATTCTTGTCTCTTTTAACCATAATTTATGCTCTTGATCTCACTACTCTAGTCGTTGACATGACCATTTGCATGCTTGCACTCACTGGCTTTCTCACATACTTATGTATCCGCACCTGCTCCAAAATTAGTGACGACCCCATGCTCAACAACAATCCTCTTTATGCTTGCTCCTTACACTTGCTCATGTGATCCCTCATACTGCAGCATTGTGCACACTTGCTTGTTGTCATTCACGCATATCCTTTGGACATGATAACTTCATAACTTTTACATTATTTATAATCTAATTTACTTCTCAGATCCTTTTCATTTTCTATCTCAAATGATAATATTGCTTTTGAAACATATCAAAAGCCTCCACATTGGTACCCACCAAGAAGTCAATAATGCCATAGTCAAGTGGTTTTCACTTTTTTGTCAGTTAAAAAGTCTTTTATCATAGTGCCTATCCTCTAGATAGCACTAGCATCATCAAGTTTGCAAAGTTGCAAGCATCCCACTATGTTGCTCTTAAATAATCTAATTTACTTCTCAGATCCTTTTCATTTTCTATCTCAAATGATAATATTTCTTTTGATGCATATCAAAAGGCTCCACATTGGTACCCACCAAAAAGTCAATAATGCCATAGTTAAGGGATTTTCACTTTTTTGTCAGTTAAAAAGTCTTTTATCATAGTGCCTATCCTCTAGATAGCACTAACATCATCAAGTTTGCAAAGTTGCAAGCATCCCACTATGTTGCTCTTAAAAATAGATTTGAATCTTTATTGCCTCAAGCCCTCGTCTATTATGTTTTAGGGTTCTATTAAAAAGATTGTTGGATTTTCTTTGCTCCATCTTATTTCAAAAATGTAATATATCTTATGTCTACATTCTTTATTATAAATTTCTCTTCAAGAAAATGATATATAGATCTAGAAGTATTATAGCATATTGAGAGGGACAGGAGAAGTTTATGTCAATACTATTCCTTCAATGCTCATCCATTTATTTGGCAAGTATAGAATGAATAATTCCTTCCTGCCAAATTTATCTTTGGCTTGTACCTTTCTCTATAGGGTGTATGGTCTCAATTGATGATAGACTCCATGGTCTCTAGCATTATTATTGCTCTCTTTGGATTTTTTTTTTCTTGGGTTCTTCTTAAAGGTCCATGTATTTCAATTTTTTATCAAAAAACAAAAGTTCCTTTTTTCCATTTTATGCAAAACTTTGTGCATTCAGAATTCTTTAGAATATATGCTCAATTTTATAACATCTGCATCGCTAATGATATTATTCATCAAGTTTCTTATCTCTATACATCACAACATATAACTATTTTGTTAAACTCAATAATTGCACCTTCTTGATGTTGCAATGACATAAATATTTTATATGAATGCCCTTCATTATTTTTGGGTTATGTTGTCTTAATAGTTTACTATCTCATCAACCATATCCCATTTTTTTTAATAATCTATCACTATTATCTTGGTCAAACTATTTTTGTTTTTACTTTTTTATACCTTTTGCTTTCTTTATAAATTTTTTTCTCATGTTATTCGTTGTATATTTCTCTATTATTCTTGCACTTAGAAGAAAACATGTGTTATTATTTTCTTACCTAATTTTGATACACTTCAATAGATGTGATATTTTATGAGGCTACACTTATTTTCTCTTTACTTATCATTTGCAACAATTCCACCACTTATACTATATCTACTTCTACAACAACAACAACAACAACAACAACAACAACAAGCCTTTATCCATGTGTCGCTTTATGAATCCTTCGCTCTCCTATTATGTTTCAAATTCTCATTTAATTCAAGTATACTAATACATCTTAACCAAGTCTTTTAGGTCTACCTTTACTTTTCTTAATATAAGAATCTAATGTATCTACTCTCTATCCCTCAATGACGCTGTAAAGCATCTGGGTGACTCTGTAATCTTATCGCCATAGCCTCCAACTTTTTCTCGAATATACTCATTTATTTTATCTCTAAGAGTAAAGCCACTCATCCACTCAGATTCTCATCTCTTCTTAACTTAGCTTTCTTTATTGGCCAACATTCGCACCATAAACCATTGCATGTCTTACCACCATCTTATAAAATTTTTCCTTAAGTTTGCATTTTTTATATCACGCTAGATGTATTCCTCCACTTCAACCATCCAACTTGAATTCTACTAATAACATCCATCTATTTCATCATCATTTTGAACAATAGAGCCTAAATATAATCGCCACTCTTTTAATGACTTGTTCACCTATTGACAACTTATCTTACTCCTAAAAGTACACTCATATATTCGCTTTAGATCTTAAACGAAAACCTTTAGACTCTAAGGTTGACCTCCATAATTCAAGTTTCTCTTGGACTTCCTCTCTTATCAACAAGAAGAATGTCATCAAGAAAAGCATACACCAAGGTGCATCTTCCTATAAATGCTTAAGAAGAACATCCATAACTAAGCAAAAGGATAAGGGCTTAAAGATGATCCTTGATGTAATCCAACTAAAATATTTTTGTCAATCCTCCTTATGTTTGGACACAAGTACTTAGTATGCATATCCTTACTTGAATATAAACAATATTAACTCCTTTCTTTTCTAAAGAACATCTCATAAAACTTTATCATAAGTTTTGTCTAAATCGATAAATATATATGTAGATCCTCCTTACTTTCTATATATACTTCTCCATCAAACCTCTAACAAATGTATAACACCCATAAGACCAAAACATTGTGAGAAATTTTGTATCACATCGTAACTATGCTCTCCCATAATTTTAATGTATGTCACATTAACTTAATTCTCTATAATTGCACACTCTTGTGCATCCCCTTTATTCTTAAATATAGGAACCAACAAACTCTTTTTTCACTCATCTGACATCTTTTTAGTCTTTAAAATAACATTAAAAAGATTTTTAAGCCAAGAAATTCTTTGATCTTCTAAACATTTTCACACTTCTATTGAAATATCATTAGGTCCTATTGTTTTTCCACATTTCATTTTCTTTAAAGGTCCTCTAACTTCAAATTTACTAATACAACAATAAAAATTAAATTTTTTATTTTTATTTAGGAATTAAGGTTGCTAAAATCAATCGTATTTTCAGATCCTTCATTAAAAAGGTTATCAAAATATCTCATCTACCTATTTTCAATATCCTTTTCTAAGAAAAGCAGTTTATGATTTTTATTCTTAATACATCTCACTTGAACTAGATCTTTACTTCTCCAATCTTTTTTAACTTATACATACATCTTTCATCTTCTTTATCTATTCTATTATATAAATCGCTAAGTTTAAATTTTTCAGATCATATATTACTTTCTTAATTTCTACAAGGCCATTTTATATCTTTTCAATTTTTGAGTTTTACACTTAAACTAAGTTTTATAATAATACTTTATTTCTTATCTTTTCTTTGATATTTCCACCACCAACTATTTTATTAAAAGAAGATTTTCCTTTGATTCTCTAAGACATTTTTTACAACTGTCATATTTTTTATAATATTAACATCTTTCTTAACATCCCAAATTCTAAGCTCTCAGAATTGTTAAAATATTTTTATTAGTGTTCTTTAAGTGCCCCATTTAATCCTAGGATAATAATTTGATTTATTTTTTATTTTTCAATCTTTCATCTTAAGATCTAAAACTAACAATTGATCGGACTTAAATTTTCACTGAATTACAATATTTATAATCTAAACGATCTATTTTTCTTATCGAAAATAATTAATCTGTTTTTACTAGATCCATTTTATAAGTAATAATACGCTCATCTTTTTTCTTAAATAAAGTAAGAACTACAAAATCATATTAAAACAAAATCTAATATACCCTACCTTCTTCATTACATTCCAAATCCATAACCACCATGAATACTTTAAAATCTTTTACCACTCTACCAACATGCCCATTTAAATCTCCTCCAATAAATTTTTTATTTAAGAGATTCAGATTAATCTCTAATTCATTTTAAAATTTTTCTTTTTTACATCCAAACCTCAAATATAAATACTTATAGATTGATAATCTTAAAATCAACAATAACCTTTAAAGTATAATTCTATCTCCACATCTATTAATATTTATTACATTATCCTTCAAACTTTTATCTATTATCACACCTACATTATTTCTAATTCGACTACCGAATACTAAAGTTTAAAATCTAAACTATCAATCTCCTTGGCCTTCTCCCCAACCCATTTAGTTTCTTGAACACATAAAATATTTATCTTTCTATGAATCATAATATCTATTAATTTTATTAATTTACCTGTAAGAGTACTTATATTTCAAGTTCCTAACCTAATTATAGTTTCATGGACTAACTTCTTTACTCGCATCCATCCAAAATATGGGAACCCTTGCTTATTTAACACCTAAGCGTGCGTACTCTTGGACACTTTTCATCAGATGATCATACAACGACCGACATGCTGATTAACACAATGTTTTAAAGGATTCATGTCATGATTATTTCGACAAATTTTATGCTAGTCGTCGACTGCTTATCGCAATACTCCATTAAAACTTTACTCTGAACCCCCTTAATCACCCACTACTAAAATAACTCCAATCATATCGACAAATTCAAATGAGCATCCACCTATTGATCAGCTTTTGATCTATAGTTACCAATTACTTTAAGAAAGGTTTAAGGCCACATTTTTTATTCCATTCACTCTTATATGTAGTTTGACTATTTATTTTCTTCCTTTCATTCATTTGCCTTTTAATTCTTATCTTCTATTATCCCAAGACACTAGGAATGACGCAAAAAACATCATAGAACTAAGCTATGGATCTTTGGATAGGGTGTTTTGTTCAATCACCATCGAGATCTAATTGTTCTTCTTTTGAGGTTAAATCAATAATTTCAATTGAGTATTCACTACCAAATTTTATCTTTGTAGTTTGATCAATTGATACAAAGCTCATTTTGTTATAAAAGAATTCATATAGGTTTATAAGATGAACTATTTTAACACTTCCTTGGTTGTAGAATAAGCTTTGTCGAAATTCTTTTATTTGTGTCCATTGGGCAATTATTTTTGCTATAAATGGATTTGAGTAATTCCTTTCTCTCAAAGTGAGAAATGCATTTGACGACTTGGGGAATGCCATTTATGGGCTTTATTAGAGTTCTTGAGGTTGATTTGAAAAGTTTGACAAAGTATTTGTTGAGATTTGTTTTCATAATAACACTATGGATCATGTTATCTTAGGAGGTACACTTTTATGCTTTATCATATTGACTATGTTTATTGTTGACATCTAATTCACTAGTAGTTATAAAATAATCTTTGATATAAAATGCTTTTTGCAAAATGATTTGTCACCAAAGATGTGGAATGACTAAAGTATTTTATTGAAGTTGTACTTTATTGGAGTTGATTTTGTTAATAATGAAAATGGGGTATCACTCCCTTAGAGGAAATATGAAATTTTTCTTGTTGAAGAAATTGATTCTTTTAGATTGCAAACTAGCTAATACTAGTATCTTATGGTGGTTCATATCACTTTTGTTAGTGAAGAGCTCCTTGATGATTTATTTTAGCATTAGTTGAATATTTGATTTATTTGATTGTTAATCTTGACATTTCATTTATTGTTGGAGTTGTTAATTAGGACATGCAAACTCCAAACTAAAGGAAATATGCATAAAATAAAATGAAGGTCTCACTCTCATAGACATGATATTCATCTTGTTGAAAAAATTATTTTTAAAGTTGGAAGTTAGTTGTATTTGTATGGAGACTCAAACCACTCACTGTTGGAGTTATTATTTAGGATGTGAGATTTACATGAGAAGCATTTGATCACTCAGGAAAAACACTTTTGAAAATCTCTGCCATCTTTAAGGATATTCGGGAGTTTTTTCTTCAAGAGACAATTGATTTATATTTAATTAGATTTCTCCTAACATTATATTATAGTTTATTTAGATCTAAGTTTTACTTCTCATGAACGTAAGCATCCATAGTTAATTTCATCTCTTATTTAGAGAGCACTCTTGATTTAGATTGGAAATAAACATGATCTCCAAAGATAAATCGGTCTAATGGTGTGGATGTTTGTCAAAAACAAAAAAAGAAGGTAGCTTCGATCAAGATCCCATTGTTCTATCATCTTGAGCGTTATTCTACTCTATCAACATTAGGCTATTAGTAATGTCCAAAAGAGTGATTAGTAGTCATGGATTGCCTCTTCTCAGATATCTTGAGTAAACTAGAGTTGTTGTGCAGGTATTATTGTGAAGTTGTTTATTAAATTATTTAAGCTAAACTTAATTTATAAGTCTATCCAGCAATTTAATTTGATGAAGTATACTTTGTAGACGTACATAGGGCTTACATCCATAGGAATGCCATGATTTAATTAATTAAAATCTATATTGCAGACAAACATAGTGTTTACATCCATAGAAATGCCAGCGTATAAGATGTGATTGAGGTTTACCTTGTAAACAAACATTAGACTTACATCCATTGGAATGACAAATTTAGATGATATAATGTTTAATATGTATAGTTCATCTTCTGAACAATTGAGCTTACATCCATTGGAATGCCACATTTAACACTACCATTGCCGGTCCCAAGTCCGGATGCAAAAAGTGGAGGGTTGCGTTAGGTAGTCGCCGGAAAATTTGTCGAAATAATCATGACATGAATCCTTTAAATCATCATAAGTGCATCTTTAAGCTACTGATGCTTTGAATACGATGAAAAAGCTCAGATCTACGCGCAAAAAATAAGCAAGGGTTCCCACATTTTGACTGATGCAAGTTAGTCCATGAAACTAGAATTAGGTTAGATCTTGGAATATTTCTGCAAATTAATGGAATTAATAGATATTATATTCATGAAAGATAAATATTTTACGTGAAACTAAATGGGTTGGTGAAGGTCAGAGATTGATAGTTTAGGTTTTAAACTTTGATTCAAAAGAACTAGAAATGGTGAAAAAGGTGATTATAGATAAAAGTTTGAAGGATAATGTTATAAGTATTAATAGATGTGAATTATACCAAGAGATTATTGTGATACTCAAGATTATCAACGTTATAAGTCTCTACGCCCTCAAGCAGCCGGAGAAGCGTAAAGAAAAATTTGGAATCGAATTAGAGAATACAAAGATACCTCAAGAAAAGTATTTATTGGAGGAGATTTAAATGGACATGTTGGTAGAGTAGTAGAAGATTTTAAAAGATTCACAAGCATGATTTGGAGTTACTAACGGGAAGGTGGGACTATATTAGATTTTTTTAGCTTATGATTTTGTAGTTGCTAATACTTTTTTTAAGAAAAGAGACGAACATATTATTACTTATAAAATCTAGTAAGAAAACAGATCGATTATTTTCTCGAAAGAAAAATAGATCGCTTAAATCAGTAAAGATTGAAGGCCATACCAAGTGAAATTTTAAGACCAACATCGACTATTATTAGTTTTTAGATTTTAAGACGAAAAGAGAAAAAATAAACTAAATTATTCAGGATTAGAGACACTTAAAGAACAATAAAATAAAATATTTTAAGAGCAGTTACAAGATATTAGAATGTTCATAAAGACGCTAACTTATGCGAAAAAATATCGAAATTAAGCAAAGAGACGCTTGGAGAATCAAAAGCCTTCTTTTAATAAGAATAGGAGTGGTGAGTAAGAAAAGATAAAAAATAAGAAGATTTATAAAACTTGGTTTAGATGTAAAATTCTGAGAATTGGGAAAGATATAACCAGAGATTCTAAGAATTTATCGAAAATTTAATTTCTTTAGTGATTTATGTACAGATAGATAAAAGAAGGTGAAAGATGTATGTATAAGTTAGCCAAAGATAGAGAAGAAAGACATAGTTCATGGTATTAAGGATGAAAATATTGTGCTTTTCTTAGAAAAGATATCAAAATAATGAGAGATTTTGATAAACTTTTCAATAAGGATCCGAAAGACGATTGAAAGAACCTTAATACCCTAAACATTAATAGAGAATTTCATTTCTATCGTCAGATTAGTAAATCAAGTTAAGCTTTTAAAGAAAATGAAATGTGGAAAAGTCAGAGACCTGATAATATTCCAATAGATGTGAAATGTTTAGAGATCAAGGAATTTCGCTTACAAATCTTTTAATGTTATTTTAAAGACTAAAAAGATGCCGATGAGTGGAGAAAGAGTCTATTGGTTATTTATATATTTAATAAAGGTGATGCACAAGAGTGTGCAAATTATGAGGAATTAAGTTAATGTGCCATACATTAAAATTATGGGAGAGAGTAATTGAGCATAGGTGATACGTAAGTTTCGACAATCTTGGTTTCATGTAGATCTACTATGGATGCTATACATTTGTTAAGAGGGTTGAAGAAACATAGAGAAAGTAAGAAGGATCTACATATGATATTTATTGATTTAGAGAAAGTTTATGATAAAGTCTCAAGAGAGATGTTCTTTGGAGAGTTCTAGAACGAAAAAGAGTTAATATTGGTTATATTCAAGTTATTAAGGATATGTATACTGAAGCTTACTTGTGTCCAAACACAAGGAGGATTGACAAAATATTTTCCTATTTCAGGATTACATCAAGGATCAACATTAAGCCCTTATCTTTTACTTTAGTTATGGATGTGCTTACTGAGGCATTTACAAGATGTACCTTGGTGTATGCTTTTGTCGATGACATTCTTCTTGTTTATAAGACTAGAGGGAGTCCAAAACTTGATTTATGGAGGTCAACTTTAGAGTCTAAAGGTTTTCGTTAAGTAGATCTAAAACCTAATATATGGAGTGTAATTTTAAGTTTTAGTGATGTTGTGACTTTAGATCAAGTCATTAATAAGAGATCGATATTTAGGCTCATTGTCCAAAATGATGGTGAAATAGATGGAGATGTTATTAGTAGAATTCAAGTTGGATGGTTGAAGTGGAGGAATGCATCCGCCTATTATGTGATAGAAAAGTTCCAATTTAAACTTAAGGAAAATTTTATAAGATGGTAAGACCGAATGACTTATGGTGCGTAATGTACCAATAAAAGAAGCATAAGACTAAGTTAAGTGTTATGAGATGAGGATGCTTAGGTGGATGAGTTTTACTCTTAGAGATAGAATGCAAAATGAGTATGTTCGGAAAAAGTTGGAGTAGCCCAGGTAGATAAGATTAGGGAGAGTCGCCTTAGATGGTTTGGCCACATAAAGCCTACCGTCCAATGAGACAGAGAGAGAGATTAGATTTGCCTTATGTTAAGAAAGGTAGAGTAGACCTAAAAGACTTGGTTAAGATGTATAAATAATGATCTTAGTATCTTGAATTAGATGAGAATTTGACACATAATAGACACAATGGAGCGAAGGATTCATGTAGCCGACCCCACCTAGTGGGATTAAGGCTTGTTGTTGTTGTTGTTGTTGTTGTTACATCAGTTTAGAATTCCATTTGGTTAGACTTACATCCCTTTAGAATGTCGATTTTGGGTTGGTTTACATTTCTATGGAATGCCAATTTGAGGGAAGTTTGCGTGGCGAACAAATGACTGACCGAGCTTACATCCATTGGAATTCCAGTTTTGGATTGGTGTTTGTATTGCAAACTTAGGTGGGGTTTACGTCTAGAATGTTGTATGGATTAAGGTTTCTATTACGAACAAGTGATTGGACTTACATTTTTTTGGAATACCAGAATTTTAGGAAAGTTTGCATCACGAATTAGTGACTGAACATACATCCCTTGGAATGCAATATTTTTTGGGAAGTTCACATAACGAACTAGTGATTGGACTTACATCCCTTGGAATGCTATGTTTGGATTGAACTTATATCTATTAGAATGCCATTGCTATATTATGATTAATGTAATTGAACTTAATTTATGGATTTATGTTGGACTTGCATCTCTTTGGAATGTTATATGGATTGAGGTTCACATTGCGAACATATAACTAGATTTACATCTTTTGGAATGTCATGTTTGGATTGGACTTATATCTATTAGAATGCTATTTTGGGTTAGGTTATGCTTACATGACATACATAGATTGGACTTATGACATTTTTAGAGAAGTTCGCATGACAAACAAGTGATTAGATTTACGTCTCTTTGGAATGTCAAATAGATTGATGTTTGCATTGCAAACATAGACTGGGTTTATATCTATTGGAATGTTAGTTTGAATGATATAAAGTTTACATAGAAAATATAGATTGGGCTTACATCCCCTTGGAAAGTCAATTAAGATGTGATTAAGTCTGCATTATAGACATGCATAAGACTTACATCCATTGAAATGTCATAATTTGAATTAGTGTTCGCACTGTGAATAAATGATTGAGCTTACATCCATTAGAATGCCAGTACTCATTTAATTTAACCTCAATGGCTTGATTTTCATTTAAGCTTCAAATGAATTTTTGATTCAATTTTCTTTATTATTTGAGATGAATTTTAATTCAATCTCATCTTTATGTTTAAAATAGATTATTGATTCAATCTCATTTTGTGCTTGGGATGAATCATTGCTTCTAATTTTGCTTCACACTTGAGACAAATCTTTCTTTTTTGTTTGAGATGGTTCTTTGATTTCAAACTCATTTGATGCCTGAGATAAATTTTAATTTTATTAGAATTAATTTTGATGTATTTTGATCTTCAATATTTTGTGTTTGATCAAATTGATTAATTAACTTTGCATTTATTGCAATGCTAGTATTGAGTTTGGAAAAGGGATATCTTTTAGATATTTAACGGGTATATCTTTATTCTTATAA
Organism: Cymbidium sinense; assembly: GCA_021442155.1. Classification (NCBI taxonomy): domain Eukaryota; kingdom Viridiplantae; phylum Streptophyta; class Magnoliopsida; order Asparagales; family Orchidaceae; genus Cymbidium; species Cymbidium sinense. The sequence continues at coordinate 115,622,552 of CM038219.1, read as the reverse complement.
TGATCGTTATATTACATTCAGATTCTTAACACATTGTGTTTCGATCAACCAAACAATTAACAATTATTTATGTGAATGTTTTTCTCATAGTTAAATATGTGGATTTTATAAAATGTGTCTAAATTCATCAGAAGTTCAATAATTCAAGTCAAAGTCCCCAGGCTATGATTATTATTATTTTGTTAAATTATGTTATTTTAATGTGAGAGGGAGAACATCAAATAATTTGCGAGTTATTTTCATTTAATGATTCAAAATTCAATAAAAACATTTTATTTTTGATTTTTGATCTTAATTTTGAAATAAAAATTTTAAGTTTAATATTTTTTACAAAATTTCAGTAATATAATGACTTAGTAATGTTATATTCGCAAAAATTTAGTGTGATGCACTCTTTTTCTTTGTTTTGGATCCAAAATCAACGAAGAGGATTTTCATCTCACATCGGATCCAAGATTGATGACGGAGGTCTTTATAAATTTTTCGTCTGGATCCAAGATTGATAGACGTAAGCCTTCGAATTTTAAAGCCTTGGTATAAAAATTTTCACCATTTTATGAATTCAAGGAGTTATTATTACTTAAAGACTCAAATTTTTTCCAAAATACTCCTCAAGTTCCCTTTAAGAGGTCAGGTTAGGCTCGGTTTAGACCGAGCGGCTCTTCTTCCCGATTCTCATGTGCAGAGGTGAACGGGGAGTTCGACAGGGTGGAGTCGCTTGAGGGAGGATCAACTTGGGATTCTTGCGAGTGGGGGATGTGGTCGACGGTTTTAATCAAACATGCAAGGGAGTCGGTGGCTTCGATTGAACATGCAAGGGAAACTAGCTAGGATGCTTCACGCGAGAAAGGAAGGATCGATTAGGACAAGGGGAACTAGTGATGATGGTGGTTAGGGTGTGACACGGCTTTCTCCATGCGACGACATGCTCTCAATCGCTCCTCTCCTTCACTCGCTTGGGTAGGTATGTGCCTATGTTAGAGTTTGGTCAAGCTCTCCTTCCCTTTTTATAACATTTTGAGCTCTAACTATTCCCTCTCTTCTCCCCTTACGGTTTGGTTAGCGTGGATTGGAAACTATTGTGCAGTTAGGGTTTCAATTTTTTTTATTTGGCTTTTAGCCGTAAACAAATTGCCCTATTATGAATGTGTTATGTCAATTTGACATAATGCATTATTTTCTTTCTCCCTTAGTTATTAGTTATTATAATCAACCACATAAGATAGAGAAAAAGCATAATATTTGTGGAGTCATTAATCGTAATATTCATATATTATGCATATGAAGAGATGGAGAGATAATCATTAAAAGAAATTTTAGCTACAAATAATAAGCTGAATCTCTCTAATACAAACATAAGCTATATGAGATCGATAAGCCATAATAGCTTGTTTCTCTCGTACATCATGAAGATGCTGAAAAGCAACTATTTGGTCTTGGACTAATAAGGAGAGTACCTGATTAAGTTCAAACAATTGAGCGTCCATCTGTGAGCAATCTTCTTGTATAGCTGTGACAGCTTGTCTCAGCATAGATTTTCTTTCCAGTAAATACCATCTTCTTTGCTATAGTTCTCTTAATCCAGCAGATATATTAAAATGCACGATTTGTGCTCAAGAGAGCTCTCTCTGATATGATTTCAAGGCTTTGAGCCTGTGCTCGAGATCTTGATGGACTAGAGAAACCTGATCTGAGGTAGTACTGAACAGAGTCTCTATATCAATGAGTGTGTTCGACAAGAACTCCCAGTAAGTAGTATGTAATGAAAACAATCCAAACTTTACATCACGATATAGGACTCCCAAAGCTATAACTCTCATACTGGAAGGCCCAAAGTAGCAACACAGTCTAGTAATGAATTCGCCTCTACACAGAAAGTAGAAAGATCAGACAAAACTTTCAGATCAATGCTTAAAAGTAGGTGACGTAATGCTATCATTATATAAAATAAGCTCTTTGAAAAGCTGTAATAAGATGAATGTGACGAGTTTGAATATATTATAGAGATGAAGCATGAAAGTTCTAAACCAAATAAGTGTTTTGGAGCTATATCGCTTAGACTGGAAGTGGGGTGGCTCTTCACACAAGAGTCGAGATCTGCTGAAGAGTCATCTGGAGTATCACTCACTATCACCCAAGTGTAGTTTGACATGGGTGACTTACAACTTGACACTAAAGCATCATATTTTTCTATTTATGAGCCCTCTCCAGCGTGCACATTGTCACCATTGACAAGCTTAATATAATGAGAAGCTGGAGGAGTCGCATTGATATTTGTTTATGATATCACTTTTCATCTGCTTTGATGATGACTCTTCATTTAATGGTGAAGATGAAGCATGAATGGAATCAGATGTTCCTGTTGTTCCTATATTATAATCAATTGAAGGAGGGCTTCGAATATCTCTGTCAGGCTCTTCATAAGGAGAAAGGTCACCTCGAAGAGAGCTTATAGTAGTAGGAGGTGACATGGGTTTATTTTGCTTCGGACTTCGCTTTAGATTGACAGGAGGTCTACAACTTATATGAACAAGTGAAGGCTCTCGACATCACTTCTGACCTCTATCCTGTTCACCTGATAACATTTTAGAAGTTTGGGTCATACGTCGGGAAGAATGTAAGTGTCTTGCCAGTCGGGATCTCCCAAGTCTGCGACTATATATGTGAAAATCTAGCTCCAAAAAGGAAGAAAAATTATGATGAATTCAAATCAGTCATAAATGACTAATTCTTGTATTAGCATCTCGTGGAGTTATGTAGACATAGGGACCAATCCTTAAGTAGAACATAAATTCTTAGGTTATGGTTGCTGCCTCTAAATGAACAGGCAATGATAACATCCCTAGAGAAGAGTGTCTGCTATATTAAGTATTTGTGAAAGTCCAGATCTAGGTGTAACTTGAATGAGGATGTACTATCTAGCTACTCTGTTAGGGTTGTATCCCTTCAAAATCACATACTCATGATGGCGGTAATAAAGCTAGGTCTAAATCCAATGAGATATTCTGCGATGCCATCTATATGCTGGCTTTGATAATAGTAAGGGTATACTTTTCTCAATAAGAGAATTTATTAGTCACTGACACAAACTCTTGAGCAAATAAGTTATATAAAGGTGATTTGTGAATAATCTAAAAGCGATCTGTCATGCGTGATGGTGCAAACATAAATGTACAAATCTAATCCCTGTCTCTAGCAGTTGTAGCTCTGCTCAGCTGCATAATCAGAGGAAAATGCTGCTCTTTGAAGTAGGGAGGTGTCTCGAGATAGTTGAAAGCTCCGGAAATATGCGTGTGGATTCATCCGTGTAAGTAATGCCAAGGAGCCTCCATATCATAGCAGCGTGAATCATACATGATGCTCACTTTGCCCAATCTGTGGTATAAATAAGCCAATGCTGCATGTGCTAATGAAATCTTCTCGTCGCGAGCAAGTAAACTAGCCATCAGGAGAGTAGAGGGTAGACGAGTCTATTGTGATCAGGGAATACAAAGTAGCACAACCATGTGGTAATGAAGGCTACTAGAGACAACTCTTCGTTAATATTTCGTGCCAAAATATATTGAGAACTAGCTCCTTCGGGCTCAACTCCTTAGATGACTGAAAGTTAATTTGAAATGGATCACCCAGGCATGTAAAATGACGCAAATATGTCTTTGGCCGAAGAAAGCTTTCAAACCATATATCAAGATAAACAGTGCCATGTCATCTACGGCCTGATCTCTGCCCTCTGAAGAGTCTCTGATGGTAAGCTAGATCACGATGAAGGCTGGGAGAATATATGTAACTCTTCCTTTGCTAGCCAATTGATTGACACTAAAAAAGTTCGTGATCTGGAGGAATGCATTCTTCATAAGGAATGCTTAAGATAGGGAGGCTTGATACATCTTGCATATTTGCCAAAGTGATTGTTATGTCGTGAGGATCAATCCAATAAGTATTGGTGGTTTTATTCCAATGCTCCTTTATACCCCATATCCATATGAAGGGAAGATGACTATAATCAAAGAGTGATGTATTGACGCATGATAGATGTTAGCTCTCGAAAATATTATGGTGTATTTGTAAATTGTAGTGTGCCCAATATATATAGCAATTGATAGTTGAAAGAGGAGTGTCCAATACTAGTTTTGGGTTTCAAACTTCATGATGTAATATGTGATAACTCTAAAGTCATATTACACGGGATAAGCACTATTTACAATTGGTTGAAGTACATCTTGATTTTCATAACTGAGGTGATATGTGATTTGCTTCAAAGGGACATCATGACTTTGTTTTAGCTTCAAGTTAATCACCCAATCAGAAGGATCATACCCTGACGGAAGATCTGAATCAAAGGGTGGTATGCGAGATAATCGAGCAATTGAGTTTTCATAAATATCTCTTCTCATCAACATATCTTGGTGTCATAATAAATGATCATGTAGTCGAGCTGAATAATGAGGATCATAAGCTTTAATTGTGACCCATATTTGTTCCTTAATAGGCTCAGTAAGAGACATATCACTAGGCCTTTTCCAGATGAACATTTTAGGAAGTCTGCATAAAAGAAAAGCATATGAATTTTATGGATATCATAAAAACAACATTATCCAAAATTTGTATATATGCTGTAATTGTTGGCTTTAATTTAGTCTTTCAGACTTTTACAGTACTGATGTTTTAACTTTTAAATTCAACTTTATTTTATGAGTCTAGATTTATATTTAGATTTATTCATTTTTGGACTTGATGGATTCAGATTTGTATTTAGATTCAATCTTTTTTGGACGTGTTGAATTTAAATTTATATTTATATTTAGACTAGTCCTTTTTTTGAGCATGTTGGAGTTGAGTTTTGACTTAGATCCGGTTCTTTTGGATGTGTTGGTTCTAAGTTTAGTTTTAGATCCACTTTTTTCGGGCATGTTGGATTTGGGTTTGAATTTAGATCCGATCCCTTTGGATATGTTGAACCTAAATTTGGGTTTAGATATAATCCTTTTTTGGATGTGTTAGACCTATGTTTTGATTTAGATTTAGCCCCTTTGGACATATTGGATTTAGATTCGCTCCATTTGGGTGTGTTGAATTGAATTTTAGGTTTAGATCTGGCCCCTTTAGATATGTTGGATCTGGATTTAGACTCAGTCCTTTTTGGGTGTGTTGTATTTAAGTTTGAATTTAGATTCGACCCTTTTGGACATGTTAGATTTGAGTTTAGATTTAACCCTTTTTGGGCAGGTTGAATTAAGTTTGAATGTAGATCCGACCCCTTTAGTTGTGTTGGATCTAAGTTTAGGTTTAGATTCAACTCCTTTGGACGTATTAGATTTAGTTTAGATTTAGATTTGCTCTTGCTAGGCATGTTAGATTTTATTTTAGATTTAGATTTTGTTCCTTTAGGACATATTGAATCTAAGTTTGTATTTAGTTCTAACTAACTTCTTTTTGGGCATGTTAGATATTGGTTTATGTTTAGATCTGCTCGCTCCCTTTAGACGCGTTGGACTAGGTTTAGGTTAAGATCCGGGACCTTTGGCCGTATTGGATCCGTGTTTAGATTTAGATTCACCCTTTTCGGCGTGTTGGATTTGATTTTAGATTTAGATTTGACCCCTTTAGGATATATTAAATCTAAATTTGTATTTATATTCAACTCCTTTTTGGGTTTGATCTGGGTTTATGTTTAGATCTAGGCTCTTTGGACGTGTTGGATTTAGGATTAGGTTTAGATCCACTTCTTTGGACTGTATTGGATTTGAGTTTATTTAGATTCGCCCTTTGGGCGTGTTGAATCTAAGTTTGTATTTAGATCCGATCCTGTTGGACGTATTGGATTTAAGTTTGTATTTTTAATTGGATGGAGTTTCTCTTCAATGGAGAGTTTTTCTTGTATTGCAAGAAATATAAAATTGCTAATTGTTTGACAAGGGATTTTCCTTTAGGATGAAATTTCTCTTTAATAGAGAATTTTTTTTTTGCATTGTAATAAATATAAAATTGCCTCCTATTTAGCAGGAGTTTTTCTTTAGAATGAGGATATTTTTATCCTTTTCTTAAGCTCAAATGCTGATAACAACTTGGCATTTATTAATTATGTGTAATATCTTATGAGATATTGTCCATTTATAGTGGGCATGAGCCTTACACCCTTTGCATTAATGAGTTGTTAAGCACCCCCTTCGTATACTTTATCGATAATATAAGGTCCTTCCCAATCTGGAAGAACTTTCCACTAATTCGATGATGGGGAATGATGGACTTTCTACGTATCGACACTAGTTCACCCGCTTTGAAGCTTCTTGGGTGAACCATACGGTCATGAGCTTGGGTCATCCTTGCTCCATACATTTTTAGATTTTGTTGAGTTTGGAGTCGAATTTCGTCTAAGGTTTCAAGTTCTTCAAGTCATATTCAAACATTTTCTTTCATTGTAAGTTCATTTTGAAATGCAATATAGAACGAAAGTAATTTTATTTGAAGTGGAAGTAAAACTTCTGCCTCGAAGACCAATGAGTATAGTATTGCTTGTGTTGTTATTTTATATGTGGTGTGATATGCTCATAAGGCTTCTATTAATTTTTCGTGTCATTTTCTTTTATTTTTAGAGAGAATTTTTTTGAGGAGTTTAAGCAATGTTTTGTTAAATGTCTTAACGAGATTATTGGCTCTTAAATTATATATTAAAGAATATCGTCAATCTATCTTGTACTTCTCAATGAAACGATAGATCTTAGTATTCTTAAAGGCAGTGTTATTGTCAGATATGATTTGTCAAGGCACTCCAAATCGATAAACGATGTAATCTCGGAAGAACTTTATTACGTTATCAACTTTTAACTTCTCTTAAGGGAATTGTTTCTACTCATTTTGAGAAGTAATCAGTGGCAGCCAAAATAAAACGATGTTCTCTTAATGACGGAGAGTCGATTGGATTGATTATAGCAGTTCCCCTATTTTCAAATGACCATGCCACTGTTGGATGTAAGACATTAGGTGTTTGATGCAACGTGTCTGTGTGTATTTGATATTGATAACATTTTTGGCGTGTTCAATACATTCTTGAACCATGCTAGACCAGTATTATCCCATTCGTTTAATTTTAATCTTTAGACCAGGTTGATGCGCACCGCACAACCCTTCGTGGATTTTAGCCATCACTATCTTAGCTTCGTCCGATCTTAGACATCGTAACCGCATTTGATCAAATAAGTCGTGACATAATGTATTGTTTACAAGAGAGCATCGTAATGATCTTTGTGACATTTGATGAGCTTTTGATTTATCCTTTAGCAATCCACCACCTTTAAGATATGTAATAAATGGCATTTGCTAGTCGTCTTCTTAAATTATTGTTAAAATTTTTTTGAATTTCTTTAGCTTTAACAGCTTGAAGAAGGGGGTATCAATGTTAGCTTGCTTTGAGCCATTATTATAATTTGTTCTCTTTGAGGTCATTTCTTTAGATAATTTAGCTAATGCATTGACTTTGCTATTTTTTCGATATGACACCCTCGTAATTATTATTTTAGAGATTTATTTTAGGAGCTCTCATATAAAAGGTGTGTTCTTTTTCATTAATCGGGCAAGAGGTTGACATCTCTCCAAGAGATTAGAAATGAACCTCTTGATGTAAGCTAATCTGCCTTGTAACGAATGTAGTTGTTTTAAGATTTTGGACGGTGGCATCTTTATTATTGTTTTGATTTTAGAGAGATCAATTTCAATTCCTTTGTGGCGCACAATAAAGCCTAATAATTTTTCAGAAGTAACACCAAAAGCCCATTTTTTAAAGGAATTTTTTTTAAAAAAATTGAAACTTCGAATTCTATTAAATATATTTCTTTAATCACTTATGTGCTTATCTTTTTATAATTAAATTATCTACATAACATTCTACATATTTATGTAAGAGATCATCAAAGATACGAGTCATAGTCCTTTGGTTTGTAATACCTAGATTTTTAGACCAAATGACATCATTTTGTAGATGAACGCGTTGATCGATTAAAAGGCCATGTTTCTAATCTTCCGGAGTTGTTTTAATTTGATTGTAACTTGATGAACCATTCATAAAAGATATTATGTTATAGTTTGATGTATTGTTTACCATGAGTTCTATATTGGGTAATGAAAAATCATTCTTTCGGCATGCTTTGTTTAAATCCTGGAAGTCAATGTAGATATGGATTTTCCCTTTTTTTTTGTCACTGAGACAATATTAACAATCCAATTAGCATATTTTTCTTTTTAGATAATCCTGCTTCAACAAGCTTTGGTTTTAGCAATTACTTGTTCCTCAATTTTCATTTGCATTCACTTTGGTGTTTACAAGCGATACACCAAGTTTAATGGAGAGTTTGTGTATAGTTACGTCTGGTGATAAGCCTGACATTTCATTTTAATTTTGCGCGAAACAGTCTTTATATTCACAGAGCAGTGCTTTTAATTCCTCAAATTTCTCTAACATGAGATTAGCACTGATAAACTCTAACAAAAGTTGGCTTAGGTTCTTTTTTAGTACACGGGTTAATTTAATAAAGTTGATCAATAGTTAGCTTAATTGCCTTCTTCAAATTATTTTGGGGCCTCTTTAAGGTCAATTATTAATTCATATTCAAGTGTATTTTCATTTTCATGTGAAATTTCTTTTTGTTCATTTGTAATTTCAATTTAAATATCCACTCTTTTCGACATGGTATAGCATGAGTTCGTCGAGGGAAATGCATAATTAATATATCCTAGTCCCCATGTGGTGAACCTTTTATATTTTATGAGAGTTTTGGCAGTATCCCTTTGCCAAAGATTTTTGAATAGTCAGACTTGTATACTTGTTTGTGTTGGTTGAACATTGTTTTTAATCAGTTTTTTTAGAGCCGATGAGAATTATTGAGTAATCATTATTGAGATATTTTCTTTCTCAAATTCACCCTCTTGAAACAGCTCTTGGGTAGGATTTGCAGCATGCTCTTCTGTTTTGTAAAAAGAGATTTCACATTCATCATAACTTCTTTTAGGGGGAACATAAAAAGTTTAAAATTGTTCTATTGCATCCTTCCTTGAAACTATTAAGACTTTTATATATATCTTTGGCACTGTAATTATTTTCACAGCCTTCTTGTAGATTTGAGATTCAGGTACCCTTATTAAAGAAATATGAATTTTCTCTAGTTATTTCATTATGTGATTGGTACTCGATCCTTCTTTCCTTAGACTAGTTGAGGCTTCCTTAGGTTGATAAAGTAACTACTCTTCTTTATTATCCTCAGTATCATTGCCAAGGTGGGAAATTACTTTAGATTGTTTTGACCCATTAGTGCCTTTATCTTTTGTATCACCTTTAAGTATTGTCTTAATAGGAGGAGCCACTTCTTTTTGAGAGTTGATTTCTTATACTTTATTAGGAATAAAATAGTTAGCATCATTATATATCTTGATTTCATGTAGGATTCATATCACCGTCAATTTGATACTCTTCATCATTTTATATTGAATGTATTTTATAAATTGGTGGTGAGTTGAAGGCACTATGTTGTATTCATGAATCCATGGTCTATCGAGTGCAAGGAGTGCATTGTATGAAACATTAGCTTCGATTATATGGGTCAATAAGTATTTTTTTTATACGGATGGAATTACTTTCTGCTATAACATAAAGGGGCCGATTATGTTTGAATGTTCCCAGCAATAAGTCATCATCACTAAATATGATGATCGTTAATTTCTCAAAAGTTAAGTCTTCTTTCACCTTCGCTGAGAAGAAAGTTTCATATTGTTTAATTTTCGGCTTTAATTATGTCTCTTGTATGCCTTTAAACAACATTAGAGCAACATACTTAAGAGCACGGCAATTTATGAAATGTGTTAAAATATTATAGTTCACGATTTTGGTGGCCTTTTAAGGTTTAGTCGGTGGTGAAGGTAAGACATCTTCATTGATTTAAATTTCTGTCTTTGCCACTAGCTTTCCTCGGTAGTGGTGGAGAAATTTGTCTACCACTTATTAATTGGATCTGAGTTACTTCTTTTGTAAAATTTTCTTTATCAGAGGAAGTTTTTGAACTCTGTGCATATTTAGAATTTTCAGATCTTCAAAACTCTTAGAATCGTTGCTTAGTTTAGGACATAGCTTCTTTGAGCCTATTTTTACCTTCCTTTTGATAGGCTTTTTTCGGGAAAACATAGCTCTTCCTTAGAGTTAGTTGATATTGCAATCATGTAACATGCCTAACTTTGGGGTTGAAAATTCTCCTTATCAAAATTTTCATATATACTTATAATTCGACACGTTTCTTATGAACTCTATGCATATTCAAAATTTTCAGATCTTTCAGAATAGTTTAGGACATAGCTTCTTTGTGCTTGCTTTTACCTTCCTTTTGATAGGCTTTTCTTTGGGAAAGCATAGCTCTTCTTTAGAGTTAGTTGATATTGTAATCATATAATATGCCTATCTTTGGGGTTGAAAATTATTCTTATCAAATTTTTTATGTATGCTTATGTTCAATATTTTCTTCTTTTCATCTTTAATACATTTTACTTGAACTAAATCTTTGTTTTCTTATCTCTTTGCTGTGTTAACTTATACATACATCTTTTTCCCTCTTTAGTATCAAATCTATTATATAAATCATTAAAATTTAAATTATTTGTATCACATATAAGTTTCTTAGAATCTCTACAAGTCATTCTATATCTTTCTTAATTTTTTGAGTTTTTATATCTAAAGCAATTTTTATAATAAAATTTCTTATTTTTTAATATTTTCTTGCACATTTTGACTCCACCATCAACTGTTTTTATTGAAAAAAAATTATTTTAATTTTTTAATTACAATTCTTGCAACTTGCTTAATCTCACTTGTTATTTTTTTTTCATATAATATTTAGCTTCTTATGAACATTCCAAATTTTAAGATTTTATAACTTATTCTTAAAATATTTTTTATTATTTTTAAAGTACTCTTATTTAATCCTAGGATAATATTTTAATTTATTTTTTTTATCTTTTAACCATTCATTTAAATCCAAAATTAGTAGTTGGACACTTAAATTTTCACTTAGAATGATCTTATAATTTTTACAATTTAAATGATCCATTTTTTTATCATAAAATAATCAATTTGCATTTTATTAGGTATATTCGGATAAGTGATAATATGCTCATCTATTTTCTTAAATAAAATATCAGGAATTATAAAATTATAAGCTAAAGCAAAATTCAACATGATCTTACCTTCTTCATTAGTCACTCCAAATCCATAATCATTATGAATGCTTTTAAAATATTTCATCATTGTATACCAACATATCCATTTAAATCTCTTCCAATAAATACCCATTCTTCAAAATGTATCCTCTGTATTAATCCCTCTAAATTATTCCAAAATTTTTCTTTTGAGCCTACATCCAAATCTACTTGAAGAGCATAAATATTTTTAACATTAATAATCTTAACATCTACAACAATCTTTAATACTATACTCATATCTTCAATCCAATCAATTTTCACAATATTATTCTTCAAACTTTTACTTGTAATTATGCATACACTATTTTTGGTAATCAAAGTTTGAAACTTAAAGTATCATTCTCTCTGGTCTTCTCCCCAATCCATTTAATTTCTTGAATACATAAGATATTTATCTTCCTATAAATTATAATATCTATTAATTCCATTAATTTAGTTGTAAGAGTATTTATATTTAAAATTTCTAATCTAACTCTAATTTCATAGACTAACTTATTTGTTCGCATTCGTCCATAATGTTGGAACCCTTGCTTATATAACATTGCACGTGGGCGCCATGATCCTTACACATTTTTCACTATATTTAAGTCATACAACACGTTGTTTTAATGCCTTAGCATTGACACAATGTATTAAAGGATTCATGTCGTGATTTTTTGACAAGTTTTATGCTGGCTATCGATTACTTAACGCAACCCTCTACTTTTCTCATTCAGGACTTAGGATCCGACAATAACAGTGTTACCAGCACTAGTTATATCATTAATAAAAAAATAGACTTGGTTAGGTAGCATAAAAATGATATTTTTTTATTAGAATTAAATGAGAATTTGACACTTAATAGGATATCATGAAAAAGAAGGATTCATGTAGCTGGCTCCACATAATGGGATAAAAATTTATTGTTGTTGTTATTGTTGTTGTGATATAACTTGTATTCGTACCATACGATCCATTCACCTATACAAAATCATCCCACATGGTGAACAACCCACACATTAATCATAGGTATTTTATAATGTATGGTACTTCCGGTGTAATATACATGGCATGCAAAGAATGAATTGCCAAACAAACATTCTTATGTAGGAATGCATAGGATTGCATGGTTCACTATATACTTGATTAAACTGTAAATACTAAATAGAAATTCAACAATACATAGAATAACATTCACATAAGAGAACATAACAAGCAAGCAACTGAGATATAGCATTTAGTGAAATCTAATGTAAGAACTCAAGGCTTGTAGATTTGATACCTTAACCCTATGGGAAGGGAGACAGAGAATGTAGAAACTAGAGAGGTTAAATCCACAAACCTTTAGTTCTTGCATTAGATTTCACTAAATGTTATATCTCAGTTGTTTAAAAGATAGCATTAATGTATCAAATCAATTGCCATAATTTCACCATTTAGTGGGAATTCGAGTTGCACAAGTAACTAATACATGGATCAATACATTGCTCCCAAAATAATGAAAATATGATATAATACTACATTGAATATGAAATATTTCGACAAAAATTATTCACAAAGTAGATATCGTACTATTCCAAAAAAGTGAATTTGTACAAGCTTGTCATTGGATCATATCACAATTTAACAAGTCACGCCACTAACATTATCATAATGATATGAATCCATATCCCCAATCCAACAACATAAATAAAAGAGATAGAAGAAGGCCGGATTGGCTAAAGGATTTCACAAGTATGGAGAAAATATAACATCAAATAGAGAAGTAAATTACACCATAAATAAATAATCACAAAACCAACTTCAGCTTTGTTACAACAACAGAGAGCAGTAGGATAAATAAGTTATACCTATAATAATATAAAATCCCAAAGAAACCAGACTATAACTAAATATAATCATATACTAAATTGTTCAAAAGCAAGACCTCCGAACCTAGATAAAATACTACCATAAGAAATAACTAAATAACCAACTACAAGCTCCACTATATCCGAGAAATGAAATCCAACAAAGGCAAGCTACTTAACAATGTAATGTAAATCGATAAAATACATGACAAGATCTAAAGAGAGCGTAAGAAAATTATAAATAGAGAGAAAACAAACAGGGGATCAAAGAATTATTTCAAGAATCTCCTCCTTCCCTATCTCCAGTCTTCCTCTTCCTTCTCTGATCATTTCCCACGGTGGGTTTAGCCGGAATAAGCCTTTAGACCGGTGAAGCGCCGACCATCTCCCTCTGGATCCCTCTTCCACCCAGAGCTCTCTCTCAGGAACCCTCGCTCTCTCGAATGGCCAAATGATCCTCGACCTGAGTTCCTTTCCCATTCAAATGAATAGCTTCCTCAGCAAGCTTCATCAGACGACGGAGATCAGATCATCAGCCGCGCCGTCGCTCGATCAGACGTCCAGTAATTCTCCATTACATCAATCTCTTCGCAATTCAACACCTGTAATCCACTCAGTCATTAGCGATCGAGAACCGCGTGATCAAATAACACATCCAAGGGCCGACAAGAAACCCAACCATCCGACGGCCAATATCTCTTCAAGAGACACTCGATCCAGTGATAAGATCCAATGGCTCATTACAAAGACGCTAAATAACGGCAGAAAGCACGCTAACCATTCCAAATCTCTTAACTTCGGATTAAACTACTGAGTCAACTCAAAGAACCACTCGCCAAGCGGATTGGATGCAAGAACCATTCTCTCCAACCCAACTCAATCTCCAGAAATTAGATCATATCATTGGAGCTTTGACTACATCATACAAAAAATGGCGAAGACACAAAAAAACCTTAAGAATGTGGAAAGATCGAATAAAATGATGAGCAAATGACATCAATTATTCTAATACCGAATGAAGTTTCAAGATTATGACTATAAGAGAAACTAGATAAATCTTCTCAAGATCGAACAATCACAAGTATGTAACTCATACCCAAATTTAATCATTCTACTGACCTCAAATACAAAATGCTAAAGCCGTTAAGGTTGACATGCCAAGATTTAATGGTGAAAACCTGGGATTGGTTTAAGCATCAATTTTTATAATATTATAATCTATCCAAGATCGAAGTTCATAATAACATATATGGACTACCGACTCGCTTGATACCAATGGATGCATATGAATAAACAATTGCATTCATGGCACCAATTCAAGGATCAAGTAATCCAGAGGTTTGGACCTTCCATTTACAAAGATTTAAAGGGTGAACTAGCCAAACTTCAACAGAAATCCACAGTACAAGAATTTTATAATGAATTTGAAGAATTAGCAAATCAAATTTCAGGAATTCCTCCTGATTTCTTACAAAGCTGTTTTGAATCTGGCTTAAGGCAAGCATGACATTAAAGAGAGAGTTAAGGTGACGAGATTCATATTAGCCAAATTAATGGAGAGCATAGCGGATGAAGTTTATAGAAGATCCTCAAGAATTAATACATCACGTATAATGAACAAACAACCTCCACTTCTTCCTACACGGTTATGTCAACAACAACAAACCAAAAGCGGACCACAAATTCCTATTCGATTGACTACAACCTGATTGGAAGGAGAAAAGAAAAGGCTTATGTTTCAATTGTGATGAAAAGTTTCATAGAGGCCATGTGTGTAAATCAAAACTTTTGCCCTTATGGTAGTAAATGAGGAGCAAGACAATATCGACCATACACAAGACTACGAATTAATCGGGAAGAATTTCAATCACCTTAATGCTTTTACGGGTCAAATCCCGGAACATTAAGGTTACAAGGGTGATTGGAAACAAAAGGTACATGGTGCTTATTGATAGTGGTTCAACCCACAATTTTATTGATCTAAACTAGCCAAGTTTATAGTATCTGATAACTCTGTCGAGTTTTTAAAGTGTTAGTAGGGAATGGAGAAACATTAAAGTGTTACGGAATGCTCAAATATTCTATACAACTACAATACACTTTCACTCGATTGCTTCTTCTGCAGAGCAGATGTGGTGGTGTTGGGAGTTCAATGGGAACAACATTGGGTGAGTGTACGATTATAAAAAAGCTCATCATGAAATTTTATCACAATGATGACAACTACAAGGAGATACCTCATCCAAGGTGGACACATTACATCGATCGTTCACCAAATTACAAAATAAGAAAGAAATAGTTTCATACTTACAGTCGAGAAATACGAGGAAAGCAGTCCCCTACAAAGGAATTCAACAAATTACACGAAGGGATACAACAAGTATTAACAATACCAAGATTTATTTTGGGTTCGAGTTTACCTCCCAAAGGAATATAGACCATCAAATACGCCACACGGAACTCAACTATCAAAGTAAAAAATTATAGATATCCCATTTTAAGACAAATAGAAAAATTGATTAAAGAAATGTTAGAATCAGGGATCATAAGAGAAAGTACCAGCCCTTTTTCATCTCCAGCCTTGCTAATAAAAAAAAAAGATGGCACTTGGCATTTTTGTTTGGATTATAGGGCTTTAAACAAAGTCACTATACCTGATAGGTTTCCCATCCCAACTCCTGAAGAGTTGATGGATGAGTTACATGGAGCTTGTATTTTCAAGCTGATTTAAGATCGGTACCATCAATCGAATGGCGAAGCCATCTACAAAGCGCCTTGAACACATGAAGGTCACTATGAATTTTTGGTTTAGATTAACCAATGCTCAACATTCCAAACTGAATTGATTCTTAAACCATTCTTAAGGAAATTTACTAGTATTTTTTGATGATATACTTATATACGTCAAACCTTGAACTACACCAAAGTCATCTACAATTTGTTTAGAAAGCGAAACAACATACCCTATTTGTCAAACCATCCAAATGTTATTTCATTCAGAGAATAGAGTATTTGGGTCATATATTATCACAGAGGATAGAAGTGGATCCCAAGAAAATCAAAGCGGTCAAACATGGCTATGCCAACTGATAAAGCAGTTAAGAGGGTTTTGGGCTTAATGATATTATAGAAAGTTTGTTAAAATTATGCGATAATGGCCTCTCTTTCCTAACACAACAATTCCAATGGACGGAGGAATCAATAGCGATTCAAACATGATATCATTACCGTCTTAGCATTTCCAAATTTTTATTCTTTTATCTTAAAGCAGATGCCAGGGACTGACAGGAGTCGTATTAGCTCAAAATAATCATCCTCTTACTTAGCGAAGTTATCTCTACAATGCGAAAATATCAACATATGCTTGAGAACTTTATCTTTATAAGCGGCGGTTGCGGATGGAATATATTTGTTGGGTAATAAGTTTACAATCGAGCAGTCAAAGAGCATTAGAGAATTAATGCAACAAACCATCCAAACCGAACAAAAGATTTCTAATTAAACTCACGGGATTGTATCTATGAGTATAAGCGAGTTTCTAATGATGCCCATCCGAGAGTCTGAAGTAAATTCTAATGTCAATCGGAACATGGCTCTAAATTTATATCTTACACTCAACAATTCACAAACTTGCTCCAACAAATTAAGAGGAAACAAGCTCCAATAATGAACTACAACAGTCTGCGAGAATAGCAAACAATCCAATGATGTTTCCAAAACATAAAATTGCTAATGGATTGTTATACTATAAAGACATGAGATGTAGCCAGAATTGATATCGAACATTCTTATCGGAGAATTACACTCAACACCAGAGGCCATAATGGAATTCATAAAGCGTGGCGAATTTCAAGAATTCTTGGAAAAAATGAAAACAGACATAAAACATTTTATATCAACTTTTCTGTCGCCAACAAGTCAAATATGATACTCGAGCTGCGGGTTACTACTCACTTTATACCACAACATTTGGGAGGAAGTATCGATGGATTTTATTCAATTCTACAAAATCTCGAACAAAATCATACTAGTAGTGGTAGATAGATTATCAAATTATATGCCATTTTACAACTTCTTACATAGCTTCATCTTTATAGCCTAGTCAAATTACATGGAATACCAGCATAATTTGAGATAGAGACCCACTCTTCACGTAATTTTGGCAAGAATTATTCAAACTAAGTGGCACAACATTAAGCCACAACGTGCTTATCATCCTCGATGAGATGTGGGAGGTTACAAAGAATCCTGAACAATATCTAAGGAGTTTTGTCCTAGAGACATCAAGGAATTGGTTACAATTTCTTCCTTGAAGCGATTACATAATACATCCATCAATACTTCCAAAATGACCCCTTTTCATGTATATGGCGGAACCACCTGCAATCATACCTACAATGCTACCAATGCTACTAACATGGAAGTCATCCGGTTTTGAGACAAGATCATACAAATCCTTCAAGCAAATTTAAGAAGCCCAAAATAGGATGAAGCAAATGGTGATAAACATAGAAGAACTTCATTTTAAAATAAATGATTTGGTATTGATAAAATTACATATAGACGATTTTTTTGGAAAAGCTACACAAAGCTCAGAGAAGATATTATGGCCCATTCAAAATTCTGAAGGTAGGAGCGTGCTATAAAATAGAATTGCGAAACAAAATAAATCCATGTATTTCATGTATCTAGGCGAAACTATACAAAGCAGGATTCTCCTTACATCCAGCAACCTTTCCAACTCAATTCATAGAAGGGCAACCATTAGTCAGACCTATCAAAATATTGGATCACAAAACAGTAGTAAAAGCAGATAAACAAATCAAAGAGGTCTTAATACAATGGGAGGGAACTTTACTACTGAGATGCTTCTTGGATGCCTATTGAAGAAATCAAAAAATCTTTCCTAAGTTTGGCCTTGGGGATAAGGTCGTGTGAGGAGTAATGATATGAATCCATATCCCAATCCAACAAGCAAAAGAGATAGAAGAAGGCGGATTGGCTAAAGATTTCACAAGTATGGAGAAAATATAACATCAAGGAAGTAAATTAGACAGGGAGAAAGGAATAAATAAAACAATCACAAAACCAACAACGGTTGTTACAACAGAAAGGGATAAATAAGTTACTAACAATATAAAATCCCAAAGAAACCGGACTATAACTAAATATAATCATCTGTTCAAAAGCAAGACCTCCGAACCGATAAAATACAAAACCATAATAGAAATAACTGCAAATAGAACCAACTACAAGCTCCACTATATCCAGAACGAAATCCAGAACGACAAAGGCAAGCTACTTAACGTAATAGAAATCGGGTTACAATACATAGACCAAGATCTAAAGAGAGCAGAAGAAAACTATAAATAGAGTTGAGAAAAACAAACAGGGGATCAAAGAATTATTTCAAGAATCTCCTCCTTCCCTGTCTCCAGTCTTCCTCTTCCTTCTCCAGCATTTTTGGGTTTTGCATAAGCCTTTAGGCGGTGAAGCGCCTCTTCCTCCCCTCTCGAACCCTCTCTCTCAAATGGAATGCTTCCTTTCCCATTCAAATGAATAGCTTCCTCCAAGCTTCATCGGACGAGATGATCGCCAGCGTCGCTTCCGTGACGTCCGAATTCTCCACATCAATCTTACGACTCACACAATCCACTGGTCATCGCCAAGAGAGCCAATCACCGGCGGAATAACCAGCTCGCTCAATTCCAACTCTAAATAGCGCATTCCACTCATCGCTACTCGAGTCAACTCAAAGAACCACTCAAGCCAAGCCGGACCGGGATTGACCCAGAGCAGAACCATTCTCTCCAACCCAACTCAATCTCCAGAAATTAGATCATATCACATAAGGTCGATTTTTTGATTGTATGTATGATCAAGCAATTGCAAGTATGATTGTCTAGAGGGAAATTTTGTTGGCATGATACCTTGACATGGATCTTCGCATTGATCAACCATGCACACGTGCAAAATTAATTCACTACGAAATTCATGTACGCATACAAATTGTTTATATCAGATGCGAGTTGGGTCATTGCCTAGGATATTGGGTCACTGAGGTAGTTGGTACTACATAAAGTGGCAATTAGGTAATGCATCAATGATTTCCATTACGGCATGCAGTTTGTTATCCTGTTACTCTGAAATGATGGGTCCCTCTATCGGATGGCTGGGGAAGTGGATGAGTAGTTCCGCATCTTTGGTACTACCGCACTGGCTGCATCTTGTGCTGGTTTTCTATGTTAAGGTCTATTCCTGGTTTTTGTGCTACTTTTCTTACCTACTAATGGATTTCTTTTTCATTGCTTCCCTGTTTTTATTTTTTGTATAACCGGCCGGGATATAAACCTTAATGGAAAACTTGAGTTGGTATTTTGAAACCACCTTCTGGTTCCTACCTCACTGATGAGTCGGACTTGTACTAATATTATATTTACCGGTTATCTGTGCTATTCGTTGCCGAACTTTCCTAGACCTGCATTTGGTGTATTTCGATCACCGAAGGTCAAGTAATGATTTTGGCCATTTATTACGACTTTCTGACAATGAAATATCCCTTCATTCTTGATGAAATCGTGATTGTTAAACAGTTTAGTCGTTTTCTTTTCATTGAATTCATATGATTATATGTTAAAAAAATTAAAACAGAAGTTATTCTGTGACTTTTATCATCTTTCTATGATATAATTGGAATTTGTCACTAAGCAAATGCTTCCAATTAAAGCTTTAAATGAAGTTGTCATATCCCTGACCCTGCATGCAGGTTGTTGATCTGGTCCAAATTGCAACATCTTATAGTACACTCTGTCTGCTAGCTCATGTGAGTGCTAGTGGTCCATGCCATCATAAACGAGGATTATTGTTTTATGTGTGGCTCATGTAACAATAAAGCTTCATCGTCTAGAACATCAAGTTTATTTCCTTAGAGTTAATTGACACCTTAACCAATCTTCCCTTTGAAAAAAACTAAAAATTGGGAAGACCCTTTCTAATTGAAGAAATTAAAAATTAAGCAGTTACAAATAAAAAAGAAAACAGATACAACATAAAACTTAAACATTCAGGTTTATATAAAGGCTTATCATAATCAATCTTGCGTAAGATGAAATTGACATATTTAATTTTTTCATACGATCTTTCAGTTGACGTTGAGTAATTGTTTTTTTTTTCTCTCCTTTTTAATTTTCAAAACAGGAACCATGATAGTAAAGATGCTTCGGAGTCTGCTGCTCAGACATCTCCGCATACATCTCAGGACGCAGCAGTTGGAGCTCTTGTTCACATGCTGAGGACCGCTCCCTCTCTGCGCCAGGATCATAGCCTGTCATCCCAGTCTTCCAAATCCGAAGTGAATTCTGAAGCTAGTACTTCCAGCTTTTTCTCGTCTCGCAAGAAGTCCGAAGCACTTGAGGAGCTAAGAAGTTACAGGGATATGAAAGAAATTCTCCTTTCCAAGAGCAGAATCGAGATGCTAGATTCCGAAAAGTAAGTAACAAAGTAGCTTCTAAAGCTTAATTTCATTCTGAACAAAGTACCAGGACCCAACTGTTGCTAATTTCTGGTGCAATCCCCTTCACTGATTGGAGGTAGGTGATGCTTCTTATTTCTTTCCCAGAGCCCAATATTGTACAGAAGAAATCAAACTTAACTGTCATTTCTTTGTTATTATTTAGCAATTGGTTTAGTTGAAAGCTTTCTCTTTTTCTAGGTTTTGATTATATCGTTCCTTTTTTTTTTATCGATCTTTGGTTAATGCTTGTGGCTCATTTCCTTCTTTGTATATAAACTTCGGAGGTCAATTTTAGCTTGTGATATCCTCTTCCTAGTCTTTAATCTTTTCCAGGTGGTACAGGCTGTTAAATGTCAACATTGCATGCATACCACTTAATTCTTATATATTTATATATTTAATACCTAAACTTTTGATATTTATATCAATAGCATTCAAATTTTTAACATCATATCAAGAAAATATCATTATTATTTTCCTTCTAAAAGTGAATATTATCTTTCATGCATAGTTAAGATGTTAGGTATGTAAATATCAAGTTTTAAATGCTAGATATGTGAATATATAGAAATTATGTGGTATGTAGATCTTACTTTTTTGGGGGAAAGCTGACCTAAAATTTAAGGAGCTTAAGTTATAGGAAAATGTGGATGTAATAAATATATCATGCATCTTGGGTATTAATTAGTTTGGAAGATATTGTCAAGGTCTTAAATTTGAATTTTCTTTACACTATAATGAAGCTCAAGCTTATGAACGTAGGCGGGAAAAAAAAAGAAATACCATGCAACTGAGAAAGAAAAGTATAATAGTTTTAATTGTATACGAGTGAAGAGAAACACAAAAATGAACTCTTGTATGGGTGATATTCATTGCAGCAGTCATAGAAGCAACCATCTAATAGGCAAATGATCTACTTGACAGCCAAGCAACTTATTAGCTAATAACAATAACAAGTTTTTATCCCATCATGAGAGTTGGTTATAGAATTTTTTTTTCTCCATTGTTCTATTAAGTGTCAAATTCTCATTAAATTTTAATAAATTAAGATCATTTTTTACACATCATAATTAAGTTTTTTAAGTCTACCTCTATTTTTCTTAACATTAAGCGAATCTAATATATCTATTCTCTTAATTGGGTCATTGATGATCGCTCAGGAAAAGTGTTTATGAAAATCTCTGTCATCTTTATAAGATGATTAAAGAGTTCATTCTTTATGGGGTAAATTGATTTATGTTCAACCAGATTTTTTTTAATATTATGTTAGGGTTTATTTAAATTTGAATTCTACTTCCTATGAACTCAAGCATCAATAGTTAATTATCTCTTACTGTAGTAGGAGAAAACTCTCGATTAAGGTTGAAAATAAATAAATTTTTTTGTTATAAATTTATGTCTAGTGGTGTGATGTGGATGATTGTTTAAGAGGAAAAAAGGAATGTAGTCCTGATTAAGATCTCAAGGTTCCGTCATCCCCGTACTATCGTTCTTCCAATCTACCATCATCAGAGGGCTATTAGCCGTAATGTCCAGGGAATCTGATTAGAAGCCATGGGTTGTCTCGTTTCATAGATTCTGAGTAGACTAGAATTTTGTGCACGGGTTATTATGAGTGCAAATGTGTATTGAATTGTTTGGGCTAAACTAAATTTATAAGTTTCTCTGATAATTTAATTTCATGAAGTAGTCTTGCGGATATATGTACTTACGTCCATTAGAATGCTATTTGAATGTGATTAAGTCTGTATTGTAGACATGTATAAGACTTACATCCATTGAAATTTAGCTAGAATGACATTCACATGATAAACATATAGATTTGACTTATATCCCTTTGGAAGGCCATTTGAATGATATGATATTTCATTTCATCAACATATGTTGGACTTACATCTATTAAAATGTCATATGGATTAAGGTTCACATTATAAATCAGTGATTGGACTTAAATTCCTTTAGAATGCCATGTGAATTGAGATTCGCATTACAAATCAATGTTTGGACTTACATCTCTTTGGAATGCCTTATTTTGGTGGACTTATATCCCTTTGGAATGCTATTATTAGGTGAAGTTTGTATTACAAACAAGTGGCTGGGCTTACATTTGTTGGAATGCCAAATAGGGTTTATAGTTCATATAACGAACATATGGATTTGATTTACATCTCCTTGGAATACCAGATAGGGTTTTAGGTTGGACTTAACATCCCTTTGTAATGTTAGATAGGGTTTTAGGTTAGACTTACTCACTTTGGAATGTTAGATAGGGTTTAGCTTGGACTTACATCTTTTTAAAATGTTAGATAGGGCTTAAAGTTTGCATTATGAACATATAGATTGGACTTACATCCCTTTTGGAATGTTAGGTAGGGTTTAGAGTTCACATGACGAATAGATTGATTGGACTTACATCTTTCTAGAATGTTAGATAGGGTTTAAAGTTTTCATGGTGAACATATAAATTGAATTTACATTCTTTTGGAATGTTAGATAAGATTTAGAGTTGACATGTCAAACATATGAATTTGACTTACATCCCTTTGGAATGTTAGATAGGGTTTTAGGTTGTTTTTATATCCTTTTGGAATGCCAGATAGAGTTTAGGTTAAGACATACATCCCTTTAGAATGTTAGATATGATTTAAAGTTCACATGACAAACATATGTATTGGACTTACATCCCTTTGAAATGTCAAATATGATTTAGAGTTCGCATGATGAATATATGGATTAGACTTACATCCATTTGGATGTCATCTATTATATATAGAGTTTGATTTTTATCTCTAAGAGGCAACACCACGACGCTGGAGAGGTAGTTCCACGACGCTGGTCACAGTGCCTTGGCGTTGCTTGATAGTGTCGTAGCACTGGATGTGGATGGACTTTGAGATCATAGGGGGTAGCGCCTCGACACCAGTAGGTAGTGCTAGTCACAGCGCCTCGGCACTAGTAGGTAGTGCTAGTCACAGCGCCTCAGCATTGTAGGATAGCACTACAATGGAGCACTCATAGGAAAAAAGGCAGAGAGCTTAGCGCCTCAGCACTGCAGGACATCGATAGCATTGGAACCCGTGTAGAAAATCCTAGGAAACAGGAGCACTAGCGTTAGGATTGCGGAGCCGCGACGCTGTGAATTGAGAGACTTCGTTTTAGGCTGCTTTTTTCTTTTGTGCAGTTTATTAAGATTTTTAAGTTCAAATATTTTTTAATGAAATTTTGCTAGCATTACGGCGTAGTAGTGTTATATTTTGTAAATTATTAGTGCGATACACACTCTTTTCTCTTGCTTTAGATCCAAGATTGACGACGAAAGTTTTCTTAAAAATTTTTCAATTAGATCTAAGATTGACAGACGCGGGTCTTCCAATTTGTTTCTTAAACTTGTGATTCTATTTTAATTTCAAATAATTTTAATTTCAAATTAATTATGTTTTTATTTTGAGAAGGTATTTGTTTAATGATGTTGCATTTTTATGAAATTTGTGATTACACCTTGTCTCTTACTCCGGATCCAAGATCGATGGATGAAGGTTTTCATCTCACACCGGATCCAAAATCGACAATGGAGGTCTTCGATTTGACCTGTGGAGCAAAGAAAAGTATAATTATTGAAAATAGTTTTAATTGTATACGAGTGAAGAGAAACACAAAAATGAACTCTTGTATGAGGAGTAATATTCATTGCAGCAGTCATAGGAGCAACCATCTAATAGGCAAATGATCTACTTGACAGCCAAGCAACTTAATAGCTAATAATAATAATAAGTTTTTATCCCACTATGGGGGTTGGTTACAGATTTTTTTTTCTTCTTTGTCCTTTTAAGTGTCAAATTCTCATTAAATTCTAGTAAATTAAGGTCATTTTTTACATAGCATACCAAATTTTTTTAGGTCTACCTCTATTTTTCTTAACATTAGGTGAATCTAATATATCTACTCTCTTAATTGGGTCATCGATGATCGCTCAGGAAAAGCGTCTATTAAAATCTCTGTCATCTTTATAAGATGATTAAAGAGTTCATTCTTCATGAGGTAGATTGATTTATATTCAACCAGATTTCTCCCAATATTATTTTAGGGTTTATTTAGATTTGAATTCTACTTCCTATGAACTCAAGCATCAATAGTTAATTATCGGTCTTACTGCCGTAGTAGAGCACTCTTGATTAAGGTTGAAAATAAATAAATTTTTTTGATATAAATTAGTGTCTAGTGGTGTGATGTGGATGATTGTTTAAGAGGAAAAAAAGGAGTGTAGTCTTGATCAAGATCCCAAGGTTTAGTCATCCCTGGACTATCGTTATTACAATCTACCAACATCAGAGGGCTATTAGCCGTAATGTCCAAGGAATTTGATTAGAAGCCATGGGTTGCCTCGTTTCATAGATTCCAGTGGACTAGAATTTTTGTGTATGGGTTATTATGAGTGCAAATGTTTATTGAATTGTTTGGGCTAAACTAAAGTTTTAAGTTTATCTGATAATTTAATTTCATGAAGTAGTCTTGCAGATATATGTAGGGCTTACGTCAATTAGAATGCCATTTGAATATGATTAAGTCTGTATTGTAAACATGTATAAGACTTACATCCATTGAAATTTAGCTAGATTGAAATTCGCATGATGAACATATAGATTTGACTTATATCTCTTTGGAAGGCCATTTGAATGATATGATATTTCATTTCATCAATATATGTTGGACTTACATCTATTAAAATGCCATATGGATTAAGGTTCACATTGTAAATCAGTGATTGGACTTACATTCCTTTGGAATGCCATGTGAATTGAGATTCACATTGCAAATCAATGTTTGGACTTACATCTCTTTGGAATGCCATATTTTGGTGGACTTATATCCCTTTGGAATGCTATTATTAGGTGAAGTTCGTATTACAAACAAGTGGCTGGGCTTACATCTGTTGGAATGCCAAATAGGGTTTATAGTTCGCATAACGAACATGTGGATTTGATTTATATCTCTTTGGAATACTAGATAGGGTTTTAAGTTGGACTTAACATCCCTTTGTAATGTTAGATAGGATGGTTAGACTTACATTGCTTTGGAATGTTAGATAAGCTTTCGCTTGGACTTACATCTTTTTAGAATGTCAGATAGGGCTTAAAGTTTGCATTATGAATGTATAGATTGGACTTACATCCATTTTGGAATGTTAGGTAGGGTTTAGAGTTCACATGACAAACATATAGATTAGACTTACATCTTTTTGGAATGTCAGATAGGGTTTAAAGTTGCATGGTGAACATATAGATTGAATTTACATTCTTTTGGAATGTCAGATAAGATTTAGAGTTGACACGCCAAAATATATGAATTTGACTTACATCCCTTTGGAATGTTAAATAGGGGTTTAGGTTGGACTTATATCCTTTTGGAATGCCAGATAGAGTTGAGGTTAAGACATACATCCCTTTAGAATGCTAGATATGATTTAAGTTCACATGACAAACATATGTATTGGACTTACATCCCTTTGAAATGTCAGATATGATTTAGAGTTCGCATGATGAACATATGGATTAGACTTACATCCATTTGGATGTCATCTCTTATATATAAAGTTTGATTTTATCTCTAAGAGGCAACACTTCGATGCTAGAGAGGTAGTGCCACGACGTTGGTCATAGCGCCTTGGCGTTGCATGATAGTGTTGCAGCACTGGATGTGGAAATTAGACTTTGAGATCATAGGGGTAGCCTTCCGATACGGTAGTCACGTCTGCTTGTAGGATAGCGCTACAACATTAGCAGTGGAGCACTCATAGGCAAAAAGGCAGAGAGCTTAGCGCCTCAGCACTGCAGGACATCGCCACAGCATTGGAACCCATGTAGAAAAGCCTAGGGAATAGCAACAGTAGCGTTAGGATCGCGGAGCCGTGACACTGCGAATCGAGAGACTTCATTTTAGGCCATTTTTTCTTTTGTGTAGTTTATTAAGATTTTTAAGTTCAAATATTTTTTTTATGAAATTTTGCTAGCATTACGGCTTAGTAGTATTATATTTTGTAAATTATTAGTGTGATACACACTCTTTTCTCTTTCTTTGGATCCAAGATTAACGAAAATCTTCTTAAAAATTTTCCAGTTAGATCTAAGATTGACATACGTGGGTCTTCCAATTTGTTTCTTAAACTTGTGATTCTATTTTAATTTCAAATTAATTATGTTTTTATTTTGAGAAGGTATTTGTTTAATGATGTTGCATTTTTATGAAATTTTGTGATTACGCCTTCTCTCTTACTCCGGATCCAAGATCGATGGATGAAGGATTTCCATCTCACATCGGATCTAAGATTGACAGTGGTTGTCTTCGATTTGACCTATGGAGCAAATAATTAATTAAAAATTTTTATTTCAAAATTTTGACCTGAAATCGATGCTTTAAATATTTTTTTCATCAATTCAAACAAAAATACCCCCACTTCAATTCACCCAAAGCTTAGGATGGAGCGGTAAGATGGGATATTACCCTTTTATTTTACTTAGAAATAGGGCAATGAAGAGGGTGTGGCGGCTCGATTCCACGCAAGACACGGGGAGAGGAGAGCAGCCAGGGCTCGACTCCACGCACGGCCGAGGGTCGGTTAGGGCATGATGGTGGCTTCAATCAGCAGGCAAGAGCGTGTGGCTCTCCCACAAGGATTCCTCACCCGATGGGAGAGAGGAGGAGCGACTCGGTGATTCTGTCTCACATGATGATGAGAGGATTTGATCTCCTCTCTTTCTCTTGCTCGGGTAGAGAAGGTATGTGTGTGTTGAAGTGTGAGTGCGTGTGTCTCTCTCTCTCTCTCTCGACCGAGTCTCCCATCCCTTCTTATAGTCGAATAGGCTTTAACCATTCCCTCTCTCTCATGCGGTTGCACTGACATGGATAGTGGGAGTGGTTAGAAGTTTCAAATTATTTTTTCTCTTCTTTTTATCTTTTTTATTTGAATTTCAACTGCCAAAAAATTGCCTTCCAATAAATGTGTCAAATCGATTCGACATGATGCATTCGTTGTCTTTTTAGCTATTATAATTATAAACAGTAAAGAGAAAAAGAGCATAGTGGTTAAGAAATCATTAATCAAAATATTCATATATCATATATCTGAAAGGATAAAGAGATAATCATTGAAAGAAAGTTCAGCTACATGTAATTAGTTTGAATTTTTCTAATACAAATAGAAATAACATGAGCTCGATAAGCCATAATAGTTTGCCTCTCTCGTGCATTGTGAATATGCTGAAAAGCAACTTCTGGTCATGGACTAATAGAGAGAGCTCATTCATGTGCAGACACTTGAGCGTTCATTTGTAAGCAATCTCCTTTTATAGCTGTGATAGTTTGTCTTATCATGGATCTCCTCTCTAATAAGTACTATCTTCTTTGTTGTAATTCTCTCAATTCAACAGGTATATCAAGAAGCTCAATCTGTGCTTGGGAGAGTTCTTTTTGACATGATCTCAAGGCTCTGAGAATGTGCTTGAGGTCTTGACAAACTAGAGATGTCTGATATGATGTAGAACTAAGCAAATTCTCTGCATTAGTAAGTGTGTCTGATAAGAGATCCTAATAAGTAGTATGTAATGAAAATAATTCAAACTCAATATCCCTACATAGAGACTCCCAAAGCTGTAACTCTTCTGCTTTAAAACTTAAAGCATTTCCTCCACATATAAATCTTAGGAAAAACTTGTAAGTCAACACTCAGAAGTAGGTGTTATAGTGGTGTCACTATATGATATAAGCTCTTTGAAGAGCAACAATGTAATGAACCTGAAGGTCTAAAGCATATCCTGGAGACAAAGCAGAAAGTTCCTTATTAGATAAGCACTTTTGAGTTATGTCCCCTAAGACTGAAAGTGGGTGGCTCTTTGCACAAGATTTACGATTTACTAAGGAGTCATTATGAGTAGCATTCATTATAACCCAAGTAGAGTCTCACATGAGTGACTCACAATCAGTCATTAAAGCATTCGATTCCTCAGTATATGGGTCCTCTCTAAATGTGCATGGTCGCCACCGATAAGCTCAATAGGATGAGAAACTGGAGAGTTGTATTGATATCTATCAATAATATCAAAGTGACATCACTTTCTATCCATTCTGATGATGGTTCAACCTCTATTGGTGGAGATGAAGCCTGAATAGAATCATATGTTTCTGTTGCTTCTATCATAATCAACTGAAAGAGGTTTGCGAGCATTCCTATCAACTCATGTATGAACAGGTGAAGACTTTCGACGTTACTTTCGACCATTGTTCCGTTCACTAGATAACCCCTTAAAAGTCTTAGTTGTATGTCGAGGGGAATGCAAGTGCCGTGTCGGTCAAGCTCTCTCAATTCTACAACTGTATATGTGGAAGCCTAGTTCCAAAAAGAAGAGAAAGTATGACGGATCAATAACAACCATAAGTGACTAACTCCTGTGTTAGCCTTTTATGGAACTATATAGAAATAAGAACTAGTCCTTAAGCGGAATAGGAAAGCTCAAGCCATGGATGTTGCCTCCAAATGAGCAAATAGTGATAGCACTCACAGAGAATGAGTGTATGTTATACTAAGTAGCTATGAAAGTCTGTATATAGGTGTAGCATGATAAAGTTGTATTGTTTAGGTACTCTGTTAGGGTTATATCCATCCAGAATCATAGACTCATGATGGAGGTAACAAAGTCAAGTATGTCTCAGTCCAATAAGATATTTTGCAAAGCATCTATATCTTGGCTTTGATAATAGTAAGTGTGTGCCTCTGTCAGTAAGAGAATTCATGAATCTTTGACCCAAACTCTAAGACAAGTTATAAAAAATGACCCGTGAATAATCTGAAAGCGATTTGTCATGCATGATGGCATAAACATGAATGTTTGGATTTAATCTTTGTCTAAAGCGATTGTAACTTTGCTAAGCTGCATAATCAGAGGAAAATGTTCTCTTTAAAGTATGGAGGTGTCTCAAGATAGCTGAAGGCTCCAAAAATATGTACATGAACCCATCCATGTAGGTGATGCTAAGAAGCCTCCACATCATAGGGATGTGAGTTGGACATGAATTTCACTCTGCCTAATCCATGATATAGGTAGGTTAGTGCTACAGGTGCTAGTTTAATCCTCTTGTAAGCAAGCAAGCTAGCCATCAAGAGAGTAGATGGATGGAGGATTCAGTTACGACTTGGGAACACAAAGTAGCACAGTCATGTGACAATGAAGGCCACTAAGGATAAATCTTCATCAATGCCTCATGCTAAAATATGTCGAGAGCTGGCTCCCCTTTCATGCTCAAATTTAGTGATGAAAGACTCCTCAGATGAATGAAAGTTAATATTAAATTGATCATCCATGCATGTAAAATGAGGCAAACATGCTATTGGATGAAGAAAACTTTCAGACCATGTATCCAGAGTAATAATGCCACATCATCTACGGCTTAAACTCTGCTCTCTAAAAAGTCTCTAATAATGAGCTAGAACACAATGAAGGTTGGAAGAATATATATATAAATCTCTCACTTCTATTGGCTAATTGATTGACGTTGAAAAAACTCATGATTTGGAGGAATGCACTAATCATAAAAGATGCCTAAGATAGGGAGGCCTATTATATCACACATATCTGTTAAAGTAATAGTCATCTCATGAGGACCAATCTAGCAAGTATTGGTGATTCTATCTCAATGCTCGGCTATACCAGATATCCAAGTGAAGGGAAAGCGACTATAATCAAAAAGTGATGCAATGATCACATGATATATGTCAGCTCTCTTGAGAATATTATTGTGCATCTGTAGATTATGTTGCGCCCAATACATAGCCACTGATAGCTGAAAAGGTGTCACAAATACTAACTTTGAGTTCTAATCTTCTCCCTCATGATGTAATATATGGTAACCCAAAATCCTGATTATGCTTGCAGATGGAGCACTATCTACAACTAGCTAAGTATATCATGATCTCCAAAATTGAGATGATCTATAACTTGCTCCAGAGGAACATCATGACTAAGTCTCAACTTTAAATTAATCACTCAATCAGAAAGATCATGCCCTGATGGAAGTTGTGAGTCAAATTATAGAATCTGAGATTTTCGAGCGAATGAATTCTCATAAATGTTTTGTCTATCAACATATCTTGATGCCATAATAAATGATCCTACAATCTAGCTAAATAATGCAGATCATAAGCTTTAATAGTGGCCTATATATGCTCCTTAGTGGGCTCAGTAGGAGACATATCATCTCGCTTTTTTCAAATAAACATTGTAAGCAATTTACATAAAGAGAAGCATATAAATTTTATAGACATTATAAGAAAAATAATGATATTTGAATCTATAAATGTGATGTGCTTGCTGGGTTTAATTTAGTTTTTCAAACTTTTACATCATCGTTATTTCAACATATAAATTTATACTTAGATTTAATTCTTTTTGGACTTGATAGATTCATATTTGTATTTTGATTCAGTTCATTTTGAATGTATTGAATCTAGATTTATATTTAGACCTCGTGTTGAATCTAGTTTTAGATTTAGATCCAATACTTTTGGGAATGGTGGATTTAGATTTAGATTTAGATTTGGCCCTTTGGGCATGGTGGATTTAGATTTAGGTTTAATCCAACTCCTTTGGGCAAGGGGGTGAATCTATATTTAGATTTAGATTTGGCCCTTTTGGGCATGATGGATCTAGGTTTAGGTTTAGATCTGGCCCCCTTGGGCATGGTTGGTCTAGATTTAGATTTAGATCCTTTTTAGGATATATTGAATCTAAGTTTAGATTTTGACTCAGCCCCTTTGAGCATGTTAGATTTGAATTTCTATTTAGATTCAGTCATTTGAGGACATGTTGAATCTAAGTTTACATTTAGACCTAGCCTTTTTGGGCACGTTAGATCTGAATTTGGATTTAGATTCAGTACTTTGATTACATGTTGAATCTAAGATTAGATTTAGACTTAACTCCTTTGGGCATGTTAGATATGAATTTGGATTTAGATCCAGCCTCTTTGGGAATGTTGGATCTAAATTTGGATTTAGATTTAGTCCTTTTAAGGATATGTTGAATCTAAATTTATATTTAGACCTAGCCTCTTTGGATATGTTGTATTTGAATTTGGATTTAGATTTAGTCTTTTGAGGACATGTTGAATCTAAGTTTTGATTTAGACCCACCCCCTTTGGGCATGTTGGATTTGAATTTGGATTTAGATTCAATCCTTTGAGGACATGTTGAGTTGAAGTTTAGATTTTGATTAAACCCCTTTGCGCATGTTAGATCTAAATTTAGATTTATATTCAATCATTTGTGGACAAGTTGAATCTAAGTTTAGATTTTTTGATTGGATGAAATTTCTCTTTGATGAAGAATTTTCCTTGCATTACACATTGTTTCAAGGGAATTTTTCTTTGGGAAGAAAATATTTTAGCTCTCTTTTCGAGCTCAAATACTTGTCATTCACTGGTTATATGTAATATCCTTTAAGATATTGTCCATTTATAGGATGCATGGGTCCTACACCCTTTGCATCAATGAACTGATAAGCTTCCTCTTCATATACTTTTTCAATAATTTAAGGTGCTTCCCAATGTGGGTGCACTTTTCACTAATTCGACAGTGGGGAATGATGGGCCTCCTACGTACTAGCACTAGTTCACCTGCTTTGAAGCTTCTTAGGCCAACTATATGGTTATGAGCTCGGGTCATCCTTGCTCTATATATTTTTATATTTTGTTGGGCTTGGAGCCAAACTTTGTCCAGAGCTTCAAGTTCTTTGAGTTGTATTCGAATTTTTTTTTCATTGTGAGTCCATTTTGGACTGCAATACGGAGCAAAGGTAATTCAACTTCAAGGGGAAGTATAGCTTCTACTCCGAAGACTAATGAGTATGATGTTACCTGCATAGTAGTTTTATATGTCATGCGATATGCCACAAGACTTCTATTTATTTGTCACAACATTCTCTTTTATTTTTAGAGAGAATTTTTTTAAGGATTTAACTAATATCTAATATTTTATTAAATGCCTCTATGAGATCATTAACTCTTGGATTATATATTGAAGAATATTATTAATCTATCTCGTATTTCTTAATGAAGTAATATATTTTGACATTTTTGAAGGTAATGCCATTATCAGATATAATTCGTCTAGGTATTCCAAATCGATAGATGATATAGTCTTAAAAGAATTTCATTAGAATATCTACTTTAACTTCTCTTAAGGGAATTACTTCTGTCCATTTTGAGAAGTAATTAGTGGCGATCAAAATGAAATGATGTCCTTTAGATGATGGAGAGTCTATTGGACTGATTATATTAGTTTGCCAATTTTCAAATGACCACGATGCAATTGTTAAATTTAAGGCATTAGGTGGTTAATGCAATATGTCTACGTGTATTTGACACTGATGACTTCTTTTAGCATGTTTAATGCAATCTTGAACTATGCTTGGCCAGTAATATCTTACTTGTTTAATTTTCATTTTCATCTGTGGATCGGATTAATGTGCACCACACAACTCTTCATAGACTTCAACCATTACTATCTTGGCTTTGTTTAGTCACATGCATCACAACCATAAATGAGTGGTGATATAATGTGTCATTCACAAGAGCATATCGTAATGCTTTGTGAAATTTGATGAGCTTTTGATTTATTTTTAAGTAATTTTCTGCCTTTAAGATAAGTAATGAGTGACACTTGCCGATCATCTCATTTAATTATTATTAAGATTTTTTTAAGCTTTAAAAGCTTGAAGAAGGGTTGGTGCCAATGCTAGCTTGCTTTGGAATGTTATTATAATTGGTTCTTCTTGAGAATATGTCATTTCTTTAGCTAGCTTAGCTAATGCATTGACCTTATCATTTTTTTTATTATAATTATTACTTCAAAGATTTGTTTGAGGAATTCTAAAACATGCTTTTGATAAAACACCAATTCATGCTTGTTTATTTTAAAAGTCTCAATTATTTATCAGATTATAAGTTGAGAATCTCCATAAACATGAAGTTTATTAATTTTTATATTAACTGCTAGCTTTAGGCCCGCAATTAATGTTTCATAATCAACCTCATTGTTAGTTCGTGGTTCAGTCAGGCTATATGAATATCGAAGTATAGTAGATTACGTTGTCACAAATATTAAGCCAATTTCAATCTACATTATAGGTAATCTTGGTAGTTTAAATGGCTTTATTGATGAAGCTTCATTAAAGTAAAGCTCCTATTTTGATGATTATTGAGTTTCGCCCACTTCGAAGATCTGTTCGCCAGGCAATTCATCATTGAGTGAAGAATCTACCGATAAAGGATGAGCAGCTAGAAAGTCAGCATGAGCTTATCCTTTTACACCCATTTATGAGACATATGCTATGTTAAATTGGAGCAATAAGACCTATTTAGTTAAATGATTCATTAGGGTAGGTCTAGTCATTAAGAATTTGAGAGGATTGACTTTAGAAATCAAAGTTATCTTATGTAATAACATGTAATGACATAATTTCTGAATAACAAATATCATTGCTAAACATTGCTTCTCAATAGGAGAATATCTTATTTTAGCTTCTATTAAGTGTCGACTTATATAGTACATGGCATTTTCTTTCTCTTCTTCATTATTTTGAGCTAATAGGGCTCCAAGCGATTCCTCTAAGGCTGCTATATATAATACTAATAGTCTTTATGTTATTGGTGCATCTAAAATTAAGGGGTGTAATAAATATTATTTTATACTATCAAATGCATCCTGATAAGCATCGTTTCATATAAATGGTGTATTCATTTTCATTAATCAGGCAAAAAGTTGACATATGCCTGAGAGATTAGAAATGAACCTCCTGATGTAAGCTAATTTGCCTTGTTGTGAATGTAGTTGCTTCAAGGTCATAGGTGGCGGCATTTCTATTATCGCTTTAATATTAGAGAGATCAATTTTTATTCTTCTCTAAAGCACAATAAAGCTTAGAAATTTACTAGAAGTAATGCCAAAATCACATTTTAAAGTATTCATATTTACGTTGAAACTTTGAATTCTATTGGATACAACTCTTAAATCACTTATGTGCTCGTCTTGAGCTTTACTTTTTACAACTAAATCATCAACATAACATTCTATATACTTATGTATCAGATCATCAAAGATGCCGATCATTGCCCTTGGTTATGTATCACTAGCATTTTTCAAATCAAATGGCATCACTTTATAGTAGTAAATGTCGATTGTACGGAGAATGTATGTTTTTTGCCCTCTGGAGCAATCTTAATTTGGTTGTAGCCTGATGAATCATCCATAAAAGATAACATGTCATAGTTCAACGTATTGTCTACCATGAGTTCTGCATTGGGTAATATAAAGTTATCTTTTGGGTATGCTTTACTTAAATCCCGAAAGTAAATGAATACACAAATGTGCTTGTTCTTTTATTTTTTCACTGGGATGATTTTGGCGATCCAATCATCATATTTCTCTTTCTGGATGAATTTTGCTTAAAGCTTTTTGGTTTCAGCAATTACATGCTCTTCAATTTCTAATCTCATTCGCCTTGGTGCTTACTTTATGTGATACGTCAGATTTAATGGAGAGTTTGTGTATAGCTACCTCTGACGATAAATTTGACATTTCACTCTAATTCCAAGCAAAGTAGTCTCTCTATTCACATAACAGTGCTTTTAATTCCTTCAAATTTTTTGATGTGAGGTTAGCACTAATAAATGTTAGCTTAGGATTCTTTTTAGTACCCAAATTAATTTTTTTAAGTTCATTAACAGTAGCTTGACTGCCTTATTCAAATTTCTCCGGGACCTCTTTGAGGTCAATTATTAACTCATCTTCAAATATATTCTCATGTGAAATATCAAGTTGTTCATTTGTAGTTCCAAATGAAACTTTTTCTCCTTTGACACAACATAATATGAGCTCATCCAAGGAAATGTAGAGGTAATATATTCAGTCCCCATGTGGGGAACTTTCCATATCTTATGAAATTTTAGGTATTTTTCCTTCATCAAAGCCTCTTAAATAATCGAGCTTGTAGATTTGATTGTATAGGTTGAACATTGTTCTTAACTAGTTTCTTTAGAGCTGATGAGAAGTATTGGATAATCATTATTGAAACATCTTCTTCCTCAAAATCCCTCTTCAAATTGATCTTGGGCATGATTTATGATTCGCTCATCTATTTTGTAGAAAAAGATCCCTCGCTCATCATATCCTTTTCTAGGAGGAATATAAAAGTTTTAATTATTTTATTCTCTCATTTCTTGAAGTTGTTAAAGCTTTTATATGTGCCTTTGGTACTGTAATTATTTTCATAGCCTTCTTAGAGATTTGAGATTCGGGTACTCTTATTAAAGAAATATGAGTTTCTTCTAATTGCTTAATTATATGATCGATACTCAATCCTTCCTTCATTTGGGCGATTGAGGCCTTTTTAGGTTGATAAAATAAGAACTCTTCTTCTTCATCTTGAGTATCGCTGTCAGGGAATCCTCACTTTTCAGTGTTGCCTTAATCGGTGGAGCCACTTATTTTTAGGAATTGACTTCTCCTATTTTCTTTGGAATAAAATACTTAGTATCATCATAGATCTTGATGCCATATATGAAGAAGAGATTCATATCACCATTAATTTAACACTCTTCACCATTTTGAATGTATTTCATACATTGGTGGAGAGTTGAAGGGACTATGCTGTATTCATAAATCCATGGTCTACCAAGGAGTGCTTTGTAGGAAATATTAGCTTTGTTCACATGGAATTTAGCTTATGTATAAAGTTTCCCAAAGCGTATAGGCAAAACAATGGATCCCATGATTTGTTGTTCTTGCTCGTTGACTACTTGCAAGAATATTGGACTTTTATCTAGGTAATGGACATTTAAAGCTAATGTTCAAAGTGCTTTAGTTGTTAAGAGATTGACTAAAACACCTGAGTCAATCAATATTCTTTTTCTATGGTAGAAATACTTTCTGTTGTGACATAAAT
The DNA here is from genome assembly GCA_021442155.1 of Cymbidium sinense. NCBI lineage: Eukaryota > Viridiplantae > Streptophyta > Magnoliopsida > Asparagales > Orchidaceae > Cymbidium > Cymbidium sinense. Next base: position 115,585,985 of record CM038219.1, on the reverse strand, counting down.
GGGCCGATTATGTTTGGTCGTCTCTAATAGTAAGTCATCATCACTAAATGTGATCGCTTTGAGAAGTTAAGTCATCCTTCATCTTCTCTTCATCAAAGAAGGCTTCATATTATTCTGTATTTTGCAAGGCTTTAATCAATGTCTCTCGTATGTCTTTAAATAATATGAGTGCATCATATATATATATATATATATATATATATATATAAAATAAAGCTGATAACTTGCATAAATGTGCCATAACATTATAGTCCACTCCTGTTTTGGTGACCATTAGAGGTTTAGCCAGTGGTGGGTGTAAGACATCTTTATTGATTTGATTTTTTTTTTTTTTTGTCTTTGTCATTGGTTTTCCTCAATGGTTGTGGAAAAATTCATTTACCACTCTTTAATTCATTTACCACCTAACTAATGAGATCTTCTACTTGAGATTTTGTAATAACATCAGCCTCTTAGTGAGTACTTTGTGTAACTTCTCCTGGAAGTTCTCATCATTGTGTTGATGTTATTGGCAAGTTAGGTGTAGCATTTTGTATACCCCCAATTTCAGTTATTGGATTCATCATCTATGGAGGATTACTTGGAGGCATTTGTTGCATTGCGATTGCTTTTAGTTAAGTTGACAAAACAACTCTTTTATTAGCCCACTCATCTTATTGAGGCGATTGCTAAGAACCCATCTGTCATTGTAACCTTGTTACAACATCACTTAGTCCTCAGTTTCTTCGATTTTCAATCGAGTTTCACTTTCGGACACTTGGTGACTTGGGCCCTCCTGATGTTATTCCTTATTTAGATGTTCAGGTACCAAATTTCTATTTCATGAATAAACATATTGAATTAGAGGATCAGGAGTTTGATTGACCATGCGAACAACTTCAACTTCCATGTGATCAACATCTTCATTATTTTGGAAGCCGTGAACTTATTGTTCTTCATCAATTAAGAAGTCATCATTTTCCCAAAAGGGTTGATTGTCTGCATCATCATTCATAGGCTGTGTATTCTTCGGTCAACATTTCCAATTGATGATAGGAGACTTGACCTTTTCTCCATCTGATTGAGCTTGCTCACATTGAATTTCTTTATCATTTAAGGTTTGGGGTTTTAGGTACTCAAATTGATTAAGACCTCCCAATGGTAGATCTTTGGGGATATATCCTAGATGCCACACCCTGATGTTCACTGGATGAATTAAAATAGGGTGATTGATATCACCTCTTTATGATGATTGTCGGAACCTTCCAAAAACTAGCCACTTAGTATTTTTGAACTAAATGGCTCATTGTCAGTGTTCACCGAACACTAAGTTCTTAGGCTTTAAGCTTTGCTCAAGATGGACTTGATATTTTCCAATATGTTTGACTCCTTTAGGATAAGAATTTGTTAGATTGATGTCCTGGCTCATCAAATTCTTAATTCTTTTTTAAAAGTTTCTACTTTTAATAGTCTTTAAAATATTATAAATTTTAGAGAAGATAGTTTCCTCCTTTGGTCGTTCTTGTGAAGTAGGTTTGTTGACTTCACTTTTGGAGTGAGGATTAACCTTTCTCGTCTTAGACTTAGGAACCTTCTAGACACTTAGATTTTCTTAGTGCTAAAACACTTCTAAACACTAAACCTAAGCTTAGAGATTTAGAGAACATGATCCTAAGCCTAGGATATACCTCGAGATAAATAGGTTCTACTTATCCTATGGCCTAAACCAAAACTCATACCTATTAACTCATCCAAATTTAAGCTCATGTAAATGAAACACAACCAACCTCAAACCTATTTAATTAATCTTACTTGAATTTGGTTATCTAATCCAAACTCCAAGCCAAATTAACTTGAGTCTTAACCCAAGTTAATCCCCATCACAATCTTATAACTCAACTTAAGCCCGTTCAAGTAAACTAAATCCAATCTAATTTTCTCAACCTCTCCAATTATTCATTAGATCATTTCAAGTCATACCAATACTTGCAATCAAGCCAATTGAATCAAAGGAAAGTGACCAACCCAAGCTTTATTTGACAAAAAAAAAAAAAGTTCAAATGACCAAAACCAATTAAGTTCAATCACTAACAACCAAATTACCACCCAACTTTGAAGTCACTTAACCTAAAGTAAACAAATTAAACTCAAACCAAATCCATCCAATCCTCATTGATGATTGGATCATTGACCAATCACTTAACTAAGTACCAAGTTGACCTAGTCCAAAGGGTCAAATTGAACCAAATCAAATCTAAACCAAATTGATTGAAATTGCTTAAATATTAAACATAATCCAACCTTCAATTGAATCCAATTTGGTAAAGCTAACCTAATTTGCCCACTTAGCCCAATTTGACCTAAAGGGTCAAATTGAATCAAATCACTCAATAATCCAAATTAATTCAAATCAACTCTTCCAATCAATCACCAATGATCAATTGAATTTAAATCACACCCATGCTCAAGCCAATTTGGCCAATTTTGTCAAATTGGTCATCATTATCCATTTGACCCAAATTGAACTATATGAGCCAAATTCAAACCTAACCCAAATTGAATCAAACCAATTGTCCTCAATCACTCTAAATGACCAATTGAACTCACCCAAATCATTAATTTGACCCAATTTGGTCAAATTGGTCAACTTAGCCCAAATTAGCCCATTTGACATACATGAGTTAAATTGAGCCAAACCCAATCAAACTAAGCCCAAACCCAACCAAACTTGGCATGACTCATCCTTGGGTCACCATGGGCCTGCCCAAGTGGGCTCAACCCATGGTGAACTCGGTTTAGGCCAAACCCAATGAACCAAGCCACCCAAATGGGATAAAATTCTCATTTGGGTTGGTTCACCACCTCCTTACCCCATGGCTTCTTGGACAAGAGGACCATTGACCCAACCTAGCCCAAGGCTGTTGGGCTCAACCTTTGGCTATGAGAGGGTGAGTTCACTCATGGAAACCCATTGGTCCACCTAAGGGAGGCTATACACTCAATGCTAGACCATTACACTCTCTCAGCCTCTCACCCTCAACCACATCAACAGTCCCCTGCCACCTCTATCCACCTACCTCGGCCAGACGGTTGCCAAAGGCTAACCAATCTCAGCCTTTGGTTCAGCTAGGGAGGAGAGTATACCCCCATTCCCATATTTGTTAATTAATTTGGTTTAATGAAATATAATTAAGTTGTGGTATGCATTAAATACATTAATTAACCCTTTTTTATGTTATCTTAGCATAATTACCCAAATAATTATGAGCCAACATGATATGCACATACATTAGAAATTAAATTAGAAATGACCCTAAGAAATGAAAGGGGCGTAATGCAATTGACTCATAATTAATGATTAATTAAGTTAATGAACTTAATTAAGTACTCTTATAATTTCTCCACACATGTAGGCTAACTATAATTTTCTTAGGATTTCTTTAGGTTGTTGAACATCTAAGGGTCTTCCCCAAAGCATTCCGCACAATCCCATACCCTCTCTCGAGCTCTTCATATTCTCCATTATTGGTGAGACTAGCCCCCGATCGATCCTGAGAGCTCCGTCCATCCAAGTTTTTAAAATCTCCACCAAATCCAAATTAACTCTTCCCGCACCTTCACATCACTCGGGAACCAGAACAAATCATTTTTAGAGCGATTCAATAATCGGAAGACATCTTAAGACCAACTTCGGCGAGCTCTACAGTGACGTTTGGTCCACAGAGCAATCGGCGGGGAGGCAGCTCATGATCTTCTCAACAGGGCTTCATCTCTTCAAGATGAAGCTACCTCTATCCGTGGACCACCGGTCTATAGCTCCGACGAGATAAAAATCTGGCAACCGTGGTTTTTCCCCATATGTGTTGGTCTTTTTTTGAAGTGAATGGTGTTTTCGTGCGATTTCCATCATATGATCTCTTTAGATTCATTCCCTAATCATTTTGGAGTCGATTTTGCCATCGAACGAGCTCCGACAACCTCAGATCGAGCGGTGGAAGGTGGATGGTGTCTGTATTCTGACGCTCATGGGACGACGAATCACTGGTCGTCTGTTCCGTGTGATTAGAACGGACGACCGTGATTAATCACGTTAGAAATTTTGATTTAATCCCTCTAAAATCACGGGATTAATCTCACCCATTTAATTTGAGATCGGATGATGAGACGAAAGCGCATTTGCCTCCATTGAGTCAGTTGTCGCATCCGATGATTTAAATAACCAATATCGCCACGTGGAAAGCACTGCCACGTTCGCGTGGCGCCGACGGTTTAAAGGATTAATTAGGCTTTAAAAATGTAATTAAATGGTCAGAATTTCAAAAAATCATGATTAATTGTAGAAAAATTAGAAAATACAAATAACCTATTTTAGAAAGGTTAGATAGAAGAGAATTTAAGAAAAATAAAATTCTTAATTTATATCTAGTAAATATTGCTTAATTAAGGTTTAAAGCTTAGGATAATTGTTTTAATTAAGCCTTAATTACTTGGCCAATTAATTTTAAATTTGGTGGGATGATTTCATGGGATGTCCTCTGCCTCTCATAATTTTTTTTTGAAATTAGTTGCCATGTAATTTAAAGAAATTGGAATTTCAATCCTAATTACCTTCATTAATTAATTTAATAATTATTAAATCTGATAAATAGTGAAAATTAAATAATTAATGATAATTAATAATTGTGAATAGTGGGAATAGTGAGGAGAAATAATTATGGCATCTTTTCTAACTATCTTTCTAAATGTGTTTTCTTAAGATGGTTAATTAACATGTGTAATAATTAGGGATTAAATAGAAAAATTAATGATAAAATGAAAATCAAACAAAATTTATAATTAGTTTAAATGATTTAAACATAATTCATTAATTCCTCTTTATATGTTTAATAACATAAAGTCATTAAGAAAATTATGATTAATCTATTAGTATGAGAAAATCATAAGAGTACCTAACTTAGTTTGTTTCCTTCTTTAACATAGTTAACTCTTAAATATGAGCCTAATTGCATTAGATTCCTTTAGGTGCATTGCAAATTTTATTTTCCCAAGAGCATGCCATTGAAGGCTAATAGTTAAGTAGTTAACTAGATTAAAGAAGTTTACGAAAGGGTAAAGAAATTGATATGTTTAACAACTTGAACCTAATTAATCCATAAAATTCATTTAATTGCCCTCTTTAAATATGTTAAATCGTAATATGGGATGGGATAAGTGCTAAGTATCTTCTCTCCTCCTTAACTTTCAATAATTCAAATATCAAAATCAAACCTCATAAGAACTTTAGTTAGTCTTAAGGAATATTTATTTGGCTTGATTTTCCTTAGAACTTAATGTAATTGAATATATTATGTGGTAATGTTTAATTACTTCTTTTCAATCATCATAAATGTGCATGTCATTTGTATCATATGTTCATGTTTAAAAAAAAATCAAAAGAACAAGATTACATTTAAGTTGTATGTGTTGGACAAATATTATTATATGATGTGACTATTATCACCAATAAATTTTAAATTATTTTTAAAATTATAAGCTAATGATGAAAAAATCTAAGTTAATGTTGGTTATAAATATTCAATAAAGTTTACATTTAAGTCGTAATTTCAAAATAGTAAAGAATTTATTTTATCTTTATGTTTCATGTACATATTTACATACATTTGAATTGGTAAGTATATAATCTGGATATCCCGGGAATACGAGATTTTAAGTAGCCTCAAGGAGGTCTTAGATATTCTCACTTTCCTGGTTTAATAATGACACACACTTACTTAATCTTATTTATATGTATTAATGTGCTAAAACTTGAGATAAAACCTTGCTTAATCTCTTCGTGTCACTAAGCTTTGCATGAATAAAAGGATTTGCTATTATGCAATCTTTGCATGATTTTCATCCCTAAGCTTGTGTATATGTTTACATGTATTTAATTTGACAAGTATATAGTCTGGAATCCCAGGAACACGTGGCTTTAAATAGCCTCAACGAGGTCTTAGATAACCTTACTTCCTTGGTTTAACAACACGTACTTGCCCAAATCTCTAATACATGTCTATATATGCTTAACTAAGGAATGAAAATTTTCTTTTCTCCCAAAATACATGCATTAATGATAATTTAAGTGTGTAAAAATGTAAATATGTATTGTATGTATAAATATGTGTATAAAATGAAATATCATGAATAATAAAAATGAAGAAATGTGTATGCTATTGATATTGAAAAGAAGTGGTGGAATGTTATCCATGTAATAGTGATTCAGTTTTATTAATCCTGAGATGCCTTTCGCATTTGAATAAAATTCTTTAAGACTAACCCAACTTAAGTTTAATAAAAATATTTATTAAACGGTTCACTAAAGAAACCAAAGTCATAATAATATACTCTTAGAAAAGAACTTAGGATAGGGATGAAGGGGGGATCAAACTCCCTTTCCTTCTCTTCATAATAATTAGATATTAAGTAGGTATCAAATGAAAAAAAAAAATTAAAATTAATTAATTCATTTAAAGATTTGAAGAAACTCCCCTAATGTTTAACTTAAACAATATCGAACTTTAGATAATCACACTTCTAAAGCTTAATTAAGACACATCACACTAAACATTGGCACACACATTAGAATATTAAGTCACCAATTCTAGCTTTTAGGTTAGGCCAGTGTATGTAGTGGTGCTATGTTTTGTTTTATGATGTAATGTTTTAAATGAGATGTTAGGATTATTTGTGCGTAGACTGGATGTTAGGTTTCTAATAGTTTAATGATATATTTTATAGGGGATTATGCTAAAGGGGTCGTTGTAATAATAAGTAAATATAAATGTTCTCTTATACCCCTAAGCATAATCCAGTTAAGATAGGTGGGCTTGATTACTCAAGTACAGGGTACTAAGTCCAAATATGTGAAGTATAATTGCTTGGCTTGTATGCTTATTTAACTAACGTCTATTTTGTAGGTAGTTATATTTTATTTTTCATAAATATATAATTTTTTGCAATAAGATTATGATTAATGCTATGGAGTTTAGGATGAATAGTGGCTAGAAGGCAAAGACTGGAGGCCTTGTGAAGCTTAGAGCAAAATAAATCCAAAGAAGGAAAGAAGAATAAGAGGTTGAAGGCCCCAATAGTATTCATTGTAATTATAATATTCTATTGGAATTCGGGTAGTATAAGGGTAGAGCTCTAATTTCTTTTCTGTATCATGACCCACACCAACCTCTTATTTTTTTTATGAAATTCATATGTTTGATTGTTGTGTTTAGTTTGTGCATTATAAATGATATGCTTTTTATAGGTTTCTTAAAGTTTGGTGATTTAGATGTGTGGCTTAGATGCAGCAGGCTCTTTAGGATAAAATTAAATCTTTTATCCTCACTAAAAACTCATAACTAAATTCTAATGCAACTCATAGCCTCATTTAAAAATCTAGGCCCTTAATCAAGACAAATAAAAGATTTAGAAACCTCATAGCTGAATGTTGTATGTTATCACACCATGCATATCATATTGTGCCACTCTTGAATAGGGAGGGTCTCCACTCTTGCATGATAGGGGATATGTTTGACCTTTGAGGGCGATCCTTTGTAGTGGAGAACACCTCTTCTAATTAATTTAGCCCATGACTTAATTCCATCATGCATATAGGCATAATTGTTCCAAGCCCTTGGTACAAAATGAATGTGTCAAAAAAATGGTGTATAAAGTTGTAAATTTTTGCATTAGTCTAAGTCATATTTTTATGCTAATCATATTCTAGTCTCTTAGGGAGAGTTTAGGGTTATAGTTCCTTTCCTAATTAAATAACAATCTAATTATCTTACATTTATATAAGACCAGTCTTACATAGTTTTAAAATATAGGAGGTGTTAGTTGGTTGCCACTCCAGGCAGTTGTAAAGTCCAAAAGAGTCGGGGTGTGTTCATTCTCTTTTGTGGAGGTGAACTATCATATCTCATTTTTTTGATTGGACTTAGGTTGTGCTTCTAGCTTATGTTAAGGCATTTTCGATTTAGGTTCTGAGGTTACTTATTTCCTTCGGATTATGAGCATAAGTCATCACTTCTTAGGCATCTCTACAATTTTGTGTTGTTGGATTATAAGCCCTAGCATTTTAATAAGATTCCAACTTAAATAAAAGTAAGTTATCTCCCTCAAACATATAAAGCCTCACTATAGGGTAGATTGAATTACTCACTAGACTTCATAGTATCATGTGTATTTCCTATTTATTCTCCTTTAGAATCCATAAATAAGTCATTCTATTTGAATTATCCCATTTGATTTTCATAAATACCTAATCCTTTGATAGTCTAGCCTTGAAATCTTTGGAGATATTTATTAACTACTTAATTGAGAGTATTCTTAGGAGATTCTCATGTTCTAAGATATAATTAACTATGAGAGCTTGCTTCCATAGGAACTAAAGAACTCGACATAAATAAATCTTGTTTTACTTTTCCATGTAAAGTAAGAGAAAGATATATGGTATATATGTAGGCCCATCTGTCTTAGTAGTCTTTATTAAGTGATTAGGACCATTATAGGGCGATGTTTCCATCTCCGAAGATGGTATATCATACCTTAATGTCACACCCGGTCACTTCAATAAGTAGCCCCTAAAGTCTGCATGGTGTCTCTATCAAATTAAAACACCACAAGGTTGCATGTGTTTATCCCAAAAAGATTTCTTTATAATTCCCTCAGAGTTATTTCTTTTAACCCATCTGACCAACTTAAATTATTGTTGGTGGGTATGTTTACTTCCATCAGTTGTTCAGCTTGTATAAGTATTCCAACAGCTCTGTAATTAACGTTATATTTTTTCTAGCTCTCCTAGACATTTTAGTGTCCGAGGAAGATGTTTCATGATCATATTTTCATGGAGCAAATGCAGTATCTTGTGGAATGGTAGGCTCCTCTGGTAGATTACTAAGTGGATTGATAATGATAGATTTTAATTTAGGCTAAATAACCATCTTCTCTTTAGCAGGCACTATTAGGGCTGCCTTTGACAGTTTGTCAAATTGATAAATAAAAGGCCCAAAAGGAAGGTAAAAGATAGGGTTGAGGGATGGTTGTAGAAAGAAGGGGAAGGGATCATGAAAACATTAATGAGATAGCATTTAGAATGGAATATTCTATAACATATATTTCTCATTCTCATCTTAAAGATATTGCAATTTTGTCTATTATATTAATATTTATACTATAAATTTTCTTAGTACATTAATCTTTTTAATCCACTGCTCTTTGGTCAATGAAGTCTCAAGTGCCATAACATTTAAAAGGTTTTCATGCATCTACACTGTTTGAATTGAGCAACTCATTATTAAATTTTATATAAATAACCTTATTGTTTTTATAATCTAAATTATTAAAAAAATGTATTATATATATATCAAAATTAGATTTTACATCAAAATTTTGCTTAATCAAATGAAGATTTTTATAATCCTAAGAAGCTTTAAATGGACTGTACATAACGTGATTGTTTGACTGAAGAAGGTTTGGCGTTCCATTAGTTATTAGATGAAGTAAGTTCATACATACATTATTAATCTTAGTTATTTTAAAACTTTAGAAATATATTTGTCAATATAAATTTTTATTTTGTGATGGAAGTTATATCCCCTCATATTTTATTATATCATTGTCATAGATTGCGTCCCATTGAACATAGTCACAGTACAATTCAAATAGGCAACTATACAATAAGATGAATATGTTTGAATTTGATCATTTTGTTTGTGATAAATTATCTACCATATTCAAAGTTTAGTGTTTATAGCCAACTTGTTAAATATGATCAAGTTAGCACATAAAATAAAAAATTCAGAACTAATTAGTGCTGATAGTATATTCACATTCTTCTATGTAAGAGATAATATTTTATTTCAAAAGAAAAAAAATCAACTAATTTAATTGATGAAAAAACAAATTTATTTTGCAATATATATATAATGATAAAAATGAAATAACTAGTTCATAATTATATTAGTCAAAGCATACCTCATTGATTATGAATTAATAATTTGATCATATTATATATTTTTCTTAGAATAATTCATGATTATTTCAAAAAATTTATGAATGAAATATTATGCATCATGGGTCGCCTTCTATGAGCCTAGGCTAATATCCATCCTTTCTTCTTACCTCTAACAATCTCATTCCATATGTCATACTCTGAATGCTTAGATTGTTCACTAGAACTACCTACACTTGTAAAGCTCTCACTAGCAACCTTTTTCAGCCTAATGTAATCGTCCTACAAGAAATTTTAATGTCATTTAAACAAAATATATTTTAATGGAATTATAATTCAAAAATAATAAGTTAACTTAGGTATGCTCTCTGTGACCGAACATCAACCCACTGTTAGTCAACATGATGCTGATGCGTTCGACCATGTATTCTACAATGGTGGGATCCTCTCCAAGAAATTTTGCCTATAAACATTCCAATAAAATTAATTAAATGTGATTATAAATTTATTAGCTACAAGTAATGAACGACTCAAAATCTTTGTCTGTACTCAATGTGTGTAACTAAGCCTCCAATATATAAATAGTTGCTCATGGCCCCATAATCAAAGCTCAATTTTGTTTAGCTTGCTCTCTCTTACAAATGTAATCTACGGAAAGACCAGGATCCACATCCTTTCAAATCCAAAGTGGTCTTTACTTAAACCCACATATGTTTGTAATCATACAACGTAAAAGGGCTACTCCTCTGACTCAAAATTACTCCTAATATTCTGGCTATATTACGGCAGCACCTAAAATCTTTCTATAACATAGAATACATTAATGACAATCAGTAGTGCTTTAGTATAATGCAATGCATTATATTTGTGTAAAGAGTAACGATAATACCTTGAATTTCTTGAATCACATGTCACGTGTTTTGATTGGCAACTTCTTTCATGATATATAAGAATCATCAAACTTGCTACTTATTATATCCCTAATTTTATGTATGATTTCTCTGGACAGATTGAACCTAAAAAATATAATTAAGATTAGCACCATAAAAATTCAAAATTGAAAGTTTTAAAATAAACTTATGTATCATCCTTCAGCTCAAAAAAAGTGCATGGCATCGGTGGCTCAGTTAGCTTGTGCTTAGTAGATGTAAATGGATCAATCCGATCTACGCATGGTGAAACCTAAGCTCCATATGACCTGTGTGTATCTAATATGGGTAAAATATACATCTCTAGTGGTAAATTGCATGGTATAATTATCATTGGCTAATATAAAAAAGGCATTGCAGATTGACTATACGGTGTGAAACCATCAGCACATATGAAAAGTTTGATATTACTTTGATCAACTGCAAAATCAAGGTAAGTTCAATTAAAATGTTACCATATTTCTCCATTTGATGGATGACTCAAAAAATTTAATGTTGACGTGGAGTCATCACATATGCTTTAGCTCAACACATGGAAGCATATAGTCTCTAGAGATGTAGAGTAGGTGACAAGTAGAATAATCGCTTATGAGGAACATCCTTCTTTTTGCATTATTTTTATTCTATGGTTTGAACCTAGCTGCTCCATAAAATTTGCATTCAACATCCACTACGTTATTCTTGTAGTACAATATGCAATCATTGATATAACAACCAATCTTTTTTTAACTTAGACCTAACTTTTACATCGACTTCTTCATTCTATAAAGATCCATTGGAACTAAGTTCAGTATCGCTATGTTGACCTACATGTATGCTCCATCAGTCAAGTCGAGCTCGATAATTTGACGAACTAAATACGAGTAAGCTAAATACACTGTCGAAACTAGTCGAAATGATCTCCGATTGGTGAACGGACTTACCATCAGGTTCAAAATGTCAAAATTGATCAGAATATATATATTGCATAATTTGACGGTCGACAGACCAGGAAGGAAATCCGTCGATGCACGTATGCGCATACCAAGGTCGGGAAGCTGCAACGATGCCCATACGACATCTGTTCGCAAAATTGATTGCGCCATTAGCGTAGAAACATCGAAACATATCAAATGAGATTATTCGCGCTCAATTCAATCGAGTCTACGCAAATGTCAAGCGATCAGAAGCGACGACGGGCAACTTTGAACCAAAAAATTGACTGGATTTAATCAAACGGCCTCCGATCATGAAACGGATTACGCAGTTGAATCCGGAATATTGAATTTACTTCGAAATGATACCCATATTATGTGGGTTTGATTTTGGCAAGATTCACAAAAATTTTGATGTGATATTGCGGAAATTAAACATCAAATTTAATTAAACAAAATTCGATTTAATTTTAATTATTAAATGATTAAATCAGAATTTTAACATGAATAAGGATTAGTGATCAGATTATACTCTTTCCATAAATACTTCTTAATTTCATTCAAAATTACGCTCAAATTTTGAAAATCTCACCTAAACACTTAAAGAAACTAATTAAACCGCAATTAGGGTTCCTAATCCTCTTTTTTTTTTCCCTCCCAAAAAAAAAAGAGGCAGCAGAAAATTTTTTCTACAGACACCAAAGCTCTCAGCACTCCCTGCTCAAATTCTCGCTCTTCTTCATGACTATATAATGATGTGCTGCCTCTTTTAAGTTCCAAGACCTACTAATGTCCCATATGAAGGTGAGGAAATATGAATGTGGAAAGATATATACATATGCTTGCATCTCTTTGTAGGTTCCAAGACCCCGCTAGTGTCTCATAGAGCGTAGCGGGTGTAAGGAAATGTGAATGTGAAAAGATATATTCATATATGATTGCATCTTTTGCAGGTTCCAAGACTCCGTTGATGCCCCATAGGGCGTAGCGGGTGCAAGGTAATGTGAATGTGGAAAGATATATACATATGTGCTTGTGTCCTTCTTTGCAGATTTCAAGACCGCTATGTATGAAGGTGAAGATCTGATGGTGTCATTAAGACATCGTCACATGCTCATAGGCATACGGTTAAGCCAAACAGTGATGTAGCCCCTTATGCGAGATGATGCGGAATATCAATAAATGCTATCAAAATTTTAACTGAATTTTGGACTTAAAAAAAAGAAATGAGTATATATATTGCATTGCATTTTTCTTTTTACAGGTTTCAAGACACCGCTAAAGCCCCATAGAGCATAGCGGGTGCAAGAAGAAGGCTGCGGTGTCACAAGACGTCCCTCGCTATGCTCAATAGGGCATACCGAGTAAGCCAAAACACTCCCGATGCAGCCCCCTATGCAGGGATGATGGGATGTTGCTAAAATTTACTCAAATTTTTGGGACTTAACAAAAAAAAAGAGATTTAATGTTAAGTTAAATATAAGATATAAAGTCCTAAATAAATGAATAAATTAAAAATTAAAATGTAAATGAACTTGAAATGAATTTGACATAAAATTGAAAGGTTATGATCTAAATAAAATTTGAACTCAAAATAAATTGATTTGATTGTAACATCTGAGCTCAAACTTATAAATTAATGATGACATCAAATTAAATTTTGAATTGTAAGGCTTGGAGGCAAATAACCTTTATAAGATTCAAATCTAAACTTAAAAGATTGACTGAGTGAAGATGAACGATACTTTACAAACATAAATTCATTTGAATGTATAATTGGATAATCAAAAGTTTGTAATATGATTGAAGTATAGCTTTTAAATGTAAAATTTAAAAGAAGCTAGAATTCAAATAAGCTTGCTTAAAGAAAGTATAACAGCTTGCATGAGCGAGTATAAAATTTGAATGTTGAATTTGCAAAGATCTAATAGGGTTTTAATGAGCATAAGCTAATCATTGAAGTTTAGGAGTTCTATGAATAAATAAAATGCAAGTAAAGATACAACCTTTTAAGTGCAAATATAAACTTAATTCAACGATACAATCGCCACTGATCTGCAAATCTTTGCAGAAAAACACTAAATTAAAAGAAATGAAGGAGCTTCCTTCAATCCAAAAATAGAAAATTCTTATTCTAATTGTGATTTTCAAAATCAATGATTTCATTAATATAAAATTATCTAAGTTATGAATACCTGTATGTGCTCTAACATAGATATTTAAAGTGTAAATCTTAATGTTTGAAAAGGCTGCGCAGGTTAAGTTGAGATTAAATAAATATGAAATTAATATAATAATTTAGAAATAAAATTGTCTAAATTACTAAACACGCATGGGCCCCGACACTTATACTAAGTACTTAAACTTAGTATCTGAGGATGCTGCGCGGGTTTAAAAAGAAAGATGGAGAAAAATGATGAAATCAATTCAATCATTTATGACTATATGCATGCAAGCTAATGAATGTTATTAATGTTAATTCAAGTTAATGAAAGATATAAGTATTCAACACCATAGAATATGATTACAGTAGGCCTAATCTCCTATGCTTGAAATAGATTTGATAAGGTCTACTAAATGATCAACTTCTAAATGAACTTAAATTATAATAGATTATAAGACCCAATCCTCTATATTCGCAATAGAGTTGACAATGTCTATTATGATATTAATTTCCTAAATGATTTAAATTACACATAAGTCATAAGACTCGATCCTCTACTAGCAAATAAGTAGAGTTGATAAGGTTCACCCTTACGATGGCCGCGTTGACTGAAAATCTCAATTGGAGGGGATATTATCATTAAAAGATATTTGAGCTCTAAATTAATTCATCTTAAAACTAAATTTCAATTAAGAAAATATCTGAACTAAATGAAATTTATCATTTAAATACTTAAAGCAAATAACTCATCCACCCATCCACCATCGTTTGTTGGGGATGATGGATTAAGAAAACTCTAGCTCATAAAAGAGCTAATGTCAAGTCAAATAAATTACTATTCAAACTCAAATAATCTCATGCTAGTAAGGATGTCCGTGTCCTCCGTGGTTTTGGCAATAGGCTCCACATATGATGACATGAGTCCTCGACGGTGGTTATCCAAATGACACCATTATATTACTCATGTAGCCCATGCTCTCCAATAGCTCAGTCCTTTGAGTTATGAATTATAGGGTATATTTGATAGGCACAAAGCCTTTTTGTCAGCTAAGGTTGATTTAAGCCTATCTCCTTAGATAAACACCACCCAGGTTTAGAAGGATTTTTTGGATGACATAACTCATGTGTTGCTGATGAGGATCCTTTAGTCGTTACCTCCTCAACTAAGTAGACTAGACCGGATGATGAATCATGGGATCTAGATCGGGCACATCATCATTCCACCAACCATATGCTTTAAGTTAAATAATGGTGAATTTCATAAATTCTAAACCCAAAATTCTAAAACTCCACATATTGCTATTATACGCTACATTCAGCGATCTAACGACTAGCCTTAATCAAAGTTCTCTCAAAATTAGGGATTAATTAACTATAGGCTTTCATAATAGAAACTTGGAACTAGATCTAAAGTCCTCACAAAATGAGGGTGAAATCTCTAGGTAGTGTTTTATCTACTATCTATCTACTTTTGAAAATTACATCGACATTAAATCAAACTCTCTTCAATGTGGAGGTTGGTGGCAAATTTTGGAGCTCACAGATTTCTGGTGACTCCGCTGGGGAATGGTTTATCTTTTCATCTTTGGCTAGTCAAATTTGGAGTATAGTAGAAGTGGAATATAAGTAATCAAAATTTAAATTTAGTCATAAAATAAAATCTTTAATGAACATTATAGTTTGTTGGGTATGATTTTATTTGCTTGAAATTTTCTTTTGAATATTTTATTTTATTTTTATTATGTTGTATCTCTGCATTTTGAAAGTGTGGGGTAGAATATTTATTTCTGATTATTAATCCACATCTTTCATTTGCATAGTTGGATCTTCAGAACACTCCGTTCATTGTGAAGCTGAGTCGCGAGTATAACATTCGGCTAATGCTATCATCAACACTGGAGATGCTGAAGCTACCATTCAATTTGGTAGTGTGGACCTTCTAGCAATTGCAGCTAAAGCTCATGTCACATCAATCCGTAATACATCATGCATCAGGTAATATCAGCAGAAAGTTTATCAAGTAGTTACATCAAGCTCCCCAAAAGAGACCTTATGTGTTTCAAAGATTAAGATATTCTGCACTCTGACTATGAAGAGAATTGTTGTTGGGCAGAAAGTCTCAGTCATATCTGTACACACCACTCTGCCAATTGAACCTTTTGTATTAGGAAAGTTTGATCATGAAGCTTCTTCGTCTAGAGGAAAATTAACAAGAAGGCAGAGGAGAAGGATGAATGCCAAACTAAGAGCTCAACAATTGCTATTTGAACATCCTATTATACAGTTAGCCTCAAGACCAGAAATGAGTATTTCCACCTAGAATAAATTCGAGAACCTAAAATGGGTAAAGAGGAATAACTCTACTGGTGAGATGAAACAATCTGTTTGGGATCCACCACTGCGTCAAGCCCCAGTGCCCCAAAAGAAAATTCTTGAAACCTTATATGCTAGAGTGCATCGAGTGCTAAAAGTTGCCAAGGAAATAGGCCTAATGAAAAGAAAAGTCCAAAGGCCTGTGATGATTGATGCTGATAATGCTTCATATGGTACTACCACCACAGGAGAGAGCCCGATCAGAGCAAATCGTATGCATCAAAGCATGACACCCATACCATATATCAAGGAATCTGCTTTCAAAAGGTCCCGACGGAGGGACAAGCAAGCTTGGAGGCCAAGGCCTCGAAGAGAAACTGTTGAAAATAAAGAAAGAGGCGTGACATGTGGTTCACACTCCCAGAAATCCACCAATGATAAGAACCGACAAAAATGGGTTCAAAAGAAGAAATCTCATGATGATGAATTATAGGATGGTCGACACCCATGTAAACATTCCAAGGAATCGCATCGTCGTCAACTGAATCTCCATGAAAGAAGATTGACTTTGATCATAGCACTACGGTTGAAGAGAGGTTTGTCTCAAATCCAGAGCTAGAAATTCACTAGAGGAGACATTCTGAAGTCAAATTACAAGAATATGATGAATATGATGAAGATACTATGAAAGTGGAAGTAATGTATGTGGTACAACACATTGGAGAACCATCTAGTGCATGACAACACCAACATAGACGGTGTGGAGCTGCACCTCGTATTCATATTGAAGAACCAGCTCTTAAGCAAATAGAAGGAGGATCTTCAAGTACATCCTCAGGTAATGAAGAGGAGGTAGAACTGGAAAGAGAAGAAGATAACTCTCTCTTCTTTGTACCACATTAAATCACAAAACAATGCAACGACAAATGAAGGAAAAAGATAGAGAGATTATCCAATTAAATGCTAAGATGAATCAAATGATGGCACAAATGAATGTGATTCTATGATGAGAAATGCAACAAATGCCAACTTATTCCACGCTATCCATCGACAACTATGACTGATCCACCACAACGACCTCAAGCTTCTGGAGCACAAAATGCACCTGAGGGGAGAAATGAAGTCAATTAGGAAGCTTCTCAACCCATCCCTCAAGATGTGCCTAACATATCTAAGATCGTGATAATAGCTCAATTGGAAACGATTATAAATGAAAAGATCAAAGCTGTCATTGCTGCTAACCAGGCAGAAAAATTGGTAAGAAAATGTCGTCCATACCCGGTAGAGTACGATCAAGTGACATACCCTAGTGGTTATTCAATGCCTAAATACAATACATTCAATGGCATTGAGAACCCCAGACAACACTTGGCATAGTTCAAAGCAACATGTGGAAATACAGGGGACAATGATACACTACTATTCCACCAATTCGTTAGTAATTTAACCTCAATTGCTTTTGGATGGTATGCTGAATTGCCTAATGACTCGGTCAAGACTTTTGATGAATTAGAAATGGTGTTCGTCAAGAGATTCGCTAGTGCAACTAAAAAGATTACAATTGCTGACCTCGCCTTAGAACGAAGAAGGAAAGATGAGTCAATAACTAAATATATTTCACGTTGGCAAAACATGAGCATGAAATATGAATAACAGCTAGAAGAGGAACATTCAATCCAATTGTTGATGCGTAACATTGATGATAAGATGGCACCATATCTATGTATGGCCTCTATCTCAACATTTCAAGTGTTATTGGACCAAGTGCAAAGTTTGAAAATTTGAGTCGCTCAAAACCTTAGGGTCACTTAGAAAAATTAAAGAAGAATAAATTCTCAGACTCAAGGAGGAATGAGTCTCATACAACCCACTATAGCTCGAGTAGTGGAAAGCGAACAACTTATAATGTTGATAAAGGAAACAACCCGCTTATATGGATGAAAGGGGGAAGCAGTCAGTTACCTCTCAATCAAAGCAATTATTGAGAGAAGATGAGCGAGTGCACCCATCTCTAAAAGACAAGATGAGTAAGGAACACTCTTTCAAGAGGGAGAGTGTGGCTAAGCTATTCCGCCAAGCGCTTAAAGCAGGATTAGAATTGTCAAAATTCAAAAGACCCGATGAACCAGGTCAAACTGACAATCCAAAATATTGCCCATATCATTGGGTAATTAGCCACTCTATTGAAGATTATTATGTTTTCAAGGATTGGCTAGAAAAAAAATATAGAAAGAGTGAATTCACACTATCTGATAGTGTCCTCGTTCATCCTAAAAGAGAATCTGCCAGAGTGGTTACGTCCACTTCAGTATCATCGATGAAAGAGAAAGCAAAACAAAAAGTAATACAAGAAGAACAATGAGAGATAGTAGTCTCTAAGAAGACAGTAAAAATGATGAATCAGCTAAAAGATGTCCCTAGTGTTAAGTGGAAATCACCACTTAAAATTGAACTTAAAAGAAATGCCTAAATCAAGCATTTTAGCTTCTCTGCAGCATTTTGATAAGGCTACCCCATCACACCACGAGAGGCAGTCAGCTAAACGTAAACCTCATAAATAAAAAAAGTCGGCTAAGAAAAAGAAGATCAAGAAGAGAACTATAACTCAAAAGATCATCAATAATCTAGAAGAGTATCATCAATCAATAAGATAGACTATCTGACTTGCTGATTACATGATAGGACTTGGATCACTAAGCCAAATAAAGAAGGAAATAGTAATGAAGACTTGCTTCAGAAACATGTCGAAAATTTTGTGGTGTCAATATCAGTGATCCATGCGATAGTTGAATCAGACTTTGAAAATGTAATATGTAAAAGCAAATTCAAGAAGTTTGTCCCGCAAGAGAACTCCTAAGCCTATAACATCAAATTCATGCTTAATGGTGCGACAAATAGAAGACAACTTAGAAGAAGACTTATGTTTTCTTAACGAAGATGAGTCTGAGCCTTCAAAATGTCCCAAATGAGCCGCTTAAAGCTTAGTAGTGACTCTGAAGCATCCGCACAATCCTCCGGGGTAGATGGTGACTTTGAGGGTGCTACCTCATCTGAAGAGTCTGAGCCAAATAAAGCAGCCCAAGTGCAACTAAGGAGTGGTAAGATACTACCACCTCCATTAAGGAAAGGGCCATCCAATAAGCACAAAATCAGAAATGAAGACAAAATATTAAGTTAATGAAGATATCATCTAAAGACCCCAAGAAGAAAGCAAGTGGAGGAATCGATTATAATAACCTATCGATCGAAAGATCCTACAATTGAGTGTATGTGGCTCTCTTAATGTCAAAGGACCTCCGAGAAATGCTGATTCAAGCTCTTAAAGATCTAGAGTGATATGAAACTTATTTTGTTGAATGACGCATGACTAAAGTTTTGCAAGCTCAAGACCTCCTAATGATCACTTTCCAAGAAGATCTTATGCTGGACAATGAACACACAATCACCCATTATATGTAGAGAAAAAAAGTATTATGATCAATCAATGATTGACCCAGTTCATCAGTAAATCTTATGAGTCTGTGAACACTTAGGGGGTTGTCCCTATACATTTAGCACCTTGGATGAGATAAATTGATGATCCATAGCTTCAATGAAATGGGGGCAGAGGACTCTCGAATCTTTCATTCTACCGCTTAGGTTTGGAGAACTCTATACCCAAGCTAATTTTCATGTGATAGATGCTGGCACCTCATTCAAACCTCTATTAGGCTATCCTTGGCTCCATGAATATGGTATGGTTCTGTCTACTCTACCTCAATTTATTAAGTACATAAAAAATCGAGAAGAACACAAGATTCTCAGCACTATTCAGCCATTTATAGTTTATGAGGAAAAAATTTATGAGGATGCAAAGTATTTTCTTTCAAAAGAAAGTAAGCCTCATCAATCTATAGCTCCAGCTTCAAAAACTATAAAGCAACCCAAAGAAGAGAAAGAGCAAAAAGGAAGAAAGAAGGCTGCACTAAATCTCTCTAATACTTATGACATGTCACCAAAGCTGAAGAGGCATGTTCCTCATTTGGGGATAGTAAGGAGAAGAAGATATTCTAATTAAAACTCGAAAATGTGAGCCTTCAACAAAAGAAAAAATGAGATAAATTACCATTTATGATTTTGAGTCCATCTATGCAAGTGAAGTTCAATGTGCCTCTTCTAGGAGTTGCTAAGTATCAAACCATTCATTCGTAGTTACACCAGTTTCGATATTTTAAAGAAGTCACATCACGTGATGTTCACAACATCGAGAAACAAAAAATCTTTTTTGTACCTCCACTACCTAGGAGCAACTGATTGGGGACTTCATTCTATAAATCTGAGGAATGTCAACACTATGATTTTGAATGGCTTATTCAGTGCTCACAGTCTGAAGAAATGGTACCCACCAAAATGGCGAGATACTATCCTCCAAAAATCTGAGGGATGATGCATAAACTTGGAATCGTTTCTGGAATTGATAGATGGCAAGCTCTCTTCTTTGATAACCTATGGAGTTTAAAGAGTCCACAGACCTCTCAAAGAAGCGATAATTATACCACTAAGGGTCTTGGATACATCCAACAAAAGCATCATCAAAAGAACACTTGCTATATAGTAATCGAAAGTGAGATTGAAATCGAAAATGAAAATGACTTTCATAAAATCGTTCTCACGATTGATGGGGAAGTAGAAGCCAAATCGGCACTTGAAGAACTTGAAGATGGTGGACAGACGTCTATCATGGATGAGTTGAAAGAAATTAATTTGGGGACTAAAGAAGAACCCCGTCCAACCTTTGTTAGTGCCCTTCTGCCGGACGATAAGGTTGAAGGAATAAAAGCATTGTTTCGTGAATTCAGGGACTACTTTGCTTGAACATATTCTGAGATGCTTGGCTTATCCCCTAATATGGCAGTTCACAAGCTAGCTATCAATCCTAATTCAATACTAGTCAAACAAGCTCCTAGAAGAATGAGGCTGGATGTTGAAGAACAAGTGGTCGCAGCAATAAAAAAGCTAATCAAAGTAGGTTTCATTCGCGAGGAGAAGTATGCAGATTGGATAACTAATATCATTTCTATAAAGAAAAAGAATAGTCAGATTTGAGTCTGCATCGACATTTGAGATTTAAATAAGGCATGCCCAAAAGATGATTTATCGCTCCCTGTGTCAAAATTGTTAGTGGATAACACCTCCAACTATGACATGTTCTCCTTTATGGATGGATCATCGGGGAATAATCAGATCAAAATGGCTCCTGAAGATGAGAAACACACATCATTCAGAACACCAATTGGTATTTATTGTTACACAGTCATGCCATTCAGATTGAATAATGCCGGAGCTACATATTAGAGGGCCATGACATGCATCTTCGATGAGTTAATTCATCAGAAGGTAGGATTCTACGTTGATGACCTTGTCGTTAAAAGTATTGATCGAAAAGTTCACCTTGAAGATTTAAGGATTGTTTTTGAAAGGATTAGAAAGTATGATCTGAAGATAAATCCTCTCAAGTGTGCTTTCTCGTGAAAATTTTTTGGATATGTTGTAAGATATAGAGAGGAATTGAGATTGACCCCAACAAAATCAAGATCATGGAGATGCCTCCACCAAGAACCTTCACTTTTACAAGGATAACTGTATTCATTGCATTTTATATCAAACCGTGAAGATGCCAACCTTTTGCGAAGTTAATGAAAAAGAATGCTCCATTCAAATGGGATGAGGAATGCCAAGAAGCATTTGAGAGAATTAAAAAGTATCTACTCAATCCGCCAATTCTAGCAGCTCCTATCCCAAATAGACCTCTTATCTTATACATCGCAGCCTTAGAGGAGTCCCTCAGGGCTTTACTTGCACAACATAATGAGGAAAATAAAGAAAATATGCTATATTACATCAGTCAAAGATTAGTAGGAGCCTAAGTATGCTACTCAATAGAGGCATTTTATGCATATAGTTAAGCTTTGTCATTATTTTTTCTCATAATCTAATCTCAAAAGTTGATCCACTGAAGTTCTTGATGACGAGACTAACATTGACAGGTCATTTAGCTCGATGGATAGCACTCTTATTACAATTTAATATTAAGTACGTACCCCAGAAAGTTGTGAAGGGATAAATCTTGGCAGACTTTCTTGCTGCGCATCCTATCCCAGCTGATTCATCGATTAATGATGACTTGCCTGATGAGTAGATTCTATCTATTAATGAAAGAGAAAAGCTACATATCTGGGAGATGTATTTTGATGGAGCATCATCGATCAAGCCAGCGCAACCTCCGAACCTACCCAAGGCGCAAGCCGGTATTGGCCTCATATTCATAACACTAGAAAGAGGCATCATAAGACACTCATATGACTTAAACTGAACCCCAAACCAATAATGAAGCCGAGTATGAGGCTTTGATAGCGGGTCTTGAAGAAGCTATTACCATAGGTATCCAAAATTTGCAAGTTTTTGGAGACTCTTGCCTGATCATCAATCAAATTTTGGAATTTATAAGATCACTAAGCTTGAGTTAGTTTATTATCATGTTTGAAGTTCTCAAGCTAATGACACAAAATTTTGAATGTTACATTGACCTAGTCTCAATCAAAAATAGTAAAGTACGCTTAGCTAACTAAATAAAAAGAGATGGCAAGCATGAACCATGCACGTTGATAGAAGTTTTCACCCAGAACAAGAAATTCATATTCCTCGTTGGTAGAGGGGACATCAAACTCAAGCCAGTATGAAGCAATTCAAATTGCTCCTCATTCTCCCAAAGAACACGTACAAGAGATGGAAAATCTCAAAAGTACTACAAAGAAATCATATGAAGCTTTCATAGTGGATGAGCCTGATGATTGGAGACAACCCTTCATCAATTATTTCAAGGAAAGAAAATTATCGAGTAATAAATCACTAGCCACGCAACTTACGAAAAGGATCCTACAATATGCTTATATTAATGATACATTGTACCGTAGATCCTTTGACCAAATGTGGCTAAGATGCTTAGGAATCGATGAAGCCAACAAAGTTATGTCTAAAATTCATGAACGACTTTGTGGGGCACATCAATCAGGTCTTAAAATGGCAGCAAAAATCAAGAGAATGAGATATTATTGGCCATCGATGGTGAAAGATTGTATTGATCATGCCAAAAGGTGCCATGAATGTCAAGTCCACAAGAATATCATTCATCAACCTCCAATCTACATCCAACTGCATCTTGCCATTTGAGTGTTGGGGAACAGATATAATGACCTATTGATCCACCATCATCGCAGTCATCTCTTTATCTTAAAGAACCCAATTATTTTTCATGTGAAGTACCCATTTAAAGAGGTTACTACTGAGTTCTTCACTCATAATATTGTATATAGATTTTGTATACGATGATGAATTCTCTCAGACAATGGCCCAGTATTCAAGAGTGCAAAGATTTATAAATTTGCTGATCGATACAAAATTGATTGGCGATACTCATCAATTTATAATCCAAGAGCCAATGGTTTGGCATAAGCTTTTAATAAAACACTGATCAAGCTACTCAAAAATATCCTCACGAGAAATAAAAGAGAGTGGCACATCAAAATGTTCGAGGTGCTATGGGCATATAGAACTACTTACAAGATGCCAACTAAAGCTACTCCTTATGCTCTAACTTTTGGAGTCGAGCTTTTGCCAAGTCAAACTCATCACTTCGAGTAGCCATCCAAAGATAATCTCACTTAAGAGAGAGAACACACGCATGGATGAAGAGAGACGCCGACAATGAAATTAGACTTCAAGCCCAACAAAGCTTAGAAATCTATCGAGCAAGAATGTCTAAAGCCTTCGATGGAACATTGCGTCCTCGAACTTTTTAAAGAGCAGAGTTGGTCTTAGTGCTGAGAAGACCAATAATCCCTCACAAAAGAATCGTGATAAATTTGAAGCTAATTGGGAAGAGCCTTACATCATAAAGAAGGTATACAAAGGAGGAGCCTACCATCTTATTGATTCGGGTGGTCGACGGCCTATGCCACCCATCAATGGTCTTTATCTCAAGAAGTATCATGTCTAAGTACACATGAGCGCATGATTGGCTATACATTATATTCATGATTCCTCATATTATATATATATATATATATATATATATATATATATATATATATATATATATATATATAATAGCACTAAATATTCTCTTACATTATGAGAACACATTTTCAATTGTGATGAAATTCACAAGTATTTTATATATTTATTTAGGTTGATATCCTGCCTTCTATCGATATCCCAAGATAAAAATATACATATGTGGTGATTGACAATAAGTCTCATCTATTCTTATAATTGATATAAAAAGAGATATAAGTACTTCTTTATCTTAGCTCGAAAATCCCCTAATCAAACAAGGGGCATTTTTAAATTTTTATATTAAAAAAGCACTTATGTCTATTTTGGGTTGACATCACGACTCGTACTAAAATCCCCAAATAATATTTACAATTATATTTGTTTAGGTTGCAGGTGGCTATGCAAATAATAGAAAATATCACGTTCACTCACGACATGTAGAAGACAACTTTGAAGACTAGAGCTGTCTATCCTCCAAAGCTAATCCGGCTCAGTGAATTTAAGCGATCCAGATTTGGAGAATTTTTCCACTTGATCGATGATCAAGAGATGATCTGAGAAGAGGTCTAAGTAACCACAATGCATAAACCAATATAACTTATTCAACAAGCCCGACAAAGCAGTAAGCACAGGGTTGAAGATGCTATCTTGGAGTTTCCATGAATCAAAGGACTTTGTAGTCAACCACCACTAAAACACCAAGTGTTGGACTAACGACTTGCCATAGACCTGCGCCTTTGAAGACTAGTCATCGTTAATCCTTCAACAAGTCCGCTAAAGCAACAAGCAAAGGACTGTTGTATATTATCCTCAAGTCAATTCCAACAAATCACATTAATCCTTCAACAAGTCCGCTAAAGCAACAAGCAAAGGATCGAAGGTATGCACTTTCCCCTGACAAGTCAATTCCGATAAATCAGGTTAATCCTTCAACAAGTCCGCTAAAGTAACAAGAAAATGACCGAAGGTATGCACATCCTCCTAACAAGTCAATCTGGATAAATCAGGTTAATCCTTCAACAAGTCCACCAAAGCAATAAGTAAAGGATTGAAGGTATGTATATCCTCCTGACAAGTCAAGCTAGACAAATCAGACTAATCCTTCATCAAGTCCATCAAGCTCGAAGCTAGGGCAGAAGGAACCTAAATTACAAAATAAATAAAATCCTTCGTTCACCAAGCCTACTATGCATGAAGAAAAGGCAAAAGGAGGATTAAAGACATGAATCACTAGGATGAGACCTTCTTCAGCCTATCAAAGCATTAAGCTTATGGCTGAAGGTATCTCTTTTCCTACTTGAGGAGTCAATAAAGACAAATCAAGTCAAATCTTGTATGGGTCAACTAGTTTGCAACAAACATGGTCCGCTTCATACGCACACCATATTTATTGGGGGGAATTTGTTGGCCTACATGTATGCTCCATCAATCAAGTCAAGCTCACGAAATAATTGAGAACTATCTGAATAATCAAAGTCAAATACACCGACATCGGAAAATAGAATGATCTTATCAATTGATGATTTCACCATCGCGTAATGTCATCATAATATATATATATATATATATATATATATATATATATATATATATATATATATATATATATATATATATATATATATATATATATATATATTGTATAATTCGATGCACGACCAAAGAAAAAGTCAATGGGCTTATGCATCGAATGCATGCCCAAACGATCTGTTCAAAAAAAAATTGAAACGCCGTTGAGTTAAAACATCAAAGTTAACAAGACTATTCGGCCAATTCGGTCGTCAATGCTCAGCTTTTGGAAGTACGCTTGAACTTAACCAAAATTGACCGACTCTCGACTTTAATCAAACGGCCTCCACGTGAAATGGATTATCGTGATGAACATTGAATTTACCTAAACGATACCCATATTACGTTTGATTTGCAAGATTCATAAAAAATTTTGACATATTATGAAAATCAAATATCAAATTTAATTAAACAAAATTCGATTTAATTTTAAATATTAAATGATTAAATTAGAATTTTTGCATGAATAGGGATTAGTGATCAGATTATATTCTTTCCATAAATACTACTTAATTTCATTTAAAATTGTGCTCAAATTTTGAAAATCCTATCTAAATATATAAGAAAACTAATTAAGCAGCAATTAGGGCTCTTAATCCCCTATTTTTTCCCTCCTAAGAAAAAGAGGCAGCAGAAAATTTTTTGGCAGAGAGCAAAGCCCTCTCCCGAGCACTCCCGTTCAGCCTCCGCTCTTGTTCCCGCTACACAGGTATTCTCTCCCTCTCCCTCTCCCTCATTCTCTCTCTCTTTCTCCTGTTCTCTCTCTCCCTCCCTGTCTGTTCCCGCTGATTGCAACTCCACCTCTTGCGCGCGGGCCTGTGACATCGCCATCGGTTCATACTACGTTTCCCCCAGTCTCAATCTTAGCTCCATCTCCACGCTATTCGGCATTTCATCCTACGATGAGATCCTGCCTTACAACCCTGCTATCATTAATAAAGATAACATCTTTCCCGGTTCACGAATCAACGTCTCCTTTCCCTGCGACTGTATCAACGACGACTTCCTTGGCCACACGTTCACGTATGTGGCCGTTGGAAATAAAACTTATGACAGGATTATCACTGATTACGCTAATCTTACTACTTCTAATATTCTCCAGAAGGTTAACAGTTATCCAACCACAAGGATTCTTGATGGCGGGAGGATTAATGTCACTGTTACTTGCTCTTGCGGAAACCAGTCAGTGTCCATGGACTTGTGACATACCTGCTGAGAGTTGCAGATAGCTTCAAATCGTTGGCGGAAGGCTATGGATTTTCAGGCAAAGAGGACCTGCTATAGTGGCATAAATTTTAGTGCAGGGGAAGGAATTGTGTTATCCCAACTAAAGATCCAACGGGAGCTAGCGCCCTTTGACTTCAAGAAACACATCAGGATTATCAGGTGGAGCTATAGCTGGAATATGTGTAGCTGGAGCAGTAGTTGGACTTTTGGTGGCTATTTGCTTGTTCATCTTGCTTTTTAGGAGAAAGAAAGCAAGCACCCCTACATTGTCTACATCGCAATTTGAAAATAACTCAAATATGCCTGTACATGATGATCGAAGATCCCGCTAATGTCTCATATGACGTAGCGGGTGTGAAGAAATGTGAATGTAGAAAGATATATACATATGTGCTTGCGTCTCTTTGTAGGTTCTAAGACACTAATACCATGGTGGCGGTGCAAAGAATGTGAATGGAAAGATTATATACATATATTTATGCTTGGTTCCAAGACAATATAAGATAGTAAAATAAATGAAAAAGATATATATATATATATATATATATATATATATGTGTGTGTGGAGAAATCTCTTTAATTTCAAGACCTAATTATAAAAAGAAATGTAATATAAAGATATATACATATGCTATCTTTTTTAATCTAAGACCAAGCATTATACAAGACAAGCAATAGATACTTTAAATCAGAGCATAAAAATAAATAGACAAAATACTGATGATGCAATACAAGACGCCGCCGTTATATCAGGCATACCGAAAAGACAAAATACTGACGCAAAATGTTTATAATGGGATGATGCCGAGTCAAATTTAATTAATTTTGGAACTTAACAAAAAAAAGAGATTTAATGTTAAGTTAAATATAAGATATAAAGTCCTAAATAAATGAATAAATTGAAAATTAAAATGTAAATGAACTTGAAATGAATTTGACATAAAGTTGAAATGTTATGATCTAAATAAAATTTAAACTCAAAATAAATCGATTTGATTGTAACTTCTGAGCTCAAACTTATAAATTAATGATGACATCAAATTAAATTCTAAATTGTTAGACTTGGAGGCAAATAACCTTTATAAGATTCAAATTTAAACTTAAAAGATTGACTGAGTGAAGATGAACAGTACTTTACAAACATAAATTCATTTGAATGTATAATTGGATTATCAAAAGTTTGTAATATGACTGAAGGATAGCTTTAAACTGTAAAATTTAAAAGATGCTAGAATTCAAATAAGCTCGCTTAAAGAAAGTATAACAGCTTGCATGAGCGAGTATCAAATTTGAATGTTGAATTTGCAAAGATCTAATATATTTTTAATGAGCATAAGCCAATCAGTGAAGTTTAGAAGTTCTATGAATAAATAAAATGCAAGTAAAGATACAACCTTTTAAGTGCAAATATAAACATAATTCTATGATACAATCCCAGACGCAATTCTTTGTGCAAGTAGACAGAAGGTGACACTAAATTAAATTCTGCATGAATGAAGGAGCTTCTTTCAATCCAAAAATTAGAAAATTCTTATTCTAATTGTGATTTTCAAAATTAATGATTTAAAGTGTAAATCTTAATATCTGAAAAGGCTACGCAGGCTAAGTTAAGATTAAATAAATATGAAATTAATCTCATAATTTAGAAATAAAATTATCTAAATTACGAAACAATCGCATGGACCCCGGCACTTATACTAAGTGCTTAAACTTAGTGTCCGAGGATGCTTACGAAATCAATTCTCAATTCAA
Source organism: Cymbidium sinense (assembly GCA_021442155.1). Classification (NCBI taxonomy): domain Eukaryota; kingdom Viridiplantae; phylum Streptophyta; class Magnoliopsida; order Asparagales; family Orchidaceae; genus Cymbidium; species Cymbidium sinense. Next base: position 115,557,056 of record CM038219.1, on the reverse strand, counting down.
TCATTTATGACTATATACATGCAAGCTAATGAATGTCATCAATATTAATTCAAGTCAATGAAAGATATAAGTATTTAGCTCCATAGAATATGATCACAGTAGGCCTAATCTCCTATGTTTGAAATAGAATTGATAAGGTTTACTAAATGATCAACTTCTAAAGGAACTTAAATTACAATAGATTATAAGACCCAATCCTCTATATTCAATAGACTTGATGAGGTCTGTTATGATATCAATTTTCTAAATGATTTAAATTACACATAAGTCATAAGACCCAATCCTCTACTAGAAAATAAGTAGAGTTGACAAGGTTTACCCCGATGATGGTCGCGTTGACTGAAAATCTTAACCGGAGGGGATATTATCATTAAAAGATATTTGAGCTCTAAATTAATTCATCTTAAAACTAAATTTTAATTAAGAAAACATCTGAACTAAATGAAATGTATCATTTAAATACTTAAAGCAAATAACTCATCCACCCATCCACCATCATTTGTTGGGGATGACAGATTAAGAAAATTCTAGCTCATAAAGTAGCTAATGTCAAGTCAAATAAATCACTATATTCAAACTCAAATGATCTCATGCTAGTAAGGATGTGGCTCGTGTCCTCTGTCCATGTGGTTTGGCCAGTAGGCTCCACATATGATGCAGTTACGACCAGAGTCCTCTGATCGGGTGGTTGTCACCAAATAACACCATTATATTACGGTCATGACTGTAGCCCATATGTTCCCAAATAGCTGAGCTCTTTGAGTTATTAATTATAGGGTATATTTGATAGACACAAAACCTTTTTGTTAGCTAAGGTAGACTTAAGCTTGTCTCCTTAGACAAACACCACCCCAAGTCTATAAAGGATTTCTGACAGTAACCCATGTGTTTGTCGATGAGGATCCTTCTGCTCGTTGTCAACTACCACCTCTAACTAAGAAGACTAGGGACCACAATAGCCCGGGATGATGGAACCATGGGATCTAGGTCGGGCACGTCATCATTCCACCAACCATATACTTTAAGTTAAATAATGGTGAATTTCATAAATTATAAACCCTAAATTCTAAAACTCCACATGCTGCTACTATACGCTATGCATTCAAGATCTAACGACTGGCCTTAATTGAAAGTTCTCTCTTAAAATTGGGAGAGGTAATTAACTATAGGGCTTGTGCCTATAGGAAACCTGGAACCAGATCTAAAGTCCTCACAAAATGAGGGTGAAATGTCTGGGTAGTGTCTTATCTACTATCTCATCCGCCTTCTGAAAATTGCATCGACATTAAATCAAACTCTATTCAATGTGAGAGGTCGGTGGTGAATTTTTGGAGCCCACACTACAAATTGGTTAAAAAATATTCAGGTGATATATTAAATTCAATTTTCATACTGTTGATCTCATTTTTAAAATGAGCTTTCAACACCTCCATCTTAGACATAATACTCCTCTTAGGCTTTAAGAGTTCCTTGGTCTTAAGACACATCTAGTGATTAGGTGGACACTCAACCTAGCCCTAGATATTTAGAAGGGTTAGCCATAGGATTAGGTCATGACTTAGGGGTATTAGGAAATTTGCCTACCCTTAGCTTGAACTACTCCTCACCTTTCTTCCTTCAAGTCAAACTCTAAATCAATCTTGTTTGATTTTTTCCAAACTCAAATCAACTCCATATGATTGAAATCCATGATTGAAATCTATGATTGAAATCCATGATTGAAATCCATGATTGAAATCCATGATTGAAATCTATGATTGAAACTCATGTTCAAAATTAAATTCCAAATCTAAAATGTTTCTTAAGTCCATAACATTCCTTTTAATGGACTTAGCCTAAATCCTGACCAAACCAATTCAAACTTGTGGGATTTTCTCAAAACTCATTTATATTCTCATTTATATTCACATATATAAATGAAATATAAATATAAATCAATCAAATCAAATCCTCAAATCAAATTCCCAATCTAAATTTTTTTCTTAAGTCCTTAATTTTTCATTAATGGACTTAGCCTAAATCATGATCAAGACAATTCAAACTCTTGGGATTTTCTCAAAACTTATTTATATTCTCATCTATATTCACATATATAAATGAAATATAAATATAAATCAATCAAATCAATCCTCAAATTAAATTCCAAATTTAAAATCTTCTTAAGTCCTTAATTTTTCATTAATGGACTTAGCCTAAATCATGATTAAACCACTTCAAATCCTTGAAATTTTCTCATGATCCATTTATATTCTCATTTATATTGACATATATAAATGAAATATAAATTCAAGCAATTAAAACCAACTCCAAAAATCAAACTCAAATCCACTCAAAATCCAATCTAAGCCTTTCAAGTCAAAATCTTGAACTTAGCCAAATCAATTCTAAATCAAGCCAAACTCTTGATTTTCTTTCATGATTCAATCAACCCTACAATCATGAACCCATATATAAATCCAAACTTCAATCAAACAATCAAAATCCAATTCAAAAATCAAACCCTAAATCATTTCATATTCTTTCTTTGAATATGAAATTGTCAAATGAATCAAAACCCATTTGACTTCAAACCACTTGTAAATGGATTTATATTTCAATCATAAGTCCATATACAAGATCAATCAAGCTCAAATCAAGCTTTGACAAAGCCATTTGACCCACTTAGGCTCACTTGACCCAAAGTGACCTAAAGTACCTTTATGAGCCAAGTTTTAAACCTAACCAAATTGGATTGAACCAAACTCATCTATGTCTCTCATCATGATCAACAACCATCATGGGATGATCAATCAATCAAATTAGGTCAAAGCAAGTCAAACCTAAGGGTTGACCAAGTCAACACTTAGCCCAAAATGAAACCTAACATAGTCAAATTACATCATAGGAAAAATTGATTAAAACCATTGATCTAAGCTCATTCATGATCAATGTTTGAACTTGTCCAAGTCAACATTTGAGCCTAACCTAGCCTAATTGGCCACTTGACCCAAGTTGATCCAACTTGACCTAGAAAGTTAAAATGGGTCAAAACTTGATCTAAGCCAAATTGATTAAATCCAATGGGTCAAGTTCATTCCAAATCACTTGTTGAACTTGACCAAAGCCTCAATTGGACAACTAGACCTAACCTAGCCTAATTGACCTTAGACCCAACTTGACCTAAAGCGATCATGTTGAGCCAAATTTGAACTTTACCAAAATTGATTGGAAACAAAGATACCAATCCACTCCATATGACTAACCTAACCTAAATCAACCATTGACCTACCTCAAATAGGTCAACTTGAATCATTTGACCTAAATGAAGTCATATGAGCCAAATTCAAAACTATACCAAATTGAACCAAACTGAGCCACCAAAACCTTTCAAATGGTCATATGAACTTGACCCAACCCTTGGTTTGACCCAATTTGACCAATTGGTCAACTTGACCCAAGTTGACCCATTTTGACCTAAATGGGTCAACATGAGCCAAACCCTATCAAATGAATTCCAAATCTCATGAAACTTGGCCAAACCTAGTTTCTCCACATACCTAACATATCCAAATTGAAAAATCAACAAAATGACCATTCTACTCCTAGGTCATAGAACAAATTTTGCACTAATCTATGAGTAATTTGGTCATACTCTCTTCATATCCACTTGATGCTATCCTAATAGCTCAATGGGACCTAATGAAGAGTGGTGCTCCCAACCCAATGGGTTTGGGTCAGCCCAATTGGCCCCAAACAAAACCACCCATGAGTCAAAATGGCTAAATCAAAATCCCTCTTCCACTCAAATTCAAGCACATGGGAGGTTGGCAATCCACTCAAGGTCTCAAACCGACCATATGCACACTCCTAACAGCTCAAACTGCCTTCCCATTATGATCAATTGGATCAAAATGGCATAATGGCTTACGACCGTCCGATCCTTCAAGGGGGAGATATACTCCCCCTAATTCAATTAGAAATTCCACATGATTGAGTACCAGTGAAAGTAAGGAGCCATTAGAGAGTGATCCTAGCCCTGAGCTCTAGCCATTTTCCTATCATTTTGAATAGTGAAAATATGAAAATCAAGAGCACTTTCCATACTCTCCACCAAATTCCCTTTGCACACTCCATCAAAGAGGCAAGTCGAGTGCACCCAAGCTCTCTTTCAAGTTCCTAAGGCAAGAGGAAGGCTAGCTCGATCAAGGCTACAAACAAGCTGAGGAGGAGTTGGTACATAGAGCTCTACACTCAACTTCAATTGCTTAAACTCCCAACAGAGCTTTATCTCAACCAGGTAAAGCTTCTCCAAGGGAATCGAGCGCTAGTGATCACCTCCGATGAGATATGTCATTTTTCGACCATTAAACTCAATGTGGTGTGGAGCTTTGTGAAAGAAATTTTAATTCCATGGATTTTTGATTGTTAGATGTGTTTGTACCTATGCTTAGATGGTGTGGGTTGATTTCCAATTCAATCCAAGCTCAATCGAGCTCGGATCATGTCTGGTGGCGGTCTCATTTGATCAGAAGAAGGATAGATCTCGGCCATCCATCCACATTTTTGGATGGATGGCGTTTAGAAAATCCTTTATCCATTTTAAAACCACAGGGAGATCTCTGGCCGTCCGATCTTTGATCGGGAGAGATCAAAGCGTCGGTATTTGGATTTGACAACTTAAGTGAGTGGTTCCGGTGATGCATGTAAAGCAGTGCCGCCGCAGGTCGTAGTTAGGATTAGTTAAAATGCTTTAATTAATTCTAATTAATTAGGATCTTCTAAAATTCATAACTCTCTCTATAAAATTTAGAAAAATGAAATAAAATCTATGGAAAGATAATTCAACTAGAATATTTTAAAATTAATTTCAATGGGTTTTCTTTATTTTGGTTTTATTGGAAACTTTATTTTGCTAATTACCTTTTAATTAAGCCTCTGATTAATCCCAAATTTCTTGGGTATATTTTAGGAGATGACTTTTGCCTCCCCTAATTTTCTTGGAATTTATTGAAGGTTTAATCAGGAGAATTGCATAAGGATTTTTTAATTACTCCCTTAATTTAATTAAGGATAATTATTATGTGATTAGTGGTTTTAATCCATGATTAGGATTAATTAAGGACCCAATAGATAGGAGGTTTAAAAAATAATTTTGGCGCATTTCCCTTATGCTATTCCCTAAACCTCCTTTTCCCTCCTTAATCTTCTCTTAATTAAGGGTTAATTCATTAATTATCCCCTTAATTAATTTCTAAAAATTCTAAAAAAAACTTCAGAACTTAATTAATCTACTTTGGGTAGATGCTTAGGTGTTTAATAACCTAAGTTCAATTAAGGAAATCAAAATTCATATGTGAAAGGGTGTTTTGAAATTACTTAAGCTAAACTCTTAGCTTAATTAACTTTAATTGTGAGCCAAATTGCATTAGGCCTTTTTCTTATTAGGTGCATTGCAAATTTAAATTCCTTGTGAGTTTTTATGTCATCTCATTGGCTCATAATTATTTGGTTAATTATTCTATGGTGGTGTAGGTAAGAGTTAATTTAGTTATTTAATTCATACCTTAACCAAATTAACACATAAAATGGATCTAATCATCTACAAATTAAACAAAAATATCAAACACATGTGGGAATGGGTTAGGAACACCAAACTCATCTCACCTTATTAAAACTAAATCAAACTTCAAACTAAACAAAAATCACAATGAGTACACTTTGATTTATTTTAAACTTTCTTATTCTATAAGACTGTCTTTAGGATTTAATTAAAGTGAGTTTGTTTACATGCTTTCATTGCTTTGAGTCTTTCCCAATATGTTAAATTTGTATGTCATGTGGTTTCATGCATTCATATTTTTTTAATTTCAAATTTAAAAATGAAATTGTTTACTTTATGTCAAATTTGTATGTGTTGGCTAAAGTAGAAATATGAGTGGCTATTATCACTACTAAATTCAAATTATTTACAAAAAATATAAATCAATTATCAAATCTAAAAGTATGCTACTTATATCTTAATTATAAGCTTGCATGTGAAAGAATATAAGGATGTACTTAGCATATGTTTCCTTTCTCTCTTATGTTAGTATAGTTTTGAATAGGATTTTGTGAGTTGCATGGTTCATTTGAAAAGAACCTAACACTTACCTAATTTCATACCCTATTCATTTCTATGCTATCACTTAAGAAAACTTATGCATACATAAATTACATAAACAAAATGAATCCATTAATGCAACTTTTGCATTCTTCTTTTCCATTTCATTTCTTTTATACACATGTTTGTATTTAAGGAAAGTGGTATATTAGTCTGGACACCCCAAGGCTGTGAGGATTTAAGTAGCCTAAGTAGGTTGTACCTTACACCTCCGGTTAATAATGGCTATACTCACTTATGCCTTTCTTACTTTCATGTGTGTATGAAAAATTGGATAAAGAAACCCTTTTCTACTTAAGAAAATCATGCATATTAAACTTCCAAATTTCCTTAAATGGATTACTTAGCATGCATCATAAAGTGTGTTAAATATTCTCATTTATGTGTATAGATATGCTTAGGATTCATTCATATGCATGTTATACATGTTGGGAAAGAAATGAAGTGATGTGTGTTTGTGAATTTGATTCATTTTATTTAATCTTAAAATGCCTTTCTTTTTAATAGGTTTGTTTAGAATTCATCTAAACTTAGGATTAATTAAAACATTTAATCAAATATTCACTAAACAAAACTAAAATGTGAATCTACTTTAGAAATTACTTAGGTTAGGGAAGGAAGAGAAGTTCTCTTCTCTTTCCCTCTCTTCATAACTTAGTAATTAATTGTAGGATTCACTTGAACCAAATCAAAACATGAAATAAAATCAACCCAAAATAATTAAACAACTTAAATGAAACCCTCCTCTAAGTTGAACATGTTTTCACACTTAGAAAATTTAACTTAAAGCCATAGCTAAGCATACCACACAAACCTTCAAAGCACACACATTAGCCTAAGTCACCACTTCTAGCTATAGGTTTGGACGGTGCATGGTTTGATATTTGTTTTGTTTTGTGATATATGTTTTAGATTAGATGTTAGGGTGTATGCTCATAGAATGAATGGTAGGCTGCTCTTAGTCTAATATTCTTTTTTGAGGGATTGTGCTTAAGGTGCTATCATAAATAAAATATAAATACTTTTAATTGGTGGTGCTTTATACCCTTAAGCATAATCCATAGGCCAATTGGACTTAGTCACCCATGTGTGGGGTGATAAGTTTAATATACATGCTTGGGATTTGTGTGGTTTGTTTTATCTATCCTTTGTTTTTTAGGTGTTAGTTAGATTTCCATTCTTTCTTCTTCATGTAAATTTTGCAACTAGGATTTTGGTATGATCATTATGGGGATTAGGATGAGCATCGGTCGTAAGATCCTATTTTATGCACCATGTGAAGCCTTGGAGCATCCACCTTCCAACCATCCAAAAGAAGGAAGAAGAAAAGAAGAAGAAAGAAGAATAAAGCTTGAAGACCCCCGTAACAATGAATTCTTTGCTTAATTATAATTTAATTCATTTGTAATCCGGGTTGTATAAGAGTAGAGCTTCAATTTTATTTTTTGGTTTGTGCGGTGGTGCGACCACAATGGCCTTTTATTCTTTTTACGCTTAGCTTTATAAATTGATTGATGATTTGTTTAGTGCATTAAGTGGCATGCTTTTCCTAGTTTCTTTCTTGCCTTATGTATGACCTGAATGTGGATTAGGCTCTTTAGGAAAAAATAAATATTTTACCCAACTTAACAACTCAAATTAAAATAAACAACTCATAACCTCACCTAAAACTTTGGTTTAAAATCAAGATAAAAGAATTAGCAACCCTTAGGATGAGCATTTCTTTTTTTAATATCATGCACAAATGCATCTTATTTCACTCTTGATTGGAGGGCTTCCACCTTTGTCAGAGAAACTTGGCTTGACCTTTGAGAGCCATGGTGGAAATACACCTCCTCCCTTCTTACTGATTTTGTTCAATAACTTTATTTCTCATGCATTATGCATATGAATCTAATTATCCTAAGTCAAAATAATTGTCCAATAATGAAAATAAAATGAAATTTGAATTGCATTAGATTTAGGTCATTTGAAGCATGCCTTTTACAAGATCTAGTCTCTTTAGGGAGTGTGTTTGAGGACTTAATCTCTTTCTAAATAAATAACATCCTAGCTATCTTGCATAAGCATAAGACTTGCCTACATGTATTTAAAATCATAGGAGGAGTTAGTTGGAGGCCACCCCCAGGTGGTTGTAAGTCCAAGTCGGGTGGTTTGTCCTCTCTTGTGGAGGCAAACCAATTACCCATTTTGCCTTAGATTTAGGTTGTGCTTTTGGCCCTCAAAGCTCCCTAGATTTAGGTTACAGGTTGCTTCTCCCTTTGTGGGCCATAAGCATAAATCCTCACCTCTTAGGCATTTTCTTAATCTTGTGTTAAGAATTATAAGTCCTAAATTTCTAATGAAAATTTAACTCAAACAAACTAAATCAATTTCAAAATGTAAAGCCCAACCATAGGATAGTTTGAGATGCTCAGGTTTCTATCATGTGGGCATCTCTACTTATTCATTTGGCTTGATAATAAATCTCTCTTTGATCAATCCCATTTGATCTTCAAAAATAAATCAATCGATTGATAGTCCTTTCTATTGAAATCTTTAGAGACAACAATCATTTACCTTAATCGAGAGTTTTCTAAGGAATCCCCATTCCTTAGGATGTAATTAACTATGGGGCTTGCCTTATAGAACTTAATGAACCGATTTAAAATAAACCACCTTTACTTTTCCATGTAAAGGGGAAGAATCTCTCTATACCTGACCAACATCTTAGAGTCCTTTTTGAGGTGATTAGGTCCATTAAAGGGTAGTGACTTCTATCTTTGAGATAGTACTATTCCTTGATGATGTGCTCGATCACTACATCTACATGCATGGCATCCTAAAGATGAATTTTATAGTCCCTCTTTCTCCCGATTTGAAGGTAATTCCTATATGAAATTTTTCTAGATTTTTTCGACTCATGGTTCTCTCTCCATCTTTGGTAAATGATCATTGTCTTTAAGTATCGATAGTGGGTTTGTACTTTTGGTCTGTCTATCTTTCATTGGCACTTAGCTTATTTCATCCTTAAGTTAAACATCTTTAGGTTTTAGGACCATCTTGTTGGTCTTAAAACCCCGTTGGGTTCTCCAATGGGTAAAAATGAAAATCTAATAAAAAAATATTCAAATACTTCCTCTTTATCATTCTTTATGATAAAGAAAGGTTCATTCTATAATAATAAAGACAAAATAAATTTTTCATAAAACTTTGCTTTTCAAAAGCACCTTTTCAAAAATGCACTTAATAAAATATTTCCCACAAAACTTTATCACCCTCATATAACAATTTCCATAATTGTTACATGTAGGATTTTCAAAAAATAAAACTAAAAATCTCTTCAAAAAGCATAAATAAACATCTTCCTTCAATTCATTTTGATGTAGATTTCATTTTTAAAATAAAATGAACAATCATCTTTCTAAAAATCAAAATTAAAATTTTCAAAAGCACATATGAACCTTTCCATTCAATGCACCCACACTTATTGAGTGGAAGTTTCATCTTCAAACAAAATTAAACTTTCCAAAAGCACAAATGAACATCTTTCCATCAATTTATTTTGATGAAGATTTCATTTTCAAAATAAAATGAACAATCATCTTTCAATCAAAATCAAAAAATTAAATTTCAAAATACATGAATCTTTCCATTCAATATACTCACACTTATTGAATGGAAGTTTCATTTCAAAAGAAAAAATTTTTTAAAAGCACAAATGAACATCTTCATTTTAATATACTTAAATTTATTAAATGAAGATTTCATTCAATAAAAATAAATATCATTTAAATCATTAAACATATCTCATATGATTATGTTGGAATTCCTCTCTTTAAAAAAAAAGCAATAATCACACACAAAATAAAAATCTCACATTTCAAAAATGAGATTGACTTCCATTCCCACATCCCAAATTTGTGAAATGGAGGACCTCTTTTTAAAAAAATCAAAACTTGACAATCATATTTTAAAATTTTCAAACACATTTGGAACTTCATTTAACATACCCAAATTTGTTAAGAGAAGTCTCCAAATTCAAAATCAAAATTTTCAAAACACATTTGGAACTTCATTTACATACTCAAATTTGTTAGTGAAGTCAAATCCAAAATCAAAATCAACAATCATATTTTAAAATTTTCAAAATATTTGGAACTTCATTCATACCCAAATTTGTTAAGTGAAGTCTCCAAATCAAAATCAAAATTTTCAAAATACATTTGGAACTTCATTTAGCATACCCAAATTTGTTAAGTGAAGTCTCCCAAATCAAAAATTCAAAAAATTTTCAAACACATTTGGAACTTCATTTAGCATATCAAATTTGTTAAGTGAAGTTTCCAAATTCAAAATCAAAATCAAAATCATATTTTAAAATTTTTTAAAACACATTTGGAACTTCATTTAACATACTCAAATTTGCTAAGTAAGTTTCCAAATCAAAATCAAAATTTTCAAACACATTTGGAACTTCATTTAACATACCCAAATTTGTTAAGTGAAGTCTCCAAATTCAAAATCAAAATTTTCAAAATTTGGAACTTCATTTAATACTCAAATTTGTTAAATGAAGTCTCAAATCAAAATAAAAAAATTTTCAAACACATTTGGAACTTCATTTAGCATACCCAAATTTGCTAAGTGAAGTCTAAATCAAATCAAAAAATTTTCAAAACACATTTTGGAACTTCATTTAACATACCCAAATTTGTTAAGTGAAGTCTCCAAATCAAAATCAAAATTTTTAACATTTGGAACTTCATTTAGCATACAAATTTGCTAAGTGAAGTTTCCAAATTCAAGACCAAAAAAAATTTCAAACACATTTGGAACTTCATTTAGCATACTGAAATTCGCTAAGTGAAGTTTCCAAATTCAAAATAAAAAATTTTCAAACATTTGGGCCTCATTTAGCATACTCAAATTTGCTAAGTGAAGTTTCAAATCAAAATAAAAAATTTTCAAACACATTTGAAACTTCATTTAGCATACTCAAAATTGCTAAGTGAAGTTTCCAAAGTCAAAACAAAAATTCTCAAACACCTTTGGAGCTTCCTTCTTTAGCATACAAAATAACTAAGGGAAAGTCTCCACTTTCAATCAAATCAAAATGAAAATTAAACACTTAGGATTTTCTTAGCGTACCTAAATTTGCTAAGGATCCTACCTTTTTGAAAAATCAAAACATCAAAACGAAAAAGAAGCACTTAGGATTTCCTTAGCATACCTAAATTTCTAAGATCTACCCTTTCAAAAATCAAACAAAACACTTAGGTTCTTCACTTAGCATACCCAAATTTGCTAAGGAATTCAATTTCAAAATCAAAGCAAACAAAATGAAACACCTTAGGATTTTCTTAGCATACCCAAATTTGCTAAGAATCTTATTTTCAAAAAATCAAACAATTAACATACCTAAATTTGTTAAGTGAGAATTCCAAAATTTTTCAAAAATCAAAACAAAAATTCATAAAAAGAAATAATCACTTTCTCAAAACACTTCACTTAGCATGCCCAGATTTGCTAAGCAAGTGAAATTCCAAAATCAACCAAACAAAAATAAAATCAATTGACCCTTACTTTAACATATACAAATTTGTTAAAGGAAAGGGTCCTCAAATCAAAAATTTAAATCCAGAAAAACATAAACCTTTGGAAGCATCCTTATCAAAAATTTTGAATCCATATTTCAACATACCCAAATTTATTGAAGTTGGATTCATATTCAAAATTTTCTCTTTTAATCAATCTTCTTAAATCCATTTGAACCCCACTTAACACGTCCAAGTTGTTGAATGTGGGTTCAAATTTTTAAATTCAAAATTCAAAAATCTATAAAGATAAAAATCTGATACAAACTCATTTCATTGCATTATTAGTCGGTTGATAGATAGCGGTTCAATTTTGGTATCTTCTGTTGTTGAAATGTCGGTTCTCAGTTTGTTTACCTTCCCCATGGTATGGATTTGGTTTTAGATCAAGTTGACTTCCCCGGACCATACATCGATTCACTTTGGTGGGGTTGAGGAGCTAGGATTACTTGTGAGGCATTCCCTCACCTCATTAGTAGGACCAAAGTGACTGGCGAAGCGGTCATCGGATTGACTTACCCTCGATTCTAATGTCTCCTAAGAGGAAAGTGGTGGCATACCAGCTTGATTATAGCGGTGCTAGATTACCTATCGGCCATTGCGTTGTGTTTCTCATGTTGCCCGGTGAGGGCTAGCACCATCTCATCTACCCTCTAAAGGCTCCCGGTCTCAGGCTTGCCTCCCCACATTTGAGTATGGGTCTTCGCACTCTCTCTCCCTACCCACATAACATAGGAAAGCGCATGATCAAGCGGTATCACAGGATTGTAGGAGATGGAAGCGGACTTCCTCGCCATTGATGAGTTCCCCATTATTACTTCACCACTGGTTACAAAAAACTAATTCCATCCTCTCTCTGGGTTAGACAGAGAGGATGTTAGAGGATCGCTCACCTCCTCGGTGTGCAATATCGCGGTTTCCGAGTAGGAGGTCATGGACTCGATCTATCTTATGCTAGGTAGTGAGCATCACTCGAGTCGCACAATTTGATCTTTGATCCATCATCCCCAGTGTGGAAAGTAGATTCTGGAGAGGGCAGAGGCCCATATAATACATTATTAGCGAGGGAGAGGTTCAGTGTTAGTCGCTCCACTGATTGATTTTCTTTCGGCTCTACTGCGACCATCCGACATTATCCTTCTTCTGGGACTAGTCATCATGAGGACAGCTCCTTGCATAGAGAGTCGGTGGTGTCTCCACCCCAGCTCTACCCTCATCGCCATCACGTTAGGTTATAGCATCTCCTTCCTAAGGCCATGAAGGCCATATGGGAAAAGCACACATTGGTGATTATGCCAAGGATCCTACCCCTTCACACCACCCATTGTGGTAGGGCGAGCTCTCACCTTGACCTTAGTGGTGGTGGAGTGGAGACCTCGAAGCGTCGTGGTCGTCCCTTCACCAACTCCACCAATACAACAGGATGTGGAGATGGTGACAATCATTTCAGATATTCCATATGATAGTCCAGCTACATCAGTGATAATGGAACCTCCTAGGATTGTTACCTCTCATAGTGGTGGTGTCATTCATCCGGTGAGTATAGTCCACATAATTGACTCTCCATAGTAGGCAGGTCGTGCCTCTCATTACGATAGTGATCACACCATCGATTAAAGATATTTGTACCCTTTGATGACCGTTCTTTAGATGAGATAGTAGCTCATTATTTCATGGAAGGAGATTTTGGGGTACGACTTATTAGATGAGGAGAGAGTCAACTTCGATCCCAACAAAGATGACTTGTTGGGAGACTCAGCTGGAGTCTGCATGGTTGACACTAGAGGATCTCTTCTTAAGGAACAACAAGCCATGGAAGGCGATGAGGTTGATCAGAAGACAAATCAACACCTCGACATCGGTTGAGGGTAGAAGGATGAGTAGATTGATGGGATGGCACGTCAATTACAGGACTTGTTAGCAATAGTTTCAATGCTTTAGAAACAAGCCCCTTTAATTCATCCTACTATAGTTGACATCAGTTGCCTGAGTTAGCACATGTCTTGGACCCAGCCAAGACTCTACCTCCCGTTGAGCAAGGTAGCACTAACCTGTATAGGAAGGTAGTGGAAAGTACCTCCATACAAGAAAAAAAATATCAAATCCATGGTTGAGCAACAGGTGAAGGAAGCTTTGGCTCAAGCCCGAGGAGGATCATCAGTTCCAAAAGGGAGACCCTACAGAGAGAATTTGATTATCAATATCCCAAGGGTTTCATGCCTCCTTCCTTCAAAAGCTTTGATGATTGGAAATCAAAAGCAACATTTTTAGGGCTAGTTGTTTACAACAGTGTGGCGATGCTTTTTTTTATCCTTTTGTAGCCTAGATTGCTTTGATTGGTATGTTGAACTACCCAATGGTTCGGTAAAGATATTTGCTGAGTTAGAGCAACTCTTCATCAAGAGATTTCTTTGGAGCTCAAAAAAAGGGTGTAGGTGACTCTTATTATAGCATAACAACACCGGTGAGTCCTTGTTAATTATATTCTTTGATGGCATAACTGAGTATGAAGTGTGAACCCTTCTAACATGCCATTGAGATTCTCTTGAAGAATATCCATGGCCCGGTCACCTTCATGCTTAAGGGCTTCACTATCAAGACATTTGAGAAGCTAATCAACAAGGCGGCTAGTCTACAAGGAGAGGCCAAACAGTTGCCTTTTCAAGATCAGTTGCCTAAGAAGCCAAAGGTCTATGAGAAGAAACAAGAGCATAGTAGTGGTTGAAAAGGGAAGCTAGAGATGATCAGAGACCATGACCTCAGCGACCTCCACCTCCTTTGCCACCACAGGCCTAGGCCTCCACTGCCTCCATGGCCGACCACACCCATACCACCACACTGGCATGCATACGCCATCGGGTAGTTATGGTCCACCTACTCTTTTAGATAAGTTAAACAAACCTTATTCTTTTAAGAGGAGGTAATCAGAAAAATCTTTAAGAATCTCTTAAAGAAACCTGATTTTTAGCTACCCGAGCCTAGGAGATCGGAGGAAGTAAGCAAAAGTCATGATCCAAACTTTGCCCTTACCACCATATGCTAGGCCACATTTTGGAGGATTGCTTCACAATTAAGGACTAGCTTGAACACAGTTTCAAGATCGGTGTTGTAGTTATCCCAAAGGAATACCTTATGGAACAACCTTCCAGTTCCATTAGGGTAATCCTTGGGGATACATGTGATCCTACCAAAACTAAAGAAGGTTGGGATATTTCTCTATCCAAAACCTCTAAGAAGATAGTCCAGAAGATCAAGAAGCTTTCCTTGCAGGTGCCTGAGTTAGCTCAAACCTCCAACACCAAGGAAGGTTTGCAAGTTTCTAGTGCCAACTCTAGGAAAGTGGGAGCTGGAGCGGCGGCAAGACATATGTCGGGGGATAGCCCTTTAGTACACCACTATGTCCAACCTCCAGCCTTTAGTTGCAACTTCCACACCGATGACTTCTTCCATTTCAATGAGCTCTTCTATTTCTTTTACTAGTAGAACTCTTGTATTAGTAGATAAGGGCATCAAATCCCTTACTCCACTCACTTTACTTGATTTTTACTTTGTACCTCCAAAAAATTCCAAGAAATTGAAGAATAAAGCTAGCTTGAATTATATGTGCCGATGGGTTGTCTTCTTCTATTCCTAATGATAACTCTTCAAGTCTAAATAACTATAACAATTTGATCTTCCTCTTTCTAATTTGAGTTGGACTTTCCAACTCTGAATACTATGGGTTCACCTCTTGAGATAGACTTGGAATCATCGATTGGTCCCATAGGAGAAGGCTGTAGGTGAGCACAGTGCAGTAGAACCTTCCACCACCTTGCCTCAGAGATCACCAAGTCAACCTCCATAGTGGCAGGTTCTACCTCCTAGGCACCTCAAGATAGAGGAAATAAGTCATTGGTAATGAAGATCGAGAAGCCCTTCCACAGATGCTCCACCCTTGGATATGCTTGTGGAAGACCAACCGAAGGTGGACTACAACATCCTTTCTCATCTAAGAAAGTTATCATCTAAGCTAAGCATATATGATGCCCTTGTCTTATCCAAAGAGATGAGGGAATCACTAATCAAGGCTCTCCTTGATCTCAAAATATGCTTAGCTCAGCTGACCACTGTAAGTGAAGAAGCACATTATACAAAAGAGGCTCAAGGGATTACCTTACAGATGAAGAACTTCTTGGGGACTTGGAGCACAACCATCCCCTTTACATCACATTCGATATGGACAAGTTCAGACTCGCCAGGGTCCTCGTGGACATAGGTGCATCGGTGAACATTATGAGTCTAAAGACCCTAGCCTATTTTAGAATTGACATCTCCACACTTCAAGGAGATCAGATGATGTTGAGAGGATTCCATGATTAAGGTGAGCGGGCTTTAGGGTCTATAGTGTTACCTTTGTAGATCGGTGACTGGAAGACTAAAAGAAAGTTCTACATCATTGATTCGAATACTTCATTCACTGCTTTGCTTGGTAGGCCTTGGATACATCAGAACAAGATCATTCCATCCTCCCTTCATCAGTGCATCAAGTTCAGAAAAGATGGAATTGAATATCGAGTCAACGGTGATGAAAAGCCATTTTCAGTTAGAGAGGTTGAGATTTATGAGGATGCGACCTACTATCTTCCTCAACACACCCTTTCTCATGAACTTGGACAAAATTCAAATGCAAAAACAAAAGAAAAAGAAAATCAAAAAAGAGAAAAAAAAGAAAAGAAAAATCAAGTCCGAAAGGGAAATGAAAGAAATAGAGATATCACATTCCACCCAATCATTCCATCATGGACATGTGGGTAGAATGGCTCAACCTCCACGAGGCGTGAGTAGAAGAGAGGTTCGGTGGGAGACCCCTTGTTGGCCTTCGATAGAGGTCATGTTCCGGTTCAGAGTACCCTACTATTCACATAGACTTGGAATCTAGCTGAGGATGAGTCTAATGTGATTAGTATACCCCAACCCCTCTCGGTGGGTTCCATTGGAGGTGACTTTCATTCAGATAGAGGCCCAGGCCTCCAAAAAAAGTATTGAATATGGTTTATGTAAAACTATTAGGCGTTGGGAACCTTAGCTCTTACCTCACTTTCATCTCAGAAAGTTGAAGGTTTAGTAGTTAAAGAAGTCCCCAAGTCTTCTAGTGACATGAAGTAGAAGAGGTTCTTTTTGGGATCATCATCCTTAAGTCCTGAAGTGGATGTAGAACTTGAGGAGGATACTTTTAAAGAATTAATGGAATTACCACTTGATTTTTACTCTCCTTGTGTTCAAAATCTTATACAGAAAGGTTTGGTTCCTCACATGTGGTCTAAGCACAAGTCAGAGTACTTTGAAAAGCTATGGAACAACTTAGGCAGGGAAGCACACTCAAGTGCATGACTAGGATTCAGTATAGTGGGTCCAGTCGATGATGATGATTATTGTTTGGTTGTTACCAACCATTTGGAGTCTGATAGGTTCTTCTCACACAACCCCAACTCTTATGAGAATGTGTGTTTAGAAATCTTAGATGATTCAAATGATCTTCAAGTTAAGGATGCACCTCCAGAATTTGAAGAAGAAATTCATTCAAGAATAGAAAAGCTCAAAGAAATCAACCTCGGGACAAAAGAAAATCTATGCACGACGTACATTAGTTCATTATTGAATGAAGAAAAAATTAATGACTTAGTTAGGCTATTGATTGAGTTTAAAGATTGCAACACATGGAGTTATGAAGAAATGCCCAGATTATCTCCTAACGTAGCAGTCCATAAGCTAGCAATAGACCCTACCATTACCCCTATTAAGCAAGCTATTAGGCGCATGCGATTAGAAATTAAACAATAGTCATTTCGAAGTCAAAAATTGATCGATCTTTGGTTTCATCGGGAAGAAAAATATTACACAGTTAGCGTGTCATCTCAGTTAAGAAGAAGAATGACCAAATTTGCATTTTCATCGATTTTAGGGACTTAAACAAGGCATGTCCTAAGGATGAGTTTCCTCTTCCTATACCAGAATTAATGGTGGACATTGCCTCATCTCATGCAGTCTTCTCTTTCATGGATGGGTCATCTGGCTATAACCAAATCAAGATGTCTCTAAAGATGAAAGAAACACTTCTTTTGAACCTCGATCGAAATCTTTTGTTATAGGGTCATGCCTTTCAGCCTTAAAAATGCTGGTGCTACATACCAACGGGCCATGACTTAGATCTTCAATGAACTCATCCATCATCAGGTTGAGTGCTATGTTGATGATCTAGTAGTCAGAGCAAAGAAAAGGAAGACCACCTCTTTGACTTGAGAGTAGTTTTGAATTAAGATAATATAACCTAAAATGAATCCCAAGTGTGCATTAGTAGCTTGAAATTCTTGGGTTTGTTGTTTGACAGGAATAGAAATAGATCCTAAAGATTAAAGCTATCTTAGAAATGCCACCTCTAAGAGTTTAACTCAACTCAGATCCTTTCAAGGATGGCTGCGTATCTAAGATGCTTTATCTCCAACCTCGGGAGATGCAAGCCATTCTCAACACTTGTCAAAAAGGATGCCAAGTTCAAGTGGGATGACAAGTGCCGGCATTCAAAGACATCAAGCGGTATTTGGTGAAAGCCAGTTCTGCAACTCTATCCCCGGCGGCACTCATCCTTTACACTCGCATTGGATGACTCTTCGGCTCTGTTGGCCCAAGCTAATGATGAAGGAAAGGAGAGCACTCTCTACTACCTCAATCTTCATCTGATCCCTACTGAAGTAAACTATCCACCTATTGAGAAACATTGCCTAGCTTTGATCTTTGCCTCCTAAAAGCTAAGACACTATATGCTTTCTCACAAGGTGAACTTGATCTCTAAGATAAATCCACTACAGTATCTCATGACATGGCGATCTATCGGATGTTTGGCTGTGGTCCATGATACTTAGTTTGATATCACTTTGTACCCTCGTGCGGTAAAAGGACAAACACTAGCGATTTCTTAGCACCCACTTCTTGTTGATTCTTAGATGATCTCCCCAATGAACAAATCATGAACTTAGGGGCTGACAACCGCCGATGGGAGATGTATTTTGATGGTGCTGCTTCTTTTTTTTAAAGGTGAAGCACCATGATCTATGCTCCTAGGAAAGGTAGGGGTAGGAATAGTTTTTTTAACTCCAAACCATAATGTGATGAGATTTTCATACTATCTTTCCAACCCCTGCACTAACAATGAAGCTAAGTATGAGGCTTTAATTATCAGTCTGGAGTTAGTCATCACTATTAATGTCAAGAGCATCAATATCTTTGAGATTCTCAGTTGGTTATCAACCAAATTATCGGGTCCTACAAGGTTCTCAAACCCAAGCTTCATCATTACCATGAGTATACCATGAAGCTATTGGCCCAGATTTCTGAAGTCACCATCTACAAGGTTCCCGGCGAGAAAACGATGATGCTTTGGCCAAACTTGCCAAAGAATTGGCATGTCGAAGATGAGTCCATTCCAATAAGGGTCCAAAATAAAGAAGTATCCTTATTGATGTTGAACTCATCGAGACTTTCTCTTGAAGGGGAGGTTGCGTTGCCAAAAGGAGAGGAGCTGGATTGGAGGCAAACCGTTCATAGATTACTTGAACACAACTACCTCAAGAGAAGTCACAAGCCCATCGTGAAACAGAGCTCTCTCTATGCTCTTGTTGATGGCACCCAGATCCTTTGACCAAATGTATGTTGTTTAGACAAACATGAAGCCATGGCATTGTAACGAGGTACATGCGGTATATGCCTCATCGTCAAATGATGAAGATGAGATCAAAGATCGAGACTAGGATACTAGCCTTGATGATCACATACTACATGGATGTAGCTAGAAGATGCCATCGTGTAGGTGGTGTGGTCCTCCACCAACCACCCAACTACACCCTACATTGGCCTCATGGCCATTTGAGTGTTGGGGTACCAACATTGTGGGTCGATTGATCCTCCTTCTTCCAAGGGTCATTCATTCTAGGCCACTACTTTTCCAAGTGGCGAAGCCATCCCACTTAGAGGTCACTTAGCATGTGCTCAATTTTTTAGGAACCATATCATATATAGGTTTGGGGTGCCTCGATGAATTATATCATAATGATGCATTCAAAGCATGAAGATCAACCTTTGCCGAAGACACGGTATAGATTGGAGATACTCCACCATCTACTACCTAGAGCAAATGGCTTAGCGAAGCATTCAACAAAACTCTCTTCATATTGAAGAAAACTCTTGATGATAATAAAGATTGGCATGAGCAGTTGGTTGAAGCCTTGTGGCTCTATTGAACTCATTTCACCCCATTTTCCTTAGTGTATGGGTCTGAAGCTGTTCTACCTTTAGAAGTTCAGCTCCATCACTAAGGATAGCATTGGGTAACAAGATCACTTCAAAGCAGAATGCAAAGTTGCGGTTAGAAGAGCTCGAAGGTTTGGAGGAGAGTTGCCCACGGGCGTGCCAAAACCTCGAGTTGTACAAGGCCGAAATGATTCAAGCTCACAACAATGCGACCTAGGTCTTTCAAGTAGGAGAACTTGTGTTAGTCTAAGAAGACCAATTATTTCCATCGAAAGATGGGAGGCAAGTTTGAACCCACTTGGGAAGGCCCTATGTCATAGAAGGCCTACCAAGGAGGATCTTATTATTGATTGTAAAGGGGAACACCGATGCTTCCAATTAATGGGCTCTATCTAAAGAAATATTACCCATGAAACAAATCATGTTTGAAAATAATCATTAATAAAAGAACAAAAATCTGATTCCATTCATCAAATCTTCTCTCTTCTTTGAAGTTTGTTTGCTTGTCTTGAATCACCATGGCGTGTTTAGGGTAGGTGTAAGAGTCCCCGGTGCATCCTATCCCTCTTTCATCATAAACACAACCTCGTGCTATTAGAATAGGTGTAAGAGAACCCAAGAGGCATCTATTTGATTAGCAACTAAGTTAGGTGTAAGAGAACGGCGACATCCTTTCTTAGTGGAATCTTTTTTTGCCATCCATGGCACCATTTCATCAAACTCAATGTGTTTTAGGATAGGTGTAGAGAGAACCAAGAGGCATCTATTCTTTTAACATACACAAAATAAACACAAACCTTTTATCTCAGACTACTTTGATATGGGAGCAAACCCCTTGTGGCACTCACTCATTAGCTGCTCTAGGTCAGATCTACATACTACCTCGCTAGTATGTCACCATAGTGATCATTTGTTAGAAGATGTGAGTCCCCGCTTTCTTCCTAACTTGATCATTGCAAAATAACAAGCACCTTGTTAGTATGGTAGACTTCACTGCCCAACCAGTAAGTTGCCTTATGTTGACTTTTTTAAGAAGATGCAAGTCTCCGTGCTTTCTTCTTGAACTAACCATCATGCACTAACTAGGTTGAGTATATTTGAGGTTCAGAGTAAGTCCCTTAGAGGCTCCTTTCCTCTTGACTACATTTGAGTCGATATAAGTCCTCTAGTGGCATTCACTCAATAGTCTCTAGGTGAATCACTTGTTGGGTCGAAGATTGACTATCCCAGTAGTTAGTTCCGCTATAGAGGATGTGAGTCCCAGAGCTTTCTTCCTAGGTTGATTGTTGCAAACCAGCGGGCACCTTAGGTTGGTTGATGTTTGCTATCGGATGACTCACCAATGAGTACACCACTCTTGGCGATGTGAGTCCCAGCTTTCTCCTTGAGTTCACAATACCTATTGAATATATGACTAGCCATGTCATCTTCTCTAGGGTGTTGGATTAAGCCCTTTAGCAGCCCCATCCCCTGTGGGCATTCTATTTGGATCAAGTCCTTTACGACCCCATTTAGACACTACCTAGGTTACTTTTGGATTGGACAGTCCTCCTTTCCTAGTAGCCACCCTTGTGGTTGGATAATTTGATCAGCAGATATGTAGATTCTTCCTTAGTTCAATAAATTTGAGATAGGCCTAGACTGATATAATCTCCTTCTCAGTTTGATCCCTCGCAAACCAACAGGGTCCACGCTAAAATAAACTAAACCAAACAAATAATTAATTTTCTTGTGGATTAAGAATTCAAGTCCCCAAAGGCCCCTTTCAAGCGGGCATCCTATCTTTAGAGGCGGTGTGAGAACTCCTATAGGAATTGCCTGACTACCTGAGTTGAGATAAATCCCAGGTCGGTACTCACTCCGTAGTTGCCCTTAGGTCAGGTTCAATCTATTTTGCCACAGACAGGTTACCCCATCAGTTATTTTTCTTTGAAAGATATAAGACTATGACGTATTCTTTTTAGCATGATAACGGCGAAGCCCTAGGTCGGGTTGATTGTTGCCCAAAGCCGATCACCCAATGGTCTTTCTAGTGGAAGATGTGAGTCCACGAGCTTTCTTCCCTTAAATTGATCATTGCAAACCGAAAAGCACTCCTTTGGTCAGATAGCTCTCCCATCGGCCGTGAAGCTACTCCCTTTGGTTCAATAAATCTGAGACAGGTCTAGACTGATATAAGCTCCTTCTCAGTGTGATCCATCGTAAACTGACGAAATCCATCAAAACTAAAACAAAAATAAAAAAATGAAATTAACTTTTGACTATCCTTGAGCTGATTTAAGTCGCCCAATGGTATTCACTAAATAGTCAACCCTAGGTCGGGTTTGATTTTTTGCCCAAAAGCATCACCCGGTGGTTCCTTATCTAGAAGATGTGAGTCTCCACACTTTCTTCTTAAAGACTTGGCCATTGCAAACTGAAAGGCACCCCTTTGGTTGGATAGTCCTACCTTATGGTTGGTAGACTACTCCCTTTGGATTGGTAAATCTGAGTTAGGTCTAGGCCTCCATGGCCCCTACTCAGTGCAGTTCATTGCAAACCAATGGGATCCATCATAATCAAAAATAAAAAATGAAATCTATCTTTGACTATCTTTGAGTTGATTTAAGTCCCCCAATGACATTCACTCAATAGTCGACCTAGGTGTTGATTTGTTGCCCAAAAGCTGATCACCCCATTGGTTCCTTATCTTTTTAGAAGATGTGAGTCCCTGTGCTTTCTTCTTGAGACTTGACCATTGCAAACTGAAAGGCACACCTTTGGTTGGATAGTCTTACCTTGTGTTTGGTAGACTACTCCCTTTAGATTGGTAAATCTGAGTTAGGTTTAGGCCTCCATGGCCCCTACTTAGTGTAGTTCATTGCAATCCAACAAAATCCATCATAATCAAAAACAAATCTAAAAATGAAATCTATATTTGACTATCCTTGACCTGATTTAAGTCTTCCAACAGCATTCACTCAATTATCAGCCCTAGGTCGGGTTTGATTTGTTGCCCAAAGCAACCGATCACCCTAGTGGTTCCTTGTCTTTTTAAAAGATGTGAGTCCCCACACTTTATTCTTGAGACTTGACCATTGCAAACCGAAAGGCACTCCTTTGGATGGATGGTCCTACCTTGTGGTTGGTAGACTACTCACTATGAATTGGAAAATCTGAGTTAGGTCTAGGCCTCCATGACCCCTATTTAGTGCAGTTCATTTCAAACCAACAAAATCCATCTAATCAAAATAAATCTAAAAATGAAATTTATTGGTGATTATTTTTGAGTCAATTTAAGTCCCCCAGCGGCATTCACTCAATAGTCAGCTATAGGTTGGGTTCCATCTATTGCATTGCCAATAGATTACCCCAGCAACTGGTCCCTACTTTAGAGGATGCAAGTCTACTACACTTTCTTCCTAGTACAACTACTGTATACCGAAAGACATCCCTTTGGTTGGCTAGCCCTACTATATGTTTGGTAGACTACCCCTTTGGATTGGTAAATCTAAGTTAGGCCTAGGCCTCTTTGGCTTCTACCTCAGTGTGATCCATCGCAAACTAATAAGGTTAATCTCAAAATCTAAAATTTAAAAATTTGAAATAAACAAATCTAATGAAATAAACAAAACAATCAATCTAAATCAAATTCTCTTATTTCTCCTCAATGAGAAGCAAATCTTTCTAGTTCCCCAGCGGATCTAGAATTCTAATCGCTAGTGGATTTCATAACCCCTCCCTTGTGGATGACTTGAGCTTGCTTCCCTAGTGGAGAGTTCACTTTTCTATTCCCCGTGGAGTCTAAATAAAACAAATTCAACAAATAACAAAATTAAAACAAATTCAACCCTCTTCCCGGAACTCAAATCGAACCTCTCATCCCCATGTGGATGACTTGAACCTGCTTCCCTAGTGGAAGGTTCACACTCTATCCCTTAGTGGATTTTTCCCTCTCTCTTATGTCTTGGACATAAGTAGTCACATACATTTGGGATTCTTTCTATTCCTTAAGGATAGATTATTTCGCTAATGCTTGTGACCGAGTTGTTGATCATTTTGGTCAATAACATTATGGGCCACACCACACCTACTGGGTGCCCTTTGTTGACCTCATTTTTAGAATGAGCTCTCAACACCTCCATCTTAGACATGGGACACCTCTTAGACTTTAAGAGTTCCTTAGTCTTAAGACAAATCTAGTGATTTGGTGGACACTCAACCTAGCCCTAGAGACTTAGAAGGGTTAGCCATAGGATTAGGTCATGCACTTGGGGAAGTTAGATTTTCCTACCACTTGCTTGAACCACTCCTCACCTTCCTTCCTTCAAGTCAAACTCTAAATCAATCTTGTTTAATTTTCTCCAAACTCAAATCAACTCCATATGATTGAAATTCATGATTGAAATCTATGATTGAAATCCATGATTGAAATCCATGATTGAAATCTATGATTGAAACTCATGTTCAAAATTAAATTCCAAATCTAAAATCTTTCTTAAGTCCTTAACATTCCTTTTAATGGACTTAGCCTAAATCTTGATCAAACCAATTCAAACTCATGGGATTTTCTCAAAACTCATTTATATTCTTATTTATATTCACATATATAAATGAAATATAAATATAAATCAATCAAATCAAATTCCCAATCTAAATGTTTTTTTTAAGTCCTTAATTTTTCATTAATGGACTTAGCCTAAATCATGATCAAACCAATTCAAACTCTTGGGATTTTCTCAAAACTCATTTATATTCTCATCTATATTCACATATATAAATGAAATATAAATATAAATCAATCAAATCAAATCCTCAAATTAAATTACAAATCTAAAATCTTTCTTAAGTCCTTAATTTTTCATTAATGGACTTAGCCTAAATCATGACTAAACTACTTCAAATCCTTGAAATTTTCTCATGATCCATTTATATTCTCATTTATATTCACATATATAAATGAAATATAAATTCAAGCAATCAAAACCAACTCCAAAAATCAAACTCAAATCCACTCAAAATCCAATCTAAGCCTTTCAAGTCAAAATCTTGAACTTAGCCAAATCAATTCTAAATCAAGCCAAACTCTTGATTTTCTTTCATGATTCAATCAACCCTACAATCATGAACCCATATATAAATTCAAACTTCAACCAAACAATCAAAAATCCAATTCAAAAATTAAACCCTAAATCATTTCATATTCTTCCTTTGAATATGAAATTGTCAAATGAATCAAAACCCATTTGATTTCAAACCACTTGCAAATGGATTTATATTTCAATCATAAGTCCATATACATGATCAATCAAGGTCAAATCAAGCTTTGACCAAGCCATTTGACCCACTTAGGCTCACTTGACCCAAAGAGACCTAAAGTACCCTTATGAGCTAAGTTTTAATCATAACCAAATTGGATTGAACCAAACTCATCTACGCCTCTCATCATGATCAACAATCATCATGGGATGATCAATCAATCAAATTGGGTCAAACCAAGTCAAACCTAAGGGCTGACCAAGTCAATACTTAGCCCAAAAAGAAACCTAATATAGCCAAATTACACCATAGGCCAAATTGATTGAAACCATTGATCTAAGCTCATTCATGATCAATGTTTGAACTTGACCAAGTCAATATTTGAGCTTAACTTAGCCCAATTGGCCACTTGACCCAAGTTGGCCCAACTTGACCTAAAAAGTCAAAAATGGGTCAAAACTTGATCTAAACCAAATTGATTGAAACCAATGGGTCAAATTTATTCCAAATTACTTGTTGAACTTGACCAAAGACTCAATTGACCAACTAGACCTAACCTAACCCAATTGACCTTAGACCCAACTTGACCTAAAGGGGTCATGTTGAGCCAAATTTGAACTTAACCAAAATTGATTGGAAACAAAAATACTAATCCACTCCATATGACTAACTAACCTAAACTCACCCTTGACCTATAATCGTCAAATGGGTCAAATAGGTCAACTTGACCCATTTGACATAAATGAAGTCATAAGCCAAATTCAAAACTATACCAAATCAAACCAAAGCCACCAAAACATTTCAAATGGTCATATGAACTTGACCAACCCTTGGTTTGACCCAATTTGACCAATTGGTCAACTTGACCCAAGTTGACCCATTTTGACCTAAATGGGTCAACATGAGCCAAACCCTATCAAATGAATTCCAAATCTCATGAAACTTGGCCAAACCTAGTTTCTCCTCATACCTAACATATTCAAATTGGAAAATTAGCAATATGACCATTATACCCCTAGGTCATAGAACAAATTTTGGACTAATCTATGGATAATTTGGTCATACCCTCTTCATATCCACTTGATACTTTCCTAATATCTCAAGGGGACCTAATGAAGAGTGGTGCACCTAACCCAATGGGTTTGGGTCAGCCCAATTGGCCCCAAGACCAAACCTGACCCCATGTGTCAAAATGGCTAAATCAAAATCCCTCTTCCACTCAAATTCAAGCACATGGGAGGTTGGTAATCCACTCAAGGTCTCAAAC
This sequence comes from Cymbidium sinense, assembly GCA_021442155.1. Lineage (NCBI taxonomy): Eukaryota > Viridiplantae > Streptophyta > Magnoliopsida > Asparagales > Orchidaceae > Cymbidium > Cymbidium sinense. The sequence goes on along the minus strand of CM038219.1, from coordinate 115,530,553 downwards.
CGACCATGTGCACACTCCTAACAGCTCAAACAGCCTTCCCATTATGATCAATTGGATCAAAATGGCATAATGGCTTACAACCGTCCGATCCTTCAAGGGGGAGATATACTCCCCCTAATTCAATCATTAATTCCACATTGATTGAGTGTGAGAAAGTAAGGAGCCATTGAGAGTGATCCCAGCTTCCACAGAGCTCTAGCCATTTTCTATCCTCGATTTTTGAATAGTGAAAATAGGGGAGGAAAATCGAAGAGCTAACTTTCTCCATACTCAAGTTCCACCAAATTCCCTTTGCACACTTCATTAGAGAGGCAAGTCAAGTGCACCCAAGCTTTCAAGTTCAAGCAGGAAGGCTAGCTCATCAAGCAAAGCAAGCAGGAGGAGTTGGCCCATAGAGCTCTACACTCAACTTCATGAGCTCAAACTCTCAATAGAGCTTCATCTCATCCAGACGAAGCTTCTCCAAGAGAATCGAGCACCGATGATCACCTTTGGTGAGGTATGACATTTTTTGACCATTAAACTCAATGTGGTGTGGACCTTTGTAAAGAAATTTTAATTCCATAGAGTTTTGACCATTAGATGTGTTTGTACCCATGCTTAGATGGTGTGGGTTGATTTCCATTTCAACCCGAGCTCAATTGAGCTTGGATCATGGCTGCAAAAGTGGATGGTCTCCATTTTTTGCAGAGATTGGTAGGGATAGATCTCTGGCCATCCATCCGCACATTTTGGATGGATGGAAGAGATTAAACACATGTTTAGAAAATCCTTTATCCATTTTAAAACTACGGGGAGATCTCTGGCCATCCAATCTTTGATCGGGCGGAGATCAAAGCGTCCGTCATTTGCCAATTTGAGAACTTGAGGCTCGCATGATGTATGTATGTAAAGCGCAGACCACGCATGCGTCGCGCGTGAGCTATAGGATTAGTTAAAATGCTTTAATTAATTCTAATTAATTTAGAGATCTTCTAAAATTCATAACTCTCTCTACAAAATTCAAAAAAATATGAAATAAAATCCTATGAAAAGATAATTTAACCTAAAATATTTTAAAATTAATTTCAATTGGTTTTGAGTTATAATTTAATCTGATTTTGGATTTTATCAGAAACTTTATTTTGCTAATTACCTTTTAATTAAGCCTCTGATTAATCCCAAATTTCTTGGGTATATTTTAGGGGATAACTTCTGCTTCCCCTAATTTTCTTGGATTTTGTTGAAGGCTTAATCAGGAGAATTGCATATGAATTTCTTAATTACTCTCTTAATCTAATTAAGGATAATTAAGGTGTGATTAGTGGTTTTAATCCATGATTAGGGTTGATTAAGGTAAAATCTAATAAATAAGAGGTTTAGGGAATAATTTTGAGGCATTTCCCATAAGGTATTCCCTAAACTCTCTTTTCCCTCCTTAATCTTCTCTTAATTAAGAGTTAATTCATTAATTATCCCCTTAATTAATTTTAAAAAATTCTAAAAAAAACTTCCATAGCTTAATTAATCTACTTTAGGTAGATGCTTAGTGTTTAATAACCTAAATTCAATTAAGGAAATCAAAATCCAATTCATATGTGTGAAAGGGTGTTTTGAAATTACTTAAGGTAAACCCCTTAGCTTAATTAATTATTAATTGTGAGCCAAATTGCATTAGGCCTTTTTCTTATTAGGTGCATTGCAAATTTAAATTCCTTATGAGTTTTAATGTCATCTCATTGGCTCACAATTATTTGGTTAATTATTCTAAGGTGGTGTAGGTAAGGGTTAATTAAGTTACTTAATTCATACCTTAATCAAATTAACAAATAAAAATGGATCTAATTATATAAAAATTAAACAAAAATATCAAACACATGTGGGAATGGGTTAGGAACACCAAAATTATCTCACCTTTTCAAAATTAAATCAAATCTCAAACTAAAAAAAATCACAATGAATACACTTTGATTTATTTTAAACTTTCTTATTCTATAAGATTGTCTTTAAGATTTAATTACAGTGAATTTGTTTACATGCTTTCATTGCTTTAAGTCTTTCCCAACATGTTAAATTTGTATGTCATGTGATTTCATGCATTCATTTTTTTTTAAATTCAAATTTAAAAATGAAATTGTTTACTTTATGCCGAATTTGCATGTGTTGGCTAAAGTAGAAATATGAGTGGCTATTATCACTACTAAATTCAAATTATTTTCAAAACATATAAATCAATTATCAAATCTAAACGTATACTACTTATATTTTAATTATACGCTTGCATGTGAAAGTATATAAGGATGTGCTTAGTATATGTTTTCTTTCTCTCTTATGTTAGTATAGGTTTGAATAGGATTTGGTGAGTTGCATGGCTCATTTGAAAAAAACCTAAAACTTACCTAATTTCATACCCTATTTATTCCTATGCTATCACTTAAGAAGGAAACCTATGCTTGCATACATAAATTCCATAAACAAAATAAATCAATTAATGCAACTTTTGCATTCTTCTTTTCCATTTCATTTCTTTTATACATGTTTGTATTTAAGAAAAGTGATATATTAGTCTGGACAACCCCAAGATTGTAAGGCTTTAAGTAGCCCTAAGTAGGTCTTGTACCTTACACCTCTGGTTAACAATGACGCTGTACTCACTTATGCCTTTCTTGCTTTCATGTGTGCATGTAAAAAATTGGATAAAGAAACCCTTTTCTACTTAAGATAAATCATGCATATTCAACTTCCAAATTTCCTAAATGGATTACTTAGCATGCATCATAAAGTGTGTTAAATGTTCTCATTTGTATGCATAGATATGCTTAGGATTCATTCATATGGATGTTATACATGTTCAGAAATAATTAAAGTGATGTGTGTCTTGTGAATTTGATTCATTTTACTTAATCTTAAAATATCTTTCTTCTTGAATGGGTTTCTTTAGAGTTTATCTAAACTTAAGATTAATCAAAACATTTAATCAAAACATTCACTAAACAAAACTAGAAATGTGAATCTACATTAGAAATTACTTAGGTTACGGAAAGAAAGAGAAGTCTTCTTCTCTTTCCCTCTCTTTATAACTTAGTAATTAATTCTAAGATTTACTTGAACAAACCAAAACATGAATTAAAATCAACCAAAAATAATTAAACAACTTAAATGAAACCCTCCTCTAAGTTGAACATATTTTTCACACTTAGAAAATCCTAACTTAAAGCCATAGCTAAGCATACCACACAAACCTTCAAAGCACACACATTAGCCTAAGTCACCACTTCTTGCTTTAGGTTATGGCAGTGCATGATTTGATATTTATTTTATTTTGTGATATATATTTTAGACTGAATGTTAGGGTGTATGCTTGTGGAATGAATGGTAGGATGCTCTTAGTCTAACTATTCTTTTTTAGGATTTATGCTTAAGGTATCATCATAAATAAAATATAAATACTTTTGCTTGCAGTTGCTTTATACCCCTAAGCATAATCCATAGGCCAAGTGGACTTAGTCACCCATGTGTGAGGTGATAAGTCCAATATACATGCTTGGAATTTGTGTGGTTTATTTTAGCTAATTTTTATTTTGCAAGTGTTAGTTAGATTTCCATTCTTTCCTTTTCATGTAAATTTTACAATTAAGATTTTGGAATGATTGTTATGAGGATTAAGATGAACATTGGTCGTAAGATCTTATCTTATGCACCATGTGAAGCCTTGGAGCATCTACCTTCCAAGCATCCAAAAGGAAGAACCAAAGAAGAAAGTAGAAAAGAAGAAGAAAGAAGAAAAAAAGAAGAAGAATAAAGCTTGAAGACCTCCATAACAATGAGTTCCTTGCTTAATTGTAATATAATTCATTTGTAATCTGGGTTGTATAAGGGTAGAGCTCGGCTACCCACATTTGTCTTTTGGGTTTGGTGCTCAATGACACACTTCTTTTGCGATTAGCTTTATAAACTGATTGATGATTTGTTTAGCTATTGTATTAAGTGGCATATTTTTCTAGTTTCTTTTTTACTTTATGTATGACCTGGATTTGGATTAGGCTCTTAGGAAAAATAAATCTTTTACCCAACTTAACAATTCAAAACTAAAAATAAACAACACATAACCTCACCTAAAGCTTAGGTTTAAAATCAAGATAAAAGAATTAGCAACCCATTAGCTGGATGAGCATTTTTTTTATAATATCATCCACAACATTATCTTATTTCACTCTTGATTGGAGGGCTTCCACCATTGCCAAAGAAACTTGGCTTAACCTGTGAGAGCCATGGTGGAAACACACCTCCTCCCTTCTCACTAATTTTGGCTAATATCTTTATTTCTCATGCATTAGGCATACGAATCCTATTAGCCTAAGTTAAAATAATTATCCAAAAATAAAAATAAAATGAGATTTGAATTGCATTAGATTTAGGTCATTTGAAACATGCCCTTTACATGATCTAGTTTCTTTAAGGAGTAAGTTTAAGGACTTAGTCTCTTTCTAAATAAATAATAGCCTAGCTATCTTGCATAAGCATATGACTTGCCTACATGTGTTTAAAATTGTAGGAGAAGTTAGTTGGCGGCCACTCCCAGGCGGTTGTAAGTCCAAACTGTCGGGTGATTTATCCTTTCTCTTGTGGAGACAAACCAATTACCCATTTTTGTTTTAGATTTAGGTTGTGCTTTTGGCCCTCGCCAAAACTTCCTAGCTTTAGGTTCTGAAGTTATTTTTCCCTTTTGCGGGCCCTAAGCATAAATCCTCACCTCTTAGGCATTTCTGTTAATCTTGTGTTATGGAATTATAAGTATTAGCATTCTAATGAAAAATTTAACTCAAACAAATTAAATCAATTTCAAAAATGTAAAGCTCAACCATAGGATAGTTTGAGATGCTCGCTAGGTTTCCTAGCATCATGAGCATCTCCTACTTATTCCCATTTGGCTTTGATAATAAATCTCTCTTTGATCAATCCCATTTTATCTTCAAAAATAAATCAATCGATTAATAGTCCTTTCCTATTAAAATCTTTAGAGATAACCATAATTTACCTTAATCGAGAGTTTTTCTAAGAAATCCCCATTCCTTAGGATTGTAATTAACTATGGGGCTTGCCCCTGTAGAGAACTTAACGAACGTGATTTAAAATAAACCCTGCTTTACTTTTTCATGTGAAGTAGGGAAAGAGTCTCTAGTACACTTCGAATACTGAACGTCCTTAGGAGTCCTTATTGAGGTGATTAGGTCCATTAAAGGGTAGTGACTTCTTTCTTTCGAGATAGTACACTATTCCTTGATTACGTGCTCGATCACCTGAATAAGTACATCTACAGATCTGTGTGGCATCCTATAAAGATAAATTTATATAGTCTCCTCTCTCTCTTTCTACCCATAGATATTGAAAGGCAACTCCTATATGAAATTTTTCACCACACATACTTAGCATTCTTATAGTCATAGATTGTTTAGAGTGTGGCTCGTGCAACTTTCTCACAGTGCTCGCTCTAGTTCTTTTAATATGTCATAGAATTTTTGAGCTTCTTTGTTAAGTTGTTCTTTTTCTGATACTCTTGAAAACTCAACTCTTGTTGCGTCGAAAATCTTTTCTTCATAATTTGTTCCAAAATCATATTTAGTTGAGGGCATGCATAACTCATCGAGGCAATAGTGTCAGCATCAATATGTAGTTTGAACTCACCATATGAAATTCAAAATCAATAATTTGGTTAGAAACCTCGATGATATAGGTCTAACTTGACTTCATTATTTGTTAAGAAGGCTTGATTCTTATGCCTTGCATGTGGACATCAAAACTTTTCTTCAGAAAGATAAGTTGGATGTTGAGATGTCATGTGCATATAGTATTCAACACAATTCGATAATTCATCAATTAATCATTTGTCTCGATGCAATCATCCATCCTAATAACTTATGGATATCCATATTATATATAAATTATGAAGATGAGGGATAGATTCTTTTAAATATAACTATTTAATCAAGGACTAATATGACCTAACTACTTAAGCATGTAATTCTTTTGCGTATAACATAGTTGCTTAAAAAAATTCTCATTCAATGAAGATGCTAGTACGAGAATATTGTAATTATACAATAGCTCTTATACTAATTAGGATTCTTAATTAGTATATATAATGCTGGTTGGAGAGATCGGGGGATTAAAATTAGAAGGGAGGGTTAGATTAGAGAGTGTGAATATTGTGCATTATGAGATTACAATGATAATCAAAATTTGTAATATTTTACTAGTAATTTTATTGTTCTTCGAAAAAAATTTCACTATTTTAGCTTATCATCACCAAATTATTATTATTTTTTTTAAAATTCGAACACATATAATTGTAAAAAATTAACAATGTACAATTATATATCTAGCTCTTACTAATTTCAAATATGTACAAAATTAATGCTATACATATATATTGCAATAATAATAATAATAATAAATTGAATCATAATATGAGTAATTAAACAACTAAAATTAATTGCAAAATACATTACCCAAACTTCTCAAATTAAGATTTCAACAAAAAATCTAAACTATAAGCTAAACAATCATATATATATATATATATATATATATATATATATATATATAACTCAAATAGAAAAATAATTATGAGATACATGAGTTTTAAATAAATTTGAAGACAATCGAAGCTCTAAATTAATTTTTTTAAAAAACTTTTAATCAATATTTGACACGATTAAATGAATGAAATCACAAATAAATAATGTTAGAAGTTAGAGGAAGTGATTAACCCTTGATTCTATAGAGAAATCAGATCAAAATGACACGTTTTGATGGAGAATCAGTGAGCCCTAGCTCTGGAACGTCGATGGTGGACAGAGAAAGGAAGAGAGAAATGAGTGTTGGGGTCAGGGGCTGATTTATAGGTCCTCTTTATTTATAAGTTCTAATAAAATTTATGGCAAAAATTTCGCCAAAAAATTTTTTGATGGAATTTTAGCTGAAAATTCTATCGTCTTTTAATAAAGTTGTCGGCGACGTTATTTTGGTAGGAAAAAAAATCTGACTAAAAATCTGTTGGTAATTTCACTGATAATTTTCAACGAAATAGTCCATTGAAAATTCTTTAGGTAATAGTTAATTTTACTGTAGTGTATTGAGTTGTTTGACACAAGATGTCATTTAAAATAAATTAAGCTCTCAAGTCTTCTTAATGAAGAAGTTTATTGAGACTTCTTAAATGAGTTAGTTTGTGACTAATTTCGATTTCACCCTAAAGAGGAAATCTGCATCTTAAGGTCGCCTTTAAACTAATATTTTACTACTTATTAGGATAAGCTTTAAGATCACAAAATTATGTGTTTAGGACAATGTTTTCACTCTTTTTAAATAAATTTTCTCTTGAAAGCTAACGTTATAATATATTCTCAATGTATCTCTTTAGAAAAGAAAAAATATGCATGAAAAAAATACAACTCTCTACTTTTTCATCATAGTTTATATCTTTAGCATCAATGAAAAAAATGTTTGATATTTATTTATTTTTTTAAATGTATGTTTCTATATTATGCAACTTCTTTTTTATTTTCTATTTTTGTAATCTCAACCACATGTCCATTAGATTAATTAGTATTTTCAACCTTTAGAAAGATGTCGTTGAGTACTTGAAGTCTTTGAGGCACTACAACGTTCTCTTTGCAATGAAGTATTCATAAATCAGCTCGATTTACAAAGTTGGAATTTTATCATAATTTATCTACGTTAAATGTGGTGTGCCGGTTGAACTTTTTGAGTTGATGTGTAAAGATAGCGAAAGATTATGCTAATACATCATCATCACATCGAAGGTTTTAATTGACATCTCAGTGAATGATCATGCAAATGTAAAAAAGAAGGCTTCACATTCATATGATATAAAACTTGATATTTATGAATCATTTTCTTATACATTCTTATCTCTTAGGTTCCTTGAGTTTCACATGCTCTTCTTACATCATACCCTTATTCTCTCTTAATCATCTTTTTTCCTACTTTTTTTTTTCAATAATGGATAATTATTTGATCAACAACCTTATAAAATTTCTAAAGTTAGTGGAAGTTCTCATTGTCTATATGATGGAGAAGATTGTGGCTTTTGCTTAAGGTAAAACTTGATGCAAGTTTTATGAATTTGATGGATTTATTATTTCTTTTATAGTGTAAGAGAATGCAAAAGAAGATATTATATGTTAGGTATATAAGTTGGTTAGGTGTGTAAAAGTGGTCAAAAGATAAGTGGATAGATTTGGAATAATTTGAGAGGGGGTTGAAAAGGTTATGTTTTCATTTTCTTGGAGTGGAGGGAATTTGGAAAGTAGCTCTAAATAATAAGGAGTTATTGAGACGCTAAAAAATAACTACAAAGTAAACATGCATAGTAAAATATAAAGATGTGGTGTTTATTTTTTATGTGTATGGGGGACACCACGCAGATCTGAAGGTGTACTTATTGAAGTGATCGGATACGATATTGAGGTATAATATACTATCTCAAAAGATAGAGACATCAGCCTTCATTGGACCTAATCATCTAATAAAGACTCTAAGGCATGATGAGTCTTTGAATATACCAGATAATTTTCCCTTACTTTACATGGATGAATAAAGTAGGGTTTATATTAAATCGGGTTCTAAAGTTCCCTATATGGGCAAGCCCCCATAGTTAATTACATCCTAAGGAAGGTAAGTTCCTTAGGAATACTCTTGATTAAAGTAGACAATTATTATCTCCAAAAATTTCAATGATTGGACTATCAATAAATTGGCTATATTAGAAAAATCAAATGGGATAGATCAAAAGGAGAGAGATTTATTATCGAAGTCAAAGGAGATGAGTAGGGAATGCTCTTGATACTAGAAAATTTAGTGAGCATTCCATTATATCCCATGGTTTGGCTTTATGTATTTGAAATTGAAGAGAATTATGAATTTTGAGTTGAAATTTTATTAGAGGGCTAAGGCTTATAATCCACAATACAATATTATGGAAATGCCTAAGAAGTGATGATTTATGCCTGTAGCCTGAAGGAAACAGTCACCTCGGATCCTGAATCTAGGTAGCTTTAGCAAGAGCTAAAATGCGACCTAAATATAAGAAAAAATGGGTATATGGTTTACCTCCACAAGAGAGGGTAAACCACCAGGCTGCTGGACTTATAACCGCCTGGAGTGGCAGCCAGCTAACTCCTCTTATGCTTTAAAACCATGTAGGCAAGTCATATGATTTTGCAAGATAGTTGGGTTATTTTTATTTAGACACTCCCTAAGAGACTAAAGCATGAGTGGTATGAGTAATGACTTAGTCTAATGCAAATCTTTTCATATTTTATTTAATTTTGTACTCTTCATTTTGACAAAGGTCATAGGATTTTCATATGCCTAAATGCATGTTAAAATGAGTTATGGATAAATCAAAGAGAAAGAGGTCTTTTCCACCACAGACGAGACCCTCAAAGGTCAAGTCTTTCCCTATCATGCAAGGATGGAAACCCTCTCTTTGCAAGAGTGAGGCAATATGGATGCATGATATTAGACATACAACATTCAGCTAAGGGGTTGCTAAATCTTTAAATTATCTTGATTTGATGTCTAGGCTTTATGTGAGGTTATGCGTTATTTAGAAAATTTAGTTATGAGTTGTAGTTGGGGTAGAAAAATTTATGTTTTCCTAAAAGCTTAATCGGATACAGGCCACATATTAAATCATCATTTGTAAAAACACTAGAAAGAGGCATATCATTTTTATTACACAGTTTAAACATAACATTAAGCATTTTATAAATCCAACGCAAAAGAATAAAAGGTTAGTGCAGTCGGGTGGCGTCGTATAACCCGAAAAGAGAAAATGTTTAGCAAAGCTCTACCCTTATACAACCCAGAATATGAAAGAATAATTATAATTTATAAATGAATAAATACTATGGGTCCTCCATTTCTTCATTTGGATATGCTTGCTTCAAAGGCATCACAGGGCCTCCCAAGATAAAGCCTTCTAGCCACTGCTCATCCTAATCCCCCATAACACTAATCATAATTCCTAATGCAAAATTATATTAAAAATAAGAAAAGTAAATCTAACTACACCTGCAAAATAAGTGTTAGCTAAACACACCATACAATCAAAGTAGTTATATGAATAATTTGGACTTAGCACCCTGCACATGGGTAACTAAGCCCACCTATCCTAAATTGAATTATTCTTAGGGATTGAGCAACCTGCAAAAGAGTGTATTTATATTTATTTTAAGCACCCTTTAGGCACAATCTTCGGCATAAAATATGATTAGGTTAATCACGGCTTACCATCTAGTCTATGAAGCATACACCCTAACATCTAGTTTAAAATAATACATCATAAAATCAAATATACATCACTTCATGTACCACTAACATAAAGCTAGAAATGGTGACTTACTTAAAGTGTGTATATTAAGGCTTGTGTGTGGTATGCCTTAACTATACTTTGTTATGATTTTCTAAGTATGAAAGGATATAATTATAAAAGATGATTTCACTTTAAGTGGTTTAATTGATTTGTAAGTTTTACTTAATATGTTTTTATTTCATTTGTCTTACACTTAACAACTAAGTGTTATAAAAAGAAGAAAAGAGAGAATTACTCTCTTTTATCCCTACCTTAAGTCACTTCTAAAGCAAATTAATTAGTAAGTTTTCCTTAATGAATGACTTATTATATGTTTTAATTAATATTAGGTTTAGGTTTACTTTAAATGGCCTCATTCAATAAGAAAGACATCTTAAGATTAATTGAAACTAATTACTATCACTTGACACATATTCATTCATTTCTTTCATCATATGTACCATGCATATGATTAAATCCTAAGCATACCTATATATGTAATATATTTTTAGCACACTTAAATGATGGATGTAACCATATGCATTTGGAATTTAGATGTTTCATTTGATTGGATCATTTTATCATGTTAATTTAAAGCTCTATCTAAATTCTTATATAAAAATACTTAGAGTGAAATTAAATAGGTACGTGTCATTATTAACCAGGGAAGTGAGATAATCAAATGACATCCTTGGAACTAGCTAAAGCTTCATGTTCCCGGGATGTCCAAACTATATACCCATTACATTCAAACATAAGTAAATTCATACACATGAACATAAGAAATAAGACTTTAAACCATATGATCAATCAATTCAATCACTCGAACAAATATGAATGCATGTCTTTCTTAATAGAAAAAGGAGATTTTCATTCATTAGCTAAATACACATTCAAGTGTATAAAAGTTTTAAGTGGATACTTCGCCATTATTAAACTAGGGGAGTGAGGTAAAGACCTCCTTGGGGCTATTTAAAGTCGGCCCCGAATATCCTACTAGATATACCATTTACTCTTAAATACATGAATGTACATAAACAACTACAAGAATGGAAGAATCATGCTAAAGTTACATTTTTTTTGAAATATTTATGCATATGGAATAAAGTCTTATCTAAATTCTAGTATTGAAGTATGTAAGAATAAAATCAAATGGAGTGCATGCCGTTGTTAAACCAGGAAAGTGAGGTAATCAAATGATCTCCTTGGGGCTGACTAAAGTCTCATATTCCCGAGATGTCCAAGCTATATACCCATTAATATTTTTACTTACATAAATCAATACATGAATGAAAGAAAAGAAACTTCACTTCATACACTTAAGCTATGATCACATAGATATCTTATGTATTTATAACTAGTATTCATAGCATATATATAATCATTCATTTAAAAGTTTTGAAAAATAGATTTAGATTTAGCAATGAAAATAGTCACATATATATTAATTTAAATCAACACATGCAAGCTTGACATAAAGGAAACCATTTAATTTAATTAATTTTTACAAAAAGATGTATGCATGAATCAAGTGACATATAACATTTAATATGATTGTAATGAAATAAATAGACATAATCACATAATTTCATTCAATCCAATTAATTCCTAAGGACAATCCTACTAAATAAGCTCATTTAAAATAAACTAAAGCTTCTTAATGTCATTTTTAATTTCATGTTTGATTGATTTAGGAGATGTAAGAAGAGGTTTGCTAATCATAATCCCATTTCCCATGTGTGAGTTAATTTGATTTAATGAGAAGCAATTAGGTTGATTTTATAGATTAATTAGGTTAAGGTATAAATTAAATCAATTAATTAACCCTTACCTATGTTACGTTAAGATAATTAATTAAATGATTATGAGCCAATACAATATGCAAATGAATTGAAAAGTAAATAGCAATACTCCTATGAAATAAAAAGGGCCTAATGCAATTAGTTCACAATCATTAATTAATTAAGCTTAAGGAACTTAATTACTTTTATGGTCTTCCCACACATATGTGCAAACTATAATTTCATTAACTCTCTTTAGGTTATTAAACACCTAAAGCTCTACCCATGGATTAATTAAGGGAAATCAAATGCAATTACCCTTTTAATTAGTCTAATCAAGTTATTAATCCATTTCTCTTTACTTAATATTTTTTTTAAGAAAAGAGAAGGAAACTTAGGGGAAAGATTAGGAGGGAAGCCCCGACCCAATTCCCTAAGTCTTCCCATAGTTCAACAGTGATTAAGGGGTCCAATTTATTGATTAACTACTGGTCACATGCTTAATTATTACTTAATTAAGTTAAGAAGCTAATTAGGACTTAAATAATTAATTTCTCAATTAATCAACCAATAAATTCTAAGAAAATAGGGGAGGCAGAGGTCATCCCCCTAAACATTCTCAAAAAATTTGAATTGATTGATTAATTAATTAGGGAGTAATTAGGCTTATTAAATTTTTAATTAAATCCTAATTAACCAAAATTATTGTTCAAAAATTACTTAAGAATAATTTTAATGGATTCTCCTTTGAAATACCTTTAAAATGAGACATTATTTATATTTTTTGAATTTTTCTTCAATTAGTTATGAATTATAGAAGTTTTGACCTTAAAAACATATTAATTAACCTAATTAAAGCCTAATCCCATTGGCACCAAGTGATGCACTGACGCGGTGTGCTTTCCACGTGGCACTGCGGGATGGGATATTTAAGTAGTCACATCCGCATGCTGAGTCAGCTAGTAATGGACGCAATATTGATCTCCGTCGTTCGATCTCGAATCAGATGACGCAGATCAAACCCGCGATGTAAAGGGAGAAAGTAGATGGATCTAGCGTGATCTGATCAGAGCCATCGATTCTAATCATGCAGAATGGACAGACCGTGATCTTCCTTCCCATGAGCGACAAACGACGGAGTCCGACCATTATGGATCACTCGATCTGAGCTCACTAAAGCTTGGATTCACTCCAAAATCAACCCACACCTTCACGCAAGGGATCCACAAGGATCCAACAACTAGGATGGGCTCACATGCGAATTCTCTTCGAAAAGCTCCAATAAAAATTTGCTATTTCTATGATTTTGATAAATTATCTCACCGAAGCTCAAGACCGACAGTGGGATCGACGGAGGCAGCTTCATTTAGTAGAGACGAGGCCCTATTGACTAGCATGCAATCCAATTCCCCTTTGGAGCTCAGTGATGATCAAAGTCCCTCCTCCAATGTCTTGAGAGCTTGGGAAATGACTTGGGTGGCTTTGACGACGTGTGTGGAAGGTGTGTGTAAGAGGAATTTGGTTTTATTGAGAAATGAGGGAGTTGGAATCGAGGAGTGCCTTATTTGACCTTCTGGAGAAATCTTTGAAGGAAAGCTTGGGATGGCTCTGGGGATTGCAAAGAGGTTCAAATTTGCCCTTAGAAGCTCTCACAAATCAAATCAATGCATTTCCTATGCAAATTAAGGGGGTATACCCCTCGGTTTGCTAAAGTGGATGACGGGATTGCTTCCCATTTTTCGGCCAGCCAGCCGCCGTCAGAGTGCCAAAGTGGTCACCATCAAGTCCACGTGGCTCGTCTGGATTGGGAGAAGCCATGGCAGGAGGCTCTAAGGTTGATATGGGCAGATCTTCTTCTCTTAATTCTTTTGGTGCTCGATTTGTAAGAGAGGTGAGTTAACTCACCTCCCTTTAGTCCATTATGGACCTAGCATGGGTTAGGTGTCTTAGGAGGCTTAGGTGATGCCTCATTTGGATGTGCCAAGGGAAAAGGAGAAGTCAACTTTGCCATATGAGGAAAGAATCCAATGGGGAGAGGATCCAAGGAGGATTTGCATTGGACTTCGCTCCAAATGAGTTTGGGCTGATTTCGGGCTGACTTAGGATGAGATTGGGTAGGGTTTAGTTAGCCCCCAAAGTCCCATGGGTTGGTTTTATGGGTTTTGACTCAATTTGGTCATATGGGTTCAATTTGGGCCATGTTGGGTTAAGTTGACCAATTGGTCAAATTGGATCAAACTAAAGCTTGTGTTAGGTTCAAATAATGATTTGAAGTATTTTGGTTCAAGTGGTTTTAATTAATTTAGCTTAGGTTTGATTTTGGCTCAATTGGATTCATATAGGTCAAATGGGCTAAGTTGACCAATTTGATCAAATTGACAAAATTGGGTTGGGACAGTTGTTGGTTCATGTTCAATTAGTTAATTGAAAATGATTGTAGGCTTTAGTTTGAATAAATTTAGATTTAATTTGGATTTTGGCCAATTTAACCCTTTAGGTCAATTTGGGCTAGGTTGGGTCAAGTTGACCAATCGATCAAATTGGGCTTAATTATGGCTTTGGTCAAGTTCAATAATCAAATTGGGTTACATTATGATTCGACCCATTTTGGCCTCTTAGGTCAATTTGGGTCAACCTAGATCAAATGGCCAATTGGACTTAGTTTGGCTCAATTTAGGGTCAAGTCATGTTCAATAATTGATCATGAGTTAGTGTGAATCAATAGTTTCAATCAAATCAATTTGGTATGTGGTGAGTTTTGGCTAATTTAGGTTTCATTTGGGTCAAAGGTTGACTTGATCAAAGGACTAAGTTGACTTGGTTTGACCCAATTCAAGGTGATTGATCATCCTAGGGTGATTGTTGATCATGATATGAGGCTTGGATGGGCTTAGTTCAATCCAATTTGAGTTGGATTAGAACTTGGCTCAAAAAGATCCTTTAGGCCACTTTGGTTCAAGTGGACCTAAATGGGCCTATCAGCTTGGTTTCGGCTTGATTCAAGTTTAGTTGAACTTATATATGAGCCTATGATTGAAATATAAATTCAATTGCAATCAATTTGGAGTCCAATGGATTTTGGCTCATTTGAATTTTTCAAGTTGAAAAGACTAACTTGGGCTTGACTTGGGTTGACTTGAGTTTGGTTTGATGATTGTAGGTTTCATTTATATTTGGATAGATGATTGAAGGAATGATTGATTCAAGAGAAAATTCATTAATTTTGGCTTAGTTTAAGTGGATTTTAGTTAAATCCAAGGAAGTGGCTTAAAAGGCTTGAATTGGGTTTTGGCTTGATTTTGGATTTATTTTTGGCTATTTGAATTTATATTTCACTTATATTTGAGAATATAAATGAAGATATAAATGATTTATGAGAAAATCACTTGACTTTGGAGTGATTTGGAAGCAAATTTGACCAAGCTCATGGATGTATCAAAAGGGCTAAGAAGAAAATCAATTTAGTTTGATTTATTTTTGGTCATTGGAAGGTGGGTTTCATTTATATTTACGAATATAAATGATGGAATAATTAATTTATAAAGAAACTAATTGATTTTGTGTTGATTTGAGTTAGGATTTGGTTAAGCTTATAGAGGTAGGTCCATATGGCATAAGAAGAGTCTTGGCTTGGTTTGGTTTAGTTTGATTTGGTTTTGGTCCTTTTAGTATGGATTCCATTTATATTTGTGAATATAAATGAAGGAATAATTGATTTATAAGGAAATCAATCAAGTTTGGGTTAACTTATGTGGAGATTTGGCTAGGCTTATGAGAATGGTCATATGGATTAGGAAGGAATTCTAGAACTTGGATTTGATTTTGGATTTTAATCACTTGAAATTGAGTTTGGATTTGGAATTTGATAGTTTGATTGAAGGATTGAATTGATATTTGAGAAAATTAAATGAATTAGGATTGATTTGAATTTGGTTAAGGCTAAGTCCATAAGATGAAATCAAAGGGTTTAGAAAGGATTTTGAATTCAATCATAAGGTTCATGGAGAATTTTGAGCTTGAATTTGTTCATGAGATTGATTATGAATCTTGGAAATTTGGTTTGGATTTGGTACGAATTTGAGATTTGGTTTGAGAAGGAAAGCATGGATTGGGTTTAAGCTATAGGGTAGGCAAGTCTCCATAAATCTCTAAGGCATGACTTATCCCTGTAGCTAACCCTTCTAAGTCTCTAGGCTTAGGTTAAGTGTTCACCTTATCGCTGGAAGTGTCTTAGAACTAAAGAGCTCTTAGTGTTTGTAAGAGTTCTAGATCTATAATGAGGAAGTTGAGAACTCACTCTAAAAGTGAGGTCAACAAAAGATGATAAATAAAATCTCACTAAAAGCTTAGATTAGTAAAGGCCACTAAGTCAATCACCAAAAGTTAGCCATCAAACATACATAAATGAAGCTTGGAGAGAAAGGTAAATCCTCTTGAATTTTCATCATTGATGTTTCTTTAAATAACCATTTAAATGAGGATATATGTACTTTGAGATTCGATGGCTAGGCTTGACCTTTTGACTTCTTGAATTTGCTTGGGAATGTTAACTAAAAGTGAGCTTGATTTTACTAGTTTGCATGGGTAGATTTAAAGTGAGCCACTTTGCATGATTACCACCTTTATTTGTTTCATTACACAACTATTACGTCTCATATATACTTAAAAATATTCTTGAAATGAAATCACAACACATAAAATAAAGATAAGCTTAAATGTATATTTTCAAATAACTTATGAAGAATGCCATTTCCCTAATGTTTTTTTTTTCTTTTACCTTCAAATATTAATCAATTTTTACAAACTTGTTATTCTTGAGCTTCATCAATTTTATTTTTAGTGGTCCCCTTTTCTCAACATATTGTTGGCACTTGGGTATTATGTTATGCCTCAATAGAGATCAACTTTAATTTTACGTTCAATTTCTATTTGTTCTTGAGATTGTTTGATATTATTTTTCATTAATCTACTACAAATCATGTTGACTTATTTCCAAACATTATGTCTTATGCCATCTTCCCTTAGAGTAATAAGTGTTATGGACCTTCTATCATTTTACGTTCAGGTTTCCTATTAAAGTTTTCAAGACGGCAATTATATTTTTCCTTCAAAGTTTATAATGATAAGTTCTATAATAAAGTTAAGAACTATAAGAACAACTTTTTCTCATTAAACCACAAGATTGAAAACAAGGACTAGGTTGATGAACATTTCAAAGAAAATTTTTATTCACATAGCTTTACTATGGGAGTACTCATAATTCCTAGAGTATAGAATTTGTACTTAATTGTAGGACATGTTCATACACATTCATCTAATAAGATTATTCATGTTGAACTCACGTTGAAACTTAAGTCAGTAAGTAGGTTTTTAAAATTTAAAATTTAAATTTGAATATTTTCTTATTTGATGGAGATTTTCTAATTCATTACAACTTGTTTATTGTTTAATTTATAAACTCCATAGCTCCCATTATCATCAACATAATTCTAAGGATGTATTTTAACTTGAATCTCTTCCTTAATGATGTTCATAAGAAAGAAAATCTCATTTATAAGGTGAATATCTATTGAAGAAATAACAAATGGTAGTAAAGTAATAGAAATTTACTTATAGCACTAATTAAAGATCTCACACACAAATATATAAATAAAGCAATCATGGAAAACACTAGAATTTCTTACATGAAAACATAAGAGAAAAAAATCCATAATGCATTATCCAGTCGAAATGATTCCACTGTATAAGCATATGTTATAGAGCTTCACTTGCCACTTAGGTATAAGAAGATTACAATAATAGGGGTTATTCAGCTTGGCCTCCTATAATGGCAATGTGAAACGTCAATAAGGTGGTATAGAGTGAGAGGCAATCAAATTCCTATGATAACACAATTTTGGTCTGATGATGGTGGTTTGATGGCAACGATTTAATGGTAGACATTGGGTGGCAATGATTCGATGGAAATTATCAGGGGGTGATTAAACAATAGTGATTAGGATGTAATAGTGTGACAATTGTAGCCTAGGAATGGCAATTTGGTGATGATGGTTGGTTAATAGTGATGTGGTGATGGTGGAAAAGCAATTGTGGTCGAATAGTAGTGGTCTAATATTAGTGGTCGGGTAGCTTAATAGTGGTTTTGGCAGCAACTAATAGTAGTGGTCATGCAATGATCTGACAATAGCAGTTGGGTGGTAATGGTTCAATGGCAGTGTTTGGTCGGTGGTCTGACGGCGTTGCTCAAATAAAATTTAAATATTGTTCAAACCTCTAAGATCTCTAACATAGCTCTCTCATGTAGATGGTGGGGGCCTACTTTTTGATTTTAAGAGTGGTGTCTCCCATAAATACAACCAAAATTTAAAATAATCTATCAAATAGTTCGGAGTAATCATGCGATTTTTTTAATATTTAATTGTCTTAATACATCGGAATTGAGTGATCTTAAGTTGTTAGATTTGTCTAGTTGAGATATTTGATTTGACTATAAACATATAAGATTTAAAGATTATTTAATCCTCCAATTAATGTCCTGAAGTTTTCTTTAATGTTTCAACTACTTGATCTAAGCTCATTTGGACTATGATCGAAGCACTTTAGCATCAATAGATTCATCTCATCAAAATATTCAATTTAGTTATAAATTTATTAAAATTAAAGTTTAAACAATCCTAAATTTGATTTTAAAAGTTTCTAATAGTAAGATCCACCAAAATTCATACCCATAGTCACTACACTTATATATATATATATATATATATGACATGAACACCCTCCCTCTACTATCAAGGTCCACGGCTCCAAGCATAACATAGTGACACATGATCATGGTCTTTTCTCTGCTATTCACTTTAGTTGACACCACCAAAAATCAGAAGCGCCAGGCCCAATATAATCTCTGCATGGTCTTAATTATCATCATTATTTTTTTTTTTACTAAAGTGTGAAAATAAAGAAGTATGTTTAAATAAAAAAACCTACAAGATAATGTTAGAAGTCTCCTATAAGTAAATCCTAATTATTACGGAGAAAACAAGTTGTTTGAGAGAAAGCTGTTCTAGCCATTATTCAAACCAAATGGAGAGAAGTCACGTTATTAAACGTAGGCATTTCAGCGGATTACTAAGTGCATTTTGGACAACAGTGCAGTATATCGTAATATATTTTTCGCATTATAGTTATCATTTGAAAAATTATAATACGAGTATTATTGCGTGCTAGAAAATCAGTTGCATTAGAGTAAAAATTTTCACCTTAGTTTCATTGTGAAATCCAGCACACACACATATGTTTAAAGAGTGAACAATAAAACTCAACGTGAAAAATCTCAAAAGAGAGAAAAAACCACGCGGCTGCAGTAAAATCTTCCACTATGTATCGTTTGAGTACAAAAATTATTCCGATAATGAGATTACAAGATTGCATATGAGAAAAAAACAACAGCTATGTGACAATGATCAGGTTGTAACAGTTGCTAGTAGTAGCAGATGATGGTGAGCTATGCGGGCAATCAGGTAAATCGGGTACAATTCTTGCGAGAATAATCAAGCGGCGAGGCACTAGCGCGAGAACAATCACGGTAGAAATCACGAGAACAATCAGGAGAAATCATCATGGAGACCGCAAGATTTGACGGCAGGATCAACGGTGGCGGTATGGCGGTGGTTGGCGACCGTCAGTTGTGCTTGGAGGATCTTTAGAGCTCTCTCTCTCTCTCTTACTTCCCTCATATGAGGAATGAGAGGCTATTTAATTGGAGGTGGCGTCTGCAAATACATGCAAAATCCGAACCACTCCTCTCCATGGACTCATGATGATTCCCTTGATCATATGATGTATTTTGTGTATTTGAATGCTCAAATGAAGTCTTGTAAGATCTTTAGCTTGTTGAATCGACTTCGTCGACGCTCGATTTGACTATAAACACTCTATATTTGAGAGCTTTTAGGAATTTAACTGATGTCCCAAAGTTTTCAATGATATTTTAAGTGTTTGATCTCGACCAGTTTCAATTTCTGATCAGCTTGCTTTCGGCATCAAGATTCGTGCTTCGACTAGAGGAATTTTCAGAGTCATATCAGTTGTCCCCATATTTTTGAATGATATTATCTCAATCATCAAAAAATATGTGCCAAGTACTTCAAAATAGCAAATTTTTCAACAAAATCTGCAGGTCCATTAACCATACATTTTGAGAGAATAGATCTTTATGTAAGCACAAGATTATGATTACGGAGCGGTCTACCACAAATATGTGTAGGTATGTGCGGCCTTGAAATTTCATTCTGGACCCGGATCTCTATGGGTGCTAGCTCAGAGCCCTCTCATGAGAGAGCTGAAGCGCCATGGCGGCCATGGCTCGAGGCGCCACTTAATGTGTGGGCGGGTAAGCGTCTGGCGGCTAAAACCCGAGTCGTGGTTCGGCCAGGCGACGCCTGGTCAGCGTGGGTGTCTGATGGGCAATCGAGCAGCGGTGTAAGCATGCCGGTCGCCGTCATGATTCGATCAGCGGCGGATCTGGCGGAAGTTCGGGTCGCGGACGTGGGAGTGGTCGCGAGCATGACGGCGCGTGCGGCTGGACAGCGTCGGCGCCATGAGCCATCTTGCGTCCGCAAAACGTCCGTTTTGCGTTTTCACCGTTGACCGTTTGAGTGGTTTTGAACGGTTTTGGGAGGTTTTGAGCAGTTTTTTTGATTTTGACCTTTGCCTATGCTATAAAACTCCCAGAGCCGGGAGAAGGCACACTTCTCATGTGCTCTGCTTCTCTTCTTCTTGGGTGAGGGTAGTTGGGATCAGGTTAGTTCATATGGCGAGTTCGATTTTCCCTCGAAAGAAGCGTTAGCCTTGTCGGATCGATCGGGTTTGGAAGCGATCAGGCGTAGTTCATCTGGTGAGCTCGGTTTTCCCTCGAGCAGCGTCAACGCCTTCGGACCGGCCGTTGGGCGATCAAGGCCCATAGTTCATCTGGAGCTCGGTTTTCCTCAAAGAGGCGTCACCGCCTGTCGGACCGGCCGGGTTGAGGCGATCAAGGCGTTGTTCATCTGCAGCTCCAGATTTTCCCTCCTAAGAGTGTTAACCTCGTCGGACCGACCGGATTGGAGGTGATCAAATAACGAGCGAGATTGATGGCGATCTACGGCGATAATGGCGACCAGTGGCCGCCAGCGGTGACCGCGATAGTGGTTGGCGAGATAACGGCAACGATGGTGGCGCAGCGAAGATTACCAGCGATGGTCGGCAGCGATGACCGGATAATGTCTGCGGTACCAGATATGGGTAGCGGCCCGGGTAGTGGCAGCGAATCGAGCAGAAGTAGTCGCGTCAGTGGCAGCGAGATACCGGCAACGATAGTATGGCCGGCGATGCGATAATTAGCAGTGATTAACGGCAGTAGTTGGTAACCAAGAGGTGGTAGCGATCATGCGCAGTAGTCAAGGCGCCAGCATCGTAGTCAGCGAGATAACCGGCAACGATGGTAACCGACAAAATTACCGGTGATGGTGAGATGGCGGCAGTAGTTAGTGGCAGCGGTGGTCGATAAGCGATCAGCGGCAGAATCAAATGCGGCCCAGCGTCGGTAATCAGCGGGATGACAGCGGCGATGGTGACCGGCGAAATTATCAGCGATACTTCAGCAGTAGTAGTAGCGATAGTAGTCGGCAGCGGTAACCGGCTTCTGATGGTTAGCGCGGCAATGAGGTGGTCAGCGGCGGCTGGCGGCTAGTCAGCAGTGGCAGCAATTCGATAGTCAGCGAGATGATAAGCGGCGTTAATTAAATTGCCGAAATACCGTTGATGGTGTGGCCAGTGGCAACAGTGGTGTTAGCGCCGGCAAGTGGGCAACCGCACTGAAACGTGTTAGCGGCCAACGAATTCAGCAGCGGCTCGCAACCAGTAGTCGGTGGCAGCCAACAGTAGTGGCGGTAATACGAGTGGTTAGCTGGCGAAAGTGGTCAGCGGCTTCAATGGCTGCAATAGTGTATGAGTAATGCGTCGGTAGTCAGCGGGATGATCAGCAACGATGGTAGTGACCGGTGATGCCGGCGATGACGGCAGCAGTATGGTCGCGGTGATGGCCGGCGGTAATCAGCGATAAAGCTCTGATGGTTAGTAAAGTGGTTGGCGGCAACAGCGGCAAGTAGTCGGCGTGGCGTAATGGTCGGCAGTGGCGGCGATAGTCGGCGATGACCCGCGATGAGGATTTTGACCTATCCAGGATGTTTGTTAGAGTGTTGCGATGGCGTTAACGTGTGGAAGAGGTTGAATTGAATCACGAGGATTTTGACCTATCCGAGGTTGTTTGTCTGGGTGTTACCCGATGATGTTAACCTGTATGGAAGAGCTCGAATTGAACCCGCTAATGATTTTTTACCTATCCAAGGTTGTTTGTTAGGGTGTTACCCGATGACGTTAACCTGTATGGAAGAGGTCGAATTGAATCCGCTAAGGATTTTTGACCTATCTAAGGTTTTTTGTCAGAGTCTTTACTCGATGACGTTAACCTGTGTGAAAAAAGTTGAATTGAATCCGCTGAGAATTTTTGACCTATCCGAGGTTGTTTGTTAGGGTGTTACCCGATGACGTTAACCTGTATGGAAGAGGTGAATTGAATCGGCTAAGGATTTTTGACCTATCCGAGGTTGTTTGTCAGAGTTTTACCCGATGACGTTAACTTGTGTGGAAGAGGTTGTAGGAAGTCCACCAATGATTTTTGACTTATCCTAGGTTGTTTGTCAAAGTCTTTGCTCGATGACGTTAACCTGTGTGGAAGAGGTCGTAGGAAGTCCAGGACCTTTTGACCTATCTGTAACATGTGGAAGAGGTTGAATTGAATCGAGATTTTGTCCTATCCGAGGTTGTTTATCCGCGGTGTTAGATGTTAACTTTGTATGGAAGAGGGAATTGAATGTTGAGGATCTTTGACCCATCAGGTTGTTTGTCGAGTGTTACATGATGGCTTTGTGTGGAAGAAAGTAGGAAGTCCACCAAGGACCTTTTGACCTATCTAGGTTGTTTGTCGAGTCTTTTCGATGGCGTTAACTTTGTGTGGAAGAGGTGGTAGGAAGTCCAAGGACCTTTTCTATCTAGGTTATTTTGTCAGTGTTTGCTTTCGATGATGTTAACTGCGATGATGTTGTATGGAAGGGTGGTACCAAGGACCTTTTGACCTATCTGGGTTGTTTGTCAGTATTACGATGGCGTTAACTGTATGGAAGAGGTCAATTGAATCGAGAATTTTGACCAATCGAGGTTGTTTGTCGGTGTTACAGATGGCGTTAACGTGGAAGAGGTGTGGGAAGTCCACCAAGGACCTTTTGACCTATCTAGGTTGTTTGTCGTGTCTTTGCTCGATGGCGTTAACTTTGTATGGAAGAGGTCATGAAGTCCAAGGACCTTTTGACTATCTAGGTTGTTTAAAACATTCGTTTGTGGTTGTAAAATTGCTCCTTAACGCGGTCTTGTTTTCCATGAGTATGATTACAAAATCATAATTTGCAAAACTATATCTCTTCTCAATGTTGAAATATCCTCCAACTTTGACTTGTTTCTTGGGATGGAAATCGATTAGATGCTTAACATGGGTGATCTTGAGATTAAGAGTTGCCCCAGTTCAGTCAAGGAACAAAGTTTGATGAATCTTCATTCTTCACTGCTCTTTAAAAGCTTGAAATGCTCCACCTCGATGGTGGTTTTGATCTTGTTAGGAAACTTGGTCATCACAAGATGAAATAATAATGGGAATCATTTCCATAGGCGGCATGAAACTTTGCGTCTAGAAAACGGTTAGAGTAAAAGTTTTCCTTAGCTTTTATTGTGAAATCGGCACATACATGTGTTTAAAGAGTGAACAATAAAACTCCAGAATTTTTACTTGAAAAACCTCGAAAAGAGGGAAAAAACCGATTAGCAGTAAAATCTTCCACTATGTATCATTTGAGTACAAAATTATTCCGATAATGGGATTACAAGATTGCATATGAAAAGAACAATAGCTATGTGACAACGATCGGGTAACGATTCTTAGTAGAATGATGGTGAACTATCGCAATCGGGAAATGCGGGGTACAATTCGCGAAATGCGAGAACAATCACGGCGCGAGACAATCGATTTAGAAATGCGAGGAACGGTAGAAATCACGGGAATAATCATCCGCGAATCATCATGACGGCAGAGATTGAAGGATCAATGGCGGGCGTGGTTGGTGACAGTCAGTGGCGACCGCGATTGTTGGAGGATCTTTAGAGCTCTCCTCTCTCTCTTCTTGGCCTGAGGAATGAGCTATTTATAGATGGAGGAGTGGCGTCTTTTGCAATCACAAAATCAGAACCACTCCTCTCCCATTGAGACGCTCATGATGATTCCATGATCATATGATGTATTTTGTGTATTTGAATGCTCAAATGATAGCCGAATTGTAAGATCTTTGGCTTGTTGGAATCATTTCATTCGAGGCCTTCGATTGACTATAAATCTACATATTTGAGAGGTTTTAGGAATTTAGCGATGTCCCAAAATTTTGATGATATTTTAAGTCTTGATCTACCGGTTTGATTTATCGACTTGCTTTTTTCATCAAGATTCGTCTTGTAGAGGAATTTTCAGGGTCATATCAAGTATATTTTAGAATATAGTATAGTAAAAATTTATATTTTTTAACTTAATTTGATAAGTGCGGTGGCTGTCAGAAAGTTATGATTTTACTTTTTTTAAATAAAAAAATTATAATACATACCGTAATTTTTTAGATAGTAGCTTCTTTGCAGTAGCACCACCACCAATTTTCAGATAGTTGCAACTGCCCCAAATACACTCTTAAGTCAATAAAAATTAAAGAAGATGTGATTTTAGAGTTACTAAGAGTTAATTTAGATTACTTTTATTTCTCATTATTTTTATTTTTATTTTATTTTATTTATAATTCAATTTAAAATAATTTATGTTTAATATTAACATCATGTTTTTATGTTTAAATATTGGTGGTGATGATTGCAGCAAAACTTTGGTGGCGATGTTGACCGATAGTGAACACGGATGTGATACTAGTGGTGGAGATGAACGACAAAGAGTGATTGCACTGTTAATGATGGCCGTAGAAAACAACAATTATAATTAATATTTATTTTTAAAAGTATTTAAAATATTTAAAAATTATTTTAATTATTTTTAAAATAATTGATTTATTTCTAAAAATAAAACATATGAAAATACATCAAATAAATATTTTTTAACAAATAAAAATATAAAATAAAATTAATTCTAATAATTAGAGTTCACTTTCGTGGAGTCCGAGCCAAGCAGTAAGCATCTATCCCATTCATTCCCAAATAATTAAACTCATGACAGAATTGGAATCTTTGCTGAAGTAAATTCCATGCTGAGAATGGAATTAAAGGAAAAGCTGTTTGAGGCCCGCCACCAACGAGGTTGGGTTGATTAATAAATTCATTAAGGGGTTATTTAGTTACGTGTATTTAGAGTACACTGCACTATATTTTAAATATATGTATTTTAATTTTTGAGTGTTTGATTGCAAATAAAATAAGTTTTCAATGTAATGTAATGTATTCTAAATACATTATAAAGACAATTTAAGGGGCATTTGGTAACGGATTTATTCCGGATTTAAGCTCTTAAATCCCGTAAATCCTTCCAAACACCATCGGAAGGATTTAGTAAATCCTTTGGTAAATCCGTAAATCCGAATGGGATAAATCATGATTAAACGATTTACAGTCGGTCTGGTGGCGAATTGCACTCCTTCTCTCAACTCCTTGAACTTCCGTTAGCTCTTCCCTTCCCAAGCTTCGCCCTAGCGGTGTGCATCGCATCTCTTTCGGTTAATTATTAGGACCTCATCCACTCCATATTCAAACTCGTTTGGAGCGGAAAATAGCCGAGAAAAGTGAAGAGGCGAATTAGTCGAGACAGAGTGCATTTTGATTGAGGATCAAATAAATGATTTTCCTTAGAATCCGTTTTCCGTTTTGAAAGTATGGATCAAGCATGTGTAATTTCAGAGTTAGCGATTCAAGTTCAACAGTTATCGATGCATTTGGAATTTACTTGTTTAAAACGAATTTGGTATTTGGTTTTTGCTAATGATTGGCATGAGTGATTGTTTTGGAACATCCTGTAAGATCTAGATGTAGGGCTTCTTTTTTATTGTATCACTAGGGTGGTTGATTTTGATTAAGGATAAAATTAGGCTTTGGTTATGCTTTTTATTTCTCTCCGTAATTGGAGCTTTACAGTTTAGGTTGGTTTTGGGCTTCTTTGTTTTGATTGCATATAGTTGATTGCCAATGAAGGAGGATGTTGTCCTTGGTCTAGTGAAAATATCGAGTTGCATTTTGTTTTTTTTTTCCTTTTATGGGTGCCTTGTGTATTTTCTTATGTTATACTGCAATTATGGTATGCGAATAACTAGTAGACTTCAGTGGAGCAATTGCATTGTTATGACCCTAATGTTATATTTTCTTATAAACTAGATAAGATGCATGGTATAAATCTGGAAAAAAAAACAGATTAAATCTTATCGAAAACCAATAAAGAAGAAAAAGATAGCAAAAAACATTGAGAACAAACTATCAGAGAACACCAGTGATTAACACGGTTTATGTTCAACATGAATTCTACATCGCCTGGGCAACCACACTCCCATTATCTTTCTTTAATGACGAAGATCAATTTTACAATAGATTCTTAATTATCTTGCAAATCAGGAAGCAAAAGATCACTGACAAAGAAAAACTTAAAAAAACTTCTTTTCTTCCAAATGCATCAAAAGACCAGCTTCTATAATCTTTCCTACAAATCACCTGACAGAAAACAGGTAAAGAGTTTAGACCATGCATTCCATCCACAGAGGAGAAGATACTATTTGTTTATGTATTCGTATTATTTTGTAGTGTAGAAGAAGTGCAATCTACTTTCAATTAAGTGTAAAGGTTTCCTTATGGACCATTACCTTCTTTAAAGCTATGTAAAACATGGTTTTTTTTTGCACCGTAGAACACTTTGGCTGTTTGTATATACAATAATGATTTCATAAAAATATGAAGATCTCCCAACAAGCATCGCTTCCAAATTTCTTCTTTCATTACTTCTGTTGAAGCTATATACTCTGCTTCGGTTGCTGATAAAATTATTATTTACTGAAGATAAGATCTTCAATTTACAAGACCTTTACAAACTACACAAATATAGCATATACATATAGTAAACCCTTTTTTGTCCAAATCTCTAACAAAATTTGAGTTAACATGACCAATAAGCTCGAATCTATGCTTGATCGGAATATTAGGCCAAGGTTCAATGCAACTGACAACCTTTACCACTAGTCTATCTTTAAGCATCTTATGTTCACCTACAGAGCATTCCACGTTTAATTTGATTATTCACTTTCATCAGTAGATTTTAACTGATATATTTAATGTCTCTAGAGTAATCCTTATTTTAAAGATAGATAGAAACGATTGCTTTCATCAGTAGATACTCATGCTGATCCCCAGATGTCATAATGAACATAATTACGAGTCCCATTTGCGTTCTATCTTGAGAGCTTGAATGCAAGTCTATGTGATTTGCCAAAAATGCATGATTATAAAAAAAATAATCTTTGTAATATGATCACCATCATGCACCATTGTTTATGTAACTAAGCTTGAATGTAAGTCTCTATCAGTCATATGCTCCATGTGTTGATGTCAAAGCTTTAGTTTAAAATGGCCTATTTATTACAATACTTTACAATACTTTGAAGAAAATATAACATTTGATTATATAGTTTTAATACAATTTTTTATATCTGAGAATAGGAGTAGTCATTAGCGTGACGTTATCGAAAGAGTAGAAAAATTCAATTATATTATCAGCAGAAAAATTTATTAGATCTAAATAATGTAATGTTTATTTATATTTTGTAATGAATATGATATATTTGTTAAACGATGGATTTTAATTTTAATATTATATAATTTTCTTTATTTATTTTCATATTTTTAAAAATATTATTATTTAATTATAATAGACTTAAATCCTTAAATAACTTACCAAACATCTTTTTGGATTTAGTAGGATTTAATAAAGCTGTTACCAAACACTTTTGATTTAACGATTTACTTTACTAAATCGATATCTTTACTTACTAAATCCGCGAAATAAATCCAATCCGTTACCAAACACCCCCTAAGTGTATTTGGAATTCGCCCGATTTGGGCGAATTCCAAACATAATAATAGCGATCGGCAGCCGTCCGCCACCGCCCGCCCATGCCGCTCGCCGCCTCCATACATACCGCCACCGCCGACCCCTTGCCACCGCCGGTTCTGCCACCGGCCACTTCGCACGGTCCGTCGTCGGACATTAAAACCAGATACTTTACATTATATTTTTCAACCAACAAAAATAAAGTCATGAATTGTAAAACTCTCAACAAAACAAGTAAAATAATCTTTTATGAATTCATTTTACTGCGCATTCCTTTATGGGTTTTGTTTAGCACTGCATTTGGAATGCGATGTAAAATCTGATGTAAAGGAAAGATATAAAGAATTACTTTATAGTTGTTGGTTGAGAGCTTTAAATTCACGACTTTGTTTGGTTGACAAAATAATGTAAAGTAAATTGAAGGTTTGACGTCAGCGGTGGTGGCTGCAATGGCCCGGCTGTGATGGCTGATGAAGCGGCCATTGCGTCGGCGATGAAGTCGCGGTGCGGCCAGCGGCTGCAATGAGCGGCGAGACATGGTGGCATTTGGCTGATTTAGCCGTCCGCACATTACTTTACGTGTATTTGGAATTAGCTTCAGTTGGGCGAATTCCAAATAACAAACTACTGTATTTGAAATCTGGAATTTTACTTTACTTGGAACCAAACGCTTGAAATATTCAAAAGTGTACCTTTGGAATGCAGTGCATTCCAAATGCACGCTACCAAATAGCCCCTATATTGTATTCCAAATGCAGGTAATCAAATAACCCCTAAGTATAGAGAATGCATAGACCCAACTCGATTATTTCTTGTAAACTGTGGAGAATTCTCTGAAAAGTACGATGAAGATGAGAATTAAGTAGTCAAATATGTGCGTATTTTAATGCTTGTATTTTTTATATTTATTTTTATCGTATGGATAGTTTTAAAAAAGATCTATTCAACTGATTATCGTATTCAGTTTATTTAATAAAATGGAATGAGAGTTGTCCCTTAGCTTGCCGTGTAATTTTATCATGGATGTAGTAGCACCTTCTTCAATGATAATAACTTAGAATTTTTCTTGCTTGAATAATATTGTATAGTCAAATCAATATTGGATTAGGCTTAAGACAAAACTTAGCATCTTTAACTTAGTTCAAGATAAGAGTCATGATTTACTCAGAATATTCTAATAATATATAGTATAAGTTAAACCATCATAATTGTTGTAACTGTATGAAATATGAAATGTTCCATGTAACTGGTCATACGACTTAGTGGACTACATTATTAGATCTGTTTCATTGTAATTTAAGAGATTAATGTAATCCTTCATATAACCTATAGGTCATCCAAACCTATAAATAAAGGAGGACCCCAAAGAGTTAAAGAAATTTTCTCATACCTTAAGTAAAAGCTTTGATTTTCTGAGTACTCTATCCATCTTTCTCTTTCTTTTTCTCTTTATTTGTTCTTTCTTTCTTCCTCTCACAATTCTTACCTAAGTGGTGCAAAACTCATGATAGATTGAGATTCAGCATCCATTATGATGCAATTAGCATGGATCATGCCACAAGGGGAGTGTAGTATTAAAAAGCCGACAACATAAGAGAGATCTCAGTCAACATGAAGTGTGCCAAGTAGTTCATTAAGTAGATGAATAAGCTACCTGAGCTGGAGGCACTATAGCATGTGCCTAGAGTGACTCTTAGAGTACAGATACTGTCTGATTCCTTTAAATTAGTGGTGCGAAGAGGTGAGAGTGAGGAAAGCTCTGCTATCTTCAATGGGAGATGATGAGTGAAATTATCATGTATTTTAATAAAAAAATTTATTATTTTACGATTTTTTTTATGATTTCAAGTGTTTATGATAAGAAATATCTTATTGAAAAATGAAGAAAATACAGAGTCATGGTACAACTCCTAGGCGCTAGTATCAGAAGAAAATGTTGTGCAAAAATAGAGAAGATAGTGTCGCGACACCAGATTTATAGCGCCAAGATGCCAAACTAAGTGCTTAGGCATTACATTGAAACACCGAGGCGCCAGAATAAAAAATTTAAAGTCAAAAATTAGTGAGCATAGTGCCTAGGCGCTATAGAACCAGTGTTGTAGCTCTAACATAACATATTTGTGTCATTTTAGCGCCGATTTCAAATAGTTTTTGAGAGGAGTTTCGACAAGAATTGAAGGATAACTTACCATGTCTACTATTAGGCTGTAAATAAGAGACTTTTCGTAGTGTTAAAATATTTTTTTGAATATTTTTTGGTAAGTGAGTGAGTCTTGAAAGAGTGTATGACAACACTTGAAGAGTGACATTCCAAGTGTTATGTGTTGTGTCCGTGTGTGTATGGAGTGTGGAAGTGTGTTCTTCTTAAGAAAATGAAGAAAGAGATCAAAAGCTAAGATTTCAGCCGAAGATGCTGACTATTTTCACTAGGAAGCATTAGAAGATCACGAAGAGTGGACTTAGAGACTTAATTGGTGTGCACTTTCCTTTCTTCTTTGGTTATCCTTTGTATTATTTTATAATATTTTAATGAGTTTTCATTCTTCTCTACTTTGAAGCACTAATCATAGAAAGTCCTCTAAATTCATGTGAGTTTTTGGATGTTTTGTATTGTATTACACTATGTCTGTGGATTAATATAAGTAAATTATCATGCTTTTAATGAAATTAATTTTTACTTTTCTCTATACTCTTTTTTTTACTTTGTAAAGTTAAAATTAAGTGTGATCTAGAGATATATATATATAGAGTCCTAGAAGAATTATTAGAAAAAAGGCAAACATATGTACTAAATAGCCTTAATGTGTTTAAATACTTAAAGTGCTAAATAACCATTAAAGATATATCTATTTTTAGGATTTGCAATTATTTCAAAGAAAATATAGATAATTCAACCAATTAAAATCTATTCGGCACTAATCAGAAAATTGGCTAATGAGATTGATTTGATTATACTTATCTAAACATAGAGAGTATATCATTTCGCTCTGGATTGACACTACAAGTTTAAAATTAATATCACTACTTAGTTTAATATAGTACATATTCTAAAAATTTCATAAATTTAGAATATGGTTTTCAAAATTAAGAACAACAACCTTATTTTATATAAAAATTATCAAAAAATTTATTTTCAAAAATTAAAATATAATTTATTCCTAATATTTCATATAGTTGTATTAAAATTAAGGCTAATAATATATTAAACTTAATACAATTTTCAAATAGATATTTGTGAGAATGATACTCTACTCATCATTATATTACCTGAATGACATGTACACTTGCGTATACTATTTTAGCTAGTCAACCACTTAAACCTAATTAAGCATTTTATTGAAGATATTTGAATTAAGGTTAGTTAGACATATTTGAGGAGATTAGACAATCTAAGATTATCCCACAACTCTCTCTGTTCATTAAGTGATTTAAAAGTTGGATTAAATTTTTTTATGATTTAATTGAAGTTTAATAATTATTTAATGTAATTAAGTTGAAGAAACCTCAAAAATTTAATGATACATAAAATATAAACACAAAACATATGAAAAATTGCATAACTTGCATTAACATAAATAAAATATATTATAAAAATTGTAATACATTTGGGCTTATAGTTTATGACTAATTAAATAATGAAATAAAATTGAAATCATCAATTATATTGAAAATACTGTAAACCAATTGGCCTTTTAATTTTAATAAAATCAGCTCTATTAATTAAGCACAAAGATGAATTAATCATAATTTTTGAAAACCTACACAATTAGTTATGGATTTTTAAATCCTAGGTCATTTAATGAATTATTAACTGCTAATAAATCATAATAATGGTAATTTTGAGTTTGAATGACAACTAGATATCTTGATGAATTTTCTTAAGTGTTTTTATATTAGGTGATTATATTTATGCATTTGAATATAAATTTGATCATTCTTAGAATTTTTTAATTAATTGTTAAGTAAATTTGATCATTAAATTCTCTAAAATTCATAACTTTTGATCAAATCACCCAAATTCTATAAAAAATATATGAGAAGTGTAAATTAACCTAATTAACCTACCATAAAAATTTTATATTAATTAAGCATGTAATTTAGGATTAATTTAAAATTATTATTTTCAATAATTTTAAAATTATCTTAGAAATACTTAGCAAAATTTAGAGTTTTTTTTTTTGGAATCCTCTCCGTAAAATGCATCCAGATAGTAGCTATTTATAATTTTTAGCTTAGTGGTCAATTTGTTATGAATTTATGAAGTTCATGCTTAATTGAATTTTTAATTCCCTATTAAGTCCCAATTAAGTAATTTTTATGATTTTATCAAATCCAGAGAGTCTATTTAATTTTTATAGAGTCCTTAATATTGGTAAAAATGTTTTAGTCATTTTGATATTTTTCAATAATCTTTATATTTTTAAATTTATTATTTTATCTAAATTATCTTAAAATAACCTCAAAAATCATATCTATCGATCTAGGGATTTGATTGACTTGAAAGATTTGTGATTAGTAGATATTTACAAAACTATTAATCTAAAAATTTTTATTTAGTTTGAGTTGTATTTTTAGTGTTATTAAGGAATGATAAAGGCAAGTGTTGGAGAAATGATTTTACTTTTACTTGCCTTTTAATTATGACAGGTTTGTTTAATGTTTTGGTTGTGAGTGAACTCATTAAATTTTTTATCAATGTCAGTTGAGATTTTCTCCAGATTTGGTAATGATTTCTTCAATAAAATGTTTGACATGACTCCAACATTTCTAAAATCAATTTACCTCACATATAAATTTTCATGATCGTGATTAGGTGAGTCTTTATTGCATTCTTTTTTTGGTTTTAGAGTAAGTGACTTTCTTCTTGTGTGAGTTATTTTTCTCTTTCTCACAATCCTACATTTCTTAATGAGTTCTCTTGAGACTATGGTCATGTGGGCTTTGAAAGAAGGCATCTGCTAACTTTATGGTGAATGTGGTGAATGAGTCTTCAGCTCTCAATTTGACAAATGAGCTCTTCATCTTTCAAAAGTATCGCTACAACAATTTCAACTTCTTGGTGAGAGTCCTGAATTTCTATGGAGTGGTGTTCATCGAAGTGCTGTCAAATTCTATAGCGATTATCATGACTTTCATTTTGTACTTAAGGCAAGAAAGGTTGATCCGGAGCCTGAACTTTTATTGTCATGTCTTTTTGTTAAGGATCATAAAGATGAGGCTTTCCAATTCTTGGTAGTCCACTTAAAAGTTGTGGGTCTGACAAATAAAGTTAAGAATTGGAGATCCAAACTCTGCTTCATCAAGTGTTCGGTTGGGTGGGTAGTGCTAACTACGCCCACTCCCTTTTCTGGAAAAGTTGTAAGGCAGGATGCTCAACATCAAGTTTTTCCTTCAAATCAGCAAAATTCACAAGCACATTTATAGTAAGTACTCATTGTTGTAAAGATTTATTCTTTTTTTTTTTTACATATATTAATCTTTTGCACTTGTTCTTTTAGGGGATGATGTCTCTATTCCTTTCCTATTTAACCACAAGGTTGTCAAGTTTCTTGGCGAGTTCGAGGAAGATGAGAAAGGTGTAGGTGTGCACATACCTGCTAAGGTCGCCCTTAAGAAGTCAGCCGAGGAGGCAAGGCCGAGTTTTATTTCTAAGAAGTCTAATATGTGGTGAGGTAGTTCTACTCTGTGTTTCACAAAGCAAGAAGAGCAATAAGGGAAAGGAGTCAAGAAGAAACTCATTGCACTTATCCCCAAAATAGTTATGCTCTTTATGTGGCTGATCCAATGTGTGAAGTTTTTAAGTTGGTAAATTTGATTTTTTGTATGAGTTGGACACAATTCTTGTAGAATTTCCCACGGGGCAACTCCTTACGCTGACATGACTACTCAAACAATGGCATGATAGTTGACTAAGAGCTCAACATTGAGTTTATTTTTACAATACAAGCTCTTGTAGCCATCAATTGGAACGAGACTCTGCGATTGACCAACAACGGGATGTTGAGTCTGAATGAATCATATTGTGAGAGGAGGTGAAGCGACAAGAGGAGAAAAATGAGCAAATAGTTTTAAAATTGATTCATCTTTAGTTATGGATGTTCTTATGAGGCATTTACAAGAAGATGTACCTTGGTGTATGCTTTTTGCTGATGACATTCTTCTTGTTGATAAGACTAGAGAGGGAGTCCACAGAAACTTGAATTATGGAGGTCAACTTTAGAGTGTAAAGGTTTTCATTTAAGTAGATCTAAAATTGAATATATGGAGTGTAATTTTAGTTGTAGAAGTTTTAGTGATAGTGTTGTGACTTTAGGTGATCAAGTCATTAATAAGAGTGGCGATTGAGATATTTGGGTTCTATTGTTCAAAATGATGGTGAAATAGATGGAGATGTTATTAGTAGAATTCAAGTTGGATGGTTGAAGTGGAGGAATGCATCGGCCTATTATGTGATAGAAAAGTTCCACTTAAACTTAAGGAAAATTTTATAAGATGTTGGTAAGACTTGCAATGACTTATAGTGCGAATGTTGTCCAATAAAGAGAAGCATAAGACTAAGTTAAGTGTTACGAGATGAGGATGCTTAGGTGGATGAGTGGCTTTACTCTTAGAGATAGAATGCAAAATGAGTATGTTCGGGAAAAAGTTGGAGTAGCTCCAGTGGTAGATAAGATTAGGGAGTCGCCTTAGATGGTTTGGCCACATAAAGCGTCGGCCGTCCGATGACCTGATTAGGAGAGTAGATTCATTAGATTTGCCTTATGTTAAAAAAGGTAGAGGTAGACCTAAAAAGACTTGGTTAAGATGTATAAAAAATGACTTAGTATACTTGAATTAAATGAGAATTTGACACATAATAGGACACAATGGAGACGAAGGATTCATGTAGCCGACCCCACCTAGTGGGATTAAGGCTTGTTGTTGTTGTTGTTGTTATTGTTGTTTCTGAGTCGAATAACCAGTTGGAGATGAAACTTTTTCATCACAGTGACTGAGTTGTTTGTCTTCCTTGACTATACAGAGTACAAGAGTTTGTTGCAAAACAAGTTTAAGGAGATCGTTGAGTTCATCATAACCAAATTAATAAATCATGGCGAACTTGATGCTAAATTCTTGGTCTTTTAAAGTGTACTCTCTCTGTTAGAGTTGGATTTTAAAGAGAGTGATGAGGAAGGAAGCACCAGTTAGCTTTTTATCATCTTATAAATTTTTTCATTTGTTCCTGCAAGTTAAAAGAGTAATTATAAATTTGAATTTTTATATACTAGCTACTCGCATCTACACATAAACATTTTTTATTACTGAAAAGAAGTTTTTTATACTATTTTGTCATTAATATGATTGTAAATATTTCCTTATGAGCATATTTATTGAATGAACATATTCGCTAAATATGCTCATTTAATGAATATAGTCATTAGATGAATATACTCAGCTTATGAATACACTCATTAAATGAATGTTCTCATTTAATATGCTCATCGAAAGAATGTACTCATTGAAAATACTCGTTAAATGTGTTTAATGAATAAACTCGGTGAGTTTAATGAATATACTCTTTTGCTAAATAAATGTATTTATCAAATATACTTGCCAATTAATTATTTTGAGTAATTAATTTACATTATCAAGAGAACACTAGGTCTCCAATCATATAGAGTGTTGGCATTTTTATTTTTAGTTATCAATTACGCAAAGTATTGATTTTACACTTTAGTCACCAACTATACAAAGTATTGGTCTTTTATTTGTAGTTATCAACCACATGGAATGTTAGTTTTATACTTTAGTCACCAATCATACTGAGTATTAGTCTTTTATTCATAGTCATCAATCACATGGAGTGTTAATTTTTTATTCCTAGTCGCCAACCACACAAAGTATTGGTTTACACTCTAGTCACCAATCACATAGTGTGTTAGCATTTGTCTTCTCTTTGTATTCTTTGAACTGCCCAACACAGGCGAGCTTAATTAATTTTGTCTATAGAATCAATTCTTACACACATGGGCCAAAGGTAATTAACCAAGTGACCTAAGTTGACATGCTGCTCGTTGAATATCAACTTGAATTACAGTAGCTCATCGAGTGGTTTGAGCTAATATAGATCACCAAGTCATTGGGTGAGTGTAGCTCACTAAGCATTTTTGTATTCCACAATTTGAATTTATTGCAATAATTTTAGCGAGTAACAAAAATTATTAGATAAGTGGGAAGGAAGAGAACTTTTAATTTATTATTATTCTTCAAAGTACTTTTCATGTATTTATTTGAACAAGAAATCAAAAATAATAATAGAAAGAAGGTGAATACAAGAAAGGGGCTTCCCGTATGGGTAAATTTTCTTCAAATCCTTTGCATTCTAGGTATATGGTACATATTGTCCTGAATGTATTTGTAGTTGGTAGACTCTTGGACCAACCTGCTTCTTGATAATGTAAGGACCATCACATATGTGGGCAAGTTTGCCTAATACATTTTGGCTACCTGCTATGTCTCTACCATCTTTAACACTAAATCACAACCTTGAAATATTTTTCTCTAATATTTTGGTTGTAGTACTTGGTTATTTGCCTCTTTTTTTTCATTTATGAGTGATGCTTCAAATAGCAGCTCCTCATGTAGGGAGAATGTGTTCTCCATAGATTCTACATTTGATATTTCATATTTGCCAATTTCTTGATCTAATTCACTAATCATTATAACCCTCTGGCTGTGCAATTAGCAACATTACTTTAGTTCTATGTGACAAGGTAAATGGTCTAGTGGTCAATGAAGGAGTCGTCCTAAGAGCCTTAAGTATAGCGAGTAAGGCATCCACCACTTAATTTTGACGCCTTCCACTTTATTCTTCAATAAGTTGAGAATTTATTTATTAACCACTTCCACCTAATCATGGGTTTGCAGATGATGCACTAAAGCATATTTGAGATAGATTCCTTGCGAGTTACATAACTCTTTTAGTCACATGTCAGCAAATTGTTATTTATTATCCATTATAATTGCATGAGCAGTCCATACCTATAAATAATGTTAGTCCATATAAAATTTTAAATTACTTTGGCAGTTATTTTGTCGAGTTGCTTGTCTTCAATCTACTTATTGATGCAGTTGATCATAACGAGTACAAATCTTCTTTGTTGGCTAGTGACTAGAAAAGGGTCTATTAAGTCCATTCCTCAAAATGCGAAAGGCTAATGACTTATGATGGGTTGTAGAGTGCGATGACTATTACTACAATGAGGCAAACTTATGACATTGTTTGAATCCCTTAGTAAAATCCTCATCATTCTTTCTCTATGTTGGCTAAAAAAAACCTTTGTTGAAGAATTCAATGGGCTAGTGTTCTCCTCTAAAAAAGCATCCACACTTCCCTAAATGTATTTTGTTGAGTATTTTTGTTCATTATTTTCACACACCTCATATTTAATGAAGTAGCTGATCTCCGAAATAACTCAATGTGATTAGCAAGTGTGAGCCTGCTTTACCTTTTTAGCTTGATTACTTCTTCAAGCTTCAGGAGTTTATAAATATTTTTTATTGAATCAATCCAACTAGGCGAGTTCTCACTTTTGATTTGCATGAACCCACTTTCTTCTAGTGGTCAATGAAGGAGTCGTCCTAAGAGCCTTAAGTATAGCGAGTAAAACATCCACCCACTTAATTTTGATGCCTTCCACTTTCTTCTTCAATAAGTTGAGAATTTGTTTATTAACCGCTTCCACCTAATCATGGGTTTGCAGATGATGCACTAAAGAATATTTGAGATAGATTCCTTGCGAGTTACATAACTCTTTTAGTCACATGTCAGCAAATTGTTATTTATTATCCATGATAATTGCATGAGCAGTCCATACCTATAAATAATGTTAGTCCATATAAAATTTTAAATTACTTTGGCAGTTATTTTGGTGAGTTGCTTGTCTTCAATCTACTTATTGATGCAGTTGATCATAACGAGTACAAATCTTCTTTGTTGGCTGGCGACTAGAAAAGGGTCTATTAAGTCCATTCCTCAAAATGCGAAAGGCTAATGACTTATGATGGGTTGTAGAGTGTGATGACTATTACTACAATGAGGCAAACTTATGACATTGTTTGAATCCCTTAGTAAAATCCTCAGCATTCTTTCTCTGTGTTGGCTAAAAAAAACCTTTGTTGAAGAATTCAATGGGCTAGTGTTCTTCCTCTAAAAAATCATCCACGCTTCCCTAAATGTATTTTGTTGAGTATTTTTGTTCATATTTTCACACACCTCATATTTAATGAAGTAGTTGATCTCCGAAATAACTCACTATCGATTAGCAAGTGTGAGCCTGCTTTACCTTTTTAGCTTGATTCCTTCTTCAAGCTTCAAGAGTTTATAAATATTTTTTGATAGAATCAAACCAACTAGGCGAGTTCTCACTTTTGATTTGCATGAACTCACTTTCTTCTAGTGGTCAATGAAGGAGTCGTCCTAAGATCCTTAAGTATAGCGAGTAAGACATCCACCCACTTAATTTTGACGCCTTCCACTTTCTTCTTCAATTAGTTGAGAATTTGTTTATTAACCGCTTCCACCTAATCATGGGTTTGCAGATGATGCACTAAAGCATATTTGAGATAGATTCCTTGTGAGTTACATAACTCTTTTAGTCACATGTCGGCAAATTGTTATTTATTATCCATGATAATTGCATGAGCAGTCCATATCGATAAATAATGTTAGTCCATAAAAAATTTTAAATTACTTTGGTAGTTATTTTGGTGAGTTGCTTGTCTTCAATCTACTTATTGATGCAGTTGATCATAACGAGTACAAATCTTCTTTGTTTGCTGGCGACTTGAAAAGGGTCTATTAAGTCCATTCCTCAAAATGTGAAAGGCTAATGACTCATGATGGCTTGTAGAGTGCAATGACTATTACTACAATGAGGCAAACTTATGAAATTGTTTGAATCCCTTAGTAAAATCCTCAGCATCCTTTCTGTGTTGGATAAAAAAAACCTTTGTTGAAGAATTCAATGAGCTAGTGTTCTTCCTCTAAAAAAGCATCCACACTTCCCTAAATGTACTTTGTTGAGTATTTTTGTTCATTATTTTCACACACCTCATATTTAATGAAGTAGCTGATCTCCAAAATAACTCACTGTCGATTGGCAAGTGTTAGCCTGCTTTACCTTTTTAGCTTGATTCCTTCTTAAAGCTTCAAGAGTTTATAAATATTTTTTGATAGAATCAGATCCAAATAGGCGAGTTCTCATTTTTGATTTGCATGAACTCACTTTCTTCTATATTTTGATGGGCGCATTGGAGGGTAAGATACTCCTCAAGTCCATTTGCTTGATATTAGATCAATAAGTTTATTTTAGTTCATGGGAACTTGTTTGATCTTGAAATATTCCAATTTTTAAATTTCTACCTTTAAGTAAATACCTCTACAGCGACTCATCCCTTGGTTCATATTATCCATTGATTTGATTCATAATAAGTTATGAGTCTAAGTGAGCAATAATATGTCTAGCACCTAGTCCTTGAGCGAATTGCAACTTAGCAAGTAATGCTTCATACTCTAATTAATTGTTAGTGACTTGAAAGTTGAACTTCATTGATTTAGTCATAGTGATTTCTATCGGACTCTTCAATATAATGGCCGCTCTAATTTCTTGCTCTCCTTAAAAGCCATCCACATATAAGTGTCACAATGGTTCTGGGTTAATTAGGACATCATGTGAGTTTTTGAAGTCTATAAGAAAATCAATGAGTATTAGTGCCTTGATTGTTGTCCTAGGAGAGTATGATATATCAAACTCACTCAACTCTATCGATCATTTTAGTAATCTTCCAGAATGATCTAGCTTGACTAGAATTAACTTGAGCTGATGATTCATGATGCCTAGATGAATGGGCCTAGAAATATGATCGAAGATGCATAGCAAACATGATAAGAGTGAGTGCAAGTTTTTTTATGATTGGATAATGCGACTTGGCACTCTTTAGTGACTTGCTTATATAGTAAACTTGTCATTGCCTTCCCTCTTCTTCCATGATCAAGATTGAGCTGACTGAGACTTCTCCAAATCTCAAATATAGTAGTATTGTCTTGCCTTCCTTTGGACTTTGCAGTAAAGGCAACAAGGCAAGTAGGCTTTGAGGCCACTGAAAGCTTCTCACATTTTGTTGTTGATTCAAGCTTTTTTGCACCCCTTAATACTTTGAAGAATGGTGAGAATTTTTTGCTTGCATTGGAGATGGATTTGTTCAAACTGACAACAAGCCTAGTGAGTCGTTACACCTCTTTTGTTGTATTTAGTGAAGCATTGTTGAGTATCACTTTGACTTTGTAAGGATTTACTTTTATGCATTCATGAGTGATCAAGAATCTTAAGAACTTACCTAATCCAGCTTTGAAAGTGCACTTAAAGGGACTAAGGCACATATTATACTTGTTTAAAGTAGCAAAGGTCTCATCCTGATCTTATATATGATATTTGGGTAACTTGGTTTAAACTACCAAGCTATTCACATAGGCTTCTACATTTATCCCTTTTTATTCTTTGGACACCAAATATATCATTCTTTGATAAATCACCCTCATGTTCTTTAGCATAAAGGGCATTACATTATAACAATATAGTCATTCTCAAATAATAAAAGCCAATTTCTTTAAGTTGGTAGAATGCATTTGAGTTTGATGATACCCTAAGAAGGCATCTTGAAAGTCTATCACTAGGTAACCCACCACCGATTCGATGAGTGCATCTATTCTGGGAAATGGGTACCCATCTTTAGGACAAGTCAAACTTAGATTGGTGAAATCCATGCATAATCTCCACTTGTTGTTAGATTTTTCACCATACCTATATTGGATATCCTTCTTTCATTGATGAAGTGGGCTTTAAGTAGCTTGATGACTTTTTCTTTAATTGGCTCAATAAGCAAAGCCACCGTCTTTCTCATCTTCTGCTTAATTGGTCATGCATCATTTCTAATATTGAGTAGTGACAAACAACATTGATATCAATACACAACATTTTAAGTGTTGTCTAGGTGAAAACATCTATTTCACCCTTGAGTGCTTAAAATAAGAGCTTCTTTATACTCGTTGTTAAAGGTCCAGCTAATTCTTTGCACTCTCTCCGGATCATGAGTAGTCGGTACTTCTTCAATTTATTTGATAGTTTACACCCTTGTGCCTACGACTTCTAATTGTAGCATTTCTTCCACTCTATGTGAGTCACAAACTGATTGTAGATAAATAGTAAGCTCTGGGTTAATTTAAGTTTTCCTTAACTATGATTTCTTCCCCTTCTGTCCAAAACTTGACAACCACATGTAATTGAGCTCTTCTTCGTTTCATTTTCCTCCCTCATCTTTCAGTTCATTTTTCATTTTTTGTTTTCTGTCAATTGTTTAGCTTCGACACTATTTTGTAAATATTTTTTAATATTATTGGCTAGACATAGCCCTTAATATATTATTTAAATAAAATAACAGTAAATTAAATGCAAATGAATGATAATATTATTATCTAACAATACTATTATTTGAATAACACGTACATAACAATATTTTTTAATATTTATCCTATATATTACTAATTAAGTTAATATATAGGCGAATATATATATATTTTTCAGATCCAATAAACCATTTGAAAATGATAAGAGGCAAGATTGTAATTTGATACTTCACCTAAGAAGATTCATTTGTCAAATATTTAAACAAAAAAACACAAATCTAATGTTCGGATTAAATCATACTTTATTCGCAAGATATAGCTAGTTATATATATATATATATATATATATATATATATATATATATATATATATATATATATATATATCATTCTAAAGAGCAACAAATGATTGACCACTAAATTTAATGAACATATCAAAAAATAATATATTTTTAATTATAATCTCATATTACTAATTGGTTCATGTTTCTTAATGTCATTAAACTTCTTCCCTCGTTATTCAAAAAGAAAATAAAATCTCCTATACACACACACAACTTAAGAATAAACAAAAATTTCGTATTAGTCAAATTAAAATAATTTGTGAGGCAACAGGTAGAGGCTTTTCTCTCTAATTTTAAAACACATATTTGTGAGATATTTAACACAATTTAATAACAAATTAACACACAAAATATATGTACAAAGTTTAAATCTCAGACCTCTTATTTGGAAGAAAGCTTCAAACCTGATAAGATAATCTTATTTTGCAATGGTCTAAGTTGTGGTTGTCATTAAAGCTCAATTCCTTTTTTTTTTTTAAAAAAGGAAAGTAATTATTATCATTTAAAAAAAAATACTTATTTTGGACTTAATCTAAAAAAATATTCCTTTTTTTAATTAAAAAATATTCCTTTTTTTAAAGAAATATTCTAACACTTAGATCAAATTAATCAAATAAGCCTTTAGTGTTATTTTTTTTTCATCGTCAATTTTTAAAGCTAAGTTAAATTTGGAGATGAAGTTCATTTGAAGTGAATTTTAGTGCTTACTATTTATTTTATAGAAGCTAACCAACTTATCTTTTCTATTTATTTATTTATTTATTTTAGCTAACAAACAAAATTCAACTATAAGATCTTAATAAAATTTTTAATTAAGATCTACTAATAAAATTAATTAGAACTTATAATTCTTTTACTTATTTGAATTGCATTAAGGGTCCGTTTGGGTCAGTTATAACTTTTTGAAAAGCTGGTTGTAAAACTGCTGTGGAGAAAATAGTTTTTTGAAAAGATGTGAGTTACAAATATTTTTATTTTTGAAAATTCAGAAAAATAGCTTTCTTATAGCCACCATACTCTAACAGCTCAGATTCTCAAAATAATTTTTTCAACACAAAACTTTCTTAAAAGACCAAAAAATTTGATACAAAGCTAAGTTTTTCTACGAATAATAAAAGATCCATAAAGTTTATCTCAAATCACGTCCTAAGTTTCAATCTCAACTAACATTTAATTTTCTCACTATACTTATTGTCATTGTTATTATTATTATTATGAGTAAAAATAATAAATTCTTCATTCCTTTATATCACTATGTCAGTATAATAACAAAATAATATTAATTTTAAAAGAAAATTATTCATGAATTCTGAAACTATTTACTCACTTTTTATTTAATAAATATTTAAACTCAATTAATTTTTTTTAATAATTATGTTTAAAAATAAATAAATGTCAAAATACAAATTTAATATAAAATAAATTCAACCTCAAAATTTTAACTATAATTTTAAAATATTTTTTCAACTGAACTAACAAACTTGAAACATCCACTAAAGTTTAATTTCTTGCCATCATTTCATCACTTTAAACAAGCTAGCACTATAAAAAGGAACACAATATATTCATTTGATTCATATATAAAGCATGCACCCACTAACTAAAGCTTATTCTCTCCTAATCTTCTAATAAAAGATTTACAAAATACTGGAAACATTAGTGTTAAAAGCAAGCGCAAAAAGCCTCAAAATCCCGTAAGTCAGTGACATAGCAACCCACCCTCCCACTAAAACCCTCACCGCCGCCTTCCCCACGGCGGCACCTCCCATGGCGGCACCTGCCGCCCCAAACGTAGCCAATCCCATGCTACTAACCACCCCGACCACCGCCACCCTTGCTACCCATGACTCAATAAACCCGCCGGCGAGCAACGGTAGCACTGCGGTAGCGAAAGCCATGGCAGAGGCGACCGCGGCCTTCCATGGGCTCGGAACGTTTTTCTTAACGTCGTTAAAATCCCGCTTTAATTGTGCGGATTCGATGTCATATTGGGTGTAAACGGAGACGAATTCGCCAATGGCCATGCTGAAGGCGCCTGCAACGAGTCCGGCGATGCCCGAGATAAGCATGGCGCGGGGAGACTGGTTGACGGCGCCGACACCAATCATGAGAGAGGAGACGGAGATGATATCGTTGGCGCCGAGGACGGCAGCGCGGAGCCATTGGGAGCGGGCAGAGTAGTTTTCGGTAGAGATCGGAGAAGGGATCATGGTTGCGGGGATTGGGATGTGTATGACAGTGGGATGTGGAGAGGTGGCGTGGATGGTGGAGTGTAAGCAATTAGAAGACAGAGAGAGAGAGAGAGAGAGAGAGAGAGAGAGAGGGAAGGAGGGGATATTTGGTGGCAAAGGGAAAGAGTGCTTGCCAGAGAGAGAGAGAGAGAGGAAGGGAAGGAGGGGATATTTGGTGGCAAAGGGAAAGAGTGTGGCAAGCTCGCAGCGAGGCCAAGTATTTATGAAGAAATACTTGGGATTCTTCGGAGCTAAAACTCTTTTCTTTAATGGCCAAAGTTTTTTTTTTTTTTTTTTTTACATACATAGCATCCTATCTATTTACATATTTCACATTTCAAATTTAAATATTACTTACATATCACTCAAAAAATGATATAAAAAAAATAAATTTTAGACCAATAACCTCCATGAACCTATTCAGTAAATTCAAACCAGATATGTAAGTAATATTTAAGTTGGAGTGTGAAATACAAATAAATATATTTTAGGATGCTATAAAAACTCTCTATTTTTTGTTGGAAGATCCCTTGAGAATTTTTGTAATTATAAATCTTATCTTTCTTTGTTCTACTTTTTTTGGTGGGGAATATTT
Organism: Cymbidium sinense; assembly: GCA_021442155.1. Lineage (NCBI taxonomy): Eukaryota > Viridiplantae > Streptophyta > Magnoliopsida > Asparagales > Orchidaceae > Cymbidium > Cymbidium sinense. Next base: position 115,485,585 of record CM038219.1, on the reverse strand, counting down.
TATGTTCTACTTTACGTAGAAATTCTTTTAATATTTATAGAATATTTTCATTTTACAAACTAACAAAGGAAGAAATTATAAATAATTTTAATAGAACTTATAGAACTTTTTCTTGTAGATTTGGAAAATATGTCATGCGGATTAAAATTTTTCATCCAAGGAAGGTTTTTGGAGGAGGTTTCTGTTAGACTGATTAGTAGTGATGGAAAAGGCCAGCTAATAAATGAGGTCGGTTGGCGATCGACAACGGGCCGGACGATGGTCAGTAAATCAATCATTTCATCGATTGTAAAATCAAATCGCTCCAAACAAACGCAATTCTTTTTCATCATATTCGAATAAAATATTAAAAAATGAATCCATTGAGATTTTACATTATATTCCCTTTTTCAGCCAACTAAACAAAATTATTTCATTTTTTACTAAAAAAACATTAAAATACAATGCATTCCTTTTTTTTTAATCAACCAAACAGCCTCTTAATATTTTGGATTCAATGGAATAATTCTAGAAGAAAAAAACTGCCCATTCGCTAATCACCGGAGATTTTTTTTAATTTATAAATTTAAGGAAGTTTCACCGTTCTTACTGCTATTGAACAACTTTTGCAGCTGACAAAACTGATTCAAAAAAATTAAACAGCGAATGAAGTTTATTACATGTCTTAAAATGTTTAGAAATTTAATCACATGTCCGGCTATTAACAAAATAACTCAAAATGTCTAAAAAAAAAAGAAAAGTTTTATATGAAAAAGGTCGGAGAGACGTTTAAAGAACAGCGTTCAAAGCATTAAAGTAAATAATTCCATTTTTGCTTTAAAACAATTTTAATTTGTTAAGCGACGCCTCACGGGACAACAAAAGAAGACAGATTAGTATCTTTCAGTGAATATCGACAGCTCAATCTTCCAATAGAACTGCTGCTAGTGGACGAAAACGCCCAACAATATTTCTTATGAAAACGTCATCTTAATCTTAAAATAATGTTGGTCAATCATGAAGACAACAAATATAAGATTTTATTAAGTATATATATAACAATTGTAAAGTAAAAAATTTATCCAATAAATATTTAATTTAAAAAAATACTTGAATAATCATATCTAAAATTTTGCTTCATGCCAAAACAAAATCTTCTCTAATATACATATGTCTTAATGTACATGAGGAACAATGTCCTATCCTTTCACATTGGTAAAGTTAGATATTTTTTCATTCAATGACAACTAAGGCAAACAAGAGTGCTACTTCTTTTGAAGTTTTCATTGTGTGTATATCATAATTAGATCATTTTGATGGATATTTAGGTCAGAGCTAGAAATATTTCAAAAAGCGTCGATACTTATTAAAATATATGTGCAAATTATGTTCAAAGCTTGTTCAAACTGTGATTAAATAAGGTTGATTGATAGTTGAATCATATTTAAATGTTGTTTAATCATACTTTGAATATGGTATCAACATTGTTGGCACATATATTTTTACTACGTTGTGTGAATAAGGTACAATCATTTTTTTGAATATAATTCAATCGTAAACTAAATATATTTGATTATGATTCAATCATTGGCCTCATGTTTGAATATTATTTGATTTATGTTTAAACTAAAAAATAGTGAAATTATATGTTAATGAAGTATTTTCTTTGTATGAATCAAGCATTCCATATATATATATATATATATATATATATATATATATATATATATATATATATATATATATATATATATATATATATATATATATATATATATATATATATATATATATATATATATAAAGGCATACAAGCTAGTTAGACATACATAAAAAAATGGAGCATAAGATTAATGGTGTTAAAAGTTCATTTTTCTTGAAAATCTCCTTGATCTTACATATGAGGTGATAGAGGTTGATAACAAATAATTTAATGTAAAATGAGAAGTGATGCACCACTTTAATTTAACATTGTCAATTCCTTCTACACAATTATTTATGGATTATAATTTTGGTTTTTTTATTGAATTTGGTATTCATGTTCTTTCAACATCGAGCTCCCATATGAGGGACTACTATTTTTTTTTAATAAGATTTTAATTATGGTTTTTTTGAGCAAATGAGGCTAATACAAGATCAATAAGTTTGCCATCTTTAATTAGTGTATGTGATGATGCAAACATACAAGCAACAAATAGTAATGGTATTTTCAAAGGCTTCATAATATTTACTAGCAACTCAAGTGTCCACCACCTTCATAACAATTTTTTTACTTTACTCTATTTGTTATTGTAAGAATATTGTAACTTCTAGATCAATTGTTTTTGAAGTAATGCTATTAAATGGTTGTGATGATATAATACTTGTTATTTTGAAGTGTTATGGACATTAGTTGGCTCTGTAGCTATGTCAATTGTATTACATGTGCTATTAACGAATATAATTATATCTTGATGTATTTAAACTTTGTTTATGCTTTATTCAAATATTATTTGAACTCTTGAAATGCCTTTTTGAATCATGTTTGAACCTTACTAAAATACTAATTAAAATTATCTTTGAATTAAATTTTAATTAGAGTTTGAATAAAATTTTAGTATACTTAGAACATATTTCAATCTTTTTAAAATATGATCCCTTTCTTATTCAAACTTTATTTGATGATGCATATACTATATTTAATCAATTTTGATTGTGGTGGTTTAAAATAAGATTTTGCACTCATTAATAGACAATCTTTTAATTTGAAGTAAAATTTTTAAGTGTATTTTTCAATAGATAATCTAATTTTGGACATTATATGGCATATAAAGCCAAATTTTTCAAAAAATAGTTTATAAAAAAATATTATGATCAAAATTAAAAACAATATTTTTATATAAATATTTCTTACCAAAATTATAAATATTTGATATTTATGTATTAGCAAATCTTATCTCATTAATTAATAGGAATTTACATGCACATTTTACTATTTTTTATGTATTGACCACTTTATAATCTATTTGATATTTAATTTGCATCTAAAAGATCACTAATAATTTTTTAAAAGCGAAACATATTCTTATGAATATATTTTGATATTATTGAGACACTAACATATTATATATACATAGAAACATACATACATACATACACATAAATAAATACATAAAAATTATGTGTTATATATTAATCGGTCTAATTGTTAGTGTCCAAAAGTAATTTAGAGATTGTATGAGAAATTATAGACCTATAAATACAAGCTCTAGTGACATTGATAATTAATTGAACTCTTTAATACTAATATTAATTTTAGTAATTTAAAAATTACTCCACTAATTGAAATTGCATTCTTGAAATTTAAATATAAATCATGCTTGATATAGCCATTATATAAAGGTTGATCATTCGCTAATAGTTCATAATTAGAGCTAGGTTAAAATTATTTATTTCTTTAATTACAATTTTATCATTAGGTATCATTGATTCTTCAATGAATAATAAACTTATAAATTAAGCATACTAATATTATTCAAGGCCAAATCATCACTTAAGAAAACTTTTTCAGTGAACTATTTTCTAAATGGGTTTCATCATATAAATTAACAATTTTAGCTGCTTAGTTAATTATGTTTATAAATATAAAATAAACTTCGGTGTAGTCACAACGAGTGTCACAATGGATGGAGAAAAGGCATACTCCAGATCTTCCACTCACCAAAATAGAAGATATGAGGAAAGTTCTACTCACTCAAATAGAACAACAACGAGAGATTATTGAATCCCTCTATGATCGGTCACCAAGTTCCAACCTAAAGAGTCTTCACTCAAGTTCTTCACACAAAACTAGTTTAATGTCTTCCATTACACATAATAAAAAATTTATATAAGTTATAATAATTCAAGGGATGTGTCCCTTCGATAAGACCACTTAAAACTTTAAAAAATAGAACATGTTATTTCGCTGCACCTAAATGCCATAGGCCAACACCTAAGCACTAACTTCTATGTCCAGACACTATACAAGTAATCGGCTATAGTGTTGCAGCACCAAAATGCTAATACCTAGGCACTATATTGTTGATGCACTTCTAACATTTTAAAAACTTAATGATCTTAATCACAACTCTCTTACAACACTTAAACATGATTAAATACATGTCTAACATTGATACAATACATGAGAAATAATCACAAAACATAAAATATAATAAAAGTCCTCATAAGCATAAGCTTTTGGTTTCGAACCTTATGACAAAATCATTTTCTTCTTTAATGTGCTATATCAATCCTTTCAGACTTCAAAGAACTCTTACTCAAAGAGTTAGGATTCCAAAAGTTTACAAGAAGCTCAGGGGCAAAACTCTGTAGCTCGTCTAAGGTCATTCAAGTATCCTCGCTTGGTGGCTTATTTTTTCATCTAATTAGGAATCTATGAATGGTGCTATCATCTGTTGGTGTTTCAAGAGTGATGATAGTTTTCACTTCAAAGAATATTGATTGGATATGTACGCAAATTTTTTTATCTCCTCCTACAAAATTATCATTTTACAAATTTGGAGATTAGGTAACTCCTTTATAAAAGTTATTAGATCTTCTATTTTAAAAACATGACAAATAAATATGTGAGGGGATAATTCAAGAACATAAGCGTTAGTACCAAATTTCCTAATAATTTTAAATGACTCACATACTCTCACTTGTAACTTTTAATATTAAGTGGAAGGAAATCTCTCAGGACGGATACAAACAAATATATAATCACAAATCTTATATTACTTTAAATTTTGATTTTGATTTTTTTGTTCAGCATACTTAGCATTTTGTACCTCCAATTTTTATTTTTATTATTATTTTTTTATGTTTTCATAAAGGCTATGAAAATAACATGCAAATGTGTATGAATCAAAAAAATGCATGAGTACTTGTATTAGCTAGATCAATAGGCATTTAGTATTATATTCATAAATTATCGTGAAATGGTGATTTGTGAGTTGATCTAAAAATTAAACTATTATATGTAAATTCAGATGCAGGCAAGATTAAATCAAATTTCTTAAAAAACTTTCAACTAAATATGTTAGTAAATTTCCTAAGATTCTATTGATGACTTCTGATTGTCCATTAGTTTGTGGATGAAATGTTTAGGAGAATATTAATTGTATTCTCATTAGTTCTCATAAATATTTTAAAAGTAAAATATAAAATTGAAATCTCTATAAAAAAAAATAGTGGACGGAACTCCGTGCAATCTAACAAATTTTTTAAAGAATAATATTGTCATATGAGATGCTTCATTTGATTTTAAATAAGGTAAAAAATATGCCATCTTAAAAAATCTATATATAATGATAAGTATACTATGAAGTCCATGAGGTGTCATAGGTAAACCTAATGTGAAATAAATGGATAGGTCTTTAATGTCTTGAAGAAATAGGAAATGATGTTTAATGACTTATTTTTTGTTTAATAGTTTTAGCTTGATGATAGGTGTAACACTAGGCTACAATATGCTCAACATCCTTTCATAGAGATGACCAATAAAACCTTTGTTCAACTAATATTTGGGTCTTTAATTTACCAAAATATCCTAATATACCTCCGGAATGAAGTTCAAAAATATGGAACTCTTAGGGATATTTTAGAGTACATAACCACTTACCTTTATACAGATATCCATCCATAATGATAAAGGAGCTATCAAAAGTTTGGAATCATGTTCCAAGTAAATTATATAAAAATCAAAGCAAGTTTTTTAATCTTCATTTAAAGTCTTAAATTCTTGTATTTAAAATTCTAAGGATGAAATCGGTAGTTTATTTTCTATTGCAAGAATTTTGTTAAGCACAAAGGAAAAATCAAGGTATTTGACCCATTTAGCATGTCTATAGTTCAATTTCTTTTAAGAGTTAAAAACTTTAGAGCTTAGTGATCTATATTTAAAATAATCTCCTTATGTGCTAGATAATGTCTACCGCTTAAGAGTTTGAATAATCACATAAAACTCTTAATCATATGTAGAATATTTTTGTCTAGCATCATTTAATTTCTCACTAAAGCAATATGATATTTTCTTAACTTAATATTCCACCAATTCTAATGCCTAATGCATCACAAGTTATTTGAAATACTTTATTAAAGTCAAGAAGTTTTAATACATGTGAAAAGGTTATAAGGATTTTAATTTATTTCATGGCCCTTTCAACATCTATGGACCAAATAAATTTATATAATTTTTAAGAAGTCAGTGATAGGGCCTACAATAGAGCTAAAGTTTCTTATAAATCTTCTATAAAAAGTAGAGTTGAAATAACTCCTTCATAAGTCATTTAATATTTTTAATAAGTACTATTCATGAAGCTTTTTTTATAAGCAATAAGGAGCATCTATTATGACACATATATGTTGATGATCATTGCTACATCTATAGGTTATTATCATAGTAAGTTTTCTCATCAAGTGATGCTAACATAATAGTACTTATATGAAGGAGTTATTTCAACTCTACTTGGGAAGGAACAATGGAATGTGATAACTACTAAAATAGAGATTGGTTCACCAAATACATAGAGATCTTGGGTAGGCCATGAAAAACCAGATTTATAGAGAACAAAAATAAGAAAATAAGAAAAAGCACATAAAATAATAGATATGGACTTCTTGGTCATCATAAGAGCACATGAAAAAATCTTCTGACTAAGTTAAGTGCACCAATCCCTAAAATTGTTTGTATCTCTGTAATAATAATTTCATCTATGGCATAAATCTATTTTCATTAGCTCTTTTGAATTTTTTTTACTTCTCATTATGCAATCATATTATTTAGAGGGCTATCAAATACTAGATTTATATCCCACTCATGTGTGCTCTGGCTGACTCAATTGAAATCATATTTCAAAGTTATTTATGGGTATATACTAAGTTAATATTGAAATCATATTTCAAAGTTAATCATCTTTCACTCTATGTGAGTCACGAACTGATTGTAGATAAATAGCAGGCTCTGGGTTAATTTAAGTTTTCCTTAACTATGATTTCTTCCCCTCCTGTCCAGAACTTGACAACCACATGTAATTGAGCTCTTCTTCGTTTCATTTTCCTCCCTCATCTTTCAGTTCATTTTTCATTTTTTGTTTTCTGTCAATTGTTTTGCTTTGACACTATTTTGTAAATATTTTTTAATATTATTGGCTAGACATAGCCCTTAAAAAAATATCATAATTATCATTATTTTCTTTAGATATCATTATATTATTTAAATAAAATAACAGCAAATAAAATGCAAATGAATGATAATATTATTATCTAACAATACTATTATTTGAATAACACGTACATAACAATATTTTTTTAATATTTATCCTATATATTACTAATTAAGTTAATATATAGGCGAATATATATATATATTTTTCAGATCCAATAAACCATTTGAAAATGATAAGAGGCAAGATTGTAATTTGATACCTCACCTACGAAGATTCATTTGTCAAATATTTAAACAAAAAAACACAAATCTAATGTTCGGATTAAATCATACTTTATTCGCAAGATATAGCTAGTTATATATATATATATATATATATATATATATATATATATATATATATATATATATATATATATATATGTGTGTGTGTGTGTGTGTGTGTGTGTGTGTGTGTGTGTGTATGTTTATCATTCTAAAGAGCAACAAATGATTGACCACTAAATTTAATGAACATATCAAAAAATAATATATTTTTAATTATAATCTCATATTACTAATTGGTTCATGTTTCTTAATGTCATTATACTTCTTCCCTCGTTATTCATAAAGAAAATAAAATCTCCTATACACACACAACTTAAGAATAAACAAAAATTTCGTATTAGTCAAATTAAAAAAATTTGTGAGGCAACATGTAGAGGCTCTTCTCTCTAATTTTAAAATACATATTTGTGAGATATTTAACACAATTTAATAACAAATTAACACACAAAATATATGTACAATGCTTAAATCTCAGACCTCTTATTTGGAAGCATAAGCTCTCAATCACTAGACTAAGATACCTTATTTTGCAATGAGCAATCTAAGTTGTGGTTGTCATTAAAGCTCAATTAATTCTTTCTAAAAGGAAAGTAATTATTATCATTTAAAAAAATACTTATTTTGGACTTAATCTAAAAAAATATTCCTTTTTTTAATCTAAAAAAATATTCCATTTTTTTAAAAAAGAAATGTTCTAACACTTAGATCAAATTAATCAAATAAGCCTTTAGTGTTATTTTTTTTTCATCGTCAATTTTTAAAGCTAAGTTAAATTTGGAGATGAAGTTCATTTGAAGTGAATTTGAGTGCTTGCCATTTATTTTATAGAAGCTAACCAACTTATCTTTTCTATTTATTTATTTATTTTAGCTAACAAACAAAATTCAACTATAAGATCTTAAAAAAACTTTTAATTAAGATCTACTAATAAAATTAATTAGAACTTATAATTTTTTTATTTATTTGAATTGTACTAAGGGTTTGTTTGGGTCAGCTGTAGCTTTTTTAAAAGTTTGTAAAACTGTGGAGAAAGTAGTTTTTTGAAAAACTATGTGTGTTACAAATATTTTTATTTTTGAAAAATTAAAAAAAAATAACTTTCTTACAGCCACTATATTCTAACAGCTCAGATTATCAAAATAATTTTTTCAACACAACTTTCTGAAAAATAGCCAAAAAATTAGTAGCCAAACTTTCGCTTTTACTCTTTCGAATAACCAAAGCATCCATAAAGCTATCTCAAATACGTCCTAAGTTTCAATCTCAACTAACATTTAATTTTCTCACTATACTTATTGTCATTGTTATTATTATTATTATGAGTAAAAATAATAAATTCATCATTCCTTTATATCACTATGTTAATATAATAACAAAATAATATTAATTTTAAAAGAAAATTATTCATGAATTCTGAAACTATTTACTCACTTTTTATTTAATAAATATTTAAACTCAATTAAAATTTTTTTTAATAATTATGTTTAAAAATAAATAAATGTCAAAATACAAATTTAATATAAAATAAATCCAACCTCAAAATTTTAACTATAGTTTTAAAATATTTTTTTCAACTGAACTAACAAACTTGAAACATCCACTAAAGTTTAATTTCTTGCCATCATTTCATCACTTTAAACAAGCTAGCACTATAAAAAGGAACACAATATATTCATTTGATTCATATATAAAGCATGCACCCACTAACTAAAGCTTATTCTCTCTCTAATCTTCTAATAAAAGATTTGCAAAATACTGGAAACATTAGTGTTAAAAGCAAGCGCAAAAAGCCTCAAAATCCCGTAAGTCAGTGACATAGCAACCCACCCTCCCACTAAAACCCTCACCGCCGCCTTCCCCACGGCGGCACCTCCCATGGCGGCACCGGCCGCCCCAAACGTAGCCAATCCCATGCTACTAACCACCCCGACCACCGCCACCGTTGCTACCCATGACTCAATAAACCCGCCGGCGAGCAACGGTAGCACTGCGCCGGTAGCAAAAGCCATGGCAGAGGCGACCGCGGCCTTCCATGGGCTCGGAAGGTTTTTCTTAACGTCGTTATAATCCCGCTTTAATTGTGCGGATTCGATGTCGTATTGGGTGTAAACGGAGACGAATTCGCCAATGGCCATGCTGAAGGCGCCTGCAACGAGTCCGGCGATGCCCGAGATAAGCATGGCGCGGGGAGACTGGTTGACGGCGCCGACACCAATCATGAGAGAGGAGACGGAGATGAGGCCATCGTTGGCGCAGAGGACGGCAGCGCGGAGCCATTGGGAGCGGGCAGAGTAGTTGTCGGTAGAGATCGGAGAAGGGATCATGGTTGCGGGGATTGGGATCTGTATGACAGTGGGATGTGGAGAGGTTGCGTGGATGGTGGAGTGTAAGCAATTAGAAGACATGGATAAATTTGAGAGAGAGAGAGAGAGAGAGAGAGAGAGAGAGAGAGAGAGAGAGGAAGGGAAGGAGGGGATATTTGGTGGCAAAGGGAAAGAGTGTGGCAAGCACGCAGCGAGGCCAAGTATTTATGAAGAAATAGTTGGGATTCTTCGGAGTTAAAACTCTTTTCTTTAATGGCCAAAGTTTTTTTTTTGTTCGAAGATCCCTGAGAATTTTTGTAATTATAAATCTTATCTTTCTTTGTTCTACTTTTTTTGGGGGGGATTATTTTAGGGGATTTACATACACAATTAATTTATATTTCACATCCAAAACTTTAATTTTACTTAAATAACACTTAAATCTTTATTATTTACATCAAAATACCAATCTTGTTACTTTTTTGAAATGCTTTTGGAAAGAAGTCTGTAAATATTCAAATAAAAAATACGAAATGCAGAATTGGGTGGTATGTATGTAAATTTCCCATTATTTTATGTCTACTTTACGTAGAAATTCTTTTAATATTTATAGAATATTTTCATTTTACAAACTAACAAAGGAAGAAATTACAAATAATTTTAATAGAACTTACAGAACTTTTTTTTTGGAAAACAGTTAAGAGCCTTAGCCCAATATATTCCAAATATGAGAGAATGTTACAGTGTAATCCTTAGAAGGAAGAAGAAACAGAGAAAAAAATAAAAGCGAAAGGCAGTGTTAAAAGAATTTCCGACTAAAAAAAGGAAACAACCACATAATCGAAAACCGACCAAAGGAAGACCAAAACCTCAACGATCCGGCCCCGCCATCCGATCCAAAACCGTTGAGCAGTTATCATTCGTAGGAGGAGCACGAGCCAATACCAGAGCACATAGCAAAGACGAGGTTGCAGAGGGGACACTGATGAGGAACCAGCAGAGAAGGTCTTCATCCGAGCCAGCAAAAAGCTCCAATGGAGCACTGTTCATCATTGTCCAGGATACCAATAGGGGCCAGCCATACCGAAGGTGATACAGGGATCCAAACGGTGCCAAAAGATGCCTGAGCAAATAAAGAACACTGCCCAAAAACAAAAGAAATAAAACAAAAGTAACCATTTAAAGATCAGAGTTCTTCCATTTCTGCAATAAAGCTAAAACTGGAACCGGCCAGTTTTCCTTGAATTTCCAACGCCGCAATCTGTACCCAATTTGCATTTTGATACGAGTAATAAGATTAGAGGGGGATAATTCTTCATTCTGATGCATTCTACTATTCCTCTCCCTCCAAATATAGTAAACCGCCATAGCAATAATAAAACAGTTAAGACGTTTGATTGCTGATGCTCCAGAGGAGGGGGGAGCTTAATGCTAAAGCAAGAGGAGTATCAAATAGGAAGAAGGAACCATTTGGGAGCAGCAGCCTAAGCAAATTCATAGAATAGGAGCATTCGAAGAAGAGGTGATTATGGGATTCAAGAACTGCTTTGCACAAATAGCAGAGAGCACGAGTACCCAAGCCCCTAGATTGAAGAAGATCAGATGTTTTAAGGCCCCCTAACATTGCCATCCATGAATACAGAGCTTGGTTGATAGCCATGCCTTTAAACCAAATGTCCCCATGCCAGGAGACCTGAGGCAGAGCAGCAAACATATCAATTTTAATTAGGCTTGCTGTTATAGTTTTATCACCCTTCCAAGACACATCGTCAGGTCCCTGGTAAACAGACACCCGTCTAATTCGATCAAAGCATACAGATAGCTCTCGGCTCTACGCAGGGGGAAGAGACCAGGCCGAGTTGCAAAGGATATCCCTTACCTTGGAGTGAGGATGTTTGTTTAACATAGAAAAGCAATCGCCCCAAAATATCATATAGAAGACCCCCACACCAAGGGTCAAAAATAAAAAAAGGAGGAGTTTTTACCTTTAGGTGGAGGCAATCCTTAAACTGAGAGCCATAATTTTAAGGTCTTTCCAAAGGGGGGAGAGGAGCTGTAGAGGATTGCCAAAGGGAGCCATACTTTAAAACCCAAGAGGCAAGAGTAGGAGTATTTGAGCAACCTCCCAATAAGCTTAACTTTGCAAATGGTATAAAGTGTAGAGCAAGATGAGAGACCCGCCTCCACGGTCCCTAGGAAGAGTAGTATTGTTCCACCTAAATGGTGTGGAGTTTCTTCACATGTGAAAAGAAAGTTAGAAGTAATAGAGTTGATTTTTTTAAAGACCCCTTTTGGGCAGGCAGTTGATCTAAACCAGTAGGATAAGAGGCTATTAATTGACGACCGAATAAGCTGAAAACGTCCTCCCAAAGAGAGCAGCTTGCTCTTCCAACCAGCTAGCCATTTATAAAGCTTATCAATTAAAGGGTTGAAGTGAATTGCTTTGAGCGAGCCAGATACCAAGGGGAGGCCCAAATAGTGAATTGGAAATGTTAGGTTAACTTGCAGAAAAAAGAATTCAGCATGTCTATCTTCTTTAGGAAAGCAAATGAGAGACTTTTCCCCATTGACAGAGAGACCCATAGTGGAAGAGAGAACATCTAATGCAATTTTTAGAGATGTCATAGTTGAGACATTAGCTTTTCCAACCACAAGAAGATCGTCAGCGAATAAGAGATGGGAAACCCCACAATTACCTGAAAATAAAGGGTTAAATCTTTGAAGGTGGACCTCTCTATCTAAGTAGCAGGAGAAAAGATCCATAACCACAGTGAAGAGATAGGGAGACAAGGGACAACCCTGTCTAAGTCCATTTGTGGACTGAAAGTACCCTTTGATCTCGCTATTAAAAACTATAGAAAAAGGAACACAAGTGATGCAAGCCTCTATCCACTTGATGAATCGAGGAGGGAATCCTTTGGATTCCAGCCTCTTCAGCAGTGTTATCCTGTTGACCAAGTCAAAAGCTTTTTTCAAATCAAATTTGGCCATGAAGCAATCTTTGAAACAAGTAGAGCCAAATTCCCAACCTATTTCTTGTGCTAGAATAATGTTTTCTGCAATGTCTCTTTCTTTAATGAAGGCTGATTGAGCCTTATGGATAATAGAAGGGAGGATTTTACTCAATCGATTGGCCAATACCTTTGCTATAGTTTTGTAGAATGTGTTGCATAAGGAGATAGGTCTGTAATCGGAAAGACAGTTTGAGTGTTTTTTCTTGGGAATAAGAGTTATTAGGCTATGTTTGAAGATTTCGGGAAATTTCTTAGTTTGAAAGAAGTAGTGAGCAGCCTTCAGAAATTGATCCCCAACTATGTCCCAATAATGAGTGAAGAACTTCAAATTGAACCCATCCGGCCCAGGTGTTTTATTCTCATTGATACTCAAAAGAGCAGAAACAATTTCAGAATCTGTGATTTCGGAATCAAGGTCTTGAGAAAGATCGGGGGGTATGGAGCGGCCAATAGGGATATCCGACACATCCAATTCAGTGGGGTGGCCTTTATTGAAGAGGGATGCATAAGACCGGCTAATCTCGCAAACCATCTCCTGAGGATCAGGAATAAGGCCATTGGAAAGAGAACTGATAGAGCAAGAATTCCTCCTTTCTTTGATAGAACCCATAGAAATTTCGTGTCATTCTCGAGTTAGATAGCCAATGGGTTTTGGCTCTTGTTTAGCCCACAAGTGCTCTTTAGTAAGGAGGTGAATGTAATTGTCCTTCTTAGCTTTAGCCATGTTGATTAAGGTCGGAGGGGTCCTGCCAAGCTCGATGAGGATGGAGTCGATCTCCAACTTAAGATCTTGGATCTGAACCTTAAGAGGTTGCTCGTCCCAAGCTTGGTGCTTAAGTGCCCATCTAGTGAGTTTAAGCTTTTTTGAGAAAACAAATAGTGGGTCTCCCTAAATATAGCTTGTCCAAACAGCAGATACAATCTCCCTGAGCCATTCATGTTTAGTCCAGTAGTTTCTAAACATGAACCTAGGTCTTATGAAAGTTGGTTTAGAGATTTAGAGAGAGAGGAGAGCAATGTGAGAGAGGGAACAATGTAGTAAGAGGAATTGTCAAACAGAGGGACTAGAATATAGCCTAGATCCAAGTCACTTTGGGAGATCAATAAGAGGTAGTGGTAAAAGTTAAGGTAAAATCACCCGATACTACCAGAGAATAGAATGCTAAGTCAAGATTCCCATTATCAGCATCATTAAAAGCATAAATCCATGTAATGAAGAATGAGTGGTGCCTAGAGTGGTGTTTGGGGGTTTTGTAGAGAGGTTGAAAGTGAATAGAAGAAGAGTTCCACTTCAACCAAATACTACCAAGAAGCTGTTGACAAAAAAGGCTTTGCACCTTTGTCGCTGTGGACCTTAGTTTCAAAAAAGGCACAACATATCAAGCTTTTCACTTAATAAGTCTTGCACATCTCCCAGCCAAGAGACCCCTGACATTCCAGCTCCCAAAAGAGACACAAGTCATTGAGAATTGGACGAGCTTGCGGGCTTCTTGCCCTTCTTCTTTTGATTGGTTTTCTGCCCAGCGTTTTGTAAGGTTAGAGTCACCTTGCCATGGCTGGATTCCTGCAGAGCATTGACTGAGGAGGGGATGTTTTCTGAGGTCTGATCAGAGGAGACCCGCTTAGGGGAAGTATCAGCAGATCGAGTAAGGATTCCATAGGTGGTTGTAGAAGAAAGGTTTGGAGAGGTGTTGAGAAGAGAGGGTGGAGAGGGGTCCTCCTGAGTTGGAGAGTTTGTAGGGGGATGGTTAAGATCACTGATAGCAGAAGCAGGTAGGATGGAAGGATTAGGCAGTCTTCCTCAATGTGAAGTTCGGCAGACACAGGTTCCTTAGGAGAAGCCTTGTCTACAGGCTCAGTAGTATTGATGACATGTTTATTGAGAGGTACTAAGCTTGGTGAATGGGGGTGAGAATGAGGTGGTCGAGTTCTGCTACTGCTCCTTCCCCTGGTAGAGGTTTTGTTGGAAGGGTTGACGGGGCAAGAGGAGGGATCATGGGAGAAGGTGCAACAGTTCGCAGCCGTTGGCTTCCATCTCGAATCTCGATCAATTTGAAGCCGTCGATTCAGGGATAGTCCAAGAAGGAGAAGAAGCATTTATTTGAATGCAAATGCAGCAAAAGAGACTCGATTTTGTAGCCGAGGTTGTCGCCAAAGGGAGCCTATCTTACTTGCGACTTTTGAAAAACCATTCTTAGTCCAGTAACAAAGGGGAAAGTTTGGTAGTTTGATCCACAAGGGGATCTCGGCAACATGTTCCTTAGACGGTTTGAAATTCCAGCTCCATTTTTGAAAGATGAACGGCTTCCCGTTCAGAAAACAAGGACCGTTGTCCCAGACGGAATCATAGTCCTCTTGGCATGTGAATTTGAAGAGAAAGAAGTCTCCTTCGAGAGTGAGAAGGTCTACACTTCCTTTAAACTGCCATTTCCTCTTTACAGCCGCAAGCAAGGATCCATAGTAGGGACGTTTGCCAATTGCATATCCGACAAGAGCAAGGTTCCATTCACGTTGGCCAGTGTTGAGCTCTTCTTCGGAGAACAAGACCTCAGAAGATTCAGAAGGGATGTAGGAGAGGGAGAAAGCACTACTCTTCACGTTTTGGGAGGTTAGAAGGTCCTTCCATCCACGGGACATCGGGTTAGCAGAAGTGGAAGGAGTTCCTTTGGGCACTGCCCCAAGAATCGAGCCGTTAGAGGAAGAGGAGGGGAGGAGGGGGAAGTTCATCCTGAAAGAGGGGTCTTGCGCCATGGACGAAAAGAGGAAGGGGGAGGTGGGTTAGGGGCCTCGAAAAGGCCTGAGGTCAAGAAGAGGGAGAACGCCTGATTTGAGTACTTATTCTATCTTCAATGTGGAGGCTGACCAAGCACCGCCGGAGGAGAAGTAGAAGAAAACCCGAGAAACCCTATTCATTCAGGAATACTTACAGAACTTTTTCTTGTAGATTTGGAAAATATGTCATGCGGATTAAAATTTTTAGTCCAAGGAAGGTTTTTGGAGGAGGTTTCTATTAGACTGATTAGTGGTGACGAGTGGGAGGCGGCCAGCTGATAATGAGAGGCTGGTGGTTGGCGACCGACGATTGGGGCCATGACGACCAGTGATAGGCAGCAGCCGTCAAATCGCTTGATCAGTGTAAAATAAAATTGCTCCAAACAAACGCAATTCTTTTTCATCATATTCGAATAAAATATTAAAAAATGAATCCATTGAGATTTTATATTATATTCCCTTTTTCAGCCAACTAAACAAAATTATTTCATTTTTTACTAAAAAAAACATTAAAATAGAATGCATTCCTTTTTTAATCAACCAAACAGCCTCTTAATATTTTGGATTCAATGGAATAATTCTAGAAGAAAAAAACTGCCCATTCGCTAATCACCAGAGATTTTTTTAATTTATAAATTTAAGGGAAGTTTCAATATTTCTTCTACCGTTCTTACTGCTATATTGAACAACTTTTTGCAGCTGACAAAACTGATTCAAAAAATTAAACAGCGAATGAAGTTTATTACATGTCTTAAAATGTTTAGAAATTTAATCACATGTCCGGTTATTAACAAAATAACTCAAAATGTCTAAAAAAAAAGAAAAGTTTTATATGCAAAAGGTCGGAGAGACGTTTAAAGAACAACGTTCAAAGCATTAAAGTAAATAATTCCATTTTTGCTTTAAAACAATTTTAATTTGTTAAGCGACGCCTCA
Source organism: Cymbidium sinense (assembly GCA_021442155.1). Taxonomy (NCBI): domain Eukaryota; kingdom Viridiplantae; phylum Streptophyta; class Magnoliopsida; order Asparagales; family Orchidaceae; genus Cymbidium; species Cymbidium sinense. The sequence goes on along the minus strand of CM038219.1, from coordinate 115,469,065 downwards.
CGGGACAACAAAAGAAGACTGATTAGTATCTTTCAGTGAATATCGACAGCTCAATCTTCCAATAGAACTGCTGCTAGTGGACGAAAACGCCCAACAATATTTCTTATGAAAACGTCATCTTAATCTTAAAATAATGTTGGTCAATCATGAAAACAACAAATATAAGATTTTATTAAGTATATATATAACAATTGTAAAGTAAAAAAATTATCCAATAAATATTTAATTTTAAAAAAATACTTGAATAATCATATCTAAAAATTTGCTTCATGCCAAAACAAAATCTCCTCTAATATACATATGTCTTAATGTACATGAGGAACAATGTCCTATCCTTTCACATTGGTAAAGTTAGATATTTTTTCATTCATTGACAACTAAGGCATATAAGAGTGCTACTTCTTTTGAAGTTTTCATTGTGTGTATATCATAATTAGATCATTTTGATGGATATTTAGGGCAGAGCTAGAAATACTTCAAAAAGAGTCGATACTTATTAAAACATATGTGCAAATTATGTTCAAAGCTTGTTCAAATTGTGATTAAATATGGTTCAAGAGTATCAAAAACCACATTGTTTGATTGATAGTTGAATCATATTTAAATGTTGTTTAATCATACTTTGAATATGGTATCAACATTGTTGGCACATATATTTTTACTACGTTGTGTGAATAAGGTACAATCATTTCTTTGAATATAATTCAATCATAAACTAAATATATTTGATCATGATTCAATCATTGGCCTCATGTTTGAATATTATTTGATTTATGTTTAAACTATGTTCGAAAAATAGTGAAATTATATGTTAATGAAGTATTTTCTTTGTATGAATCAAGCATATATATATATATATATATATATATATATAAAGGCATACAAGCTAGTTAGACATACATAAAAAATGGAGCATAAGATTAATGGTGTGAAAAGTTCATTTTTCTTGAAAATCTCCTTGATCTTACATATGAGGTGATAGAGGTTGATAACAAATAATTTAATGTAAAATGAGAAGTGATGCACCACTTTAATTTAACATTGTCAATTCCTTCCACACAATTATTTATGGATTATAATTTTGGTTTTTTTATTGAATTTGGTATTCATGTTCTTTCAACATCGAGCTCCCATATGAGTGACTACTATTTTTTTTAATAAGATTTTAATTATGGTTTTTTTGAGCAAATGAGGCTAATACAAGATCAATAAGTTTGCCATCTTTAATTAGTGTATGTGATGATGCAAACATACAAGCAACAAATAGTAATGGTTAATAACTATTTTCAAAGGCTTCATAATATTTACTAGCAACTCAAGTGTCCACCACCTTCATAACAATTTTTTTTACTTTACTCTATTTGTTATTGTAAGAATATTGTAACTTCTTAGATCAATTGTAATTTTTGAAGTAATGCTATTAAATGGTTGTGCGATGATATAATACTTGTTATTTTGAAGTGTTATGGACATTAGTTGGCTCTCTATTGTAGCTGTGTCAATTGTATTACATGTGCTATTATCGAATATAATTATATCTTGATGTATTTAAACTTTGTTTATGCTTTATTCAAATATTATTTGAACTCTTGAAATGCCTTTTTCAATCATGTTTGAACCTTACTAAAATACTATTTAAAATTATCTTTGAATTAAATTTGAATTAGAGTTTGAATAAAATTTTAGTATACTTAGAACATATTTCAATCTTTTTAAAATATGATCCCTTTCTTATTCAAACTTTATTTGATGCATATTCTACTATATTTAATCAATTTTGATTGTGGTGGTTTAAAATAAGATTTTGCACTCATTAATAGACAATCTTTTAATTTGAAGTAAATTTTTAAGTGTATTTTTCCAATAGATAATCTAATTTTGGACATTATATGGCATATAAAGCCAAATTTTTCAAAAAAAAAGTTTATAAAAAAATATTATGATCAAAATTAAAAAAACAATATTTTTATAAATATTTCTTACCAAAATTATAAATATTTGATATTTATGTATTAGCAAATCTTATCTCATTAATTAATAGGGAATTTACATGCACACTTTACTATTTTTATGTATTGACCACTTTATAATCTATTTGATATTTAATTTGCATCTAAAAGATCACTAATAATTTTTTAAAGCGAAACATATTCTTATGAATATATTTTGATATTATTGAGACACTAACATATTATATATACATAGAAACATACATACATACATACACATATAAATAAATACATAAAAATTCTGTGTTATATATTAATCGCTCTAATTGTTAGTGTCCAAAAGTAATTTAGTGATTGTATGAGAAATTATAGACCTATAAATACAAGCTCTAGTGACATTGATAATTAATTGAACTCTTTAATACTAATATTAATTTTAGTAATTTAAAAATTACTCCACTAATTGAAATTGCATTCTTGAAATTTAAATATAAATCATGCTTGATATAGCCATTATATAAAGGTTGATCATTCGCTAATAGTTCATAATTAGAGCTAGGTTAAAATTATTTATTTCTTTAATTACAATTTTATCATTAGGTATCATTGATTCTTCAATGAATAATAAACTTATAAATTAAGCATACTAATATTATTCAATGCCAAATCATCACTTAAGAAAACTTTTTTCAGTGAACTATTTTTCTAAATGGGTTTCATCATATAAATTAACAATTTTAGCTGCTTAGTTAATTATGTTTATAAATATAAAAATAAACTCGGTGTAGTCACAATGAGCGAGTGTCACAATGGATGGAGAAAAAGGCATACTCCAGATCTTCCACTCACCAAAATAGAAGATATGAGAAAAGTTCTACTCACTCAAATAGAACGACAATGAGAGATTATTGAATCCCTCTATGATCGGTCACCAAGTTTCAACCTAAAGAGTCTTCACTCAAGTTCTTCACACAAAACTAGTTTAATGTCTTCCATTACACATAAAAAAATTTATATAAGTTATAATAATTCAAGGGATGTGTCCCTTCGATAAAACCACTAAAAACTTTAAAAAATAGAACATGTTATTTCATTGCGCCTAAATGCCATAGGCCAACACCTAAGCACTAACTTCTATGTCCAGACACTATACAAGTAATCAGCTATAGTGTTGCAGCACCAAAATGCTAATACCTAGGCACTATATTGTTGATGCACTTCTAACAGTTAAAAAACTTAATGATCTTAATCACAACTCTCTTACAACACTTAAACATGATTAAATACATGTCTAACATTCCTACAATACATTAGAAATAATCACAAAACATAAAATATAATAAAAGTCCTCATAAGCATAAGCTTTTGGTTTCGAACCTTATGACAAAATCATTTTCTTCTTTAATGTGCTATATCAATCCTTTCAGACTTCAAAGAACTCTTACTCAAAGAGTTAGGATTCCAAAAGTTTACAAGAAGCTCGGGGGCAAAACTCAGAGCTCGTCTAAGGTCATTCAAGTATCCTCGCTTGGTGGTTTATTTTTTCACCTAATTAGGAATCTATGAATGGTGCTATCATCTGTTGGTGTTTCAAGAGTGATGATGTTTTTCACTTCAAAGAATATTGATTGGATATGTACCTGCAAATGATTTTTATCTCCTCTTACAAAATAATCATTTTACAAATTTGGAGATTAGGTAACTCCTTTAAAAGTTATTAGATCTTCTATTTTAAAAACATGACAAATAAATATGTGAGGGGATAATTCAAGAACATAAGCGTTAGTACCAAATTTCCTAATAATTTTAAATGACTCACATACTCTCACTTGTAACTTCTAATATTAAGTGGAAGGAAATCTCTCAGGACGGATACAAACAAATATATAATCACAAATCTTATATTACTTTAAATTTTGATTTTGATTTTTTTGTTCAGCATACTTAGCATTTTGTACCTCCAATTTTTATTTTTATTATTATTTTTTTATGTTTTCATAAAGGCTATGAAAATAACATGCAAATGTGTATGCTGAATCAAAAAATGCATGAGTACTTGTATTAGCTAGATCAATAGGCATTTAGTATTATATTCATAAATTATCGTGAAATGGTGATTTGTGAGTTGATCTAAAAAAGAAACTATTATACGAATTCAGATGCAAGATTAAATCAAATTTCTTAAAAAACTTTCAACTAAATATGTTAGTAAATTTCCTAAGATTCTATTGATGACTTCTGTTTGTCCATTAGTTTGTGGATGAAATGTTTAGGAGAATATTAATTGTATTCTCATTAGTTCTCATAAATATTTTAATAGTAAAATATAAAATTGAAATCTCTATCAAAAAAAATAGTGGACGGAACTCCGTGCAATCTAACAAATTTTTTAAAGAATAATATTGTCATATGAGATGCTTCATTTGATTTTAAATAAGGTAAAAAAATATGCCATCTTAAAAATCTATATATAATGATAAGTATACTATGAAGTCCATGAGGTGTCATAGGTAAACCTAATGTGAAATAAATGGATAGGTCTTTTAATGTCTTGAAGAAATAGGAAATGATGTTTAATGACTTATTTTTTGTTTAATAGTTTTAGCTTGATGACAGGTGTAACACTAGGCTACAATATGCTCAACATCCTTTCATAGAGATGACCAATAAAACCTTTGTTCAACTAATATTTGGGTCTTTAATTTACCAAAATATCCTAATATACCTCCGGAATGAAGTTCAAAAATATGGAACTCTCTTAGGGATATTTTAGAGTACATAACCACTTACCTTTATAAAGATATCCATCTATAATGATAAAGGAGCTATCAAAAGTTTGGAATCATGTTCCAAGTAAATTATATAAAAATCAAAGCAAGTTTTGTAATCTTCATTTAAAGTCTTAAATTCTTGTATTTAAAATTCTAAGGATGAAATCTGGTAGTTTATTTTCTATTGCAAGAATTTTGTTTAAGCACAAAGGAAAAATCCCGAAGGTATTTGACCCATTTAGCATGTCTATAGTTCAATTTCTTTTAAGAGTTACAAAAACTTTAGAGCTTAGTGATCTATATTTAAAATAATCTCCTTATGTGCTAGATAATGTCTCTACTGCTTAAGAGTTTGAATAATCACATAAAACTCTTAATCATATGTAGAATATTTTTGTCTAGCATCATTTAATTCTCACTAAAGCAATATGATATTTTCTTAACTTAATATTCCACCAATTCTAATGCCTAATGCATCACAAGTTATTTGGAATACTTTATTAAAGTCAAGAAGTTTTAATACATGTGAAAAAGGTTATAAGGATTTTAATTTATTTCATGGCCCTTTCAACATCTATGGACCAAATAAATTTATATACTTTTAAGAAGTTTGATAGGCCTACAATAGAGCTAAAGTTTCTTATAAATCTTCTATAAAAGTAGCAAGAAACTTTAACATCAACAAAAAAGACTTTGAAGTTGACCAATCTATAATGGACTTAATTTTTTATGGATTTATTTTAATCTATTAGCACATTCAATGAAACCTAAGAAGATAACTTCAGGTTGGCAAAAAAATCTCTCTTTTTTTTTTTAGATTTACATATAATTTTACTACTCTTAATTTTTCTAAGAATATTCTTAAGTAATGTAGATGTGACTTCTCGTTTGGGCTAAAGATAAGAATATCATCGAAATGGACTACAAAAAAAAATACCAATAAAAAGTTTTGGTACAGTGTTCATCCATCTCATGAATATACTAGGTGTATTTGAAAGATCAAATGGCATGGCTAACCACTCATAAAGACCATCGGGGAGTTTTGAGCATTGTTTTCTATTCATCAACTAGTTTAATCTTTTTTTGTGATATCCACTTTTAAATCATTAAAGATGAACCCTAAATAAGATATAATATGTCATCCAACCTAAGTATAGAAATTTATATTTTGTTGTGATCTTATTTATTGCTCTACTATCAATATATATATATATTTCAAATTTCATCTTTCTTAGGAGTTAAAAGAGTTGGTACAATGCATGGACTAAGCCTTTCTTAGACTAAACCTTTCTTTAGGAATTCATTTACTTATCATTTTAATTCTGCATGCTTGATTAGATTCATCATATAATATAGTATCTTAGGCATTTGTGAGCAAGGAATCAAGTTTATAGTATGTTGTGTGTCTCTTAAAGGTGGTGGTTCATTAGGTAAGTCATCGGGGATTAAATTAGTAAATTCAAATAACTAAACTGAGACCACAGTAGGTATGTAGTGATCCTTATTATCAATGTAGACTTCCCAAAAGTGCAAGATAAATAGAGAAGTAGGATTAATGTACTCTCTGAATAAGCGTTTAAACCCTAAGGTTGTGGTTTGAATTCCAAAAGATTCACATATTTCAACACACACATGCGGGCACACACACACATGCACACACACACACACACACACACACACACACACACACACACACACACACACAGATATATAAAGAATCCTTCCCATCGCTAGATGGTGATATCAATATCAACCGAAGTTTTTCATTTTTCTTTTGATTGGGTTTGGGTTGTAGTTCAAGATTGAGTTTATGTTGAGGTGTAAGAAGAACTCCATGTGCGCATAATTGACCTCTTTTCATTAGGCTTTATAGAATATAATTTAATTATTTTTGCATTATGTTTGAATACATAAGTATTTCCATGAACATAATATATTATGTTTAAATTAAAAATCCATAATCTTCTTAATAAGATATGAGTGATTTACATCGAAAGAACATCACACCAAATTTGATCAATATAGCTAACTATCTTAATCGGGACAAGACATCTATTTATGATAGGTAGGGATGTGTGATTTACCCAACGATTTGGAATTATTCTATGTGAGGTTTAGTCATTAAGATTGGCTTTAATGATAGCATGGGTTGATACAACATACATAGCACTACCTTCATTTATTACTATTTTATATCTCTTTTCTTACATAAGATATATATTGAGAAAATATTTCTTTTCCCTAGTCTTCTCTTCCTATAAAGAATCATATACCTCATAATTGACATTGGATTATTTATATTTGGATCTACCTTTTCATCTAATAGATCATGTATCTCTTCAATATCTTCTTCTCTCTTAAATATTTTAATTCATTTTAGAAATATTATTTTAGATCTACATTGAATTTACATATGACCCTTCTTATAACATTTTCAAACTATATCTCTTATATTTTAATAGTAGATTAAGTGGAGTCATATTAGAGAGGTTGTTTGATGTAGAAGGATTATTTCTAAAAATATACCTTCGAGGTTAGGACAGGTTAGAATATTTAGAAGAAAGTTGATGTTTCATTTTGGATGTGAATATAGCTTTCTTATGCTTTTCTAGGAGTAAATCATAGTGAAAGGTATCTTCTAAGGTCTAGGGATCGTGTAGCTATACGACATTTATAATATCTCCTCTTAGATTAATAACAAATTTGTTAGCTAGCACTTTGATCGTGTAGTATGTTCTAACTATTAAGTCTTCAAATGTATTCATATATTCCCTAAACCTTTGTTTAATAGTAGTCAATTATTCACTGAGCTTTTTATCATAATTTTTAGGACAATATTTAGCCCTTAAATTTTTCTTCATTTAGCCAATGTCATAAGATTCATACAAAATCTTTCTTCTATAGCTAAAATATTATTTCTATAGATATTCATATGACCTACTAATTTTATTTGGCAAACATAATTCATTGATAATCATATATATGATACCAATAAAAAACTCATCAAATTAGGTTAAGCAATCTAAAACTTTATTTGGGTCAGAATATTATCATACGTTGAGATTTTTATTTTAAGTTATTTTGTTGGCTTATTATAATGTTTAATTTGGATATGTCGTGGACACCACGTCGTAGGGGTACTTATTGAATTGATCAGTATGACACAGGTATGATGTACTATCTTGAAAGATAGGAACATCACCCTACAATGGACCTAATCACTTACTAAGGACTCCTAAGGCATGATGGGTCTTTGTATATACCAGAAATCTTTCTCCTACTTTACATTGAGAAGTAAAACAGTGTTTATTTTAAGCTGGGTTCTTTAATTCCCTTTGGAGGCAAGCCTCCATAGTTAATTACATCCTAGAAAATGTGATTCTCTAAGAAAACTCTCGATTAAAGTAGTCAATCGTTATCTCCAAAGATTTTAAGGTTAAGACTATCAATAAATTAACTATTTTGAAAATCAAGTGGGAATGTTCAATTGGAAGACTTATTTTTAGAATCCAAAAGAAAATCACTAGAAAATGCTCATGATACTAAGAAGCCTAGTTAGCATCCCAACCATTCCTATGATGAGGCTTTATATGTTTGAAAGTAAGAGAACTTATTTTGTTTCGATTGAAATTTTATTAGATTGCTAGGGCTTATAATCCATCAATACAAGATTGTGGAATGTCTATGAAGTGAGAATTTATGCTCATAGCCCATGGGAAATGAGTGACCTTAGATCCTAAATCTAAGGAGCTTCAGCATAAGCTAGAAGCGCGACCTAAATCTAAGCAAAAGGGGCATAGGGGTCCACTTCTATAAGAGTGAGTAAACTTGTCCGACTCTACTAGACTTACAAGCACTTGGAGTAGCCGCCAACTAACACCTCTTACGATTCAAAATCATGTAGGTCAGTCTTATGTAATTGTAAGATGGTTTAAGCTATTATTTAATTTGAAAGAAACTAGAGTCCTAAACCCACTCCCTAAGAGACTAGATCATGTTTGGTATGGGCATATGACTTAGTCTAAATGCAGAAATCTTTTCAAATTTTATATCACTTTGACATGATACTTTGAACAAAGGCTTTAGAATTTCATGCCTAAATTTGATGAAATTTGGTTATTGGCCAAATCAAAAGAAAGAGGGTGAAGCTCCATCATAAGGGGTTTCTCTCATGGGTCCTAAAGCGGTCTAAATGGAAAGGCCATCATTTTTGCAAGAGTGATTCAATATGATATGTATGATGTTAGACATACAACATATAGTTAAGAGGTTGATAAATCTTTTAATTATTTTAATCACAACCTAAGCTTTAGAATAAGGTTAAAAGTTATTTTAAATTTTAATTATGAGTTGTTAATTGGGGTAGAAAAAATAATTTTTTATTAAAAGCCTAGCATCCGTGCCACACATTCAAACATCAATTATTAAGAAACTGAAAATATGCTATTCTAGTGTGCAATCTAAACACAACAATAATCATTTTATAGACTACCATGAAAGAATAAGGCGATTGGTGTACCATCAAAAAGAGAAAAGATGGGTAGCTGAGCTCTACCCTTATACAATATCAAATTACAAAATAATATTATAATTTAAAATTAAATTAGATGCTATGGGGGTCTTCTTTCTCCACTCTTCTTTCTTCTTCTTTTTATTTGGTTTTATTTGCTCCAAGGCATCACAGACTAAGCCTTCTAGCCTTTGCTCATCTTAAACCCCATTGCATTAATCCTAATTCCTATTATAAAATTACTTTTTGTATGGAAAAAGTAAATCTGCTACACCTGCAAAACATATATTAGCTAAAACATACAATACAATTATTTTTATAATTTGAACTTAGCACCCACATGGGTAATCAAGCCCACCTATCCTAACATAGATTATGCTTAGGGGCATAAACAACTTGCAAATAGAATATTTATATTTATTTTTAGTAACCCTTTAAACACAATCCCCTATAGAAAATAACATTATACTAATAATGACCTAACATCTAGTCTACGAACCACATTCCTAACATCTAGTCTAAATCATTACATCATGAAATAAAATAGAATATCACACATACACCATCTTAACTTAAGGACTAGAAGTAGTGACTTAGTTTTTTTTCTAAGGCTTTGTGTTGTATCTCTTTAGCTAAACATTAGAGTTGATTTTCTAAATTTAGGATTATTCAACTTAGCATGTTGGTTGGTCTCATTTCAAGTCATTTAGATAATTTTGCAAATTTTAATTTGTATTTTATTTTATTTTAATTGATTTACATTTAGCATCTAAGTGTTATAAAGAGAAGAGGGAGGCTTGACCTCCTTCATCCCTGCCTTAAGCCACTTTCTAAAGTGTATTATTATGATTTAGTTTTCTTTAGTGAATGGCTTATTAAATATTTTATTAATCTTAAGTTTATGTTAACCTTAAAGAATCCTATCCAACATAAAAAAGCATCTTAGATTAATGTAATTGAATTACCATCACATAGAATATGTGGAACCATTCATTCTCATCACCCATAACATGCATATGATTTAGCACTTAGTATATCGATACATACAACACATTTTGGCACACTTAGATGATCATGGATGATACATTTGGAAATTATATTTTACTTGATTAAATAGTTTATACATGTAAATTAAAGCTCTATCCAAATTCTAATAGAAGATACATGTGAATGAGATTAAATAGTATGTGCCGTTATTTAAACTAGGGAAGTGAGGTAATCAAATGAACTCCTTGGGGCTACTTAAAGCCTCGTATTCACAGGATGTCCAAATTATATACTTATTTTCATTCAAAACATATGTAAATATATATATATATGAACATAGGAAAGCAAGTACTATCTTTACATGCAATACATTTCATGTGTTTAAATGATTATGGATGCATGTATTTTTAGAAAATAAGATTCTCATTCTTAAATCAAATACACATACACATGTGTAAAAAGATGTTAGCAAGTATTTGCCATTGTTTAAATCGGGAAGTGAGGTAATCAAATAATCTCGGCTACTTAAAGCCTTATTTCGGATGTCTAGACTATATACTTGTTATCTTAAATACATATGAATGTATACATGATTCGAAGAAATAAAATCATGCAAGAGATTGTATTTTATTTGATTGAATCATTTATACATGTAAGGTATTGTTGACCTCACTTTTGGAGTAAGTTCTCAATCTTCCATTTTAGACTTTAGGAGTCTTCTAGACACTAAGACTTCCTTAGTCATAGGACACTTCTAGCAATTAGGTGATCACTTAACCTAAGCCTAGAGACTTAGAAAGGTTAATCATAGCACTAGGTTATGCCTTAGGGTTTAGGTTGATCTACCTATCCCATGACTTAAGCCCAACCTATGTTCATCTTCTTAAATTACAACCATATTCAATTCATATCAAATCCAAACCCAAATCCAAATCCAAATCCAAATAAATTATTGAAACTTATAATCAAATCAATCAAAACTCAATTATTTTTTCTCCTAAATTAATTCTACAATCAAATCAGTTTGCCAAAATCTACAATCATACCAAAACTAAATATCAATTCCAAACCAAATCCTTCCTAAGCCATATGATCGATTCTATGAACTTTGCCAAATATCCATTCAAATCAAACCCAAGTTAATTGATTTTTTCATAGATCAATTATTTCCTCAATTATATTCTCAAATATAAATCAAATCCACATTCAAATAATCTTGATCAAAGACAAATCAAACCAAACCTTTCTCTAAGCCTTATGATCTACCTTCATGAGCTTAGCCAAATTTGCCTTCAAATCACTTAAAACTCTATTGATTTTCTCACAAATTAATCATATCATCAATCATCTTCATAAATATAAATCAAATATATATTTAAATCTTCAAAACTAAATCAAACTAAATCAAACCCTTCCTAAGCTATGATCCAACTATGGACTAAACTAAATTCCTTCATTCCAAAACCCAAATTCAATTAATTTTTTCATGAATCAATCATACCTTCAATCATGTTCACAAATATAAATGAAATCTATAATCATCAAACCAAAACAAAACCATCCCAAGTCAAACCAAACTTAGCCATTTTTGACTTGAAATTTCCAAATGAACCAAAATTCATCCAAACCCAAACAATTGAATTTATATATCAATCCCAAATCCATATATAAACTCAACTAAGCTCAACTCAACCCAAAATCAAGCCAACTAAATCCAATTGGTCCACTTGACCCAAAGTGGCCAATTTGACCTATTTGAGCCAAGTTTCAATCATACTCAAATTGGATTGAACTAAGCTCACCAAGATCTCCTATCATGATTGCTAATCACCCTAAGTTGATCAATTATCATAAATTAGGTCAAACCAAGTCAACTTGGTCCTTTGACCAAGTTAACTCTCTTAACCCATATGAACCCAAACTAGCCAAATTATAACCTAGGACAAATCCCTTGAAACCACTGATTCATATCAACTCAAAATCAATATTTGAACATGACTTGACCTTCAATTTAGCCAAACCAAACCCAATTAGCCCTCTGAGTTGACCCAAACTGACCTAAAAGATTGGGTCAAATCAAAATATAAACCAAATTGATTGCAACCAATAGCTTAAGTTCATTCAAATTAATTGTTGAACTTGACCAAAGCCCTAATTGAACCCAATTTGACCAATTGAACCCAATTGACCTATTTAGCCCAAATTGACCTAAAGGGTCAATTTGGTCTAAGCCTTAACCAAATATAAATTAATTCAAATCAAAGCCTACAATTATTTTCAATTGGTCAACCAACACCTAAGTTAGTTTGGTCAATTTGGTCAAATTGGTCAACTTGACCCATTTGACTCAAATGAACTCAAATGAGCCAAAATTAAATCTAAGCCAAAATAAACCAAACCAATGACACCAACACATCCCAAATGATCATATGAACTTGACCCAACCCTTAGTTTGACCCAATTTGACTAATTGGTCAACTTGACCAACCTTAACCCAATTTGACACCCATTTAAGCCAGATTGAGCCAAACCTGATCAAATTACAGCCAAATCACTTAAAATTTTGGGCTGAACCACTTTTGACTCATTTCAAATCTACCCAAATCTAATGCTAAATGACCATTATACCCTTGGATCAAGGGTATCACATGAGACAAATCATCCATGTAAGTGGTGATTTCCATTCCTTGGCCACATGACACTCTCCCAATGGTCCACTTAGGCACTTAGGACACTGCCCAACTTGATCCAAGGGGTGGTTGGGTTGGCCATGATCCATGAAGAGGTAAACTCACCCCACCTCCCCATTGGCACATTTGAAACCTAAGGACAACCACTAACCCACCTTGGCAGCCACTCCCATGCCCTTGGCCACTCAAACCGAGCCACCTAGGATGATTCCCTGCCACCCATAGCCTCCACCGGTGGCCAGACGACCATTAGAAGCCAAACAAATCCACACCGTCTAATCCAAGTGAGGAGAAGATACCCCCAATGCGATCCAAATCAAACACACTCACTCTCGGAAACTCCCTAGAGCCCTCCCCAAAGCAAATCGAGCTCCCCATTGTCTAAAAAAGCTTGAAACAAATAGGACATCCATTCCTTCAATCAAACTCCCTTATTTCTTCACCAAACTCAAATTAACTTCACACACACCTTCCGCATGCCTCATCGAGCAAGAACGAATTGCTTCCTAAGCTTCCCGACCATTGGAGGTAGGCATTTGATCAAAATCGAGCTCCAAAGCAATCAATTTTGGTCTTTTGAGCAAACGAGGGGAAATTGATCCAATTGCTACTCAACAGGGCTTCATCTCTACTAGATGAAGCTTCTTTAATCAGATTCATCACTAGTCTTGAGCTTTGATAAGGTAAATCCATGAAATTGAGCTTTTGGTGAAAATGGGTTAGAGCTTTTTGAAGAAAAATTGCATGCCGTGCGATCTTGACTGTTGGATCCCTTTGGATCCTTCGTGTGAAGGTGTGGGATCCATTTGGAGTCATTTCGAGCTCGAGTGAGGATCGAGGGAAGAATGGCTAAACCTCGCCTCATCTCTTGGGAGACTATCAGTCACGCACCGTCCGTTCCGTGTGATTGGAACAGATGGTCATGATTATTCTCTAGTTAAATCTTGATTTAATCTCTTAAGGAACCACGCTGACCGCATCATTTGATCCAAGATCGGAGATGAAAGCGCCCCGCCACCGCCGAGTCGAATGGTGACCAATCCTATGGTACCATGTGGAAAGCACGCCATGTCAGACTGTGTGGCACCAATGAGATTAGGCTTAATTAGGCTAATTAATTAATTTTTGTGGCTAGATATTCCATAATTTATAATAAATTGTAGAAAAATCCATAATATGCATATAAATACTTGTTTTAAAAGTATTTTAGAGGAGAATGATTTAAAAATAATCCCAATTGATTTTGAACGATAATTAGGGTTTAATTTAGGTTTAATTAAAACTTAATTAGCTTAATTACTCTTTAATTACTCAAGTAATTAATTCAAAATTTTTGAGAGTTTAGTTGGATGACCTCTACCTCTCAAAATTTTTTGGGGTTTGTTGCTTGGGTAATTAAGGAAATTGCTCATTTTAGCCTTAATCAACAAACAAATGAATTAATTAAGCATGTTAATCATTATTGAATAGTGAGTGGGCAAGGGAAATGAGATGGGGTCCTCTTTCCCAATCTCTTTCCTAAGTCCATTTTATTTAAAAAGGAGATTAATTGATTTGAGATTAATTAAATGTGTAATTAATTAAGTGAATGATTTAATTAATCAAATTAAAATCATAATTATTTTAGACTTAATTAATTAATTCATGGGTAGATATTTAGGTGTTTAATGACATAAAGCTATTTAAGAAAATTATGGTTAACCCACATGTGTGGGGAAATCATAAGAGTACTTAACTAAGTTTCTTAATTTAATTAACCATTAATTGTGAGCCAATTGCATTAGGCCCTTTTTATTTCCTAGGATTATTGCTAATTTAAATTTTAAATTCATATGCATATCATGTTGGCTCATAATTATTTGGATAATTATATTAAGATAACATAGGGAAGGGTTAATTAATGTATTTAATGCATACCACAACCTAATTAGCTCATAAAATCAATCTAATTACATTTTCTTAAACCAAATCAAGTCACTGTGGAATGGGGTTTATGGAAGCAAATGATGAGTTCTCTTCCTTCTTAAGTTTAAGCTAAAAAATGAAAATTAATAAAGGAACTTTGGTTTTCTTTAAATGGGTTTATTTAATGTGATTTTCCTTAAGAATTAGTTTAATTGAATGAATCATGTGTTTATATTCAATTGTTCCTTTCCAAGCACATCAAATGTTGTATGTCATTTGATTTCATACATTCATGCTTTCAAATTTAAATAAGTCAAATGAATTTCTTTTATGTAAGCTTGCATGTATTGGCTTAATTAAATATATGTGTGGCTATTATCACTAATAAATTCAAAACTATTTTCCAAAACTTATGAATCAATTATAATACTTAGAGTGTTGATAATTATGAATATACATAATATTTTCATGTGTTTATAGCTTAAGCATATTAAATAAAGTTCTCTTTCTTATAATTCATATATATATTTACATGAGTTTGAATAACAATGGGTATATAGTCTGGACCTCTCGGGAATACGAGACTTTAAGTAGCCCCAAAGAGGTCATTTGATTACCTCACTTCTTTGGTTTAACAATGACACATACTCATTTAGTTTCATTCTTATGTATTTTGATATTATAATTTAGATAGAACTTTAATTTATATGCCTAAATGATTTAATTAAAGAAAATACAATCTTTGCATGATTTTCATCTTTATAGTTGTGTATACATTCATATGTATTTAAGATAGCAAGTGTTTAGTCTGGATATTCCAGGAATACGAGGCTTTAAGTAACCCTAAGGAGGTCATTTGATTACCTCACTTCCCTCGTTTAACAATGGCATGTACTTGCTCATATCTTTTATACACGTGTATGTGTGCTTAATCAAAAGATGAAGATCCCCTTTTGTTACTAAAAGAAAATACATGCATTCATATTCACCTAAGTCATTAGCATGTGTGATATATAAATTAATGCTCTCTTTTTCTTGTTCATGTATATATTTATATAGGTTTGGAATGTTAATAAGTATATAGTCTAGACATCCTAGAAATATGAGGCTTTTGTTACCCACAAGGAGGTCATTTGATTACCTCACTTCCCTTGTTAACAATGACACATACTTATGTGATTCCATCCTTATGTATTTTGGTATTAGAATTTGGATAGAGATTTGATTTATATGTTCATATAATTCAATGAAAATAAATTCCAAACATACACATTCATTATCATTTAAGTGTGCCAAAACATAATGTATGTACAAATATGCTAAGTATTAAATCATATACATGTTATATGTGATGGAAAGGAATGATTCAATATATCTCATATGATAGTAATTGAATTAGATTAATCTTAAGGAGCCTTCCATATGGAATAAGGCCATTTAAAGTTAACCTAAATATAGGATTAATTAAAATCACTTAATAAGCCATTCACTAAAGAGAACTAAATCAAATAAATATGCTTTAGAAAGTGGCTTAAGGTAGGGATGAAAAAGAGTAATCATCTTTCTTCTCTTTATAACACTTGATATTAAGTGTAAATCATATGAAATAAAATAAAATATAAATTAAAATCACAAATACATCAACCAACTTCAAATGAAACCCACCATCATGTTAAATTAAATAGTTTCTAAACTTAGAAAAATATAACTCTAATACTTAGTTATGACATACAAAATCCTTAACACACACATTAGAATTAAGTCACCAGTTTAGCTCTATATTAGGGTAGTGTATGATGTCAGGGAATGATGTATTATTTTAGACTAGATGTTAGGGTGTATACTTCGTAGACTAGATGTTAGGCCGCTCTTAGCCAAATCATATTTTCTGTAAGGGATTGTACTTAAGGGGATGCTAAATAAATAAATATAAATGCTCTATTTATAGGTTGCTTATTCCCCTAAGCATAATCTAAGTTAGGACAAGTGGGCTTGGTTACCCCTGGGTGCTAAGTCCAAATTATAAATAAAACTGCTTAGAGTGCATATATGTTTGGCTAATCTCTATTTTGCAGGTGTAGTTAGATTTACTTTTTCATATAAAAATATAATTTTGTAATAGGAATTAGGATTAGTGCTGTGGGGGATTAGGATGAGCAGTGGCTAGAAGGCTTAATCCCTAGGGTGCCTTATGAAGCCTTTGGAGCAAATCAAATCAAAAGAAAGATAAGGAGGAAATGAATAAACAAAGAAAAGAAGACCCCCATAGCATGTATTATTTTGTAACCCAGGTTGTATATGGGTAGAGCTCGGCTACCCATATTTTCTCTTTTCGGAGTGTATGGTGGAACTCGACCGCACTGGCCTTTTATTCTTTTATGGAATTTATACATGTTTCATTGATGTTGTGTTTAGATTGCACATTAGAATAACATGCTTTTCATTATTTCTTAATGTTTGTTGTTTGAATGTGTGGCCTGGATGTGGTAGGCTCTTAGGACAAAATTAATTTTTCTACCCAACTAATCACTCATAATTAAATTTTAATTAACTCATAACCTCACCATAAAGCTTAGGATTTAATCAAGGTAACTAAAAGATTTAACAACCCTTTAAGTGTATGATTGTATGTCTCACATCATGCATATCATATTCTTTCTTCCTTGAATATTGGGGATCTCCATACTTGCACGATAGGAGAATGCTTGACCTGTGAGGACATTCTTTATGGTGGAGAACATCCTCTTCTTGCTGATTTAACCAATAAACTTATTTCATCATGCATTTAGGCATAAAAATCCCAAGCCTTTGTCCAAATAAATGTGTCAAAATGAAATAAAAATTATAAATATTATGTATTTATAGAGTAAGTCATATGCTCATACCACTCATGCTCTAGTCTCTTAGGGAGTGGGTTTAGGACTTAGTTTCTTTCTAATTAAATAACTACTATAGCTATCTTATAATTCATAAGACCGAACTACATGGTTTTAAAATCATTTGAGGAGTTAGCTGGTAGTCACTCTAGGCGATTATAAGTCAAGAAGTCGGACAGGTTTACTCTCTCTTATGAAGATAAACCATTATGTCCACCTGTCGCTTAGATTTAGGTTGTGCTTTAGCTCATACTAAAGATCTTTAATTTGAGAGATAGCTAGCGAGCATAAATCCTCACATCTTAGGCATTCTCACAACCTTATGTTGGTGGATTATAAGCTCCAATCTAATAAAATTCAACTCAAATAAATAAATCTCTTCACTTTAAAATATATAAAGCTTTACTAGGAGAGCATATCTTCTCCTTGAACTTTTCTAATTGATTTTCCAAATAGATATTGAAATCTTTGAGATACTTTACTTTAATAAGTATTCTTAGAGAATTTCATTGGGATGTAATTAACTATGGAGCTTGCATAGGAACTTAAGAACCCAGTTTAATATATACCCCGCTTTACTCATCCATCTAAAGTAGGGAAAAATCTCAGTGTATTCAAGACCCATCATGCCTTATTATGTGATTAGGTCCATTGAAGGGTGGTGCCTCTATCTTTTGAGATAGTACATCTTATCTCAGTGTCATACTAGATCACTTCAATAAGTAGCCCCTATGATCTGTGTGGTGTCCCCCTGCCCCCCATAATCCAAAAATAAATACCGCAGGTACAAAGTTTTATTCAAATTATAATACAAAGATACATATAAATGAGATTAAATAAGTATGTCATTCTTTAAACTAGGGAAGTGAGGCAATCAAATGACCTCCTTAGGGCTACTTAAAGCCTCGTATTCTCAGGATGTTCAGACTATATACTTATTATCATTCAAACATATTTAAATCTATATAGGAATTTAGAGAAGAAAGCAATATTGTCACATGTTTAAGCTATAAACACATGCAAATCCTATATGTATTCATAACTATTATTACTCCAAATATTTTTATCAATTTATATACTTTGGAAAATAGTTTTAACTTTATTAGTGATAATAGTCACACATATAATAAGGTTAAATCAACACAAACAATTTTACATAAGTAGATTTCATTTGATTTATTTTGAATTTGGAAAACATGAATGCATGAGATCACATGGCATACAACATTTAAAGTGATTGAAAAGGAATAGCCAAACATAATCATATGATTTATTCAACTACACTACCTAAGGACAATCACATTAAATAAAATCACTTAAGAAAACCAAGCTTCTTAATTAAATCGATTTTTGATTTTGATTAAACTTACTGAGGAGAAGTCATTTGTTGTTTTCCATCCCATGTTGGGGATTTAATGTATTTAAGGAAAGATAATTATGTGATTTTTATGATTTAATTATGTTGAATCATTAAACAATCCATTTAATTACCCTTTCCTATGTTTCTTTATTTTAATTAATCATTTAATCATGAGCCATGAATGATATGAACATGAGAGAAATAAAAGTAAAATGCTCCTAAGAGGCCTAATGCAATTCGCTCATGATTAGAGATTAATTAAGTTAAAGAATCTAATTAAGTACTCTTATGATTTTCTCACACTTATGGGCTAATCATAATTTCCTTAAGGTCTTTATGTTATTGAACACATAAAGAGGAACCATTAATTTCAATGTTGATTATCTGAAGGGATTAGCAATTTAATTTGATTTGATTTAGCCATTAATTAATTAATCAATTTCTTAATTAAGTTATATATCAATTAACTCTCTTTAATGAAATGAATTGGGACAAGTGATGTGGAAAGAGATCCTAACCACTCACCCACCCTCATCATCCCACTATTAATTAATGGTTGATGAACCTTAGTTAATTAATCTTTTAGTATTTAGAACTTCAATTAATCATTGAATTAATTGAGAGAGTAATTAAGGTTTGAAGTTTAAATCCCATTAATTATATAGCCAATAAATCCCAAAAAAATCATGGGAGGTAGAGGTCATTCCACTAAATCAACATTCCAAGTTTGAGATTAATTTTCAAGTAATTATGGCTTAAGCTAATTAAGAGAACATTCAAACCTTAATTAAGCTTTAATCACTATTCAAAGTATAATAAAATTATTTTTATTAAATTCTCCTCTATTTTACCTTTCTAAAATGTTTTGATTTATATTTTTTTGAATCTTTTTATATTTAGTTATGAATTTATAAAGTTTTGGCCAATTAATTGCATTTTCAGCTAGCGGACAACGCTTTCCACATGGCACTACAGGATTGGCCACTTAAATGGTCCAATGCAGCACTAACATGGCAGCAACAGACATGCTTTCATCCCCACCGTTTGATCTAAGATCAAATGGTGGGGATTAATCCCACAGTTCATATAGTATTAAATCAAATTAATCATGATCGTCCATTCCAATCATGTGGAGTGGATGACAAATGATCCTTCATCCCCCGAGCGATTGTAGATGGACATCGTCTGACCCCCAGTTTGATCCAAGCTCACTAGAGCTTGTGAGGCCTCAAGATTGATTACAAAAGCTTCAAGAAAGGGATCTAAGAGGATCTAACGGTGAGAATCATACAAAATCAAACTTTCCTTCACAAAGGCCAAACAAAATTGAAATTTTCATGGTTTGTTGAAATTTACCTCACCGGAGCTTAGGACCGATAGTTAATTGACCAAGGTAGCTTCGTCTTGAAGAGACAAAGCCCTGCTGAGAAGCTCGCGCCTTGCCTCCTCACCGGTGGCTCTATGGATCAAATGCTGCCAGAATTCTCACAGGAGTTAGGCTTGGAGTGATCTCTGGTGCTCGGATTGATCGAGAATTGATTCATTTCTCCTCGTCGGTGTGGAGAAAATTTATGACACCACATAGAAGTTAGGAATTTCTTATTTAGATGATCAAATATGTCATTAAAGAATAAACATATTATCTTAAAATATAAATATGTTTCCCTTTAATGGATTTGATCATTTAATAAAAGGCTCCTGAGGCTAATGGGTCTTTCGTGTACCAGAGATTTTTCCCCTGAACTACATGGAAGGTAGAACAACATTTAATTTAAACTGGGTTCCTGGTTTCCTATAGAGGCAAGCCTTTATATTTAATTACATCTTAAGAAAGATCTCTTCCTAAGAATACTCTCAATTAAAGGAATAAGTTATTATATCTAAGAATTTCTAAGAAGGATTTCAAAGAATTGATTTTTTTTTGGAATTTTCAATTAGGAATGATAAAATAGGAGAGAGTTCCTTTCAGAGTCAATTAGAATAAATTAGGAAATGTCTATTGATACTAGGATGCCCCCAGTATGCATTTCAACTTTCCTATAATTAGGCTTTAAATTTGAAATTTAATTTATATTTTGAGTTGACATTTTCTTAAAAATCTAGGACTTAGATTATAGCAACACAAGATGCAAAAAGCCTAGGGTTGAAGACTTATTCTTGAAAAGGATGCTTTTGACATATGTCAAATGCTCGACCTAGTTCTATCTTTGGGAATTATCAATTATTCCTCTCACTTGAGAGAACTAACCTATCCCTGACTCTTTTGGACTTATAACCCTCCTGGAGAGAGCTTCCAGCTAACACCACCTAAGCGCATTTTAAATTCATGATGACAAGTCTTATGAATGCAAGATGGCGGGGCCATTATATTTTTAGAAAAAGAATCTATGAACCTAGACTCACTCCTTATTCTCTAAGATAATGTAGGGTATGAAATGCATCTAACCAATGCATATTTTTCAGATTTTTATAAATTTTAACTCAAGATTTATTTTAGGCCATGGTTATGCATTGTTTGACTAATGACATGCAATTAGAAATAGTTATGGGCCAAATCAATAATAAAAGGCAGGCTTCCCCAAGAAGGTGGTCATCCTCATAGGATAGATGCCCCTTATGTGCAATAGGTGAAGTTGCCTAATTTAAGGAATGGAGCAATATGATTTTATGGTTTCAAAGCCTGATTATTTCTAATTGATTTTATGTTTTATGCCTAAGGCTTTAATTTATGTGAGGTTTCAAGTTTTCTTTTATTTTTATTTAAGTTGGGTATAAAATTTAATTTTTCCTATGAGCCTAATCGTCCAGGCATTCAATCATAGGAAAACACAACACAGAAAGAAACCCAAAAAAGTAGGTTAATTCTATTGCACACCCAAAATAAATCAAGGCAATTTAATTTATAAAAAAAGGCCACGCGGGTAACCAGACATTCGAAGAAAAGGTAAAAAATAAAGGGTTTATATACTCTAGAACTATAAGTCTAGATCTATGGGTCTTCTTTCTAGAATAGTCTCCTTCTTCAGGTACATCTATTGGGGTCCGTAGGAGAACACTACACCATCTCCTAGTAGGGTCAGCTCCTACTAATCTTATACCCCATTGATCCTAACCTAATTCTAAGCTCAAATTTACTTTTTTGATTTCAAAATTAATTCTAAGTCCTGCAAAACAAATATTAGGAAATACAAACAACACACATGAGGTATATTTCACAAACATACGGGCTTAACATTAGTTGCTTGCCAAGCCCACCTGTCATATGGGCTATGCTTAAGGATTTAAGCATACCTACAAGAAATAACATTTTTTAATTTTATTTATGATAGCAATCCTTTCTAGCATAGCTCCCTATAGAAGACAATGTTAGATCTTGAAAGAATATCCTACCATCTTGTCTAATGGGTAAACAATCCTAGACATGCAGTTTAAAATAGTACACCACAAAGACATGTGAAGCACAACATATCAAAACATATCACAAGGAATCATAAATAATTAGCCTAACCTAAGTCTAGGGTCCGTGACCTAATAATCTAGTGAGTGAAGAAGATAGGTTTGTGTGGCTAGACTTTGCTAGGCCTCTTTAGTTTAAGTTTCAATTTTGAGTTTGAGTTTGTTTGAATTTTACCTTTTGGGTGGTTTCAATTCAAATGCTTTAGTAATTTAGTTTCCATTTTTATTTTCACTTTATTTGATTAAAGTGATGTTTAGGTTTTCAAGAATGAAGAGTAGAATTCCATTTTTGGATGGAACTCACCATATTCAATATATTAATTCCTAATAGAATGAAATCCTCATCATAAGATGAAGATTCATCTTAAAGGTCTAACTAAGATCTTTAAGTATTATTGAATTTACTTTTGGAGTGAGTTCTCAACATCCTCATCATAGATTTAAGACTCTTATAGACACTAAGAGTTCCTTAGTCTTAAGGCATTTATAATGACTAGGTGAACACTTAACCTAAGCCTAGAGACGTAGATGAGTTAGCCATAGGAATAGGCTATGCCTTAGGAACATAGGAAAACTTGCTTACCATATAACCTAAACCCAATCCATGCTTTCCCTCTCAAACCATACCTAAAGTTTATATCAAACCAACAAGAAGGCTGTAGTGGTTCCCATACCCGTTTAGTGTCAGTTTCAGTACCTGCCCATCCAGTTGCCCTAGCATAGCTCCAGTGAGAGCTGTTACCTCCTCGTTGGTCACCCCAAAGGGGGAAGCTATTTTAGCCTTTGAGATAATCTCCTCCACTTTGAGGTAGGTGCCAATTCTCGCTCTGCACTGCTCACTCACACCCAATGCCGTAACAAAAATATGAAGATTAAGTGGGGTTATGAGCAAGAAACTAGATAGCTTGACATTGCTTCCCTTGTAGCTGAGGAGGGTTCTTCCCATGTGACCTTTCCACTTCTGAGTGGGAGTAGGTTGCACTCCCCTATCGGCCTTAGATGGAGAGGAGAATTACCGGAGGATCGCTACTTATCCTCCACCACCAGCATACCATGAGACACCGGCTAGGGAGCATAGGAGGCCCTACGCCGAACATAGGACTGTTATATGCCAGGTCGGCAGAGCTTACGGATGCTTGGAGTTTGATACCTTGTTTGACTTATGATCTATGATCCCTAAGAGTGTTAGGGCTCAGATCCATAGAGAGAGAGAGAGCCACAAAGGCTTAGGTATCTACTCAGGTAGGCAAGAGGGAGTGACGGAGGTATGCTAGGCAGTCAGCAGCCTCCGCAAATAATGGATTTTTCTGATCGTCGCCCTATAGGGCTGGTCATTTAGATAATATTATTCTAACTGGAATTCTTTCACAGATAGAGATCCTAAGAGGTTGTTGCCATCACTGCTCCTCTCTCACTGCCCATCACCAGCTCAGCTCACAAAGATCTACCACTCTTGTCATAAGCCCCCCATCCGGGAGAGACCTTCCCCTCCAATGATCCAGCTATGGCCCAAGGATCTCGCTCCATCCATTTCCACTTGTTAAGGTGAGATTGAGCTCCCCTTCTCGATACGCTACCTCAACTATGGTTAGGAAGGAGTGGCAACCCAAAAGCATTATCCTCACACCACCTCAACCGCAACATATAGAGATAGAGAGGAGAGTGGACATAGACACGATCCCCAAGATAGTTGATCCTCCTGGTGAGGAGGTCATGACAGTAGGCAGTGTCTGTTGCGTAGTGGTAGAGAAGCAAAGTCCTACAACAAGCAGTCAGTAGGTATTTGTCCCAATCTAGCTGCATAGTAGATCACTCACTAGATGACATATTAGTGGACTACTTTTCCAAGAGAGATGGATTTTCAAGAGTGACCACTCTGATCAGGAAGAGGATAGGGTTAGCTTCGATCCTGATGAGGATGACATGTTGGACGACATAGCTGAGGTCCACATGATTGATACACAGGGATCTTACAACAAGATCATATTAGCCAGGAAGGTGTCATTCTTGAGGAAGGTGACACTTCTCACTCGACTCAGCACCTCCTCCATCAACTTAGAGAGAGGGATGATCACATTGACAAGATGGGGAAGAAGATTGAGTTATTAATGGCAGTAGTTTCAGCATTATTGAACTCAGCCCCAATTTCAGCCCTCTCCCATGATAGCCGACCATCCATAGTTGGTACATACCTTAGAGCGTCCTAGGTGCACTCCTGGAGAGAATGCATTGGTAGTTTGCATAGAAAGATTATAGATGGAACCACCATGCATGAGAAGGATATCAAGCATATGGTAGAGCAGTGAACAAAGCGATGATGCAAGCCTCATCTATTCCAAATGGTAAACCATACCTGAAGAATTTGATGTAGTTGAATACCCTAAGGGTTTTGTGTCACCTTCCTTCAAAATTTTTTATGGTGATGGGAACCTATGTTAGCATATCACACATTTTAGAGCCGATTATTGTAATGCCGGTGGCAGTGATGCACTATTATTCAGACTTTTTGTCAACAGCCTAGTAGGAGTTGTATTTGATTGGTATGCCGAACTGCCCAATGATTCAGTAGGGACTTTTGCTGAGTTAGAGCACCTCTTCATCAAGAGGTTTACTGGAGCTCATCAAAGAGTAACTATATGTGATCTTATTGAAGACATAAGTTCCTAATGAGTCCCTTGTTGTTTATATTCCCAGGTGGTGTAACCTGAGCATGAAATGTGAGCCACAACTATCTGAAAAGCATGCCATTGAGATTCTCCTCAAGAATATTCATGGCCCGATCGCCTTCATGCTTAAGGGCTTTACCATATGGACATTTGAGAAATTAATTAACAAGGCAGCTAGCCTGCAAGAGGAAGCCAAATAGTTACCCTTTCCTAACCAATCATCTCAGCTCAAGCCGCATAAGGTGTTCGAGAAGAAGCTTGGGAGTGGTCGTGGATGAGGGAAGCAGAGTCCAAGATGAGAGATC
Source organism: Cymbidium sinense (assembly GCA_021442155.1). Classification (NCBI taxonomy): domain Eukaryota; kingdom Viridiplantae; phylum Streptophyta; class Magnoliopsida; order Asparagales; family Orchidaceae; genus Cymbidium; species Cymbidium sinense. The sequence continues at coordinate 115,443,590 of CM038219.1, read as the reverse complement.
CCCGAGCTTAGTAGCCTCCTCTGACACCTCCTGCCACCACCTCGACTATCATATCAACCACCACAGCTGCCACAATGACCATTCCCGCCACATCAGCAGCCTACCCAGCAGTGATATTCCTATCCCCCGACATGTAGCTATTACCCACCTACTATTGTTGATAGATTAAATAAGACATATTCATTCAAGAGGGAGGTAGTTAGGAAAATTTTTAAGAATCTCTTAAAGAAACCTAACTTTCAGTTACTAGATCTCAAGAGGCTAGAGGAAGTGGGCAAGAGTAATGATCCTAACTATTGCCCCTAGCACCGCATGATTAGTCATGTCTTAGAGGATTGTATTACATTTAAGGCCTGTCATGAGTGTAGCTACAAGTCAGGGACTGTAGTTACCCCCAATAAATACTTAGTAGAATAAGCTTCTAGTTCTATTAGGGTAATTCTTCGGGAAACCTGCATTCCTCTTAAGACCAAAGAAAGTTGGGATATTACTTATCTAAAACCTCTAAAAAACTAATTTCTAAAATTAAGAAACTCTCTCTATAGGTATTGAGGCAGTTCAAACCTCCAACACCAAAGTAGGTTTGTAAGTTGCAAAGTCAACTTTGAAGAAGGTGAAAGCCCAGTAACAACAGCAACAATCCACCTTAATTGCCTGGGATAGTTCTGTAGCACAACCACCGTCTGATTCCAACACTCCATCCATAGTTGTAGCTACTACTTCTTCCTCCACCAGCTCCTCTTTTGCCAGCAAGAGCGTTGTACCAGTGGACAAGGCCATCAAATCCTTTACCCTACTTTATTAGATTTTTATCATGCACCTCCACCTAAAAATAAATCAATGAAGAAAGTTTTCACTTACATTTTATCCACTTCTAATACTCTAGATTTTATTCCTCTTAAAAATTCTCCAAGTTTACAAAATAATAATGATAGCTCTAGTCATTCCGATTTACTCTCTTCTGATTTTGAATCAGACTTCCCTTTTCTGAATCAATTGGGCTCATCTCTTGAGATTGACTTAGAGTCAACTGACTCTGAGGATCCCATAGGAGAAGCTATAGATATACTGATGAGAAGTAGAACTTTCCATAAGTTCATCATTTTAAGAAGTCACTTAAGTCAGCCTGCGTAGTGAGCAAAGTTCTACCTCCTAGGGTAGCACCTCTTGATAAGGGTAAATAAGTCATTAGTTTCAGTGAGTAAATATCCTCTCCACAGGATGCTCCACCCATGGATATGCTTGTGGAGGACCAAGTCAGAGTTGATTACAATGTCCGAGCACATCTTAGAAAGTTGCCAGATAAGTTAAGCATATATGACACCCTTATCTTATCCAAAGAGATGAGGGAATCTCTAGTCAAGGCTCTTCTTGACCTGAGATATGCTTAGCTCAGTTGATCGCTACTGAAGAAGAGGCACACAACTCAAAGGACATCTTAAGAGTTACATTTAATGATGAAGACTTGCTTCTAGGAATGACCAAGCACAACCGCTCTATTTACATTATAGTGGACGTTGGTAGATACAGGTTATCAAGAGTTCTGGTTGACCAAGGTGCATCTGCCAATATTATGAGTTTAAGAACCCTTGCCTACTTGAGGATCGACATCTCTAAACTCCAAAAGGAGAGGATGATGTTGAAAGGATTCAATGAAAAAGGCGAGAGGGCCTTAGGCAATATAGTGTTGCCATTAGAGATATATGACTGGAAGACAAAAGCCAAGTTTCATATCATAGACTCAGATACATTGTTCAATATTTTGCTTCCCCATCATAGATCTAGGACTCTTATAGACATTAAGAGCTCCTTAGTCTTAAGACACCTCTAATGATTAGGTGAACACTTAACCTAAGCCTTGAGACTTAGAAAGGCTAGCCATGAAGAAGGTATGCCTTAAGAATTTTGGAAGACTTGCCTACCCTATAGCCTTAAATACAATCCTTGCTTCCTTCTTCCAAACCAAACCTCAAATTCAATTCCAAGATCATTATTTTAATCCAAATCAAATGAATGAAACCCATGATTAAATTCAAATTCCAAATCCCTTCATAAGCCCTTTGATTTTATCTTATGGACTTAGCCTTAACCAAATTCAAATTAATCCCATTTCAATTCATTTTTTCAAATATCAAATTCAATCTCAAATCAAATCCCAACCCAAATTCTAAACCAAATCACCCAAAGCCACCTTATGGAACCTTGGTGATTGACCTAACCTGACCCAAATTAACCTTAGGTCAGCCCTAAGCCAGTGCAAATCCAAGTGGGACCCAATCCAAAGGAATTGACCGTTGGACAAGCTCATTTGCATTGAATTCTTTCCATAAGAGGAAAAGTCCACTTTTCCTCTCCCATGATTTGCCTCCACTTTCCAAATGAGGCATTTCTAAGCTCCCCTAGCCCAATCTAGGCCACCTAGTACTTGCCACGGACTAAGGGAAACAAGCCAAGCCACTCCCTATAAATGGCAGAACCCAATGGATGCAAGAAAGAAAAATTAGCACACAATCTCCCCCATATCAAGCCTTGAGACTCTTGCCACTAGGTCCTCCACTCTTGGCATGCCACGTGGAGCTGATGGTGACCCTTCGATGACCCGCATGAATCAATGAATTTTTAGAGTTGAATCCATCTATCCATCAAATGCAATTGAGGGGTATACCCCCTTAATTCGTACGGGATTCTTGATCAATCTCATTTTGAGACTTCCCTAGCCACTTTCAAAATCCCACAGAGCTTGCTAGAGCATCCCAAGCCTCCCTTGATTGGCCATTGCTCTCTGTGTGTGAAGTTGAAATAGGGCAGCCTCCTTCCGAGCAATACTCCTCCACTCAATCAAACTTTATTTCCTTACACCCACACCATCCTCATACTTCGTCGAAGCCAACCGAACCATCCCCAATCCTTCCCGACCACTAGAGATTAGAGTTCAATCAGAGCCAAAGCCTTTATGCATGTGGATTGGTCGATTGAGAGCTCTACACCAAATCAAACCCCAAGCTTCTCAATAGGGCATCACCTCAACTAGGTGAAGCTACCTCCGTCGATCCCACCACCGGACATTAGCTCCGGTGAGGTAATTTTGTAAAATCGAGCCTTGTATGGAAAATCGTTTAGTTTTTTGTGAAGTAAATTTGAATCTCATACATTTTTGACTATGGATGTGTGCGCCTCCCCTCCCTGAAGGTGTGGGATCAATTTGGAGGCAATATGAGCTCGGGTGAGTTTGGATCGAATGGGGAAAGATGGACAACATCTGTCTTTCTCTACTCGTGAATGGGATGAATCATGGATTGTCCATTCAGCATGATCGTAATGGACGATCATGATCTAATCCGCATTAGATCCTTTGATTCCTTTCTTAAATCACAGATTTGATCGTGGCCAGGATCGGACGGTCTACGGTTACAAGGTCCGTCAATTCGAGTCAAGGTGATGTGACAACTTAAATAGCCAATCCTATCGTACCATGTGCAAAGCACCGCATCAGTTGCCACGTGACCCAACGGGATTAAGGCTTTAATTAGGCTTAAATAATCTATTTTTAAGGCTGAAACTTCTAAAAATCATAACTAATCCTAGAAAAATCCAAAAATACATACTAAGGCTCATTTTGAAGATATTTTAGAGTAGAATCTAGGAAAATTATTATTAATTAATTTTGAATAGTGATTTTGCCTAAATTAAGTTTTAATTATAAATTTAATTAGCTTAATTACTCCTTAATTAATCACCAAATTAATCTCAAATGTTTTGTGAATGTTTAGGGGGATGACCTCTACCTCACCTATATTTTTGAGTTTTTGTTGGTTGTTTAATTAGAGAAATCAATTGATTAAGCCTTAATCACTCTATTAATTTAATTAGTGATAATTAGTGAATGAACAATGGCTTAATTAAATATTTAAGCCTAATTACCTCTGTTGAATAGTACGGGAGCTTAGGAAATGTGATTGGGATATTTTCCTAATTCATTTTCTAAGTTTTCTTTACTTTTTGGAATTAGATTAATTAATGATTAATGAGGTAATTAGTTGCTTAATTAATTAATTAATCTCCAAGATAAAATCAGAGCTTAAAGTGATCAAATATAGGACTTAGGGATTGAGATTAAGACCTCTTTCTTGATCACTTTCCTTGAGTTAATTTCATTTCATTAATTGAACTTGCTTAATGCTTAATCAAATGGATTAATGAGCTTAATTAACTTAATCTAAAATCCAATTCACATCTAATTATCTTTAACAATACTTGGGTAGCTCTTTGGGTGTTCAATAACCTAAAGAGAGAGCTAATGAAATTATGGTTAGCTCACATGTGTGAGAAAACCATAAAAGTAGTTAAGTGAGATCTCTTAAGATTAATTAACTATTAATCATGAGCCAATTGCATTAGGCCCCTCTCATTTCTTAGAAGCATTACAAATTTACTTTTCATGTGATTGTATATCATATTGGCTCATTATTAATTAGTTAATTAACTTAAGGTGATGTAGGTAAGGATTAATTAAATGACTTAATTTATACCCTAACCTAATTAAGACATAAAATTAACCTAAATAATTTCATTTAACCAAATTAACTCACACATGGGGAATGTGATTAGGATTAGAAAACCTCTTTCATATTCCTTAAATCAAATTAAACATGAAGATTAAATGACATTAAAGAACTTTAGTTTGTTTTAAATAATCTTATTTAGTTTGATTGTCCTTAGAACTTAGTTGGATTTGAATCAAATCACATGCTTGTGTTATTTTATTTCCCTCCAATCATGCTAAATGTTGCATGTCGTATGATTCATGCATCCATGTCTTTCAAATTAATCAAATAAAAATAATTTCCTTTCATATCAAATTGCATGTGTTGATTTAAATTTAAAGTATGTGTGGCTAGTATCATTATTAAATCTCAAATATATTTTCAAAAGTCTATTAATGAATGAATACAAAAATATATTATAAAATTAGTTATATATACCTAGGGAATGCAAGTGGATATAAATTTAGTGTAAGAAATAAAGTCTCTTCCTTACATTCATGTGTTGATTTGTATAAGTAAGAATGTTAGTAGCATATTAGTCTGGACATCCCAGGGATGCACGACTTTAAGTAGCCATAAGGAGGTTCTTACCTCATTCCCTTGGTGCAAAACAATGATGTACCTGCATGATTTCATTTTTATGCATTTCAACACTAGAATTTAGATAGAGCTTTAATTCATTTACACAAAATAAATGAATCTAATGAAAATATAATTTTTACATGGCTTTCTATTCTTGTAGTTATTCATACATCCATATGTATCTAAGGATAGCCGGTATATTAGTCTGGACCTTCGAGGGATGCACATCATTAAATAGCTGCAAGGAGGTTCCTACCTCATTCCCTTGGTGTAGAACAATGGTGACATACTTGCTTAAAACTTTTATACATGTGAATGTGTACTTAACTAATGAATGAAAACCCCCTTTTTCTATTAAAAATACATGCATTCATACTTTGTTTATTTAGTTGAGTTGATTAGTCATGTGGTTTAAGGTTCTTTTCTTATGCTTTTGTATAAGAATTTAGATATAGCTTTAAATTAATATGACAAAATCATTCAATAAAATGAAATATTAATTCCAAATACCTTTACTCACATTCATCATATAAGTGTGTTAATACATATTACATGTATAGCTATGCTTAGAATTTAATCATATGCATGATATACATGATGGAAAGAAATGAATAAATATGTTGTTGACCTCACTATTGGAGCGAGCTTTCAAATTGTCCATCTTATACATAGGACTCCTCTAAACACTAGGAGTTCCTTAGTCTTAAGACACTACTAGTGATTAGGTGAACACTTAACCTAACCCTAAAGACTTAGAGGAGTTAGCCATAGGAATAGGTTATGCCTTAGGGATATTATGAGGACTTGCCTATCCTATAGCTTGAACCAAATCCTTGCTTCCTTCTTTCAAGTCAAATTTCAAATTCAAATCAATTCCAAATTCAAATCAATTTCAAATCTTGAATCAATTCCAAACTCAAATGATTTTCTCATAACACATTTATATTCTCATTTATATTCACAAATATAAGTGAAATATAAATTCAAATAACCAAAATCAATTCAAAACTCAAATCCAAATCTAACCAAAATCCAACTTATACTCATTCAGGTCTAATCCTTGAATTCTTTCAAACCAAATTCAAATCACTCCAATCTCAAAAGATTTTCTCATAACCCATTTATATTCTCATTTTTATTCATAAATATAAATGAAATATAAATTCAAATAACCAAAATAAATTTAAAACTCAAATCCAACTCAAAATCCAACTTATACTCTTTCAAGTCAAATCCTTGAACTTAGCCAAATCATTTTCAAATCAATCCAAACCTTTGGATTTTCTCTTCAAACAATCACTCCCTCAATCACATACACAAATATATACAAAAACTACAAACACAAAACCAAAATCAAACTAACCCAAGTCAAACCTAGGTTCACCCTTTTGATTTGAAATTGTCAAATGAACCAAAACCCATTTGATTCCAAATCACTTATAACTGGATTTATATTTCCATCATAAGTCCATATGTGGGTTCAACCAAACTTGAATCAAGCCTTGATCAAGCCAATTAACCCAATTAGGCTCACTTGACCCAAAGTGACCTAAAGGACCTTTTGATCCAAATTCTAATCCAACCCAAATTGGATTGAACTAAGTCCATATAAGCCTCACATTGTGAGCAATAATCATCCTAAGATGATCAATCACCCAAATTGGGTCAAACAAAGTCAAACCTAGCCTTTGAACAAGTCAACACTTAGCCCAAATGAAACTAAACAAGCCAAAATTTACTATAAGCCAAATTGATTGAAACCATTGATCTAAAATAATCCATAATTAATGATTGAACATGATCAAGCCATAAATTGAGCCAAATCAAGCCTAATTGGCCACTTGACCTTAGTTGACTCAAGTTGACCTAAAAAGTCAAAATGGGTCAAATCTTGATCTAAGCCAAATTGATTGTAACCAATGGGTCAAATTCATTCCAAATCACTTGTTGAACTTGACCAAAGCTTCAATTGACCAATTAAACCCAACCTAGCTCAATTAACCATGAACCCAACTTGACCTAAAAAGTCAAATCAATTTGAAATCAAACCAAATCAAAATTTATTGAAACCAAAGCTTGCAATACATTTCAAATGATCAACCAAGCCTAAACAAACCCATGACCTAACCCAATTAGTAAAATGGGTCAAATTGGTCAACTTGACCTATTTGACTTAAATGAACTCAAATGAACCAAAATCAAATCTAAACCAAATTGAACCAAACCAATGACACCCATAGGCTCCAAATGATCATTTGAACTTGACCTAACCTATGGTTTGACCCAATTTGACCAATTGGTCAACCTAACCCAATTTGACCCAACTTGACCTAAATGGGTCAAATTGTACCAATTCAAACCAAATGAACTCCAAATCACTTGAAATTTGGCCCACCCCATTTTTCGATCATTTCAAATCTACCCAAATCAAAATCATAGCCAAACATTCACTTCGCCTTTGGCCACCCACAAATCCTAGTCCAACCAAAGGGTGGTGAACATAACCCAATGACCCAACCCAACCCAAGGACAACAACCCAATGGGAATTGAACACTTGGATCACCCAATGCACTCACCTAGCACATGGGCATCCACACTCTTTCCATCTTCTATCTAAAATGACTCACATGAGATGTTAAACAACCCAAACTAATCAACCAATCTTAGCAATTGAGCTAAAATGGTAACTCAGCTCTCGATCATCCGATCAAGGAGAGGGAGATATACTCCCCCTCATTCCCACTCAAACCAGAGGCTCTGAATTCGACTGAGCTCTAGGAATCAAAATCAAGCATCCATAAGCTTCCCAAAGCCATTTCCAAGCTCCCTTGATTTCTCTTTCTTAGTTTTACCCAAAGTCAGAACAGGGGAGGTCAATCCAAAGCCAAACTTATCCAATTCTCCCTCAAAATCAAATTAACTTTACAAGCACCATCAAGAGACTTCATCGAGCTCAATCAAGTTATTTCCCAAGTCACCAAGCCATGGGAAGGAGGACTTTGATCAAAGCTGATCACTATTGAAGGGGAGCCTGGTCAACCGAGCCATCCACTTCAAATCAAGATCCAATACCTTCAACAAGGCTTTATCTCTACTAGACTATGTTACCTCTCCATTGGAAGTGTCGGTGATACCCTCCGACGGCGTATTGCTCAAAACTGTAGCCATAAGAAAAATAGCTTGGTCCTTTTTGAAGAAAAGTGTCATCCCTTGAGATCTTGACCATTAGATGTGCATCCTCCCTCCTTCCAAAGATGTGGGATCATTTTGATCCCAATCTGAGCTCGGGTGAGCTCAAATTGAATGGGGATAAATAAATGGTGTTCTTCTCTCATCGCTCACAAAGGAGAAGGATCACCCGCCATCGTTCCATGTGATTGGAACAGACGACTGTGATTAGATCATGTGATAGCCCCTGATTTAAGCCTAAATCACGGGTTTAATCCTGGCCATCGGATCTTAGATCGGATGACCCGTGGGTAAAGTGTGTCCGCCGTCAGCTGACTCGACGGTGGATGTGACAACTTAAATACCCTTTCCCTTCGCACCACGAGGAAAGCGCACTGCGTTAGCCGCCACATGGCCCGACGAGATTAGGGGGTTAATTATGCTTAATTAATTTATTTTAAAGATAATTCAGAGAGGAATAATATAAAATTAAAATTAATTAAATTTGAATGGTGATTTTAACTCAAATTAGATTTTATTGGAAATGTAATTAGGCTAACTACTCCTTAATTACTTCAAAAATTAATTCCAAACTTCCTATGGTTGATTAGTGTGATGATCTCTACCTCCCATAATTTTTTTGGAATTTATTGTTGGATTAATTAGGGGAATTGCTTGATTCACCCCTAATCACTTTCTTAATCAATTAAATGATTAATTAACTTATTAAATAGTGATAAATTCACTAATTAAGCTTGCTAATCATCATGAAATAGTGAATGAACTTAGGGAATGAGATTAGGATTTATTTTCCAATCTTTCCCCTAAGGTTATTTCATTTGGATAAACATTTAATTAATTTGCAAATTAATTAATGACTTAATCACTTCATTAATTAGATCTATTAATCAAATTTAGAACAAAATCATTCCAGAACTTAATCACTTAATCTTGGGTAGACTCTTAAGTGTTCAATAACTTAAGAAACTCCAAATGAAATTATAATAAAACTACATGTGTAGGATGGTTATGAAAGTACTTAATTAAACCCTTTAGCTTAATTAATAAATAATTATGAGCCAATTGCATTAGTCCCCTTTAATTCTTAGGTGCATTTACTGATTTAAATTTCCATGTGGTTGCATATCATATGATTGACTCATAATTACTTGAATAATTATGTTAAAGTGGCATAAATTAATGGATTTAAATCAACCTAATTATTCTAAAATTAAACTAAACCAATTCACACATGTGGGAAATGGGTTAGGACTAGCAAACCCATTTTCATATTTTCTAAGTCAAATCAAATTCAAAAATAAAGAATCTCCTTAAAGAATTTTGATTCATTTTAAATAATCCTATTTTATATGATTGTCCTTAAAAAGTAATTAGGGTGAGTAAAGTTATGTGCTTACATCCCTTTATTTCTTTCGAAGCATGCTAAACTTTGTTTGGCATATGAAATCATGCATTCATTTCTTTTGAAAAATTAATTAAATAAAATGTTTTTCTTTTATATCAAATTGCATGTGTTGGTTAAAATTAAGAATATGAGTGGCTATTATCACTATTAAACCAAAAATTATTTCCAAAACCTATAAATTAAAGATTATGAATGAAGTAATGCTACTTATAAGTACTTACAAGCTTGCTTGTGATTATAGCATAAGATGTATTTTATGTTATTTTCTTCTCTTCCCTTAACATAGATTTGAAAAGGATTTGCAAAGTGTATAGTTCATTTGAAAAGAACACAACACTTGCTTAAATCTATTCATATACATTTTTATGTTATGACTTAAGAAGGCTCTTCACATTTACATATGTGAATTATACAACCAAATCAAACATAATCTTTTGCATGATTCTTCATCCATTTATTTCTTTTTGTACATTTACATGTATTTAAGAAAAGTGGTATAATAATTTGAACATCCCGAGGCTGTGAGGCTTTAAGTAGACCTAAGTAGGTCTTGTACCTTACACCCCTGGTGTAGAAAATAATGGTGTTGTACTCACTTATGTCTTTTATACATGTGGATGTGCATTTAATTAATGGATAAGAATCCCCCTTTTCTACATAATAAAAAACACATGCATTCATGGAATATCCAAATCTTCAAACAATATCTCTTAGCATTCATCATCAAGGTGCGCTAAAGTTTGCATTTCTTGTATAGGTATTCTTAGGATTATTGATATGCATGGTATACATGGTGGAAAGAAATAAATGAGTGTGTGTTATCCGATAGTAATTCACTCTAACTAATATTAAGAGGTATTTCTTATTGAATAGGACTATTTAGAGTAAATCTAAACTTAGGAATGATAAAACACATAATAAAACATTCACAAAATGAAATCCATTAATGAATCTACCTTAGAAATAGTTTAAGAAGGGATGAAAGAGAGTTCTCCTCTCTTTTCTTCTCTTTATCAACATTTAGTCTCTAGGTGTAGGTTCATTCAAACTAAATCAAATCATCAACTAAAATTGACAAATCAACTAAATCACTTGAAATGAAACACCCTCTAAATTGAACCTTTCTCACTTAGAAAATTCCAACTTTATAAGCCTAGCTAAGACATGCCACACAAGCCTTAAATGACACACACATTAGGCTAAGTCACCATTTGTAGCTCTATGTTAGTGCATGGTTTGATGCCTAATTTTATTTTGTGGTGTAATATTTTTAGACTAGATGTTAGGGTGCATGTGCGTAGTCTAGATGATAGAGATCTTAGCCTAATCATGTCTTTTATAGGGGATCGTGCTTAAGGGGCACTGTAATAAAAATATAAATACTTTTGTTGTGCAGGTTACTTATACCCCTAAGAATAATCCAAATTAGGATAGGTGGACTTGGTTACCCATGTGTGGGGTGCTAAGTCCAAATTATTCATATAACTTCTTAGGTTGTGTGGTATGTTTAACTAACCTTTATTTTGCAGGTTTAGTTAGATTAACCTTTCCCATTTTGATGTAAAATTTGCAATTAAGATTCAAAATGAATGTTATGGGGGATTAGGATGAACATTGGTCATAAGACCATGTCTTATGTATGATGTGAAGCCTTGGAGCAAACCACATCCCAAGTCAAACTAAGAGAAAGAAAGAAATGAACAAAAAAAAATGAAGAAATGAAGAATGAAGACCCCCATAACATAAATTCCTTCTAAATTGTAATCATTCATTTGTAATCGGGTTGTATAAGGGTAGAGCTCGGCTACCCATTTTTTTTCTTTTTGGGTTTGTGCAGTGGTGCCCGACCACATCGGCCTCTTATTCTTATGCATCAACTTTACAAATTAATTGATGTTTTGTTTATGATTGCACAATTAGGATGGCATGATTTCCTAGTTTCTTTATTGTTTGATGAATGGCCTAGATGAGATCTCTTAGGGAAAAATAAATTTTCTATCCAATTAATCAATTAAAAATTAAATTAAACAACTCATAACTTCACCTAAAGCCTAAGACATAAATCAAGATAATAAAAGATTTAGCAAGCCTTTAGCTGGATGTTGTATGTCTCACATCATGCATAAATTATATTGCTCTACTCTTGCTAATGGAGGGCTTCCACCTTTGCTAGAAAATGACTTGACCTTTGAGAGCCATGGTGGAAACACACCTCCTTCTTTCTGATTTTAGCCCATAACCAATTTTCTCATGCATTGGACATATGAAATCTCATAGCCTGTATCAAATAAAAATATCCAAAAATCAAAATAAAACTTAATCAAAATTTACATTAGATTAGGTCATTACTCATGCCCTTCAAGATCTAGTCTCTTAGGGAGTGTGTTTAAGGACTCAGTCTCCATTCTAAATAAATAATAGCTTAGCCATCTTTCAAAGCATAAGACTTGCCTACATGTATTTAAAATTGTAGGGGGAGTTAGTTGGCGGTCACCCCCAAGGAGTTGTAAGTCCAACAGTCAGGTAGGTTATTCTCTCTTGTAGAGATAAACCATATACAAATTTTTGCCTTAGATTCAGGTCGTACCTTGGCCCTCACCAAAGCTCCCTAGATTTAGGATCCGAGATCGTTGTTTCCCTTTGCGGGCTACAAGCATAAATCCTCATCTCTTAGGTATTTTTGTAATCTTGTATTGTGGAACTCTAAGCCCTAGATTTCTAATAAAAATTTAACTCAAACATATAATTCATCTCAATTTCAAAATATAAAACCCAACCATAGGATTGTTTGGGATGCTCACTAGGTTTTCTAGTATCATGAGCATCTCCTACTCATCTCCCTTTGGTTTTTGATAATAACTCTTTCCTTTTGCTTAAATCCCACTTGATTGTTCTAAAAATAACCAATTAATTGATAGTCCTATCTTTGAAATCTTTGGAGATAATAATCATTTACCTTAATTGAGAGTGTTCCTAAGGAATCTCATTCCTTAGGATGTAATTAACTATGCAGGCTTGCCTCTATAGGGAACTTAACGAACCTAGTTTAAAATAAACATTACTTTACTTTTCCATGTAAAGTAGGGGAAAGATCTCCTTTGTCCTTAAGAGTCCTTATTAGGTGACCAGTTCCATTATAGGATGGTGACTTCTATCCCTCAAGATAGTACATCATTCTTCAATGTAATACCCGATCACCCTAATGTGTATATTTACGGATCTACATGATGTCCAACCCCCCATATCTCTCCAAAAATACACACCACTGATCTTTCTGGTGACTCCGTTGGGCATGGTTCCTCTCTCCATCTTTGGTAAGTAATCGTTGTCTCAAAATATCAATAATGGATTTGTATTTCATATGAGTCTGAGACTATCTTTCTTTTCTGTTGTCACTTAGCTCATTTCATTCTTAAGCTAAGCTAGCCAACATCCTTTAGGTTTTAGGACCTCACTCTTTGTAGGTCTTGAAACTCATATTAGGTTCTCCAATAGGTGAAAATAAAATTTAATAAAGAGATGACTAAAGACCTTTTTCTTACCATCTATATGGTAAGGTAAAGTTCATTCCAAAAATAAATAAAAGTAAACCCTTTATAAAAATATATCACTTTTCAAAGGCACTTTTCTAAAATTCACATAATAAAATATTTGCACAAAAAGTTTCACAAAATATAAAATATAACTTAACCTCATCTAACAAATCTTCAAGGTTGTTACATGTAGGACCTTTTCAAAACTTAAATAAAAAATCATCTTTCAAAAAGCACATATGAACATCCTCATTCAATATACTCAAATTTATTGAATGAAGATTTCATTTCCAAATAAGAATCAAAATCATCTTTCAAAAAGCACATATGAACATCCTCATTCAATATACCCAAAATTATTGAATGAAGATTTCATTTCTAAATAAGAATCAAAATCATCTTTCAAAAAGCACATATGAGCATCCACATTCAATATACTCAAATTTATTGAATGAAGATTTCATTTCCAAATAAGAATCAAAATCACCTTTTCAAAAAGTACATATGAACATCCTCATTCAATATACCCAAATTTATTGAATGATGATTTCATTTCAAAATAAAATCAAAACCATCTTTCAAAAAATACATATGAACATTCTCATTCAATATACCCAAATTTATTTAATGAAGATTTTATTTCCAAATAAAATCAAAACCATCTTTAAAAAATCACATATGAACATCCTCATTCAATATACCCAAATTTATTGAATGAAGATTTCATTTCTAAATAAAATCAAAATCATCTTTCAAAAAGGACATATGAACATCCTTATTCAATATACCCAAATTTATTGAATGAAGATTTCATTTCCAAATAAAATCAAAATCATCTTTCAAAAATCACATATGAACATCCTCATTCAATATACCCAAATTTATTGAATGAAGATTTCATTTTCAAATAAAATGAAAATTACCTTTTTAAAAAGCACATATTTGAAAATGAACATCCTCATCCAATATACCCAAATTTATTGAATGAAGATTCCATTTCCAAATAAAATCATACCATAAAATTGAAACTCCATTTCAATATATCTTACATATGTTGAAGTTGAAGTTTCTTCCTTTGCAAAGATTACAAATTTGAAGATGAGCCTCTTGATTCAACATATCCAACTTGTTGAATAGAGGCTTTGTCTTCAAACAAAATCACACCATTTGAAACTCCAATCAACACATTCCACATGTGTTAAATTGGAATTTCCTTCTTTTAAAAAAGTAATAATCACACACAAAATATTCATCTTTGAAAAAAAAACAAAAAAATTGACTTCCATTTGACATACCCAAATTTGTTAAATGGAAATCTATTTTTCAAAAATCATGAGAATGAAAATACATTAGAATTCCATTTGACATACAAATTTGCCAAATGAGAGTTTTGTCTTAAAGAAAATTTAAGATAAATTGGATTCCATTTAACACACCATGTTTGTTAAATAGAAATCACTCATTTCAAAAATAACACAAAATTAAAACAAAAAAAATCAAATACATTTGGACTTTACTTAGCATACAAAAATTTGCTAAGTAAAGATCCCATTTTTCAAAATCAAAACAAAAATCAAATACATTTGGATTTTACATAGCATACACAAATTTGCTAAGTAAAGATCCCATTTTTTCAAATAAAAAAAATCAAATACATTTGACTTTATTTAGCATACACCAATTTGCTAAGTAAAGATCCCATTTCAAAAGAAAAATCAAACACATTTGGACTTTATTTAGCATACACAGATTTGCTAAGTAAAGATCTCAAAATCAAAATAACAAAAATCAAACATATTTGAATCTTTATTTAGCATACACAAATTTGCTAAGTAAAGATTCCATTTCTAAATTCACACATGATACACATCATGGGAAAACAAGCAGAAAGAAAATTATTTTCAAACATCTCATGTAGCACACCCAAATTTGCTAAATGAGTAAATCCCAAAATCAAATCTAAAATAAAATCAATTGACCCTCTATTTAACACACTCAAATTTGTTAAATAAAGAGTCCCCAAACATAAAAATCAAATTCAAATATGAACCAATGGAAGTATCAAAAATCTCTTCAAAATATTTGAACCCATTTTCAACATATACAAATTTGTTGAAAATGGATTCTAAATTGAAAAATCTCTTCTCCAATTCATTCAAACTCTCTCTCCTAAATTCAATGAGCCCCACTTAACATATTTAAATTATTGAGTGTGGGTTTAAACTCTAAATCAAAATTGAAAAAATTAGCAGAATACCAAAGCAGAAAATTTGATTTGAGTTTGTTTTCAAAAATTACAGAATTTCAACTTAGTCTCAGTCAGTTTTCTCAAGTTCAGTATGGTGCAAATGGATGCTAAAAAGCATGTGTTCACTTTCCCCTTTGGGATGGATTTGGCCTTGGATCGGCCCAACATCCCCCAAACTGAGCTTTCCCATCTGATGCACTTTTGGCCGAGGATTTGAGGGGACCAGGATCACTTGTGAGGGGGAAACCCTCACCACTGTCAGTAGGAATGCAATGACTAGGCAGAAGCCAGCCATCCATATTAAGATGCAGTAGTTGTAGTTTCAGTGCTCATATAGTTAGTTGTTCCCATCACTACCCCAGTACGAGTTAGTACCCACTCGTTGGCTTCTTCGAAGGGGACGGCTACCCTGGATTCAAGGATAGTCTCCCCTACCTGAGATAGGGTCTAGCTCCCATACTATTCCATTGAGCTGGACCCAACACTATAATAAGAGCTGCAAGATCAAGCGACATTATGCACATCGCCAAGGAGATGGAGACATAGTCTTACATATAGTAGAGGAGTCACCCAGAGTAGTTTCCTCTTTGCTCACTCAGAACAAATTCCATCCTCTTTCCAGTTCTGATGGAGAGGAAGTTGTTAGGAGGATTACAATGTCACCTCCACCGGTAGTTCATTATGAGGCACCTATCAGAGATAGGAGGAGGTCATATGTTGGCCTTAGGACAGTTCTGCACCAAGTTGGCAGGGCTTTTGTATAATCAGAGTCCAAAGCCCAATTTGATCTATGATCAGTCATCCCTCATAGTATAGGTGAGCATACCTGGCAGGAGAGGGCCAAAGAGGCTGTATCGGCACATTACAAGAGAGGCAAAGATATGATGCGGCCTCACTCTTGTGGAATTCCCTGATCAACGAGCTACCCATGCTCATCGATAACATTGTATTGACTGGTATTACCCATCATGGGAGGAGGGACCCCACACAAAGGGAGTCGATGTTGCCTCCATCACACAACTCTACTCCACTACCATCGCCAATGCAAGTTCCATCTTCCATAGCTCCATAAAAAGCCATGAAAGCAGCATTAGGGGAGAAGAAAGCCCCACTAGTGATCCAGCTATGTCTAAGGGATCCCATTTCATCTACACCATCGATGAGGGGCTGAGCTCTCCAACTTGACCTCCTACTTCAATTGCAGTGAAGAGGGAGTGGCAACCTCATAGCATCATAGTTGTGCCATCACCACCACCACCATAGTAGATCATGGATATAGTAACAGCAGAGGGAGAAGGAGATAGTTCTATTGTCCCCATGGTGATAGATTCTCCCAGGAGCAACACTCCACCCACATCGGGTGATAGTCATGAGCATGAATCCTCCAATGAGCGTAACCCTCACGAGATTAACACTCCGGTAGTAGGGTAGGTCAGATGTATCTTTGTTCATGAACATGATCCCACCACCGGTCAGCTGCGATCATTTGTTCCTGCATAGTTGGACCGCTCTTTGGATGATATCATAGCATAGTATCTCTTTGAGAAGAGAGAAATCCTAGGATATGAGTGGTCTGACCTCGAAGAGGAGAACATTAGCTTTGGCCCCAATGAAGATGATTTGTTGGAAGACTCAGCAGAAGTGCATATGGTTGATATTAGAGATTCTCTCCTTGATCATGAGTGTTTGGAAGGTGCTACGGCCGAACAGGACGATACAGCCTATTCGACCCAACACCTCCTTCAACAACTCAAACAAAAGGATGAGTAGATCGATAAGATGGAAAAGTGACTTGAAGATTTGCTAGTGGTAATTTTAGCACTTTAGAATCAAACTCCAGCAGCACATCCTATCATTATGGAGACTGGTTAGTTTGAGTTATTGCATGTCCTAGATCAACCGAAGAGTTTGCCTCTAGTAGAGCAGGACAACATTAGCTTGTATAGAAAGGTAGTGGACAGTACCTCCATACAAGAAAAAGTATATTAAACTCATGGTTGAATAACAACTGATGGAAGCAATGCAAGCCCGAGGTGGTTCATTAGTTCCAAAGGGTAGACCCTACCGAGAAATTTGATGCTATCCAATATCCTAAGGGTTTTGTGCCTCCTTCTTTCAAGAGCTTTGATGGTAGTGGGAACCCTCGCTAGAATATAGTGCACTTTAGGGCTAGCTATTTCAATGCTAGTGATGCACTATTATTCTATCTCTTTGTCAACAGTGATAGCTTTTGATTGGTACACTGAACTCCCCAACGATTCAGTGAAGGATTTTGCTAAGTTGGAGCAACTCTTTGTTAAGAGGTTTAATGGTGGGCGATCTCGTTGTAGCAACAACACCCCAATGAGTCCCTCATTGATTATATTCTTAGATGACATAATTTAAGAATAAAATGTGAACCACTCTGAATAGTATGCTATTAAAATTCTATTAAAGAATATTCATGGCCCGATCGCTTTCATGCTTAAAGGTTTCACCATCAAGATATTTGAGAAACTAATCAACAAAGCAGCTAGTCTATAAGTAGAGGTAAAACAGTTGTCTTTTCAAGATCAGTCATCAAAGCCAAAGTCGCAGAAAGTCTGTGAAAAGAAACCAGGGGTAGTAGTAATATTGGATAAGGGGAAGCAGGACTATAGATCAGTATAAGAGACCTTGAGCTCCATACCATCACTTCCACCTCTTTTACCACCACTAGCCATCTTATCTGTTGCCGCAACAACCTCCACAGCCTTCGATGCATCCTCCTCATCCATATTCTCAACAGCGGTATACATATCAGCACCAAGGTAGCTATCATCCACCTACTCTTTTGGATAAATTAAATAAAACTTATTCATTTAAGAGGGAGGTAGTCAATAAAATATTTAAGAACCTCTTAAAAAAACCTGATTTTTAGCTACCCGAGCCTAGGAAGCCAGAGGAAGTGGACATGAGTAATGATTCTAACTTTTACCCCTACCACCGCATGCTAGGCCATGTTTTGGAGGATTGCTTTACATTTAAGGATTGGCTTGAACATAGCTACAAGTTAGGCATGATAGTTATCAATGAGGAATATCTACTGGAATAACCATCTAGTTTTATTAGGGTAATCCTTGGGGACACATGTGATTCTCTAAAAATAAAAGAAAGTTGGGATATTTCTTTATCTAGAACTTCTAAAAATATTATTTCTAAAATCAAGTAACTTTCTTTACAGATGCCTGAGGCTGAACCTCCAACATTAAGGAAGGTTTGCAAGTTACTAAAGACAACTTAGGAAAGTGGAGCTTAGCAATAGTAGTAGCAGCCCATAATTGCTCAGGATTGTCAACTAGTACAACCACCGAGCCCAACCTCCATCCCACCATTACAGCTACTACTTCAGTCGACACTCCTACTTCAGCTAGCTCTTCTTCTAGTAGACATCTTCTATTGGCAGATGAGGGCATCAAACCCCTCATCCCACTTACTTTATTAGATTTCTACTATGTACCTCCTTTTAAATCTAAGAAATTGAGTAATAAAGCTAGTTTGAATTACATTTGTGTTACTTCTGATGGATTATCTGATTCTACTCTTTTAGAAAACTCTTCAAGTCTAAATAATTATAATAACTCTGATCATCTTCTTTCTGTTTCAGAAATAGACTTTCCTCTTATGAATACTATGGGTTCACCTCTTGAGATAGACTTGGAATCATGATTTTGACGGTCTTATAGGAAAAGCTATAGGTATGCCTGACGAGTAGGTAGAATATTCCACTAAACTGACACAAGAGATCACTGAAGTTAAACTCCGTAGTGGCAAGGTTCTACCTCCTAGGGTAGCACCTCAAGATAAGGGAAAACATGTCATTGGTACTAGCAAGTAAGAAGCCCCTCCACAGGATGCTCCACTTATGAATATGCTTATGGAGGATCAACCTAAAGTTGATTATAATATCCTCTCTCACCTAAGAAAGTTGTCAGTTAAGTTAAGCATATATGATGCCCTTGTCTTATCCAAAGATATGAGGGAATCATTAATCAAGGCTCTTCTTGATCCAGAAATATGTTTAGCTCAGTTGATCACTATCGAGAGGAGGCACATTATTTAAGAGAAGCCCATGGAGTCACATTCACCGATGAAGACCTTTTTCTGGGGGACATGGAGCACAATCGTCCCCTCTACATCACAGTGGATATGGGCAGATTTAGACTTTCTTGGGTGTTGGTTGATCTAGGTGCATCAGTGAACATTATGAGCCTTAAAACACTTGCCTATTTGAAGATTGACATCTCTAAACTCCAAGGAGATCAGATGATGTTGAGAGGATTCAATGAACAGGGCGAGAGGGCTTTAGGCTCCATAGTGTTACCTTTGGAAATGGACTTGAAGACTGAAGCCAAGTTTTATATAATTGATTTAAATGCATCGTTCACTCTTTTTGCTCAGTATGCCTTGGATACACCAAAATATGATGATTCCATCCTCTCTTCATCAGTGCATCAAGTTCCAAAAAGATGAAATCAAATACTATGTCAAAAGAGATGAAAATCTATTCTCAGTTAGAGAGGTCGAGATATATGAAGATGCAACCTACTATCTTCCTCAAAATCAAAATGTCTATTTTCATGAACTTGGTCAAAGTTCAAATAAAAAAGAAAAAGAAGAAAATGAAAAAGAAAAGAAAAAGAAAAAGAAAGGAAGAAAGAAAGTACAAGTGCGTAAGAAAGGGACATCGAGGAAAAGGTAGAGTCACATATTACATTCCACCCATAGTTCATTCTACCATACAGACATATGGGTAGGATGACTCGACCTCCACCAAGCAGAGGCAGAGGCAGATACATAGATAGTTCCAGAGGTGGAAGTTTCCCTGGTTGGCAGCCAGCCAATAAGGGCCATGTTCCAGTTCACAGGAGTATTCTAGCTATTCACATAGACTTGGAATACGGAGGATGAGTCTTAAGTGATTAGCACGCCCAACCCTCTCAGGTCTCATTGGAGGTGATACTTGAGCCAGACAGTGATGAAGATCAGGCCTCCAAGAAAAGCACGAATGTATTCTAATCAAAATTATGTAATACCATTGGGTAGCAGTTGGGAACTTTAGCTCTAACCTCACTTTCTTCTCAAAAAGTTGAAGGTTTAGTAGTTAAGGAATCCCCTAGATCTTCCATGGATGCTAAGCCAAAGAGATTCCTATTGGGATCATCATCCTCAAGTCCAGAAGCAGATGTAGAACTTGAGGATAATTCAAATAAAGATTTAATGGAATTACCTTTTGATTGGTACTCGCCTTGTGATCATAATTTTGTAAAGAAAGGTTTGATTTCTTATACATGGTCCGCACGTTGGAGTATTTTAAGAAATTATAGAACAATAAAGGTAGGGATGCACAATCAAGACCAGGATTAGGATTCAGTACGGTGGGTCTAGTTGATGATGATGGTTACTGCTTAGTTGTCACTAACCATCTAGAATCTGATAGGATCTTCTCAAACCACACTAACTCTTATGAGGAGGTGTGTTTAGAAACTTCAGATGATCGATGATCTTCAAATCAAAGATGCACCTCTAGAATTTGAAGAGGAAATTCATTCAACTATCGGCAAACTCAAAAAAATAAACCTCGAGATAGAAGAAGATCCACGCCCAACATACATCAGTTCTTTGTTGAACGAAGAAGAAACCAATGACTTAGTTAGGCTATTGACTGAGTTTAAAGACTGCTTTGCATGGAGCTATGAAGAGATGCCTAGATTATCTCCTAACATAATAGTTCACAAACTAGCAACAGACCCTAACGCTAACCCTATCAAGCAAGCTCCTAAACACATGTGATTAGAAATCAAACAGGTCATTTCTAAAGTCAAGAAACTGATCAATGCTGGCTTCATCAGGGAAGAGAAATATCCTACCTGGTTAGCCAGTGTCATCCCAGTTAAGAAAAAGAATGGCCAAATTTGCATATGTGTCAATTTCAGGGACTTGAATAATGCATGTCCTAAGGATGAATTTCCACTTCCTATACTAGAATTAATGGTGTACATCACCTCATCTCATGTAGTATTCTCCTTTATGGATGGGTCATCTAGCTACAATCAAATTAAGATGGCCTTCGAGGATGAAAGAATTACTACTTTTCAAACCCGATCATAATCTATTGTTATATGGTCATGCCTTTCGGCCTTAAAAATGCCAGTGCTACATACTAGCGAGCCATGACTCAAATCTTCAATGAACTCATTCATCATCAAGTTGAATGCTATGTTGATGATCTAGTAGTCAAAAATAAAGAAAAGGAAGACCATCTCTTTGACTTGAAATAGTTTTTGAATGGTTAAGATTCAAGCTCAAAATGAATCCCTTAAAGTGTGCATTTAGAGTGGCTTCAAGAAATTTCTTGGGTTTGTTGTTCGACACCGGGGAATAGAGATAGACCAAGAAAAGATCAAATCCATCTTAGAAATGACACCCCCTAAAAGTCTAACCCAGCTCAGATCTTTGCAAGGTGGTGATCTAAGACACTTTATCTCCAATCTATTAAAGGGATGCAAGCCATTTTCAGCACTTGTCAAAAAGGATGCTAAGTTCAAGTGGGATGACAAGTGCGAGCATGCCTTTAAAGACATCAAATAGTATTTGGTGAAGCCGCCAGTTCTAGCTAGTACCTATCTCGAGCAAGCCACTTATCCTCTACACTGCTGCATTGGATGACTCCTTTGGCACTTTGTTGGCTCAAACCAATAATGAAGGGAAGGAGAACGCTCTCTACTACCTCAGCCATCATGTAATACCTGTTGAAGCAAACTACCCACCTATTGAGAAACATTGCCTAGCTTAAATCTTTGCATCCCAAAAGCTACGACACTACATACTTTCTCATAAGGTAAACTTGATTTCAAGAATCAATCTACTACAATATCTCATGACACTGATGTTATCTAGATAGTTGGCATGTTGGTCCATGATTCTCTCATAGTTTGATATTACATTCGTACCCCTCTGTGCTATGAAAGGACAGGCACTAGTGAATTTCTTAGTAGCACACCCACTTCCTATTGATTCCCCACTTAGTGATGACCTCCCCGAACTTAGGGGATACTAGCATTCACCATTGTGAGATGTATTTTGATGGTGTGGCTTCCTTTCAAAAAGGAGAAGAATCACGATCTACTCTTCTAAAAAAGGCAGGTAGGAATAATTCTTTTAACTCCAAAATGTCATTTTATGAGATTCTTATACTATCTCTCCAATCTATGTACCAACAATGAAGCTGAGTATGAGGGTTTGATTGTTGGTCTATACTTAGCCATTACGATGTGTGTCAAAAGCATCAACATCTTCGGGGATTCTCAGCTGGTCATCAACCAGATTGGGTCCTATAAGGTTCTAAAACCTAAGCTTCGTCACTACCATGAGTACATCATGAAGATGTTGGCCCAAGTCCCTGAGGTCACCATCTACAATATTTCTCGAGGAGAGAATGTAGTAGCAGATGATTTGGCCAAACTCGCTAAGGATTTGGCATGTCCGGAAGATGAGTCCATTCCAATAAGGGTCCAAAATAGACAAGTCATATCCTTTATTGACGTTGAACTCATCGAGAGACTTTCTCTTGAAGGAGAGGTTATCGTTGTTGAAAAGGATAAGGAGCTGGATTGGAGGCAACCATTCATAGATTACTTGAACACAAGTAAACTCTCAAGAGAAATCACAAGCCTATCAGATGAAACTGAGAGCTCTCTCCTATGCTTTCATGGATGGCACTTTGTACTGACGATCTTTTGATCAAATGTGGTTACACTGTTTAAACAAACACGAAGCCCATAAGGTACATTCAGATCTATGCGGAGCGCATCAATCTGGTCTGAAGATGAAAGCAAATATCAAAGACTAGGATACTACTAGCCTTTGATGATCACGACTACATGAACGTAGCTAAAAGATGCCATCATTGTCAGGTACATGGTGTCGCCCTACATCAACCACCTAACATTCTACATCCTACATTGGCCTCATGGCCATTTGAGTGTTGGGGTACCGACATATTTGAAGGGTCACCAATTCATCTTAGCTGCCATCAACTACTTTTCCAAGTGGGCAGAGACAATCCCACTCAAAGAGGTCACAACGCAACATGGGCTCCAGTTTTTTAGGAACCATATCATATATAGGTTCAAGGTGCCACGATAAATTATATTCGATAATGGTACTGCATTCAAAAGCACCAAGATCAACAGCTTCACCAAGAGACACAGTATAGATTGGAGATACTCCACTATCAACTATCCTAGGGCAAATGGCCTAGCAGAAGCATTCAACAAAACCCTCATCCAGATACTAAAAAAGACACTCGACTATGAGCAGCTATGTGGGAATACCACACCACATACAGAACTCCAACTCAATCTACCCCATTCTCCTTAGTGTATGGGTCCGAAGCCATTCTACCATTAGAAGTTCAACTCCCATCACTAAGGATAGAAATGGGTAGTAAAATCACTACAGAGCAGAATGCAAAGTTGCGATTAGAAGAGCTTGAAAGTTTGGAGGAGAGACGCCCACGGGCGTGCCAGAACCTCGAGTTATACAATGCCAAGATGATTCAAGCTCACAACAAGCTGGTCCTGCCCTAGAGCTTTTCAAGTAGCAGAGCTTGTTTTAGTTCTAAAGAGACCAATTGTTGCCCGTTGAAAGATGGGAGTCAAGTTTGAACCCACTTGGGAAGGCCCTTTTATTATAGAGAAGGCCTACCAAGGAGGATCTTATTAACTTATTGATTATAAAGGGGAACACCCAATGCTTCCAATTAATGGGCTCTACTTGAAGAAATACTACCCATAAAATCATGTTTGAAAATAATTCTATCTTCAAAAATTTCATTCCAATTCATCAAAATATTCTCTTCTTTCGAAATATTGTTTGCTTGTTTGTGAATCCACCACGACGTGTTTAGGGCAGGTGTAAGAGAACCCAAGAGGCATCCTATCCTTCTTTCACAACACGCACAAATTAAACATGATTCCCCCGCTACTAGAATGGGTGTAAGAGAACCTAAGAGGCATCCTACTTCGACTAGAATAATTAGGATAGGTGTAAGAGAACCCAAGCAACATCCTGTCCTCTTCAAGCATAAACACAAACATAAACACAAACATATATCTTTTGTCTCAGACTATTTTGGTGTGGGAGCAAGCCCCCTATGGCACTCACTCATTAGTTTCTCCAGGTCAAGCTGACATGTTATCTTGCTAGTATGTCACCTCAATGGTCACTTGTCTGGCAGATGTGATTCTCGTGCTTTCATCCTGACTTAACCATTGTAAATCGATGAGCATCTTGTTAGTTTGGTAGACCTCACTGCGGAGCCAATAAGCTACCTCATGTTGACTTCATTTAAGAGAATGTAAGACTGCATGCTTTCTTTTGAACTAGCCAACATGCATTGACTAGGTTGAATATATTTGAGATTTAGGATAAGTCCCCCAGAGGCTCCTTTCCTCCTGACTACTTTTGAGTTGATATAAGTCCCCCAGAGGCATTCACTCAGCAGTCACCCTAGGTTGAATAACACCTGTCGAGCCGAAGACAGACTATCTTAGCAATCAGTTCTATTGTAGGAAGATGTGAGTCCTCGATGCTTTCTTCCTAGGCTGATTATTACAAACCGATGGGCACCTTAGGTTGGTTGATGTTTGTAATGCTGACAGTGTCTCACTAGGTGGATACACCACTCTTTGCAAAAGTGAGTCCCTGCGCTTTCTCCTTGAGTTGGCCACCGAATACCTATAGATATTCTCTTCTTCAAGATTTTGGATAAAGGCCTTTGTGGCTCCTCACCTGCGGGAACTCTACTTGGATTACATCCTTTGTGACCCTATTTAGACACTACCCGGGCTACTCTTTGATTGGATAGTCCCCTTTATAGTAGCCACCCCTATGGTTGGAAAATTTGTTGAGTGGATGCAAAGATTTTCCCTTGGTTCAGTAAATCTGAGATAGGTCTAGGCTGATATAAGCTCATTTTCAGTGTGATCCCTCGCAAACCAAGTAGGTCCATGATAAACATACAAACAAAAAATTTATTCACTTGTGGATTAGGCATTCAAGCCCAACAACCCTTTCCCAAGCAGACATCCTATCTTCAGGGCAATGTCAGCAACACTCTTGATAGGAATTGCCTGACTACTCTTGAGTAGAGATAAGTCCCCATGTCGGCACTCTCTCAATAGTCGCCCTTAGGTTCAATCTATTTTGCCACAAATAGGTTACTTCGATGGTCATTTCGCTCTAGAAGATATAAGTATACTACACATTCTTTCTAGCATGATTGTCAAATTGATGTGCATCCCTAGGTCAGGTTGACATGTTACCTTGTTAATATGTTGCCACAGTGGTCTTTTATTCAAGAATGATGTGAGCCCCCATGCTTTCTTCCCTGAATTGGTCACTGCAAACAGAAAGGCACCCCTTTGGTCGGATAGTTCTCCCCTCGGCTGGGAAACTACTCTTATGGATTTATAAATATGAAGTTATTCTAAGGCCAACACGACCCCTACTCAGTCCATCACAAACCGATGGGATCCATCAAATATAATTAAAAGTGAAATTGATTTTGACTATCTTTGAGCTGATTTAAGTCAGGCATTCACTCAGTAGTCAACCTTGGGTTGGGTTTGATTCATTGTGTCACCAACTGATCACCCCAGTGATTGATCCCTACTTTGGAAGATGTGAGTTTGCTATGCTTTCTTCCTAGTACAGCTGCTGCACATAGAAAGGCAACCCCTTTGGTGGATAGTCCTACCATATGGCTGATAGACTACCCCTTTGGATTTATAAACTTGAGATAGATCTAGGCTGACATAAGCTCCTTCTCAGTATGATCCATTGCAAACCGACAGGGTCCATCTCAAAAATTTAAAATTTAAAATCTGAAAGAAATCAATCTGCTTCTCCTCAGTGAGATGCAAATCTTTTCCAACCTCCCTAGTGGAGTGAAATCAAATGATCAAATCAATCAGCTTCTTCTCAGTGAGATGCAAATCTTTCTAATTCCCTCAATGGAATCAATTCAATCCAACCTGAACTTGCTCCCCTTGTGGAGGGTTTACATTTTCATCCTCAGTGGATTACAATATCTAATCCCCAGGGGATTGCACCAACCTCTTATCCCTAGTGGATAACTTGAATCTTTTCCCTTAGTGCAAGGCTCATATACTCAATCTCTAATGGATTCCCCCTTCACTCTTTTATGTCTTTGACATAAGAGGAGTTGCATTGCACTAAGCTCTTGATTCCTTCTACACCTCGGGTTTGGGAGTAGATCATTTTCATTAGTGCTTGCAATCATTCAAACATTGTTGATCATCTCAATCAACACTAATACGTGGGGTATACCTTGTCAGTCACACCATACCTATTGGGTTCTCTTTGTTGACCTCATGTTTGGAGTGAGCTTTCAAATTCTCCATCTTAGACATAAGATTCCTCTAAACACTAATAGTTCCTTAGTCTTAAGAAACTTCTAGTGATTAGGTGAACACTTAACCTAACCCTAAAGACTTAGAGGAGTTAGCCATAGGAATAAGTTATGCCTTAGGGGTATTAGGAGGACTTGCTACCCCATAGCTTGAATCAAATCCTTGTTTCCTTCTTTCAAGTCAATTTTCAAATTCAAATCAATTCCAAATTCAAATCAATTTCAAATCTTGAATCAATTCAAAACTCAAAAGATTTTTACATAACCCATTTATATTCTCATTTATATTCAAAAATATAAATGAAATATAATTCAAATAGCCAAAATCAATTCAAAACTCAAATCCAAATCTAACCAAAATCCAACTTATACTCTTTGAGGTCTAATCCTTGAAGTCCTTGAAACCAAATTCAAATTACTCCAAACTCAAAAGATTTTCTCATAACCCATTTATATTCTCATTTATATTCACAAATATAAATGAAATATAAATTCAAATAACCAAGATTGATTCAAAACTCCAATATAAAAATAACCAAACTCCAACTTATACTCTTTTAGGTCTAATCCTTGAACTCCTTCAAACCAAATTCAAATCACTCCAAACTCAAAATATTTTCTCATAACCCATTTATATTCTCATTTATATTCACAAATATAAATGAAATATAAATTCAAATAACCAAAATCAGTTCAAAACTCAAATCCAAAAACCCAAAATTTGACTTATACTCTTTAAAGTCAAATCCTTATACTTAGCCAAATCATTTTCAAATCAATCCAATCCTTTGGATTTTCTCTTCAAATAAACACTCACTCAATCACATACACAAATATAAACACAAACTACAATCACTAAACCAAAATCAAACTAACCCAAGTCAAACCCATGTTCACCCTTTTGATTTGAAATCGTCAAATGAACCAAAACCCATTTGACTCTAAACCACTAACAATTTGATTTATATTTCCATCATAAGTCCATATGTGAGTTCAACCAAACTTGAATCAAGCCTTGATCAAGCCAATTAACCCATTTAGGCTCACTTGACCCAAAGTGACCTAAAGGACCTTTTTGATCCAAATTCTAATCCAACCCAAATTGGATTGAACTAAGCCCATCAAAGGCTCACATTGTGAGCAATCATCGAAGATGATCAATCACCCAAATTGGGGCAAACAAAGTCAAACCTAGCCTTTGAACAAGTCAACACTTAGTTCAAATGAAACCTAAACAAGCCAAAATTTACTATAAGCCAAATTGATTGAAACCATTGATCTAAAATAATCCATAATTAATGATTGAACATGATTAATCCATAAATTAAGCCAAATCAAGCCTAATTGGCCACTAGACCTTAGTTGACTCAAGTTGACCTAAAAAGTCAAAATGGGTCAAATCTTGATCTAAGCCAAATTGATTGCAACCAATGGGTCAAATTCATTCCAAATCACTTGTTGAACTTGACCAAAGCTTCAATTGACCAATTAGACCCAACCTAGCTCAATTGACCATGAACCCAACTTGACCTAAAAAGTCAAATCAGTTTGAAATCAATTTGAAATCAAACCAAATCAAAATTGATTGAAACCAAAGCTTGTAATACATTTCAAATGATCAACCAAGCCTAAACCAACCCATGACCTAACCCAATTAGGTAAAATGGGTCAAATTGGTCAACTTGACCCATTTGACTTTAATGAACTCAAATGAATCAAAACCAATCTAAACCAAATTAAACCAAACCAATGACATCCATAGACTCCAAATGATCATTTGAACTTGACCTAGCCCATGGTTTGACCTAATTGACCAATTGTTCAACCTAACCCAATTTGACCCAACTTGACCTAAATTGGTCAAATTGAACCAATTCAAACCAAATGAACTCCAAATCACTTAAAATTTTGGCCCAACCCATTTTTGAAGCATTTGAAATCTGCCCAAATCAAAATCATGGCCAAATGACCACTTTGCCTTTAGGTTAAAGGGTATCCTATGGCCAAATTCACTTAGAATTTGACCAATTCTTTCTAAAGGCCACTTGTCATCCTTCTAGTGGTCCACATGGACACCAAGGAGGGTGGTGAACATGACTCAGTGACCTTGGGTCGGCCATGACCCAACCCAAGGCTAAATTGACCCCTCCAATGGGAATTGAACACTTGGATCACCCAATGCACTCACCTAGCACATGGGAATCCACTCTCCTTACCTCCTTTGCCTAAAACGACTCACATGGGATGTTAAACAGCCCAAATCAATCAACCAATCTTAACAATTGATCTAAAATAGCAACTCATCTCTCGACCTTCTGATCCAAGGAGGGGGAGATATACTCCCCCTCAGTCCCACTCAAATTAGAGGCACAAAATTTGACTGAGCTCTAGGAATCAAAACCAAGCATCCCTAAGCTTCCCAAGGCCATTTCCAAGCTCCGTTGATTTCTCTTTCTTGATTTTACCCAAAATTGAAATAGGGGAAGTCAATCCAAAGATAAACTCATCCAATTATCCATCAAAACTAAATTAACTTTACAAGCACCATCAAGGGACTTCGTCGAGCTCAATCAAGTTATTTCCCAAGTCACCAAGCCACGGGAACGAGGACTTTGATCAAAGTTGATCACAGTTGAAGGGGAGCTTGGTCAACCAAGCCATCCACTTCAAACCAAACTCAATACCTTCAACAAGGCTTCGTTTCTACTGAAGCTACTTCCTCCATTGGAAGCATCGGTGATAGCCTCCAGCAAGGTATTGCTCAAAATTATAACCATAGAAAAAATAGTTTGGTTCTTGAAGAAAAGTGTCATCCGTTGAGTTCTTGATAGTTGGATGTGCATCCCCCATCCTTCCGAAGGTGTGGGATCATTTTGATCCTAATCTGAGCTCAGGTGAGCTCGAATTAAATAGGGAGGATGAACAGTGTTCATCTCTCGTCACTTACAAAGGAGAAGGATCACCTGCTGTCCATTCGCATGATTGGAACGGACGACTGTGATTAGATCACGCGATAGCCCCTTTGATTTAAGCCTAAACTATGGGATTAATTCTGACCATCCGATCATAGATCGGACGGTCCGTAGAGAAAGCGCGTCCACCGCCGACTGACTCAGCGGTGAATGTGATAACTTAAATACCATATCCCGTCGCGCCATGTGGAAAGTGCGACACGTCAGCTGCCACATGGCCCGACAAAATTAGGAGGTTAATTAGGTTTAATTAGTTCATTTTTTAATGCTTAAACCTCCAAAATTCATAATTAATTATGGAAAAATCTAAAAAAAATATAAACTCAAGTTCATTTTAAAGATAATTCAGAGAGGAATAGTATAAAATTAAAATTAATTAATTTTGAATAGTGAGTTTTACTCAATTTAGATTTTATTGAAAATATAATTATGCTAATTACTTAATTACTTCAATAATTAATTTCAAACTTCTTATGGTTGATTAGTGGTATGATCTCTGCCTCCCATGATTTTCTTGGAATTTATTGTTGGATCAATTAAGGGAATTCCTTGATTCACCCTTAATCACATTCTTAATTAATTAAATGATTAATTAACCTTTTAAATAATGATAAATTCACTAATTAAGCTTGCTAATCATCATAAAATAGTAAATGGACTTAGGGAATGAGATTAGGATTTCATTTCCATTCTTTTCCCCTAAGTTTATTTCATTTGGATAAACATTTAATTAATTTGCAAATTAATTAATGACTTAATCACTTCATTAATTAGATATATTAATCAAATTCAAAACCAAATCATTCTAGAACTTAATCACTTAATCTTGGGTAGACTCTTAGGTGCTCAATAGCCTAAGAGACTCTAAAGGAAATTATAATCAAACAACATGTAGGATGGTTATAAAAGTTAATTAAACCCTTTAGCTTAGTAAATCAATAATTATGAGCCAATTACACCCCTTTATTTCTTAGGTGCATTTGCTGATTTAAATTTCCATGTGGTTGCATATCATATGATTGGCTCATAATTACTTGAATAATTTTGTTAAAGTGGCACAGGTAAGGGGTAATTAATGGATTTAAATCATACCTTAACCTAAATAAAACATAAAATCAACCTAATTATTCTAAAATTAAACTAAACCAATTCACATGTAGGAAATGGGTTAGGACCAACAAACCTTTATAATATTTCCTAAGTCAAATCAAATTCAAAAATAAAGAATCTCCTTAAAGAATTTTAATTCATTTTAAATAATCCTATTTTATATGATTGTCCTTAGAAGTAATTAGGGTGAGTAAAGTTATGTGTTTACATCCCTTTATTTCTTTCCAAGCATGCTAAACTTTGTTTGCCATATGAAATCATGCATTCATTTCTTTTGAAAAATTTATTAAATAAAATGTTTTCCTTTTATGTCAAATTGCATGTGTTGGTTAAAATTAAGAATATGAGTGGCTAGTATCACTATTAAACCAAAAATTATTTCCAAAACCTATAAATTAAAGATTATGAATGAAGTAATGCAACTTATAAATACTTACAAGCTTGCATGTGATTATAGCATAAGATGTGTTTTATGTTATTTTCTTCTCTTCCTTTAACATGGATTTTAATAGGATTTGTAAAGTGTATAGTTCATTTGAAAAGAACACAACACTTGCTTAAATTTATTCCTATGCATTTCTATTTTATGACTTAAGAAGGATCTTCGCATTTACATATGTAAATTATACAATCAATTCAAACATAATCTTTTGCATGATTCTTCATCTATTTATTTCTTTTTCTACACATGTATTTAAGAAAAGTGGTATATTAGTTTGGACATCTCGGTGATGCGAGGCTTTAAGTAGCCCTAAGTAGGCCTTTTACCTTATGCCCCTAGTGTAAAAAATAATGGTGTCGTACTCACTTATGTATTTTATACATGTGGATGTGCATTTAATTAATGGATAAGAAATCCCCCTTTTCTACATAATAAAAAAACATGCATTCATGGAATATCCAAACCTTCAAACCATATCTCAGCATTCATCATCAAGGTGTGCTAAAGTTTGCATTGCATGTATAGGTATTCTTAGGATTATTCATATGCATGGTATAAATGGTGGAAAGAATAAAATGGGTGTGTGTTATGTGGTAGTAATTCTTCCTAACTAATCCTAAGAGGTCTTTCTTATTGAATAAGACTATTTAGAGTAAATCTAAACTTAGGAATGATAAAACACATAATAAAACATTCACAAAAAAGAAAATTTATTAATGAATCTACCTTAGAAATACTTTAAGGTAGGGATGAAAGAGAGTTCTCCTCTCTTTTCTTCTCTTCATAACATCTAGTCTCTAAGTGTAGGTTCATTCAAATCAAATCAAATCATCAACTAAAATTGACAAATCAAATAAATCTCTTAAAATGAAGCCACCCTTTAAATTGAACCTTCTCACTTAGAAAATTCCAACCTTAAAGCCTAGCTAATACATGCCACACAAGCCTTAAATGGCACACACATTAGGCTAAATCACCATTTCTTGCTCTATGTTAGGGTGGTGCATGGTTTGATGCCTGATTTTATTTTGTATTGTAATATTTGTAGTCTGGATGTTAAGGTGCATGTGCGTAGTCTGGTTGATAGGGTGATCTTAGCCTAATCATGTTTTCTATAGGGGATCATGCTTAATGGGTGTTGTAATAAAAATATAAATACTTTTTATGTGTAGGTTGCTTATACCCCGAAGCATAATCCAAACTAAGATAGGTGGACTTGGTTACCCATGTGTGGGGTGCTAAGTCCAAATTATTATAACTTCTTAGGTTGTGTGGTATGTTTAACTAACCTTTATTTTGTAGGTTTAGTTAGACCTTTCCCATTTTGATGTAAATTTTACAATTAAGATTCAGAATGAATATTATGGGAGATTAAATGAACAATGGTCATAAGACCATGTCTTATGTACCATGTGAAGCCTTGGAGCAAACCACATCCCAAGTCAAACCAAGATAAAGAAAGAGATGAAGAAAGAAGAAATGATAAAATGAAGAATGAAGACCCCCATAACATAAATTCCTTCTAAATTGTAATCATTCATTGGTAATCAGGTTGTATAAGGGTAGAGCTTGGCTACCCTTTTTTTCTTTTGGGTTTGTGCAGTCGAGCCCGACCACACCGGCCTCTTATTCTTCTGTGCC
The DNA here is from genome assembly GCA_021442155.1 of Cymbidium sinense. Lineage (NCBI taxonomy): Eukaryota > Viridiplantae > Streptophyta > Magnoliopsida > Asparagales > Orchidaceae > Cymbidium > Cymbidium sinense. Next base: position 115,410,468 of record CM038219.1, on the reverse strand, counting down.
AATTTTACAAATTGATCGATGTTTTGTTTATGATTGCATAATTAGGATGGCATGATTTTCTAATTTCTTTATTGATGTTTGATGAATGGACTAGATGCGATTTGGCTCTTAGGAATAAAATAAATTTTTTATCCAATTAATCAACTCAAAATTAAATTAAATAACTCATAACCTAAGCTAAAGCCTAGGACATAAATCAAGATAATAAAAAATTTAGCAACCCCTTAGCTGGATGTTATATGTCTCACATCATGCATAAATCATATTGCTTCACTCTTGCTAATGGAGGGCTTCCACCTTTGCTAGAGAAAATGGCTTAACCTTTGAGAGCCATGGTGGAAACACACCTCCTTCTTTTGATTTTGGCCCATAACTAATTTTCTCATGCATTAGGCATATGAAATCCCATAGCCTGAATCAAATAATAATGTCTAAAAATCAAAATAAAACTTAATTAAATTTACATTATATTAGGTCATTACTCATGCCCTTCATGATCTAGTCTCTTAGGGAGTGTGTTTAAGGACTTTCTAAATAAACAACAACTTAGCCATCTTGCAAAGCATAAGACTTGCCTACATATATTCAAAATGGCAGGGGGAGTTAGTTGTCAGCCACTCCCAAACGGTTGTAAGTCCAATAATCGAGTGGTTTATTCTCTCTTGTAAAGATAAACCATATACCCATCTTTGTCTTAGATTATGATCCGAAGATGCTATTTACCTTTGCAGGCTACAAACATAATTCCTCACATCTTAGGCATTTCTGTAATCTCTTATTGTGGAACTGTAAGCCCTAGATTTTTAATAAAAATTTAACTCAAACATATAATTCCCCTCAATTTTAAAAATATAAAATCCAACCATAGGATAATTTGGGATGCTTACTAGGTTTCTAGTATCATGAGCATCCCCTACTCATCTCCTTTGGTTTTTTTGATAATAACTCTTTTATTTTTCTTAAATCCCACTTTATTGTTCTAAAACTAACCAATTGATTGATAGTCCTATTTTTGAAATCTTTGGAGACAACGATCATTTGCCTTAATCGAGAGTATTCCTAAGGAATCTCATTCCTTTGGATGTAATTAACTATGGAAGCTTGCCTCTATAGGGAACTTAATGAACCTGATTTAAAATAAACCCTACTTTACTTTTCCATATAAAGTTGGGGAAAGATCTTTGGTACATTCGAAGACCCATTGTCCTTAGGAGTCCTTATTAGGTGATCGGGTCCATTATAGGATGGTGACTTTTGTCTCTTGAAATAGTACATCATTCCTCAATGTCATACCCGATCACCCTAATGAGTACATCTGCGGATCTACGTGGTGTCCAACCCCCCATATCTCTCTAAAAATAAACACCACACATGTGTTATGTGATAGTAATTCATTCCAACTAATCTTAGGATGCCTTTCTTATTACATGTGTTTATTTAAAGTGAACCTAAACTTTGGACAATTAAAATATGTAATAAGTCATTTACTAAAGGGAATTGATTAATTAATTTACTTTAGATGTGACTTAAGGTAGGGATAAAAGAGAGTGATCCTCTCTTTCTTTCTCTTCATAACACTTAGTTGTTAAGTGTAGGTCAAATAAAATAAAAGAAAATATTAACTAAAATTTGCAAATTAATTAAACCATTTAATTTGAAACCACCTTTTATAATTAAATGTCCTTCATACTTAGAGAATGATAACTCAAAAGCCTAGCTAGAACATACCACACAAGCCTTCACACATACACATTAAATTAAGTTGCCAATTCTAGCTTTATTTTAGGGTGGTGCACGGTTTGATGTATATTTTGTTTTGTGATGTAATGTTGTAAACTGGATGTTAGGGTATATGTTTCATAGATTGGATGTTAGGTCGTGGTTATCCTAATCATATTTTATGGAGGAGATTATGCTTAAGGGACACTTAAAATAAATATAAATGCTATCTTTTGTAGGTTGCTTAATGCCGAAGCATAATCTACATTAGGATAGGTGGACTTGGTTACCCATGTACGAGGTGCTAAGTCTAAATTATTCATATAACTTCTTGGGTTGTATGGTGTATTTAGCTAACATTATTTTGTAGGTGTAGTTAGATTTACTTTTCCTATTTTTAATGTAATTTTGCATTAGAAATTAGGATTAGTGTTATTGGGGCTTAGGATAAATGTTGGTTACAAGACCAAGTCTTATGAACCATGTGATCCTATGGAGCTTACCCAACCAAATGAAAGAAGGAAATGAAGCAAAGAAGGAGCTTTGAAGATTTGAAGACCCCCCATAGCTTCCATTCATTTGTTGTAATTAAATTATAATTATTCTTTCATTATACCAGGATGAATAAGGGTAGAGATCAACTACCCATTTATTTTTTGGGTTGTACGACGGTACCTGACTGCACCGGCCTATTATTCTTTCACGTTGAGGTTATAAATTGTTTGATGATTTGTTTACATTGTGCAATAGAAATGGCATGTATTTTTATAGTTTATTTATGATTGATAATTGTTGTGTGCCTTGGATCCGTTTAGGCTCTTAGGATAAAATAAATTTTCTTTATCCCACTACAACTCATAACTAAATTTTCTAAAATAACTCATAACCTTACATAAAGCCAAGATATTAAATCAAGATAATAAAATATTTAGCAACCCCTTAGCTGGATGATTGTATGCTTAATATCATGCATGTCATTTTATTTCACTCTTGCTAAAAAAGGCTTGACCTTTGAGAGCCTATGATGGAAAACACCTCATTCTCTTTTGATTTAACCCATAATCAACTTCATCATACATTTAGGCATATAAAATCTTGTATCCTATGTCAAAATGAAGAGTCCAAAATTAAATAAAATTTGATAAAATTTGCATTAGAACTAAGTCAATATTCATACCACTTATGCTTTAGTTTCTTTGGGAGTGGGTTTAAGGACTTTAGTTTCTTTTCTAAATATTAACAACCTAGCCATCTTGCAAAATTATAAGACTTGACCATATGGTTTTAAAATGTAGGAGGAGTTAGCACTCCATGCGGTTATAAGTATAGCAGTTGGGTAGTTTACTATATCTTGTGGAGGTGAACAATATACCCATTTTTCTCAGATTTAGGTCATGCTTTGGCCCTCGCTAAAGCCCCTAGATTTAGGATCTAAGATTATTGTTTCTCTTTGGGGATACAAGCATAAATCCTCTTCTCTTAGGCACTTCCACAATCTTGTGTTGTGTAAATATAAGTCCTAGATTTTTAATAAAATTTTAATCAAACATATAATTCTCCTTAATTTCAATTATATAAAGCCCAACCATAGGATAGTTAGGGGTTCTCACTAGGCTTCCTAGTATCATGAGCATCCCCTACTCATCTCCCTTTGGCTTCGATAATAAGTCTTTCCTTTCAATCTATCCTATTTGATCTTCCAAATATAACTAATTTTATTTATAGTCCTATCTTTGAATTCTTTGGATACAATAATTGCCTACTTTTATCAAGAGTATTCCAGGAACTCACCTCCTTATGATGTAATTAACTATGGGGGCTTTCCTCCATAGGAAAATTTAGAATGGTTTAAATAAACACTACTTTATTAATCCATGTAAAGTAGGGGAAAAATTTCTAGTACATTTGAAGACCCATCATGCCTTAGGAGTCCTTATTAGGTGATTAGGTCTATGTAGGGTAGTGATTTCTATCTTTCAAGATAATGCACTATTCCTTGATTTACCGATCACCTCAATAAGTACATCCTCAGATCTACGTGGTGCCCCACCCCCTCCCCACATACACACATATACACATGAATCGAAAATAAACACCACAGATTTTTCTAACAACTTCGCTGGGGATGGTTCCACTCTCCATCTCTAGTAGACAATTATTCTCTCCAAGCAACGATAGTGGACTTGTATTCAGGGTTTTAGTATCTCACTCCTTGGGTCTTAGAACCCATATTGGGTTGCCTAATAGGTGAAAAAAAATTAACTCATGAAAGGAAATGACAAAAAATTAGAATCTCCTTGCCACTTGCTTGGTGAGGCAAGGTTCATCTTGATGATTAAGAAAATAAACTCTATTGCAAAGTGCCACTTTCCAAAGCACCTTTTTCAGAACTGACATAACTAATGATTTTGCATAAAATCTTCGAAAGCACAAGACTCATATAACCAAACCTTACCTAACAATCCCTATGATTGTTACATGGAGGTTCATTTCAAAAATCAAGATCAAAATCATCTTTTCAAAAAAGAAAAACACATTTTTGAAAATGACCATATTCATTCAACATACTCAAAATTGTTGGATGAAGAGTCTATCTTCAAATAAAATCATAGCATAAAATTGAAACTTCACTTAACATATTTCACATATGTTAGAGTTGGGGTTTTCATCTTTTCAAAAGAACATTCTTTAAAATGACCATATTCATTCAACATACTCAAAATTATTGAATGAGGAGTCTATTTTCAAATAAAATCATAGCGTAAAATTGAAACTTCACTTAACATAGTTCATATGTGCTAAAGTTGAAGTTTCTCTCTTTTCAAAAGTTAGAAATCACACATGAAAGCAAGACATATCATTGAACTCTATTTAACATACCTAAAATTGTTAAATATATTTCCCTTCTTTCAATAATAACATAAATTTGACCTCCACTTACCATACTAAATTTGTTAAGTGAGAGTCTCACTTTCAAAACATGCATTTGGCTTTCACTTAATATACCCAATTTGTTAAGAGAGAGTCTCATTTTCAAAACATAAATTTGACTTTCACTTAACATACCAATTTGTTAAGTGAGAGTCTCATTCTCAAAAACATGAATTTGACCTCCACTTAAAATGCCAAATTCGTTAAGTGAGGGTCTAATTTTCAAAACATCATTTTCCTTTCACTTAATATACCCAATTTGTTAAGTGAGAGTATCATCTTCAAAGCATACATTTGGTTCCACTTAACATACAAAATTTGTTAAGTGAGAATCACCTAATCATGCCATACTTGATTCCCACTTAACATACCAAATTTGTTAAGTGAGAATCCCATTCTTAAATCATATTACATTTGGTTCCCTTAACATACCAAATTTGTTAAGTGAGAATCACATAATCATGCCATATTTGATTCCCACTTAACATACCAAATTTGTTAAGTGAGAATCTCATTTTCAAATCATATTAAATTTGGTTCCACTTAACATACAAAATTTGTTAAGTGAGAATCACATAATCATGCCATACTTGATTCCCACTTAACATACCAAATTTGTTAAGTGAGAATCCCATTCTCAAATAACATTATATTTGGTTCCACTTAACATACCAAATTTGTTAATTTAGAATCATATTTTCAAATCATATCACATTTGGTTCTTACTTAACATACTAAATTTGCTAAGTAGAGAGCCTCATTTTCAAATCAAACAAATACATATCAATCACATTTAGTTCTTACTTAACATACCAAATTTGTTAAGTAAGAAGCTCCATTTTCAAATCATAATCAACATATATCACACACATAATCAATCATCACAAGTAAAAAATTTTCACAAATGCCTAAACATACAATCACAACCTTTCCTTAGCATACCTAAATTTGTTAAGTAAATTTCTTCAAAATCAAAAATTTTCAAATAAGATAACAACACAAACATCCTCAAATATTTGAACCCCGCCCAACCTACTTAAATTGGTTGAGTATGGGTTCTAAATCAAATTATATAACAAAGACTCTCCTCACACATCAAAATCTCTCCAATGAACCCTACTTAACATATTTAAATTGTTGAGTGTGGGTTCAAAACTCTAAATCTCTATGATTCTCTTAGGACAAGTATTAAAGAGATATGACTCAAGTTATATTTAAACACATGAAGAGATATAGTGTAGACCAGTCAGTGCAATTTGTTTTCACAGTCGGTACATATGGCCTCTGAGAAGTTCATCTTTACCTTACCATTCAGGATGGATTTGTCCTTGGATCAGGCCAACCTCCCTCAGACTGCCTCCACCCACTTAGTTTTCTTTGGCTGAAGATTTGAGGAAGCACGCATTACTTGTGAGGGTGACCCTCATGACTGTCATTCGAGATGAGGTGATTGGACAGAAGCCAGTCATCCTCATTGACCTACCTTCCGATACCGAGTATCCTTCCTTGAAGAGGAAGGTAGTCGAGGTTCCACTAGTCAATTCAATTCTCATGCAGTCAACTGCTCCTACAGCTGCTCAAGTGCGTAGCACCTCCTTGTTGGTCCCCTCTAATGGGAAGGCTATCTTAACTTCAGAGATAGTCTCCCCTACCTTTGAGGTAGGATCTAGTTCTCGCATTGCCCTACTCAACTGCATACATTTGCCACACAGTACCACAACAGAAGCTGTATGATCAAGCGGCACCACGAGCATGCAACTCGAGAGATAGACACAACATTCCATATTATTGAGGAGGGATCTCCCCATGAGGCCTCTCCACTCCTTAGTGGAAATAGGTTTCACCCCCTCTTGGCATCAGATGGAGAGGAAGACTACAGGAGGATAGATGGATTGCCTCTATTGCCCGCATACTATGAGGTTTTTTGGGGATAGGAAGAAGATGCTATGGTCTACGATACTAAGTTGATTGAGCCCACAAATGCTTAGAGTCCGGCACACTATTTAATTTGAGGTCGATCATTCCTAGGAGTGTTTTTAGGTAGATCCACAGGAATAGAGCATCAGAGGCCAGGGTAGCAGCTCAGTCAAGGAGAGGGAGCGATGGTAGTTTGTTAGGCAGTCGGTGGCCTCCACTCTAGTTGAATTCCCGATCATTGAGCCAGTAAGGCCGATAGGACCGACAATATAGTATTGATGGGTACCACCAATCGCAAGGGGAAAGCCCAAGCCTAGGTGGAGCTGGTGTCGTCTCCACCACACTGATCCACTTCCCACCATCACCAGTTCAGGTCCCTCCATCCACCGTTCCCACAAAGGTCATGAAGTCAGCTTCCGAAGAAATCTCCATTGGTGATCCAGCTACAACCAAAGGATCCCACTCCATCTACTCCACCGATTGAGGTAAGGGCAAGTTCCTACTCGACCTCCTACTTTAGTCTTGGTGAAGAAGGAGTGGTAACCCTGTAGCATCGTGGTTGCACCACCACCACCATCAGAGCTAGTGATAGTGGCAATAGCAGAGGGGGAGGGAGATAGTTCTGCATTTCCCATGACAGTGGACCCCAAAGATAGCACTCCACCGCTTGTGGGCAGTCATGAGCATGTATCTTCCAGTGAGCATTGTCCTCCCAGAGATAGCACTCCAGTGGCAGGCAGTGTTATATACATTTTTGTTAGTGACAATAGTGCTACTACTGGTCGTCAGTGAGTCTTTGTTTCATTGCAGCCCGGTAAGGTAGAAGATCATTCCTTGGATGAGATTGTAGAAACCTACTTTGTTGAGAATAGGGAACTCTTAGGCAGTGATCACAAAGATTCAGAGGATGAGAGGGTAGCATTTGATCCTGATGAGGATGACCTTCTTGAGGATTCGATCGAAGTTCACATGGTTGATACTAGGAACTCTCTCTAGAGAGACCAGCAGAGTTAAGAAGGTATTGTAGTTGAAGAAGATGATACCGTCCATTCAACTCAGCACCTCCTCCACCAGCTTAGACAGAGAGATGATCATATTGATAAAATGGGGAAGAAGATTGAGGAGTTGATGGCAGTGGTTTCAACATTGCAAAATTCACCCGGTGTCATAGCCTTCTCCCATAGTAGCCAATAGAGCAGAGTTGGCACATACCTCGATCATCCTAGGTGCATTCCTGTAGAGGAAGATAGGGGTAGCTTGCATAGGAAGGTAGTGGATAGTACCTCTATGCATTGGAAGGATATAAAAAACATGGAGAGAAGAGCTAGCACAAGCCTGAGGTGGCTCATCCGTTCCTAAAGGAGGACCCTACCCAGAGGAGTTTGATGTCCAGTATCTTAAGAGTTTTGTGCCTCCTTCTTTCAAAATCTTTGATGGTAGTAGTGGGAACCCTCGCCAACACATTGCATATTTCTGTATGACCGCAACCGGAGGTAGTGACACCCTTCTTTTAGATTTTTTACAGCCTGGGTGTCATGTTTGATCTATGTCGAATTGCCCAATGGTTCAATAAATATATTTCTGAGTTGGAGCACCTCTTCATCAAGAGGTTTGCTAGAGCTCATCAAAGGGTTATTGTAGGAGATTTTGTTATAGTGATGCAAGTTCCCAATGAGTCCTTTGTTGATTATATTCTTAGGTGGTAAAACTTGAGTATGAAATATGAACCACAACTATTTGAACAGCACGCCATAGAGATTCTCCTAAAGAATATCCATGGCCCGTTTGCTTTCGTGCTATTGACCTCATTTTTAGAATGAGCTCTCAACCTCTCCATCTTAGACATAGGACTCCTCTTAGATACTAAGAGTTCCTTAGTCTTAAGACACTTCTAGTGATTAGGTGAACACTTAACATAACCCTAAAGACTTAGAAAAGTTAGCCATAGAAATAGGTTATGCCTTAGGGGTGTTAGGAAAACTTGCCTATCTATAGCTTGAACCAAATCCTTACTCTCTTCTTTCAAGTCAAACCTCAAATAATCAACCTCAAATCATAATCAAATCCAAATCCAAATCAACTTCAAACTCAAACCAATTCCAAATCAAATTTCAAATCAATTCCAACTTAATTGATTTCCTCAAACTAATTCTAAATCAATTCCAACTTAATTGATTTTCTCAAACCTTAAATCAACCCAATGGATTTTCTCAAATCATGAATCAATTCCAAATGATTAAAACCCATGATTGAATTCCAAATCAAAAATTCTTCCTAAGTCACTTTGATTTCATCTTATAGACTTAGCTCAAGTCAAATTCAAATCATTTCAAAAACAAGAGATTTTCTCATAACTCATTTATATCTTCATTTATACTCACAAATATAAATGAAATATAAATTCAAATAACCTAAACAAATTCAAAACTCAAATCCAAATCCAATCAAAATCCAACCTAAACTCTTTCAAGACAAACCCTTGAACTCCTTTAAATCAAATTCAAATCAATTCAAACTCAAGAGATTTTCTCATAACCCATTTATATTCTTATTTATATTCATAAATATAAATGAAATATAAATTCAAATCAACTTCAAACCAAAACTAATTCAAAACTCAAACTCAAATCTAACCTAAATCCAACCTAAACCTTTTCAAGTCAAATTCTTGAACTTAGCCAAATCAAATTCAGATCAATCCAAAGCCTTGGATTTTCTTCATGATTCAATCAATCCTTCAATCATGAATCCAAATATAAACACAAACTTCAATCATCAAACCAAAACTAAATTCAAAACTCAAACCCAAATCAAACCCATGTTCATCCTTTGAACTTGAAAATTATCAAATGAATCAAAACCCATTTGACTCCAAATCACTTGCAAATGGATTTATATTTCAATCAAAAGTCCATTTGTGAATTCAACCAAACTTAAATCAAGCCTTGATCAAGTCAATTGACTTGCTTAAGCTCACTTGACCCAAAGTGACCTAAAGTATCTTTTTGAGGCAAATTCTAATCCTACCCAAATTGGATTGAACTAAGCCCACCTAAGCCTCACATTGTGAGCAACAATCATCATGAGATGATCAATCACTCAAATTAGGTCAAACCAAGTCAAACTTAAGGGTTGACTAAGTCAACACTTAGCCACAATAAAACCCAAATTAGCTAAAATCCACCATAGGCCAAATTGGTTGAAACCATTGATCAAAACCAATTTGATCAAGTCATCATTTGAGCCAAACCTAGCCCAATTGGCCACTTGACCCAAGTAGACCCAATTTGACCTAAAAAGTCAAAAATGGTCAAATCTTGATCTAAGCCAAATTGATTGCAACCAATGGCTCAAGCTCATTCTAAATCACTTGTTGAACTTCACCAAAGCTCCAATTGGCCAACTAGACCCAACCTAGCCCAATTGACTAAGAACCCAACTTGACCTAAAAGGTCAAATCAAGCCAAAATCAAATCAAACCAAAATTGATTGAAACCAAAGGTTGCAAAATATTTCAATTGATCAACCAAGCCTAAACTAACCCATGACCTAACCCAATTAGGTCAAACGAGTCAAATTGGTCAACATGACCCATTTGACCTAAATGAAATCAAATGAACCAAAACCAAATATAAAATAAATTGAATCAAAGTAATGATACCAAAATATTTCAAATGGTCATATGAACTTGACTCAACCCTTGGTTTGACCCAATTTGACTAATTGGTCAACTTGACCCATTTTGACCTAAATGGGTCAACATGAGCCAAATGATATCAAATCAACTCCAAATTCTTTGAAATTTGGCCCAACCCAATTTCAAACTATTCTAAAATTTTCAAATTAAAATCAAAGCCAAATGACCATTTTACCCCTAGGTCAAGGGTAACCTATGGCCAATTCCACTTGGAATTTGGTCAAATCTTTTTTTTTGCCACTTGACCCCTCTTAGTGGACCAAGTGGACACTAATGAGTGTGGTGCACATGACCCAATGGGCTTGGGTTAGCCAAACCCAACCCAAGGCCATACCACCACCCAATAAGAACTTAACACATGGAATCGCTCCATATTCTAAGAGAAACACATGTGCAACTTCACCACTCTGCTCCTTTGCCAAAACTGAATCACATGGAACTCAAAACCACCTAACAAACCCATTCCATGTGATCAAAATGGCAAGGAGAAGCTCGTCCGTCTGATTCAAGTAGGGGGAGATATACTCCCCCTCATTTTACTCCAATAGAGATCACTTGCACTCGATTGAGTCAGAGAGACCTAAGGCAAGCTCCCCAAGCTCTCAAGCAATCCCCAAGCTCTTCCTAGTTCTCCATTCTCTATTTCCTTAAGCCAAAAATAGCAAAGGTAGGAAGAAACTCCAACTCATTCATCACTCCATAGAATCCAAATTCCTCTTATAAGCACCATCAGAGCACCCAATCGAGCTCACCCAAATCAAATTCCAAGCAACCAAGCCATGAGAAGGGGGAGTTTGATGAAAGCCGCAAGCCATTGATGCTCACTTTGGCCAATTGGAATATCCACTCAATCTCAAGCCTTCAAACCTTCGACAAGGCTTCATCTCAACTAGGCAAAGCTACCTCGATGGTTGGGAGCACTGCTGATAGCCTCCGGTGAGGTATGCTTCAAAATCGAGCTTATTTATAGAATTCTTTTGTCCTTTATGAAGAAAAGTATCATCCCAATTGAAATTGATCATTGGATGTCTTCCTCTTTACTCTTAGGGGCTGTTTGGTTCCGGTGTAAAGTAATCTAACACGCTTTTAGAGTGTTTAAATGTAATTACCGGTAAACTTTACTGATTTCATTTTCATTGTTTATTTTGTAAACTAAATACACCAAAACCGTATTTAGTTTACTGCGAGGAGCGGAGCTGAAAATTTTTCATGAGGAAATTTTATTTTTTTTTGTTTTTCTGAGGGCTGAGGGAAAATTTTTTTTCTTTTTAATTTATTTTTTTTGAATTCGCTTCATAATATTAATTTTAAATTTAATTAAAATAAATATTATTATAGCTTAATTAAGAATTAATAAATATAATTATATTTATTCAAATTGATCATAAATAATTCACGATAAATAAAAAAAATAATTATTAAATTTTTCTTTATTTAATAAAAAAATAATTAAAGCATAAATTATTTAGTAAAGAAAAATTATTTAATAAATAAATATTAAATCTTGATGAATAATTTATTTAATAAAAATTCTTATTAATTAATTAATGTTTAATATAGTAATAAAATTATATATATATATTAAATTTGGGTCATTATGTTAATATAAAATGATAATATTCAAATTTATTTATTTATAACACTAATAATTAATATCTTAGAAAATTTATAAATTAATTACTAATAATTAAATATTAGAAATAATTTTTATTTGTATTTGATTTTATTTTAATATTTTAGAAAATTTGTAAATTAATTACTAATAATTAAATATTCGAAATAAATTTTATTTGTATTTGATTTTATTTATTTTTTTAGTCAAGAAAAAAAATTTTATTTATAATTTATCTATATTTTATTTGATAATATTTATTTTTTAATTGAATACTTTAATTAGTGAATAAATTTTATAATTAATTTACATATAATAAGATATTGAGAATACAAATATTTACTTTACATTCATCCAACCAAATATTTACTGATGTGTATTTACTTTACTTTACATATGCTCAACCAAAAAAAAATATACATGTATTTACTTTACATAAAACCAAACAACTGTAAAGTATTCAGAATTCACTGTATTCACTTTATCAGATATTTTACACCCGCATTCTAAATGCGCAACCAAATGACCTTAGATAGTGTGTGTTCAATCCTTACTCAATCCGAGCTCAAGTGAGCTCAGATCAAGCCTTAAAGGATGGACGATCGTCGTCTCCCACATGCGAGGGCAGGGATGAATCATGGACCGTCCATCCTACGTGTTCTAGATGGACAGTCTTGATTAATCTGATTAGATCCCGCATTTTAATCCCTTTAGATCCACACATTTAATCCGGACCGTCTGATCTTTGATCGGACGGTCTAAGAGAAAGGGCGTAGCACCGTCGGCTGACTATGCAACCGATTTGACAACTTAAATAACCAATCTCATTGCACCATGTGGAAAGCATGCACCACGTCAGCGGTCCATTTGGCACCGATGGGATTAGTTATGTAATTAGGATTATTTAATTATCCTTAATTACTAAAACTTCAAAAATACATAACTAAATGTAAAAAAATGAAAAAAATATGAATGATGGCTCATTTTAATGATAATTCAGTGAGGAATAATATAAAATTATTTCTAATTAATTTTGAACAATAAATTTCCTTAATTAGGGTTTATTAGAAATCTTATAACCCTAATTACTCCCTAATGACTTCATTAGTTTATTCCAAACTTCTTAGGCATATTTTGGGGGGATGACCTCTACCTCCCCTAATTTTCTTGGAATTTATTAAAAGGGTTAATTAGGGAAATCAATTAATGAATCCCTAATCACCCTCTTAATGTAATTAAGGGTAATTAAGCATGTGAATAGTATTTTAATCACTTAATTAAGATAATTAAATATTATTTAAGTGATTAGGAGGTTTGATATTTTCATTAAGTTATTCCCTAAACCCCCTTTCTTCCTTAATCCAAACTTAATTAAGAATTAATTCACTAATAATCTTCTTAATTAACCTAATCAAAATTTTAAAATCAATCTGAACTTAATCAATCCTTTGCTGGATAGATGCTTAGGTGTTCAATAACTTAAGTAAGCTTAAGGAAATTATTTCCGGCCCACATGTGTGGGAAGGTTATGAAAGTACTTAATTAGACCCTTAGCTTAATTAATCAATAATTGTGAGCCAATTACATTAGGCCCTTTTTTTCTTAGGGTGCATTACTGATTTAAATTTAATGTGGTTTCATATCATATGTTGGCTCATAATTGTTAGGTTAATTATGTTAAGGAGGTGTAGGTAGGGGTAATTAATGAACTTAATTCACACCTTAACCTAAGTAAAGTACAAAATCAATCTAATGGTTCTAAAAATTAAATTAAAATAACACACACATGTGGGAGATGTTTTAGGACCAACAAACCTTTTCATATTTCCTAAAATCAACTCAAACTCAAAATTAAAACAAAATCCCTTTAAATAACTTTGGTTCACTTTAAATGATCTTATTCCATAGGACTGTCTTTAGGAATTAGTTAGGGTGAATGAAGTTTCATGCTTGCATCACTATATTTCTTTCCTAGCATGATAAATGGTGTATGTCATATGAAATCATGCATTCAAGTCTTTTGAAAAATAAATTAAAATGAAATGTTTCCTTTATGTTAAATTGCATGTTTTGGATAAAGTAAGAATATGAATGATTATTATCACTATTAAATGCAAAATTATTTTTAAAAAATATAAATCAAAGATGACAAATGAAAGGTATGCTACTTATAATGACTTATAAGCTTGCATGTGAGTATAACATAAGATGTGCATTATGTGATTTTTTTCCTTCTCATCTCTTTTAACATAGTTTTGAATAGGATTTGAAAAGTGTATAGTTCATTTGAAAAGAACACAACACTTTATTAAATACATTCCTAATCATTCCTATGTTAATATTTAAGAAGGGTATTCACATTACACATATAAACTAAGCAACCAAAATCAAACAAAAGAATACAAATCTTTTGCATGATTTTTTTTCCATTCATTTCTTCTTGTACATGCACATGTATTTAAGAAAAGTGGTATATTAGTCTGGACACCCTGGGATTGTGAAGCTTTAAGTAGCCCCAAGTAGGTATTGTATCTTACACCCCTGGTGTAGAAAATAATGGCATTGTACTCACTTATGTCTTTCATACATTGAAATGTGCATTTGATTAATGGATAAAAGAATCCCTCTCTTTTCTACTTAACAAAATCATTCATCTTGAAGCATCCAAATTTTCTTAAGCAACATCTCTTAGCATTCATCATGAAGGTGTGCTAAATATTTCTATTTGCATGTATAGGCATGCTTAGGGTTCATCCATATGCATGATACACATGTTGAAAAGAAATAAAGTGTTGTGTGTTTTGTGATAGTAATTCACTTTAATTAATCCAAAAATACCTTTCTTATTTGAATGGGTTTATTTAGAACAAATCTAAATTTATGATTAATCAAAACACATAATAAAACATTCACTAAAGAAAAATCACTAATGAATATATCATAGAAATCACTTAAGTTAGGGGGGAAAGAGAAATTCTCTTCTCTTTCCCTCTCTTTACAACGCGTAGTAATTAAGTATAGGTTCATTCAAACCAAATAAAATCATCAAATAAAATTAACAAATCAACTAAGTCACTTAAATAAAACTCACCTCTAAGTTGAACACTTCACACTTAGAAAACTCTAACCTTAAAGCCTAGCTAAGACATACCACACAAACCATAAATGGCACACACATTAGGCTAAGTCACCATTTCTAGTCCTATGTTAGGGCGGTGCATGGTTTGATGCTTGATTTTGTTTTGTGATGTGATGTTTTAGTCTAGATGTTAGGGTCTATGTGTGTAGACTGAATGGTAGGGTGATCTTAGTCTAACCATTATCTTCTGTAGGAATTATGCTTAAGGGGCGCTAGAATAAAAATATAAATGCTTTTGTTGTGCAGGTTGCTTATACCCCTAAGCATAATCCAAAAATAGGCCAGGTGGGCTTGGTTACCCATGTGTGGGATGCTAAGTCCAAATTACTCATATACATGCTTGGGATTGTGTGGTGTGTTTAGCTGATCTATATTTTGCAGGTTTTAGTTAGATTTACTTTTCCCATTTTCATGTGATTGCAATTAAGATTTGGAATGAATGTTTTGGGGGATTAGGATGAACATTGGTCTTAAGACTATGTCTTATGTACCATGTGAAGCCTTTGGAGCAACCACCTTCCAACCAACCAAAAGAAGAAAGAAGAAAGAAAAGAAAAAAGAAAATAAGAAAGAAGAAAGAAGAAGTGAAGAATGAAAACCCCATAACCTAAATTCCTTTTTGATTATGATTAATTCATTTATAATATGGGTTGTATAAGGGTAGAGCTCGGCTACCCATATTTGTCTTTTCAAGATTGTGCGGTGGAGTCCGACCACTAAAGGCCTCTTATTCTTTTGTGCTAGCTTTATAAATTATTTGATGTTTGTTTAGATCGTGCATTAAGATGGCATCTTTTTCCTAGTTTCTTCCATGCTTTGATGAATGACTTGGATGCGATTAGGCTCTTAGGAAAAATAAATTTTCTATCCAATTAATCAATTTAAAACTAAAAATTAACAACTCATAACCTCACTTAAAGCCTAGGTTATAAAACACGATAAAAGATTTAGCAACCCTTGAATGTTATATGTTTTCATATCATGCATAAAAAGCATCTTGCTTCACTCTTGTTTATGGAGGGCTTCCACCTTTGCCAGGGAACTGCTTGACCTTTGATAGCCATGGTAGAAACACACCTTCGTCTTGTTGATTTTGGCCTATAATCCAATTTCTCATGCATTAGGCATATGAATCCCATAGCATGTGTCAAACCAATTGTCCAAAAATGAAAATAAAATATAATAAATTTTGCATTAGATTTAAGTCATTCTTCATACCCTTCATGATCTAGTCTCTGAGGTAGTGTATTTAAGGACTTAGTCTCTTTCTAAGTAAACAACAACCTAGCTATCTTGCAAAAGCATATGACTTGAAGTCAAAGATGCACCTATAGAGCTTGAAGAAGAAATTAGATCAACCATCAATGAACTCAAAGAAATCAACTCAGGGACAAAAGAAGATCCACGCCCTACATACATTAGTTCTTTGCTGAATGAAGAAGAAACTAATGATTTAGTTAGGCTATTAGCTGATTTTAAGGACTACTTTGCATGGAGTTATGAAGAAATGCTCGATTTATCTCCTGACGTAGCAGTCCATAAACTAGCAATAGATCCTAATGCTAACCCTATCAAGCAAGCTCCTAGACGAATGCGATTAGACATTGAGCAACAAGTCATTTCTAAAAGAAAGAAACTAATTGATGATAGCTTTATCAAGGAAGAGAAATATCCCACTTGGTCGGTGTCATTCTAATTAAGAAAAAGAATGACCAAATTCGCATATGGGTCAATTTTAAGGATCTAAATAAGGCATGTTCTAAGGATGAATTTTCACTTCCTTTACTAGAGTTGATGGCAGACATTGCCTCATATCATGTAGTATTCTCTTTCATGGATGGGTCATCTGGCTACAACTAAATTAAGATGGCCCCCGAGGATGAGAAAAATATTACTTTTTCAAACCTTGATCAGAATCTATTATTATAGGGTCATGCCTTTCGGGCTTAAAAATGACGGTGCTACATACCAGCGAGCCATGACTCGGATCTTCAATGAACTCATTCATCATCAAGTTGAATGTTATGTTGATGATCTTATAGTCAAAAGTAAAGAAAAGGAAGACCATCTCTTTTACTTGAGAGTAGTTTTTGAACGGCTAACATAATTTAACCTTAAAATGAATCCCCTGAAGTGTGCATTCGAAGTAGCTTTAGGAAAAATTTTTGGGATTGTTGTCTAGCACCGTGGAATAAAATTGATTCAAAAAAGATCAAGGTTATCTTAGAAATGCCACCCCCTAAAAGTCTAACTCAACTTAGATCATTGCAAGGGTAGTTAGCGTATCTAAGACCCATCATTTCCAACCTATCAGGAAGATGCTAGCATTTCTCAACACTTGTCAAAAAGGATGCTAAGTTCAAGTGTTATGATAAGTGTCAGCATGCTTTTGAAGACATCAAGCATTACCTGAAGACAACACTAGTTCTAGCAGCCCCTATCCCAGGAAATCCATTGATACTATACACCACTGCATTAGACGACTCCTTTGGTGCTTTGTTAGCCCAAGCCAATGATGAAGGGAAAGAGAATGCACTCTACTATCTCAGTCATCATCTAATCCCTGTTGAGGCAAACCACCCACCTATTGAAAAGTACTGCCCAACTTTAATCTCTGCATCTCAAAAGCTATGACATTACATGCTTTCTCATAAGGTGAATCTAATCTCTAGGATCAATCCACTGTAATATCTCATGACATGGGCGACACTATCTGGATAGTTGGTGCATTGGTCCATGATTTTATCAGAGTTTGATATCACATTCATGCCCCTCTGTGTGGTGAAAGGATAAGCACTAGCGAATTTCATAATAGCACATCCACTTCCTGCTGATTCCCCATATATTGATGACCTCCCCGATGAACAAATCATGAACTTAGGAGACACTAGCATTCGCTGTTGGGAGAAGTATTTTGATGGTGCGGCTTCCTTTCAAAAAAGGAAAAGAATCATGATCTACTCTTCTAGGAAAGACAGGGGTAAAAATAGTTCTCTAACTCTGGACTGTGAAGTGATGAGATTCTCATTTTATCTGTCCAATCCATGCACCAACAATGAATCTGAATATGAGGCTCTAGTTGCTAGTCTGGAGTTAGCCATTACATAATGCATCCAAAGTATCAACATCTTTGGGGATTCTCAATTAGTTATCAACCAAATTGCTAGGTTTTACAAAGTCTTGAAGCCTAAGCTCCATCACTACCACAAGTACACCATGGAGTTGTTGGATCAAATCCAGAGGTTACCATTTTTAAGATTCCTCAAGGAGAGAACGCCGTAGTGGATGCATTAGCCAAGCTTGCTAAAGAGTTGACATATCTAGAAGATGAGTCCATACCAATAAGGGTCCAAAATAGACAAGTCTTATCCCTTATTGATGCTAAACTCATTGAGAAACTCTCTCTTGAAGGGGATGTTACTGTTGCCAAAAAGAATGAGGAGTTGGATTGGAGGTAGCCATTAATGTATTATCTAAATATATGTAAACTACCTCAAGAGAAGTCACTAGCACATCAGGTGCAGCAGAGATCCATTTCCTATGCTCTCATTAATGGCACCTTATATTAGCGGTCATTCGATCATATGTAGTTACGTTGTTTGGATAAACAAAAAGTTCATAAGATCATGACTGTGGTACACTCAGGTTTATGTGGAGCACATCAATCTGGTCCGAAGATGAAAGCCAAGATGAAGAGACTAGGATACTACTAACCTTCGATGATCACAAACTGCATGGACATAGCTAGGAGATTCCACCAATGTCAGGTGACTGTGGTCTTACATCAACTACCCAATATTCTACATCCTACTTTGGCCTCATGACCATTCGAGTGTTGGGGTACCGACATAGTGAGTCTGATTGATCCTCTTTCTTCTAAGGGTCATCGGTTCATTCTAGCGGCCACCAACTACTTTTTCAAGTGGGCAGAGGTTATCCCACTCAGAGAGGTCACAGCTCAACATGTGCTCTAGTTTTTCAGGAACCATATCGCATATAGGTTCGGAGTGCCTCGATGAATTATATGCGATAATGGTACTACATTCAAGAGCATCAAAATCAACAGCTTTGCCTAGTGACACATCATAGATGGGAGATATTCTACCATCTATTACCCAAGGGCAAATAGGTTGGCAGAATCCTTCAACAAAACTCTCATCCAAATATTAAAGAAGATACGATGACAATGCGATAGTGGCATGAGCAGTTAGTTGAAGCCTTGTGGGCTTACCGCACCATATATAGAACTCCAGCTCAATCTACCCCATTCTCCTTAGTGTATGGGTTTGAAGCAGTTCTGTCATTAAAAGTCCAACTCCCATCATTAAGGATAGTTGTGGGTAGTAAAATCACAATAGAGCAGAATGCCAAGTTATGGTTAGAAGAGCTCAAAGGTTTAGAGGAGAGACACCTCTAGGCATGCCAAAACCTTAAGTTATACAAAGTCAAAATGATTCAAGCTCATAACAAGTTGGTCCATCCTAGAGCTTTTCAAGTAGGAGAGCTTGTTTTAGTTTTAAGGAGACTAATTGTTGCTCGTTAAAAGATGAGAGGCAAGTTTGAACCCACTTGAGAAGACCTTTTTTGCCATAGAGAAGGCCTACTAAGGAGGATCTTATCAGCTTATAAATTATAAGGGAGAGTGCCCAATGCTTCTAATTAATGGGTTCTATTTAAATAAATACTATCCATAAATATTGTTTCAAAATAATTATCAATAAAATTTCTTTTATCTCAAATTCTATCTCTTCATATTAATTAAAAATATCTTTGCTTGTGAATCCTTCATGATGTGTTTAGGGTTGGTGTAAGGAACCCAAGAAGCATCCTATCCTTTAGTAACACAACACCAACATAAACTACACACAACCCATTAAAATAACCCATTAAAATAAACATATATCTTTTATCTCAGGATATTTTGATGTTGGATAAAGCCCCTCTGTGGCACTCACTCATTAGCTGCTCTAGGTCGGCCTGACTTGCTACCTTGCTAGTATGTCACCCTAATGGTTACTTTCTAGAGGCGTAAGTCTACAAGCTTTCTTCCTAACTTCACCATTGCAAACCGACGAATGCCTTGTTAGTTTGGTAGGCCATACTGCGCAGCCAGTAAGCTACCCCATGTTAACTTTATTTAAGAAGATGTAAGCCTACATGTTTTCTTCTTGAACTAGCCATCATGCACTGACTGGGTCGAGTATATTTGAGGCTTAGTATAAGTCCCCCAGTGGCTCCTTTCCACTTTACTACTTCAAGTCTGGGTCTAGTCTTGACACGGGACTCCCCACTTTGTAGTCGCCTTAGGTCGGATATCATCTGTCTCGTCGACAACATATTATCCTGATGATCATTTTGTATGTGAAGGTGTAAATCTACAAGCCTTACTATCAGATTAATCATCGCAAACTGACGATCACCTTAGGTTGGTTATCTCCATGCTGATGGAGACCCACCTAGTGGATACACCACTCATGGTAGATGTAAGTCTACAAGATTTCTCGAAGTTGGCCACCGTATACCTATAAGCTTTCTTTTACAGGGTTCTGAATAAAGCCCTTAGAGAACCTCCCCTATGGGCACTCTATTTGGATCACATCCTTAGTGACCCCATTTAAAAACTACCTCGATTACTCTTGGATTGGACAGTCCCCCTTTCCTAGTAGCCACCCCTGTGGTTGGAGAATTTGTCTTATGGAAATGCAGATTCTCCCTTGGTTCAGTAAGTCTGAGATAGAACTAAGCCGATATAAGCCCCTTCTCAGTGTGGTCCCTCACACACCAACAGGGTCCACACAAATATATTAACAAAAATATATATATTTTTTCTCATGCGGACTAGGAGAAAAACCACAGAAGTGTCATTTCCTAAGCAGACATCCTAACTTTAGGGAAATGTCAGCAAAAATCTTTATAGGAATCGCCTAACTACTTTTGAGTTGAGATAAGTCCCTGGGTCGGCACTCTCTCATTAGTCTCCCTTAGGTTTTGACTTATTGTGCCACCAACAAGTCATCCTGACGATCGTCCTTGCTTTGGAAGATATAAGTATATCTCGCATTCTCTCCAGCACGACTGTTGCACACCAACCATCAGCCCTAGGTCGGGCATGATTTATTGTGATATGAATCATCACATTAGTGGTTCCTTGTTTAAAAGGATGTAAGTCTACAAGCTTTCTTTTTGACTTGACCATTGCACACCGTAAGGCACCCCTTAGGTTGGTTAGCTCTACCTCATGGCCGATAGATTATCCCTTTGGATTTGTAAATCTAAGATAGGACTAGGCTGATATTAGCTCCTTCATAGTGGATCCATTACACACTGACAGGGTCCATCAAAAGTAAAATTAATTTTGACTATTTTTGAGTTGATATCAGTCCACAGTGACATTCGCTTAATAGTCTCCTTAAGTCAAATTTGATTTGTTATGTTATCAACCAATCACCTAAATGGTTACTTATTTAGGATGATGTAAGTCTACAAGCCTTCTTCCTGACTTGACTATTGCACACTAAAAGGCACCCTTAGGTTGGTTAGTCCTACTTGATGGCTAATAGACTATACCTTTGGATTTGTAAATTTGAGACAGGCCTATGTTGATATAACCCCTTCTTAGTGGATCCATCGCACCGATAGGGTCCATTTTATTAAATCCACCATCTTTTCCTAGTGGAATATAAATTAAATCCATCCACTCTTATCCCCAGTGGATGCTCCCATGAAATAAACCAAAAAAAATCATATATTTTACCCATCTTATCCCTAGTGGATCCAAACTCATATCTTAAGCAGCTGTGCCCTCAAAAATTAAAATCACATCCTCTCCTTAGTGGAGTCCCGAATCATAAACAAATCAAATTCTCATCCTCAATGGATACCCACCAATTAAATCAAATCAAATTTCTCCCCAATGAGGTGAAAATCATATCCTTTGCTTAATGGATCCCACAAAATAAAACCAAATCAAATTCTTATCCTTAGTGGATAATCTGAACCTCCTTCCCTAATGGAAGCTTCACATACTTTATCCCTCAATTGATCCTTTCTTTCTCTCTTATGCCCTTGGCATAAGTCGAGTTGTATTGTACTAAAATCTTGATTCCATCTACATCTTAGGTTTAGTGATAGATCATTTTATTAGTGCTTGCAATCCTTCGGACATTGTTGATTGTCACGATCAATGCCAACACGTGCGATGTGTCGTGTTAGTTACACCACACTTATTAGGGGTCCTTTTATTGACCTAACTTTTAGAGTGAGTTCTCAACTCCCTCATCATAGATCTTGGACTCTTGTAGATACTAAGAATTCCTTAGTCTTAAGACACTTTTAATGACTAGGCGAACACTTTACTTAAGCCTAGAGACTTAGAAGGGTTAGCCATAAGAATAGGTTATGCCTTAGGGGCATAGGAAAACTTGCTTACCCTTAGCTAAACCCAATCCATGCTATCCCTCTCAAACCAAACCTCAAATTTATATCAAACCAAATTTCCAAGACTTATAATCAATCCCATGATCAAATTCAAGCTCAAGATTTCACCATAAAACCACATGATTAAATTCGAAACTCTTCCTATGCCCTTTGATTTCATCTTATGGACTTAGCCTTAACCAAATTCAAATCAATCCTGATTCAATTTATTTTCTTAAAGATTAATTCAATCCTTCAAACACTTACCAAATCCAATGCCAAATTCCAAACTAAACAAATCAATCTCAAATCAAATCCAAGATCAAATTTCCCTCTTAAGCTTTATGACCCACTCTCATAAGCTTAATCAAACATCAACTCAAATTATCCCAAACTTAATTGATTAATTTATAAATCAATTATTCATTTACTTATATTCACAAATATAAATGAAATCCACCCTTCAATGACCAAAATAAATCAAACTAAATCAATTCCCTACTTAAGCCCTTTTGACCTACATCCTTAAGCTTGGTCAAACTTGCTTCCAAATCACTCCAAACTCAAGTGATTTTATCATGGATCATTTATATTTATTTATATCCCCAAGTATAAATAAAATATGAATCTAAATAGCCAAAACCAAATACAAAATTAAACCAAAACCTAATTTAAGCATTTTAGCCAATTTCTTGAACTTGGCTAAATCTTATCCAAATCAAGCCAAAACTAATGGATCTTCTTCATGAATCAATCATTCCTTCAATCACTCACCCAAATATAAACCTAAACTACAATTATCAAATCAAACTCAAGTCAACCAAGTCAAGCCAAAGTTAGCCTTTTTGACTTGAAAACTTCAAATGAGCCAAAATCCATTAGACTCTAAATTTACTGTAGTTGGATTTATATTTCAATCTTAGGCTCATATATAAGTTCAACTAAACTTGAATCAAACCAAAACTAAATGAATTGACCCATTTAGGTCCACTTAACCCAAGGTGACCAAAAGGACTTTTTTGAGCCAAGTTCTAATTCAACCCAAATTAGATTGAACTAAGCCCATCCAAACCTCATATCATGATCAACAATCATCCTAGGGTGATCAACTATCTCAAATTAGGTCAAACCAAGTCA
Source organism: Cymbidium sinense (assembly GCA_021442155.1). NCBI lineage: Eukaryota > Viridiplantae > Streptophyta > Magnoliopsida > Asparagales > Orchidaceae > Cymbidium > Cymbidium sinense. Next base: position 115,386,900 of record CM038219.1, on the reverse strand, counting down.
ACTTTATCCTTTGACCAAGTTAACCTTTAGCCCAAATAAAACCTAAACTAGCCAAAATCCACTATATACTGAATTGATTGAAACCATTGATTCAAACCTTCATAATCAATGATTGAACATGATTAAACCCTCAATTGAGCTAAACCAAGTTCAATTGATCATTTGACCTAAGTTGACCCAAATTGACCTAAAAAGCTAAAATTGGTCAAATCATGATTTAACCGAAATTGATTGCAACCAATGGCTCAAGTTCACTCCAAATCATTTATTGAACTTGACAAAAGCCACAATCAAGCCCAATTTGACCAATTGGTCAACTTGACCTAACCTAGCCTAAATTGACCTAAAAGGTCAAATTAGCCAAAATCCAAATTAAACCCAAATCAAATCATACCAAAGCCTACAATCATTTTCAATTAACCAATTGAACATGAACCAACACCTAACCCAACCCAATTTAGTCAAATTGCTCAAATTGGTCAACTTAGCCCATTTGACCTATTTGAATTTAATTGAGCCAAAATCAAACCTAAGCCAAATTGATTGAAACCACTTGGACTAAAACTCTTCAAAACATCATTTGAACCTAACAATTTGACCAATTTGTCAACCCAACCCAACATGAACCCATATGAACCCATTTGACCAAATGAAGCCAAAGCACCCAAAACTAACCCATGGGACCTTTGTGGCTGACCAAACCTGACCCAAATTGACTCTATGTGAGCCCAAAATCTGCCTATAAGCAAAGTGGACCCCACCCAAGTAGATTAGCCATTGGACAAACCTCCCCACATAGGATTCTTCCCTCATTTGGCAAAGTCCACTCTCCCATCACATGGGAAACCATCCAATTGCCAAATGGAGGTATGTTTAATCTTCCTAGCCCACTCTAAGCACATTAAGATCAGCCATGGACCAAAAGGAACCCAATCTTCTCCCCTTCACTCCAAACCAAGCACCCCATGGACAAAGGAAACCAAATAAGCCACCACTTGCCCATATCAGCCTTCGAGACTCCTCCCAAGACTTCCTTGACTTCTGACGAGCCAAGTGGACCCAATGGAGACAAGTTGGTCTGACGGTGGTTGGCCAACGAGATAATGGGATTGAATCATGTCCATCCACCTCAGCAATTGAGGGGATATACCCCCTCAATTCAAATGGGAATGGGTTCAATTCACTTCGACTAAGCTCCCAAGTAAGAAATGAAATCCCACTGCCCTCCTCAGAGCATTCCAAAGCCTCCCAAGCTTGCATTTCCTTATCCCGTGCACAAATGAAATAGGGGAGGCCTCTCTTGATTCAAACTCATTCATCCCTCAACCAAACTTCAATTAAACTTGCACACAACATCCTCATGTGTGATCGAAGCCATTTTTGAGCTCTAAATCCACTCTAAGCATCATTACAATCAAGACCGAATGCCAAAAGGGAGGATCTTGGTCTCTAGAGCAATCCACCTCAAACCAAAGTAATTGTTGCTCACCAAAGCCTAATCTCTACTTGACGAAGCTTCCTCACTCACTCAAATTGACGGTCTTAGCTTTGGTGAGGCCATTAAAATGGATCCTTAGCTCATTTTAGTTGGTCTTTTGTTGAGTGAACATGATTGTGAGCGATCATGCCACGGATCCTGGACCCTTTCTAGAGAAAGGTGATTATTTGATCATCATGCGTGAGATTAGATCATGACATCAAGCATTGTGTTTGATCCATTAGACAAGAGATGGAGGAAATGTCTTTAGTGACAACTGGACATACCATTAATTAGGGATGTTTAATTAATTTTTAAACTTGAAACTTTAATTGTAATTGTATAAAAATATAATCATTCATTAAAGGTATTGCAAAGAGGAATCCATTCAAATTATTATTACTTAATTTTAAATTGTAATTTAGGCATAATTAAAGTTTAATTCAAAAGTTAATTAGCCTAATTACTCTCTGATTAATTATCCAATTAATTCTAAACTTTTAGAAGTTATTTAGGGGGATGACCTCTGTCTCCCCTATTTTTCTTGGAATTTATTTGTTAGTTAGTTAAGGAAATTAATTGATTAAGCCTTAATTACTCTCTTAGCTTAATTAATCATAATCAATCAAATAATAAGTAAATTGATCAATTAATTATGTTCATTAGCCTGTTAACAATGGAGTAAGTCTTCTTCATTCCCTCTTAAAAAATTAATTAATTAAAACTCATTAATTAATTAATTAATTAATTAAATTAATCAAAACCCAAATAATATAGAATTTAGTCAACTCTTTGAAAAGATATAGGGATTGAGACTTAGGCTTCCATCCTTGTCGCTTTCCCTAAGTCCATTCCATATTATTGATTAAGGATAATTAGAACTTAATTAGATAATTGGTGAACTTAATTAAGTTAATTAAATCTGATTTCCTTTAATCCATTTTGGGTAGTTATTTGGGTGTTCAAAAATCTAAAGAGAGCTAATGAAATTATGGTTAGCTCACATGTGTGAGAAAATCATAAAAGTAATTAAACAAATCCCTCAAGCTTAATTAACTATTAATTATGAGTCAATTGCATTAGGCCACCTCCATTTATTTGGAGCATTACTAATTTACTTTTCTATGTGGTTGCCTATCATGTCGGCTCATCATTATTTAGTTAATTAACTTAAGGTGATGTAGGTAAGTTAATTAATTGATTTAATCCATGCTTAATTTAATCAATTGATAAAATCAACCTAATTTCTTTTCATTAAATCAAATTAATTCACACATATGGGGAATGGGATTAGGATTAGCAAAGCTCCTTCACATCCCTTAAATCAAATCAAACATGAAACAAAATGGCTTTAAGAAACTTTGGTTTATTTTAAATAAGCTTATTTAATGTGATTGTCCTTTGGAATTAGTTGGATTGAATGAAATTACATGCTTGTGTTTCTTTATTTCTTTCCAATCATGTTAAAATTTTGTATGCTACTTGTAGTCATGCATTCATTTCTTTTAAAAATTAATTAAATAAAATGATTTCTTTTATGTCAAATTTGCATGTGTTGACTTAATCAGAAATATGTGTGTCTATTATCACTATTAACTCTCAAATATATTTTTAAAAGCTTATTAATGAATAATAATATATATTATGACTTTAGTTATATATACATTGGAGGTGCATGTGAATATAAGCTTAGTGTATGAAGTAAAGTTCAATTCTTTCATTCATATATTGATTTGCATAAGTAAAAATATTAGTGGGTATATTAGTCTAGATATCTCGGGGACACACACTTTATGTAGCCCCAAGGAGGTTCATACCTCACTCCCCTAGTGTAAAATAATGGTGATGTACCCGTTTGATTTCATTCTTATGCAGTTTTTACATTAAAATTTAGATAGGGTTTTAGTCCATTCACACAAATAAATCAATTAAATCAAATTCTACTTTTGCATGATTTTCTATTCTTATAATTGTTTATACATCCATATGTATTTAAGAATAGTGGGTATATTAGTCTGGACATTCCGGAGATGCACAACTTTAAGTTACCCCAAGGAGGTTCCTACCTCACTCCCCTGATGCAAAATAATGGCGATGTACTTGCTTAAAACATTCATACATTTGAATGTGTATTTAGCTAATGAATGAAAATCCACTTTTCTATAAAACTCTTTTTTATGCATCTTACATTTAAGTGTGCCAAAAACATATTGCATGTATAGATATGTTTAGGACTTAATCATATGAATGCTATTGTTGACCTCACTTTTGGAGTGAGCTTTCAACTTCTCCATCTTAGACATAGGACTCCTCTAGAAACTAAGAGTTCCTTAGTCTTAAGACACCTCTTGTGATTAGGTGAACACTTAAATTAACCTTAGAGACTTATAAGAGTTAGCCATAGGAATAGGTTGTGCCTTAGGGATTTAGGAAGACTTGCCTACCCTATAGCTTGAACCCAATCCTTTCTTTCTTCTTTCAAACCAAATCTCAAATTCAAATCCAAATTCAAATTCAAATTCAAATTCTAAAATCCAAATCATGAACTAATTTCAAATTAAATGATTGAAACCTATGATCAATTCCAATAAATCTTCCTAAGCCTTATGAATCACATCCATAAGCTTAGCCAAACCCTTCAAATCAACCCAAAGCCAAGTTATTTCATTATAAATCACTTATTTTGTCATTGTATTCACAACTATAAATGAAATTGGCATCTAAATCATCCAAATCAAATGAATATAAATCAAACCAAATCAAAACCCCCTTTTTCAAACTTTTTGACCTACCTTAGCCAAATTCACAATCAAGTCAGTCCAAACTCAAATGAATCTTGATTTATATTCACAAATATAAATGAAGTATAAATTCAAATAACCAAAACTAAACCCAAGATTATACCAAATCCAACTTATATCCTTTAAGCCAATTTCTTGGATTTAGCCAAATCATTCTCAAATCAATCCAAACCTTGGATTTTCTCTTCAAACAATCACTCCTTCAATTACATGCCCAAATATAAACATAAACTACAATGACCCAGCCAAAATCAAACTAACCCAAGTCAAACCCATGCTCATCCTTCTGACTTGAAATTGTCAAATGAACCAAAACTCATTTGACTCCAAACTACTTGCAATTGGATTTATATTTCCATCATAAGTCCATTTGTGAGTTCAACCAAACTTGAATCAAGCGTTGATCAAGTCAATTGACCCATTTAGGCTCACTTGACCCAAAGTGACCTAAAAGACCTTTTTTGAGCCAAATTTTAATCTAACCCAAATTGGATTGAACTAAGCCCATCCAAACCTCACATTGTGATCAACAATCATCCTAGAATGATCAATCACTCAAATTGGGCCAAATCAAGTCAAACCAAGCTTTTGACCAAGTCAACACTTAGCCCAAATGAAACCCAAACTAGCCAAAATCCATCATATGACAAATTGATTGAAACCATTGACCAAAACCCATTCATAATCAATGATTGAACATGACCAAACCATTAATTGAGCCAAACCAAGCTTAATGGGTCACTTGACCCAAATTGGCCTAAAAAGTTAAAATATTTCAAAATATGATTTAATCCAAATTCATTGCAACCAATGGATCAAATTCATTTCAAATAACTTGTTGAACTTGACCAAAGCTTCACTTGACCAATTAGACCCAACCTAGCCCAATTGACCATGAACCCGACTTGACCTAAAAGGTCAAATCAACTTGAAATCAAACCAAACAAAAATTAATTAAAATTAAAGCTTGTAATACATTTCAAATGGTCAACAAAGCCTAAACCAACCTATGACCTAACCCAATTAGGTCAAATGGGTCAAATCGGTCAACTTGGCCCATTTGACCTAAATGAACCTAAATGAACCAAAACCAAATCTAAGCCAAATTAAACCAAACCAAGGATACCCATAGGCTCCAAATGATCATTTGAACTTGACCTAACCAATTGGTCAACCTAACCTAATTTGACCCAACTTACCTAAATGGGTCAAATTGAACCAAATCAAATCAAATGAACTCCAAATCACTTAAAATTTGGCCCAACCCACTTTTAAATCATTTCAAATCTGCTCAAATCAAATGCATAGCCAAATGACCACTTTGCCCTTAAAGGGTATCCCATGATCAAATTCACTTGGAGTTTGGCCATTTCTTTCTCAAGACCACTTGTCATCCTTCTATTGGTCCACATGGGCAACAAGGAAGGTGGTGAACATGACCTAATGAGCTTGGGTCGACCATGACCCAAGGCAAGGCCAAACTGACCTCCCTAATCACATTTGAACACATGGATCACCAAACCCACTCACCACTCACATGGGCAGCCACTCTCCCTCACTCCTCTACCCAAAACGTGTGGGGTGTTTTGCAACTCAAACCAATCAACAAATCCAACCCATTAAGCCAAAATGGAAAATCAGCCTCCCATCATTCGATCCAAGGAGGGGAGATACCTCCTCTCATTCTCACTCAAATAAGAAAAAATTAATTCCTTAGAGATCGAGAGGTTGAATTGAAGCCTCCCCAAGCTTTTCCAAGCCATTCCTGAGCTCCTTCATTTCTCATTTCTCGATTTTACTGAAAGTCAAAATAAGGGAGGTGAACTCAAAATCCAATTCACTCAATCCTCAACCAAATTTCAATTAAACTTGCACACACAATCCTTGGACCTCGTCGAGCTCAATCGAATCATTTCCTAAGTCTCCAAGTAATGGGAAATGCCACTTCGATCAAGGCCGATCATCATTGAAGAGGAGCTTGGTTGACCGAGTAACCTACTTCAAATCAAGACCAAATTTCTTCAACAGGGTTTCACCTCTACTAAACGAAGCTTCCTCCTCCATTAGAAGCACCGGTGATAGCCTTCGGTGAGGTAATTGCTTAAATCATAACTATTGGAAAATTCAAATGGTCCTTTTCAAAGAGAATTATCATCCCATGCAATCTTGACCGTTTGATGTGCATCCCATTTTGATCCCAATCTAAGCTCGGGTGAGCTCGAATTGAATGAGGAAAGATGAACAGCGTTCACTCGTCATTCATGAAGGAGAAGGATCATACACCTTCCATTCTGCGTGATTAGAATGGATGACTATGATCGGATCACACTAGATCCACTGTAATTCTTAGCCTAAATTGTTGGATTAATCTGAGCCGTCTGATCTTAGATCAAAAGGCCAACAGAGAAGATGCGTCCACTGACTCATCTGACGGATGTGATAAGTTAAATAGCCAATCTCATCACGCCACATGAAAAACGTGTCGTGTCAGCCGCCACATGACCCGATGGAATTAGGGGTTTAATTAGGCTTAATTAATCTAATTTTAATGGTAAAATAACTAAAATTCATAACTAATTATAGAACAAATCCACATTCATTTTAAAGATAATTCAAATGAGAATAATAAAAAATTAAAATTAATTACTTTTGAAAAGTGATTTTGACTCAATTTAGGTTTTATTAAAATTATAATTAATCTAATTACTCTTTAATTACTCTAACAATTAATTTCAAACTTTTGAGATTGATTAGTGGGATAACCTCTGCCTCCCATGATTTTCTTGGAATTTATTGCTTGATTAATTAAGAGAATTGCTTATTTCATACTTAATCCTTCTCTTAATTAATTAAATGATTAATTAACATGTTAAATAGTTATGAATCCATTAATTAAGTTGGATAATTATTATAAAATAGTGAATAGACATAGGGAATGAGATTAGGACCTCTTTTCCATTCTTTTTCCCAAAGTTTATTTCATTTTGAATAACACTTAATCAATTTGCAACTAATTAATGGCTTAATCACTTCATTAAATAGCTTAATTAAACAAACTTGAAACCAAATCATTACTGAACTTAATCATTCAATTCTTGGGTAGATTCTTTAGGTGTTCAATAACCTAAGAGAATTTCAAAGAAATTATAATCAAACTGCACATGTGTAGGAGGGTTATAAAAGTACTTAATCAAACCCTTTAGCTTAATTAACTAATAATTGCCAGCCAATTGCATTAGGCCCCTTCATTTCTTAGGTGCATTGTTGATTTAATTTTCATATGGTTACACATCATATGTTGGCTCATAATTACTTGGATAATTATGTTAAAGTGGTATAGGTAAGGGGTAATTAATGGATTAACTCATACTTTAACCTAATCAGAACATAAAATCAACCTAAGTGTTCTAAATTAAACCAAACCAATTCACACATGGGGGAATGGGTTAGGACTAGCAAACCCTCTTCACCTAAGTCAAATCAAATTCAAAGATAAAAATCTCCTTTAAAGAATTTTGACTCATTTTAAATGATCTTATTTTATATGATTTTCTTTAGGAATTAATTAAGGTGAATGAAGTCATGTGCTTACACTCCTTTATTTCTTTCCAATCATGCTAAATATTGCTTGCCATATGAAATCATGCATTCATTTCTATTTAAAATTAATTAAATAAAAATGTTTTCCTTTTTTTATGTCAAATTGCATGTGTTGGCTAAAATTAAGAACATGAGTAGCTATTATCACTATTAAACCAAAAATTATCTTTTAAAACTTATAAATCAAAGATTATAAATGAAGGGATGCTAATTATAAGCTTGCATATAATGATAGCATAAGATGTGTATTATGAAGTTCTCTTTCCTTTTCTTAACATGGATTCACATAGGATTTGCAAGTGTATAGTTCATTTGAAAAGAACATGACACTTGCTTAAATCTATTCCTATGCATCTCTATGCTAAGACTTAAGGAGGACCTTCATATTACACATGTAAATCATACAATTAAATCAAGTATAATTTCTTGCATGTTTTTTATCCATTTATTTCTTTTTGTACATCTACATGTATCTAAGAAAAGTGGTATATCAGTCTGGACATCTCGGGGCTACGAGGCTTTAAGTAGCCCTAAGTAGGTCTTGTACCTTATGCCCCTGGTGTAGAAAATAATGATGCCATACTCACTTATAACTTTTATACATGTGGATGTCTATTTAGCTAATGGATGAAAAATCTCTCTTTTCTATATAACAAAGACATGCATTAATGGGATATCCAAATTTCAAATTATATCTCTTTGCATTCATCATCAAAGTGTGCTAAGATTTGCATTGCATGTATAGATATGCTTAGGATTATTCATATGCATGGTATACATGGTGGAAAAAAATGAATGGGTGTGTGTTATGTGATAGTAATCCACCCTAACTAATCCTAAGAATCCTTTCTTATTTGATAGGTCTATTTAGAGCGAATCTAAACTTAGGGTTAATTAAAATACATAATAAACCATTCACCAAAGGAAATTCATTAATCAAATTTACCTTAGAAATCACTTAAGGTAGGCATAAATGAGAACTCTCTTCTCTTTTCTCTCTTCATAACACTTAGTTACTAAGTGTAGGTTTATTCAAACCAAATCAAAATCACTAACTAAAATTGGCAAGCCAACTAAATCACTTAAACTAAAACCACCCTCTAAATTGAATCCCTCACACTTAGAAAACTCCAAACTTAAAGCCTAGCTAAGACAAGCCACACAAGCCTTAAATGGCACATACATTAGGCTAAGTAACCACTTCTAGTCCTACGTTAGGGTGGTGCATGGTTTGATGTATGATTTTATTTTATGGTGTAATATTTTAGACTGGATGTTAGGGTGTATGGGTATAGACTAGATGATAAGGTGATCTTAGCCTAATCATGTCTTCTGCAGAGGGGTTGTGCTTAAGGGGCGATGTAATATAAATGGTTTTTAGACTAACTAGGACTAGCCACACAAGCCTTAAATGGCACACACATTAGGCTAAGTAACCACTTCTAGCTCTATATTAGGGCGGTGCATGGTTTGATGTTTGATTTATTTTATGGTGTAATGTTTTAGACTGGATGTTAGGGTGTATGTGTGTAGACTAGAAAATATGGAGATCTTAGCCTAATCATGTCTTCTACAGGGGGTTGTGCTTAAGGGCACTGTAATAAAAATACAAATGGTTTTTATTGTGCAGTTGTGTATATCCCTAAGCATAATCTAAATTAGGATAGGTGGGCTTGGTCACTCACGTGTGGGGTACTAAGTCCAAATTATTCCTAAAATTGCCTGGGTTGTATGATGTGTTTAGCTAACATTTATTTTGCAAATGTAGCTAGATTTACTTTCCTTCCTTTTGATGTAATTTTGTATTAAGATTAGGATAAGTGTTATGGGGATTAAGGTGAATGTTGGTTATATGGCCATGTCTTATATACCATGTGAAGCCTTATAGAAAACTACATCCCAAGTCAAACTAGAAGAAAGAAAGAAATGGAGTAAACAAAGATGAAGGAATGAAGGACAAGGAGTGAAGAATGGAGGAAGAAGAATGAAGATCCCCATAACACTTGTCATTTCATAATTGTAATTTATTATTCATTATGTCGGGATGTATAAGGGTAGAGCTTGGCTACCCATTTTCTTTTTTCGGGTTGTGTTGTGGAACCCGACCACAGCGGCCTCTTATTCTTTTGTGCTAATTTTATAAATTGATTGATGTTATGTTTATGATTGCACAATTAGGATGGCATGATTTTCCTAGTTTCTTAATTGTTTGATGATTGTTGAATGTCCTGGATGTGATTAGGCTCTTAGAAAAAATAAATTTTCTATCCAACTAATCAATTCAAAATTAAACTAAATAATTCATAACCACACCTAAAGCCTAGAACATAAATCAAGATAATAAAAGATTTAGCAACCCCTTAGTTGGATGTTGTATGTCTCACCTCAAGCATAAATCATATCATCTCACTCTTGTCAATAGAGGGCTTCTACCTTTGGTAGAGAAAATGGCTTGACCTTTAAGAGCCATGGTGGAAACACACCTCCTTCTTTCTTATTTTGGCCAATAATTGATTTTCTCATGCATTAGGCATATAAAATCCCATAACCTGTCTCAAATAAAAATATCCAAAAATCAAAATAAAACTTGGCAAAATTTGCATTAGATTAAGTCATGAATTTATACTCTTCATGATCTAGTCTCTTAGGGAGTGAGTTTAAGGATTTAGCCTCTTTTCTAAATAAACAACAGCCTAGCTATCTCACAAAGCATATGACTTGCCTACATGTATTTAAAATCATAGGAGAAGTTAGTTGGTGGCCACTCTAGGTGATTGTAAGTCCAGCAGTCGGGTGGTTTACTCTCTCTTGTGGAGGTAAACCATATACCTATTTTTACCTTAGATTTAGGACGTGCTTTGGCCTTCACCAAAGCTCCCTAGATTTAGGATCTAAGGTTGCTATTTCCTTTGGCGATACAAGCATAAATCTTCACCTCTTAGGTATTTTTATAATCTTGAAATGTAGAATTGTAAGCTCTAGATTTCTACTAAAATTTAACTCAAATATATAATTCTCCTCAATTTCAAAAATAAAGCCCAACCATAGGATAGTTTGTGATGCTCACTAGGTTTCCTAGTATTATGAGCATCCTTTACTTATCTCCCTTTGGTTTGATAATAACTGTCTCCCTCTTGATCAATCCCACTTGATTTTTTAAAATAAACCCTACTTTACTTTTCCAAGTAAAGTAGGGGAAAGATCTCAGGTACATTCAATAATGCTTTAAGAGTCCTTATTAGGAGATTAGGTCCAATATAGGGTAGTGACTTCTATCTCTCAAGATAATACACTATTCCTTAATGTCATACCTGATCACCCTAATAAATATATTTATAGATCTGTGTGGTGTTCCCTCACCCAAAACACACACATCAACAATCCCCCATGTAAATTAAGTGAAACAAAAGAAAATATTAAGTAAAACTTATAAATTAATTAAGTCATTTAAAGTGAAATCATTCTTCATGATTAAATCTCTTCATACTTAGGAAATTACAATAAAGCCTAGCTAAGGCATACTAGATAAGCCTTAATAGACACACCGTAAGATTAAGTCATCACTTTTTGCCTTATGTTAGGATGGTGCATGGTTTGATGTATGTTTGTTTTGTGATGTATTGTTGTAGACTGGATGTTAGGGTGTATGCTTCGTAGACTAGATGTTAGGCCATGACTAGCCTAATCATGTCTTCTATAGGAGATTGTTCTTAAGAGGTGCTTAAAAATAAATACAAATGCTCTCTTTTGCAGGTTGCTTAACTCATAAGCGTAATCTGAGTTAAGACAGGTGGACTTGGTTACCCATGTGCAAGGTACTAAGTTCAAATTATACAAATAACTACTTGGGTTGTATGATGTGTTTAGCTAATACTTGTCTTGCAGGTGTAGTTAATTTACTTTTCCTATTTTTGATATAATTTTGCATTAGGAATTAGGATTAGTGTTATGGGGGATTAGAATGAGAGGAATGAAGGCTTTGTCTTAGGAGGTCCCCATGAAGCCTTTGAAGCAAGTAAATCCAAAGAAGGAATAAAGAAGACATGAAGAAGGAACATATGAAAACCCCCATAACATTTATTCATTTATGTAATTATAATTATTCTTTCATATATCAGGTTGTATAAGGGTAAAGCTTCACCCATTTCTCTTTTCTTATGCAGTGGTGCCCAGCCTATTATTCTTTACATTGGGTTTATAAATTTTTTGATGCTTTGTTTACAATTATGTAATAGAAATGGCATGTATTTTCTAATTTCTTTATGTGTGGTGATTCAATGTGTGGCCTGGATCCCATTAGGCTGTTAGGAAAAAATAAACTTTCTACCCCAACTTTAACTCATAACTAATTTTCTAAACAATTCATAATCTCATTTAAAGCCTAGGTATTAAATCTATATAATTAAAAGATTTAGAACCCCTTAGCTAGATGTTGTATGCTTAATATCATGCATGTCATATTGTTTCACTTTTTCTAAGAGAGTTTCCATCCTTGCATGATAGGGGAAGACTTGACCTTTGAGGGTCCCCTCTGTGGTGGAAAACACCTTTTTCTCTCTAATTTAGCCAATAATCTCATTTCATTATGCATTTAGGCATGAAATAATTCTGTGGCCTTTGTTAAAATGAAGAGTCCAAAATCAAATTAAAATTGATAAAATTTGCATTTGACTAAGTCATCATTCATACCACTCATGCTCTAGTCTCTTAGGGAGTGGGTTTAAGGACTTTAGTTTCTTTCTAAATAATAACAACCTAACCATCTTATAAAATATGACTTGACCACATGATTTTAAAATGTAAGGATAGTTAGCTGGCTGCCACTCCAGGTTGTTATAAGTCTAGCAGTCGATTGGTTTACCCTCACTTGTGGAGATAAATAATATGCTCATTTTCTGCTTAGATTTAGGACTTCCTTTGGCCCTTGCTAAAGCTCCTAGATTTAGGATGAGATTGTTGTTTCCCCCTGGGGCTACAAGCATAAATCCTCACCTCTAAGGCATTTCACATTGTTGTATTATGGGATTATAAGTCCTAGTTTTCTAATAAATTTTAACTCAAATATATAATTCTCTTCAATTTCAAACATATAATGCTTAACCATAGAATAAGTTGAATGTTCACTAGGTTTTCTAGTATCATGAGCATTCCCTACTCATCTCCCTTTATCTTGATAATAAGTCTCTCCTTTTGATCTATCCCACTTTATTTTCCAAACATATCTAATTTATTGATAGTTCTATCTTTAAAATCTTTCAAGATAATAATTTCTTACTTTAATTGAGAGTATTCATAAGAAACTCATCTTCCTTAGGATGTAATTAACTATGGGGGCTTGCCCCCATAGGGAACTTTAAATTAGTTTTAAATAAACCTACTTTATTCATCCATTGTAGGTATTTTTTATTTTCATCTTCATCTATCAAGTAAAAGAAAATAAAAATATTCTTTATTTTGACACCACGTAGATCTATAAATGTTCTTATAAGGGTGATCGGGTACGACATTGAGGAATGGTATATAATCTCGAAGACAGAAGTCACCACCCTATAATGGACCTAATCACCTAATAAGGACACCTAAGGACAATGGGTCTTCAAATATGCCAAATGCCAAAGATTCTTCTCCTACTTTACATGAAAAGTAAAGTAGGGTTTATTTTAAATCAGGTTTGTTAATTTCCTTGCGGAGGCAAGCCCCCATAGTTAATTACATCTTAAGAAATGAGATTCCTTAAAAATACTCTTAATTAAGGGAAATGATCATTGTCTCCAAAGATTTCAAAGATAGGACTATCAATCAATTGGTTGTTTTTGGAAGATCAAGTGGGATTGATCAAAAGAGAAGAGTTATTATCAAAGCCAAAGGAAAATATTATGGGATGTTCGTGATACTAGGAAGGCTAGTGAACATTCCAAACTATCCTATGGTTAGGCTTTATATTTTTGAAATTAAGGTGATTTATATGTTTGAGTTGAATTTTTTATTAGAAATTTAGGTTTATAATTTCACTACACAAGATCATGAAAATGCCTAAGAGGTGAGGATTTATACTTATAGCCCATAAAGAAACAACAACTTTGGATCCTAAATCTAGGGAGCTTTAGCGAGAGCCAAAGCATGACCTAAATCTAAGGTGAAAATGGGCATATGATTTACCTCCACAAGAGAGGATAAACCATCCGACTGTTGGACATACAACCGCCTGGAGGTGGCTTCCAACTAACTCCTCCTACAATTTTAAATATATGTAGGCAAGTCTTATGCTTTTGCAAGATAGGTAAGTTGTTGTTTATCTAGAAGGAAAATTAAGTCCTTAAACACACTCCCTAAGAGATTACATTATAAAGGGAATGAGTAATGACTTAATCTAATGCAAATTTTTGTTAGTTTTATTTTGATTTTTGGCCATTTTTATGTGACACAAGCTATAGGATTCATATGCCTAATGCATGAGAAATTAGTTATGGGCGAAAATCAATAAGAAGGAGGTGTGTTTCCACCATGGCTCTCAAAGGTCAAGCTATGTTCTTTGGCAAAGGTGGAAACCCACCATAAGCAAGAGTGAAGCAAGATGATTTTATGCATGATGTGAAACATACAACATCCAGTTAAGGGATTGCTAAATCTTTTATTATCTTGATTTATTTCCTAGGCTTTAGGTGAGGTTATGAGCTGTTTAATTTTAATTTTGAGTTTATTAATTGGATAAATTTTTTTCTAAGAGCCTAATTGCATCCAGGCCATTCATCAAACATTAAAGAAATTAGAAAAAATGTCATCTTAATGCACAAGATAAACAAACATCAAACAATTTTATAAAGCTAGCGCAAAAGAGTAAAAGGCCTTGTGATCGAGCTCCACTGCACAAATCCAAAATGAAAAGTGGGTAGCTGAGGTCTACCCTTATACAACCCAGATTACAATTGAATAATTGCAATTAAAATGAATTCAACTTATGGGGGTCTTCATTCTTCGTTCTTATTTTCTCCTTTTCTTCTTTTCCTTTCTTCTTCATTTCTTTCTTTCTTTTGGTTTGTTGGAATGTAGTTTGCTCCAAGGCTTCACATGGTACATAAGACTTAGTCTTATGACCAATGTTCATCCTAATCCCCCATAACATTCATTCCAAATCTTAATTAAAAAAATACATGAAAATGGGAAAAGCAAATCTAACTAAACCTATAAAGTAGAGATTAGCTAACATACCACACAATCCAAGCATATATATGAACAATTTGGACTTAGCACCCCACACATGGGTAACCAAGTCCACCTATCCTAGTTTGGATTATGCTTAGGGGTATAAGCAACCTGAACAATAAAAGTATTTATATTTTTATTATAGCACCCCTTAAGCATAATCCCCTGTAGAAGACATGATTAGGCTAAGATCGCCTATCATCAGTCTATACACTAACATCCAGTCTAAAATATTACATCCCAAAACATAATCAGCATCAAACCATGCACCACCTAACATAGAGCTAGAAATGGTGACTTAGCCTAATGTGTTTGCCATTTAAGGCTTATGGGCATGTCTTAGCTAGGCTTTAAGGTTGGAATTTTCTAAATGTGAGAGATTCAACCTAGGAGGGTGGTTTTACTTTAAGTGGTTTAATTGATTTGCCCCTTTTATTAGATGATTTAATTTGATTTGAATTAACCTACATTTAGTTACTAAGTGTTATAAAGAGAAGAAAAGAGAAGAGAACTCCTCTTTCATCTCCACCTTAAGTAATTTCTAATGTAGAATTCATTAATGATTTTTTTAGTGAATGTTTTATTATGTGTTTTAATTAAACATAAGTTAAGATTTTCTCTAATAAACCTATTCAATAAGAAAGGCATCTTAGGATTAACTAAGGTGAATTACTATCACATAACACAATCCTTTATTTCTTTCCACCATGTATATCATGCATATGAATGATCATAAGCATACCTATACATGTAAAGTAAAATTTTAGCACACTTTGATGATGAATGCTAAGAAATGTTGTTTAGGAAAATTTAGATATTCCATGAATGCAAGTTTTCATAAAATAGAAAAGGGGGAATCTTTTATCCATTAATCAAATGCATATTTACATGTATAAAAGACATAAGTGAGTACGACGCCATTATTTTCTACACTGGGGGTGTAAGGTACAAGACCTACTCGGGGATACTTAAAGCTTCGCAACCCTAGGATGTCTAGACTAATATACCACTTTTCTCAAATACATGTGCATGAACAACAAAAAATAAATGGAAAAAGAGTCATGCAAAAGGATTTTGTTTTTGATTTGGTTTGATTATGCAATTTACATGTAAATATGAGGATCCTTCTCAAGTCATAACATAGAAATGGATAGGAATAGATTTAAGCAAGTGTTATGTTCCTTTCAAATGAACTATGCACTCTACAGATCCTATTCAAATACATGTTAAGAGAAGAGAAGGAAATCGTATAAAACATATCTTATGCAATAATCACATGCAAGCTTATAAGTACTTATAAGTATCATACCTTCATTTGTAATGTTTGATTTATAGGTTTTGAAAATAATTTTTTGATTTACTAGTGATAATAGCCACTCATATTCTTACTTTAGCCAAAACATACAATTTGAAATAAGGAAAACATTTCATTTAATTTGATTTTTCAAAAGATATGAACACATGATTTCATATGGCATACAATATTTAACATGCTTGAAAAGAAATAAAGTAATGTAAGCATATGATTTCATTCTCCCTAATTAATTCCTAAGGACAATCCTATAAGATAAGATTATTCAAAGTGAACCAAAATTGCTTAAAGAGACTTTTATTTTTATTTTTTGATTTGATTTAGGGAATGTGAAAAGAGTTTGCTGGTCCTAACCCATTTTCCCCATGTGTGAATTAATTTTGTTTAATTTTAGAACTATTAGATTGATTTTTATGTTTTGTTTAGGTTAAGGTGTAAGTTAAATCCATTAATTTCCCTTTACCTGCATCACTTTAACATAATTAACCTAATAATTATGAGCCAACATATGATATGCAACCACATTGGATTTAAATCAACAATGCTCCTAAGAAAGAAAGGGGTCTAATGCAATTGGCTCATAATTATTGATTAATTAAGCTAAGGGTTTTCATTAAGTACTTTCATAACCTCCCCACATATGTGAGTTGGATTATGATTTCCTTAAGCTTACCTTAGGCTTTTGACACCTAAGGATCTACCCAGCAAGAGATTGGCTAAGTTTCTGGATTAATTTTTAGTTTTGAGTTGGGTTAATTAAGCTATGGAATGAAGTGATTAAATCATTAATCAATTTGCAAATTACTTAAGTCTTCATTCAAATTAGGGGAAAATATTTGGAAAAGGAATCCTAATCTCATTCTCTAAGTCTATCCACTATTCCAAAGTGATTAATAAGCTTAATTGATAAATTTATCACCATTTAATAGGTTAATTAATTATTTAATTGATTAAGGGAGTGATTAGAGATAAAATAAGTAATTACCTAAATTAATCTAGTAATAAATTCCAAGAAAATCATGGGAGGCAGAGGTCATCCCACTAATTAACACTAGAGAGTTTGTAATTAATTATTGAAGTAATTAAGGAGTAATTAACATAATTATATCCCCATTAAAACCTAAATTGAGTGAAGGTTACTATTCAAAATCAATTAAACTTAATTTATATTATTCCCCTTTTAATTATCTTTAAAATGAACTTGAGTTTACATTTTTTGGAGTTTTCTACATTTAGTTATGAATTTATGAAGTTTTTATGATTAATAGGTAATTAAATACCCTAGTTAATTAACTAATCCAGTGGTGCCACATGGGATGCTGACTCGGTGCGTACTTTCCACGTGACATGATGGGATTGGTTATTTAAGTTGTCACATCGCATGCTACGTCAGTTGGCGGCATGACACGCTTTCCCCTAGGCCATCCGATATCGGACGGCTAGGATTAAACTCGTGGTTATAAATGGATTAATCAATGGATCTAATGTGTTTTAATCAAGGCCATCCATCCAAAACATGTTGGATGGATGACCAGTGATTCATCCTTGCCTTTGCTTGCAGGAGACGAAGACTGTCCATCCTCCATGGCTTGATCCAAGCTCACTTGAGCTCAGATTAGACTGATATTCTACCCAAACCATCTAGATGCATAGGGAAGAACATCCAATAGTTAAATTTAGATGGGGTGATAATTCCCTTCATAAAGGACCAAGCAATTTTGAACTTAAGGTCAATTTTGAGTCATACCTCACTGGAGGCTATCACCGATGCTTCCAACGGTGGAAATAGCTTTGTCTAGTAGAGACAAAGCCCATGTTGAAAGTTTTAAGGTTCAATTTGAAGTGGATCTCTAAATTGGCCAAGCTCCCCTCCAATGGCTTGCGGCTTTGATCGAAGTGAGGCTTCCCATGGCTTGGTGACTTGAGAAAGGCTTTAGGTGAGCTCGACTTGCTCCCTTGATGGTGCTTGCAAAGTGAATTGGGATTTGATTGAGGATTGAGCAAGTTGGAGTCTCCTCCAACCTCCCTTATTTCGGCTATGTAGAAAACTGAGAGACGGAAATTAGAGAGAGCTTGAAAATGCTTAGGGAACTTTTGAGTGCTTGCTTTCGATCCTCTAAGCTCAATCGAATGCAAGAGAGTTGGTTTGAGTGGAAATGAGGGGGAGTATATCTCCCCCTACTTGGATCGGATAGTCGAAGCATGTTCTTCCATTTTTGATCAATTGCTCTGATTGAATGGGTTGTTTAGGCTGTTAGGGATCCCATGTGCTTCAATTTTGGCAGATGAGTGGAATGGTGGCACATGTGTTAAATGAGTGGGAGGTGATTCATGTGGAGAATTTTGATTGGAGTGGTTGGTTTTAGCCGGGTTGGGTTTAGCTGACCCAAACCCATTGGGTCATGTGCACCACCTCCCTTGGTGTCTAAATGGTCCACTAGGAGGATTCCAAGTGGCCATGAAAAAGAATTGACCAAATTCCAAGTGGATTTGGCCATAGGTTACCCTTTGACCTAGGGGAAAAATAGTCATTTGGGATTGATTTTGATTTAGGCAAATTTGAAATGATTGAAAAATGGGTTGTACCAATTTTCAATGAATTTGGAGTTGATTTGATATGATTTGGCTCAAGTTGAGCCATTTAGGTAAAAAATGGGTCAAGTTGACCAATTGGTCAAATTGGGTCAAACCAAGGGTTAGGTCAAGTTCATATGACCATTTGAAGTGTTTTTTTATCATTGGTTTAGTTCAATTTGATTTATATTTGGTTTTGGTTCATTTGAGTTCACTTAGGTCAATTGGGTCAAGTTGACCAATTTGACCTATTTGGCCCAATTAGGTTAGCTCATGGGTTAGTTTAGGTTTGGTTGATCATTTGAAATGCATTTGCAAGCTTTGGTTTCAATATATTTTGGTTTGGTATGACTTCAAGTTTATTTGACCTTTTAGAACAAATTGGGTTCATGGACAATTAAGGCTTTGGTCAAGTTCAATAATCACTTTAGAATGAATTTGACCCATTGGTTGTAATCAATTTGGCTTAGATCAAAATTTGACCCATTTTGGCTTTTTAAGTCAAGTTGGGTCAACTTGAGTCAAGTGCCAATTGGGCTAGGTTTGGCTCAATTGATGGCTTTATCATGTTCAATCATTGATGATGGATTGATTTAGATCAATGGTTTCAATCAATTTGGCCTATAGTGGATATTTGCTAGTTTGAGTTTTATTTTAGTTATGTGTTGACTTGGTCAATGACTAGGTTTGACTTGGTTTGACCCAATTTGGGTGATTGATCATCCCATGATGATTGTTGCTCACAATGTGAGGCTTAGGTGGGCTTAGTTCAACCCAATTTAGGTTGGATTAGAATTTGGCTCAAAAAGGTGCTTTAGGTCACTTTGGGTTAAGTGAGCCTAAATGGGTCAATTGACTTGATCAAGGCTTGATTCAAGTTTGGTTGAACTCACATATGGACTTATGATTGAGATATAAATCTAATTGCAAGTGATTTGGAGTCAAATGGATTTTGGTTCATTTGACAATTTTAAGTCAAAAGGGTGAACATGGGTTTGACTTAAATTGGTTTGATTTTGGATTTGGTGATTGAAGTTTGTGTTTATATTTGGATTCATGATTGAAGGATTGATTCAATCATGAATAAAATCAAGGGTTTGGATTGATTTGAGTTTGATTTGGCTAAGTTCAAGAATTTGACTTGAAAGGGTATAGGTTGGATTTAGGTTAGATTTGGAATTGAGTTTTGAATTTATAGTTGGTTGTTTGAATTTATATTTCATTTAAATTTGTGAATATAAATGAGAATATAAATGGTTTATGAGAAAATATTTTGAATTTGGAGTGATTTGGATTTGATTTGAGATAAGTCCATAAAATGAAATCAAAGAGGCTAAGGGAAGGCTTTGGATTTGGAATTGAGTTTTGAATTTAGTTTTGGTTGTTTGAATTTATATTTCATTTATATTTTTTGAATATAAATGAGAATATAAATGGGTTATGAAAAAATCATTTTAATTTGGAGTGATTTGGATTTGATTTGGTTAAGTTGATAAGATGAAATCAAAAGGGCATAGGAAAGAATTTGGATTTGGAATTGATCATGGATTTCAATCATTTAGAATTGATTCATGATTTGGATTTTGAGATTGACTTGAATTTGAGAAAATTAATTAAGTTGAAATTGATTTAATATTTGATTTGAAATTGATTTGAGTTTGAAGTTGAAAGTAAGGATTTGGTTCAAGCTATAGGGTAGGCAAGTCATCCTAATACCTCTAAGGCACTATAGGGTAGGCAAGTCATCTAATACCTCTAAGGCATAACCTATTCTTATGGCTAACTTATCTAAGTCTCTAGGGTTATGTCAAATGTTCACTAATCTAGAAGTATCTTAAGACTAAGGAACTCTTAGCATCTAGAAGAGTCCTATGTCAAAGATGGAGAAGTTAAGAGCTCACTCCAAAAGTGAGGTCAACAAAGGGCGCCCAATAGGTGTGGTGTGACTAACAAGGCATACCGCACGTATTGGTGTTGACCAAGATGATCAACAATGTTTGAATGATCACAAGCACAAATAGAAATGATCTGCTCCTAACCCAAGGTGTAGAAAGAATCAAGAGCTTACTGCAATGCAACTCTACTTATATCTAAGACATAAGAGAGTGAAGGAGGAATCCACTAGGGATTGAGTGTGTGAACCTTCCACTAGAGGAAAAGGTTCAAGTTATCCATAGGGGATAAGGGGTTTGATTTAATTTATATCTCATTGGGGAGAAATTTGATTTGATTTGTTGATTTATTATTTGGTGCTCCACTAGGAATGAAAATGTGAACTCTCCACTAGGGGAGTGAGTTCAAGTCATCCACTGGGGATAAGAGGTTGTGAAATCCGCTGAGAGATTAGAATTCGGGATCCACTGGGGATGAAAATGTGAACTCTCCACTAGGGGAGCAAGTTCAGGTTGGATTGAATTGGTTCCACCGAGGGAACTGGAAAGATTTGCATCTCACTAAGGAGAAGCGAATTGATTTGTTTGTTTGATTGACTCCACTGAGGAAGGTTGATTAAGTTTATTTTTTCATTTAGTTGACTCCACTGAGGGAGGAGGGTTGATTTTTTTTCAAATTTTAAGTTTTAATTTTTTGAAATGGACCCTGTCAGTTTGTGATGGATCACATTAAGAAGGAGCTTATATCAGCCTAGAACTATCTCAGATTTACCAATCCAAAGGGGTAGTCTACCAAAAACATAGTAGGACTATCCAACCGAAGAGGTTGCCTTTCAGTTTGAAATGATTAATTCAGGGAAAGAATGTACAGGGACTTACATCTTCTTCAACAAAGGACTGCAGGGGTGACACATTAGCAAGGTAACATGTTAACCCGACTTAAGGCTGACAACTGAGTGAATGCTGCTTGGGGACTTAAATCAGCTCAAAGTTAGTCAAAGTTAATTTTATTTTTTTTATTATATTTGATGGATCCCATCGGTTTGCAATGGACTGCACTGAGTAGGGGTCGTGTTGGCCTTGGCCTAACTTCAAATTTACTGATCCAAAGGGAGTAGTTTCTCGACCGAGGGGAGAACTATCCAACCAAATGGGTGCCTTTCAGTTTGCAATGGTTAATTTGAGAAAAAAGCATGGGGACTCACATATTTCCTAAAAAAGAGACCACTAGGGTGACACATTAGCAAGGTAACATGTGAACCTAACCTAGGGCTACCCATCGATTTGCGACAGTCATGCTAGAAAGAATGCGTAGTAGACTTATATCTTCAGAGCAGAATGACTACCTGGTAACCTGTTTGTGGCAAACAAATTGAACCCTACCTAAGGGCGACTGCTGAGAGAGTACAGACCCAGAGACTTATCTCTACTTAAGAGTAGTTAGGCAATTCCTATAGGGAGTTCTGGTGACACTGCCCTAAAGATAGGATGTCTGCTTGGGAAAGGGGCCACTGGGGGCTTGAGTTCCTAATCCATAATAGAATTAATTAATTTATTTGTTTTGTTTATTTATTGTAGACCCTATTTTTTTGTGAGGGATCATACTGAGAAGGAGCTTATATCAGCCTAGACTTATCTCAGATTTACTGAACCAACGGAGAATCTGTGCATCCGCTGAATAAATTCTCCAACCACAGGGGTGATTACTAGGAAAGAGGGACTGTCCAATCCAAGAGTAACTTAAGTAATGTCTAAATGGGGTCGCAAAGAACGTGATCCAAATAGAGTGCCCACTAGGAATGTGGCTGCTAAGGGATTTTTCCAAAACCCTAGAGAAGATAATATCTATAGGTATTTGGTGGCCAACTCAAGGAGAAAGCGTGGGGACTCACATATGCCAAGAGTGGTGTATCCACCTAGTGAGTCACTATCATCATAGCGAATATCAACCAACCTAAGGTGCCCTTCAGTTTGCATCAATCAGCCTAGGAAGAAAGCATCGAGGACTCACATCCTCCTATAGACGATTTCCGGGATAGTCTTATTTCGACGGTCTTATCCAACTGGGATGACTCGAGTGAATGCCACTAGGGGACTCATATAAACTCAAGAGTAGTCAAGAGGAAAGGAGCCACTGGGGGACTTACCTTAAACCGCAAATATACTCGACCTAGTCAGTACATGATGGCTAGTTCAAGAAGAAAGCGTTTAGGCTTACATCCTCTTAGACAAAGTCAACATGAGGTAGATTACTGGTTGTGCAGTGAGGCCTACCAAACTAATAAGGTGCTCATCAGTTTGCATTGGTCAGTTTAGGAAGAAAGTGCAGGGACTCACATCCGTCAGACAAGTGACCACTGGGGTGATGTACTAGTAAGGTAGCATGTCAACCCGACCTAGAGCAGCTAATGAGTGAGTGCCACAGGGGGCTTGCTCCCACATCAAAAATAGCACGAGATAAAAGATGTGTGTTTGTTGTTGTGTTTGTGTTTGAGGGAATATGACGCCTCTTGGGTTATCTTACACCTACCCTAAACATGCTGGAGAATTTGATCAAATGGTGCCATGAATGGCAGTTGAGATTCCACCAAGAAAGGATGTCGCTTGGGTTCTCTTACACCTAACTTAGTTGTGCTAGTTGAAATAGGATGCCTCCTGGGTTTTCTTCCACTTATTCTAGTGGTGCTGGGAAATTGTGTTTAATTATGTTCATGTTGTGAAAGAAGGGTTGGATGCCTCTTAGGTTGTCTCACAACTATCTAAACACGTAGAGGTAGATTCACAAGCAAGCAAACAATGCTTCAAAAGAAGAGAATATCTTGATGAATTGAAATGAAATTTTTGATGATAGAATTTTTTTCAAACATGATTTTATGGGTAATATTTTTTCAAATAGAGCATATTAATTGGAAGCATCGGGTGTTCCCCTTTATAATCAATAAGCTGATAAGATCCTCCCCGGTAGCTTCTCTATGATAAAAGAGCTTTTTCAAATGGGTTCAAACTTTCCTCCCATCTTTCGACGGGGAACAATTAATCTCCTTAGAACTAAAATAAGCTCTCTTACTTGAAAAGCTCTAGGGCGGACCAGCTTGTTGTGAGCTTAAATCAATTTAGCTTTGTACAACTTGAGGTTTTGGCATGCCAGTAGGTGTCTATCCTCCAAACCTTTGAGCTCTTCTAACCATAACTTAGCATTCTGCTCTGTAGTGATTTTACTACCTACTGCTATCCTTAGTGATGGGAGTTGAACTTCTAATGGTAGAACGGCTTCAGACACATACACAAAAAAGAATGGGGTAAATTGAGTCAGAGTTCTGTATGTGGTGCGGTATGTCCACAAGGCTTCAACTAACTGCTCATGCCACTGTCTCTTGTTATCGTCAAGTGTCTTCTTTAGTATCTGGATGAGAGTTTTGTTCAATGCTTTTCCTAAGCTATTTTTCTTGGGGTAGTAGATGGTGGAGTATCTCCAATATATACCATATCTTCTAGTGAAGTTGTTAATCTTGGTTCTCTTGAATGCAATACCATTATCAGATATAATTCATCAAGGCACCTTGAACTTATATACGATATGGTTCTTAAAAAATTGGAGCACATGCTGAGCTGTGACCTCTCTGAGTAAGATTGCCTCCGCTCACTTGGAAAAGTAGTCGGTGGCAGCTAAGATGAACTAGTGATCCTTGGAAGAAAGAGGATTGATCGGACCCACAATGTCGGTACCCCAACACTCAAATGGCCATGAGGCCAATATAGGATGTAGAATGTTGGGTGGTTGATGTAAGACCACACCGTGTACTTGACATTGATGGCATCTTCTAGCAACATCCATGTAGTCTGTAATCATCAAAGGCCAGTTCTATCCTAGTCTTTTTATCTTTGCTTTCATCTTCAGACCGGATTGATGTGCTCCACATAGACCTGAATGCACCTCGGTCTTGATCTTACGGGCTTCGCGTTTGTCTAAATAGTGTAACCATATTTAATCGAAAGACTGTCGATACAAAGTGCCATCCACGAAGGCATAGGAGAGAACTCTCTACTTCATCTAATGGGCTTGTGATTTCTCTTGAGGTAGTTTGCCTCTAGTCAAGTAATCCATGAATGGTTGCCTCCAATCCAGCTCCTCATCCTTTTTGGCAATGGCAACCTCCCCTTCGAGAAAGTCTCTCACAAGTTTATCATCAATAAGGGATAGGACTTGTCTATTTTTGACCCTTATTGGAATGGACTCATCTTTGACATGCCAACTCCTTGGCGAGTTTGGCCAAACCATCTACTACTGTGTTCTCTCCTTGAGGAACCTTATAGATGGTGACCTTAGGGATTTGGGCCAATAGCTTCATGGTGTACTCATGGTAGTGACAAAGCTTATTATAGGACCCAACAATCTTGTTGATGACCAGCTGAGAACTCTCCGTAGATGTTGATGCTCTTGACACACACTGTAATGGATAACTCCAGACTGGCAATCAAAGCCTCATACTTGGCATTGTTGTTGGTGCATGGATTGGAGAGATAGTATGAGAATCTCATCATATCACGGTTTGGAGTTAAGAGAACTATTCTTACCCCTACCTTTCCTGGAAGTAGATCATGGTTCTTCTCCTTTTTGAAAGGAAGCCGCACCATCAAAATACATCTCCCAACAGGGATTGTCAACCTCCTCTAAGTTCATAATTTGTTCATTAGGGAGATCATCACTAAACGGGGAATCATCAGGAAGTGGGTGTGCTACTAAGAAATATGCTAGTGCTTGTCCTTTCACCGCACGGAGGGGTATGAATGTGATATCAAACTGTGAGAGAATCATGGACCAACATGCCAAATGTCTGGATAATATTGGCTGTGTCATGAGATACTATAGTGGATTGATTCTCAAAATCAAGTTCACCTTATAAGAAAGCATGTAATGTCATAAGTTTTGAGATGCGAAGATTAAAGCTAGATAATGTTTCCTAATAGGTGGGTAGTTTGCTTCAGCAGAGATCAGATGATGGCTGAGGTAGTAGAGAGAATTCTCCTTCCCATTATCATTGGCTTGGGCTAACAAAGCGCCAAGGGAGTCATTCAATGCAGCAGTGTAGAGGATCAACGGCTTGCCTGGGATAGGGGTTGCTAGAACAGGCGGCTTCGCAAAATACTACTTGATGTCTTCAAAATCATGCTAACACTTGTCATCCCACTTGAACTTGGCATCCCTTTTGATAAGTGCTGAGAATGGTTTGCATCTCTTTGATAGATTGGAGATAAAGAGCCTTAGATATGCCAACCGCCCTTGGAATGATCTGAGTTGTGTTAGATTTTAGGGGTGGCATTTCTAAGATAGTTTTGATCTTTTCTGGGTCTATTTCTATTCTCCGATGTTGGACAACAAACCCAAGGAACTTCCCTGAAGTTACTTCAAATGCAGTTTGTGGGGTTCATTTTGAGATTGAATTATCTTAACCATTTGAAAATTACTCTCAAGCCAAAGAGATGGTCTTCCTTTTCTTTGCTTTTGACTATTAGATCATCAACATAGCATTCAACTCGAAAGGCATGACCTTATAATAATAGATTCGATTGGGGTTCAAAAAGCAGTGTTTCTTTCATCCATCTTCATTTGGTTGTAGCAGATGACCCATCCATAATGGAGAATACCGCATGAGATGAGGAGATGTCCACCATAAATTCTAGTATAGGAAGTGAAAATTCATCCTTAGAACATTCCTTATTTAAGTCCACGCATATGCAAATTTGGTCATTCTTCTTCTTAACTAGCATGACACTGGCTAACCAGGTAGGGTATTTTTCTTCCCTGATGAAACCAGTATCAATCAATTTCTTGACTTCAGAAATGACCTATTGTTCAATTTATAATCACATGCGTCTAGAAGCTTGCTTCATAGGGTTAGTATTAGGGACTATTGCTAGTTTGTGGATGGCTACATCAGTAGATAATCGGGCATCTCTTTATAACTCCATGCAAAGAAGTCCTTAAACTTAGTCAATAGCCTAACTAAGTCATTGGTTTTTTCTTTGTTCAATAGGGAACTGATGTATTTTGCGTGGATCTTCTTCCGTCCTGAGGTTTATTTCTTTAAGTTTCTTAATGGTTGAATGGATTTCTTCTTCAAATTTTAGTGGTGCATCTTTGATTTGAAGATCATCTAGATCATCTGAAGTTTCTAAACACACTTTCTCGTAAGATTTAGTGTAGTTTAAGAAGAACCTATCAGACTCCAGATGATTGGTGACAACTAAGTAGTAATCATCATCATCGACTGGACCCACTATGCCAAATCATAGTCTTGATCTTGATTGTGCATC
This sequence comes from Cymbidium sinense, assembly GCA_021442155.1. Taxonomy (NCBI): domain Eukaryota; kingdom Viridiplantae; phylum Streptophyta; class Magnoliopsida; order Asparagales; family Orchidaceae; genus Cymbidium; species Cymbidium sinense. Next base: position 115,359,726 of record CM038219.1, on the reverse strand, counting down.
CTTGCCTTTGTTGTTCCATAGCTTCTTGAAATACTCTGACCTGTGCTTGGACCATGTATAAGGAATCAAACCTTTCTTTATAAGACTAAGAACATAAGGCGAGTACTAATCAAAAGGTAATTCCATTAAATATTTATATGAATTATTCCCAAGTTCTACATCCACTTCTGGACTTGAGGATGATGATCCCAACAGTAATCTCTTCAGCTTAACATCCAAGGAAGACCTAGTGGCTTCCTTAACTACTAAACCTTCACCTTTTTGAGAGGAAAGAGAGGTTAGTGCTAAAGTTCCCAATTGCTGCCTAATGGTTTTACATAATTTTGATTTGAATACATTCAAGCTTTACTTGGAGGCCTAGTCTTCATCGATGTCTGACTTGAGTGTCACCTCCAATGTAACCCACTAAGAGGGGTTGGCTAGTATGCTAATCATATGAGACTCATCTTTCAAGCTAGATTCTAAATCTATATGAATAGTAGAAGTACTCATGTAACTAGAACATAACCCCTATTGGATGGCGGCCAACCAGGGGGTCTTTCGCCTCTAGAATAGCCTCTATGTCTGCCTCTGCCTCTACCTGGTGGAGGTCGAGCCATCCTACCCATATGTACGTATGGTGGAACGAGCTATGGGTGGAATGTGACATGTGGCTCTACTTCTTCCTTGGTGTCCCTTTCTTGCGCACTTGGACTCACCTTTTTTTATTCTTTTTCTTTTCTTTATCTTCTTTTTCTTTTTCTTTTGTATTTAAATTTTTACCAAGTTCACGAGAATAAATATTTTGATTTTGAGGAAAATAGTAGGTTGCATCTTCATATATCTCGACCTCTCTAATTGAAAATGGTTTTTCATCTCCTTTGACACAATATTCAATTCCATCCTTTTGGAACTTGATGCACTGATGCAGGGAGGTTGGAATCATCTTGTTCTAGTGTATCCAAGGCCTACCAAACAAAGTAGTGAATGAAGTATTCGAATCAATTATATAAAACTTGGCTTCGATCTTCTAGTCACCTATTTCCAAAGGTAACACTATGGAACCTAAAGCCTTCTCGCCTTATTCATTGAATCCTCTCAACAGCATCTGATCTCCTCAGAGTGTAGAGATGTTGATCTTCAAATTGGCAAGGGTCTTTAGATTTATAATGTTCATCGAAGCACCTGGATCAACCAAAACACTGGAAAGTCTAAATCTGCCCATATCCACTATGATGTAGAGGAGACGGTTGTGCTCCATGTCCCCTAAAAGAATTTCTTCATCGTGAATGTGACTCACTGTGTTTCTCTTGATTAATGAGCCTCCTCTCCAATAGTGGTCAGCTGAGCTAAGCATGTATCTGGATCAAAAAGAGCCTTGCTTAATGATTCTCTCATCTCTTTGGATAAGACAAGGGCATCATAAATGCTTAGTTTAGCTGGCAACTTTCTTAGATGGCGAGGACATTATAATCAACTTTTGGCTAATCTTCCACAAGCATATCCATGGGTGGAGCATCCTGTGGAGGGACTTTGTGCTCGTTGGTACCAATGACTTATTTTCCTTTATCTTGAGTTGCTGCCCTAGGAGATAGAACTTTGCCACTGGTGATTAACTTCAGTGATTTTTTTTATTTTGGATTTAGAGACTTAACAAATTTGAGTATGCTAAATGAAGTTCTAAGTGTGTTTGAAAAGTTTTGGTTTTAGTTTGGAGACTTCACTTAGCAAAATTTGAGTATGCTAAAATGAAATTCCAAATGTGTTTGAAAATTTTTAGTTTTAGGTTTGGAGACTTCACTTAGAAAATTTGAGTATGCTAAATGAAGTTACAAATGTGTTTGAAATTTTTTTATTTTTTTATTTTGGATTTGGAGACTTGACTTAGCAAAATTTGAGTATGCTAAAATGAAATTCCAAATGTGTTTGAGTTTTGAAAATATGATTGTTGATTTCTTTTGAAAAAAAGACTTCCATTCAACAAATTTAGGTATGTAGGAATGGAAATAAATCTTATTTTTAAAATGTAAAAATTTTGTTTTGTGTGTGATTATTGCTTTTTGAAAGAGGGAATTCCAACTTAATCATATGTGGGATATATTTAAGTAGGATTTCCAAATGATATCATTTTTAGTTGGGAATGAAATCTTCATTCAATAAATTTGAGTATATTAAATGATGATGTTCATATGTGCTTTTGAAAAATTTAATTTTATTTGAAAATGAAACTTCCATTCAATAGGTGTGAGTGTATAGAATGGAAAGGTTCATGTGTGCTTTTTGAAAGTTTTATTTTTAATTTTGATTTTGACTTTTGGAAGGATGATTTTTTATTTTATTTTGAAAGTGAAATCTTCATCAAAATGAATTGAAGGAAGATGTTCATTTGTGTTTTTTTGGAAAAGATTGTTGATTTTATTTTTGGAAATTCCTACATGTAACAATTATGAAAATTGTTAAATGAGGGTAATAAAATTTGATGGAAAAATATTTTATTATGTGCATTTTTGAAAGAGTACTTTTTGAAAGGCAAGGTTTTTTTATGAAAAATTTATTTTATCTTTATTATTTTAGAATGAACCATCCCTTATCATAAAAATGATAAGGAGGAAGTCTTTAGATGTTTTCTTTTTATTTAGATATTTTTATTTTTACCCATTGGAGAACCCAACGGGAGTATTAAGACCAACACAGAGTGAGGTCCTAAAACCTAAAGATGTTGGCTAACTCAACTTAAGGATGAAATAAGCTAAGTTCCAATGGAAAGAAAGATAGTCTCAGATTCATGCCAAAGTACAAACCCACTATCGATACACAAAGATAATGATTATTTACCAAAGATGGAGAGAGGAACCATCCACAGCGGAGTCGCCAGAAAAATCTGTGATGAAAATATTCTTGCCTTCATCTATCCTCTTTGAAGAGAATAAATGAAAATAGAAATATATGCCTTTTTGGGATGCCTCATAGATCCGCAGATGTTCTTATTGAGGATGATCAAGTTCAACATTAAGGAGAGGTGTACTATCTCAAAAGATAGAAGTCACCCCCCTACATTGGACCTAATTACCTCAACAAGGACTCCTAAGGATAATGGGTCTACACGTGTACCAGAGATTCTTCCCCTACTTTACATAGAAAAATAAAGTAGGGTTTATTTTAAACTGGGTTCATTAAGTTCCCTACAGGGGCAAGCCCTCATAGTTAATTACATCCTAAGCGATGGGATCCTTTAGGAATACTCTCGATTAAGGTAAATGATGATTGTCTCCAAAGATTTCAACAGATAGGATTATCAATCAATTAGTTTATTTTGGATGATCAAATGAGATTGATCAAAAAGAGGTAATTATTATCAAAGCCTAAGGAAGATAAGTAAGAGATGCCCATGATGCTAGGAAATCTAGCGAGCATCTCAAACTAATCTACGATTGGGCTTTATATTTTTGAAATTGATTTAATTTGTTTGAGTTAAATTTTTCAGTAGAAATTTAGGACTTATGATTCCAAAACACAAGATTAAGAAAATGCCTAAGAGGTGAGGATTTATGCTTATGGATGATGAAAGGGAGAAGCAACCTTAGAACCTAAATCTAAGGAGCTGTGGCAAGGGCTAAAGGCACGACCTAAATCTAAGACAAAAATAGGTATTTGGTTTGCCTCCACAAGAGAGGAAAAATCACCCGACTGCTTGGACTTACAACTACCTCGGGGTGGCTGCCAACTAACTCCTCAGATGGTTTTAAATTCATGTAGGCAAGTCATATGCATTATGCAAGATAGCTAGGTTGTTATTTATTTAGAAAGAGACTAAGTCCTTAAACTCACTCCTTAAAGAGATTAGATCATGTAAGGACATGCTTCAAATGACCTAAATCTAATGCAATTTAGATTTTATTTTATTTTCATTTTTGGACAATTATTTTGACTTAGGCTAATAGGATTCATATGCCTAATGCATGAGAAATGAGATTATTGGCCAAAATCAGTGAGAAGGGAGGTGTGTTTCCACCATGGCTCTCAAAGGTCAAGCCAAGTTTCTCTGGCAAAGGTGGAAGCCCTCTAATCAAAAGTAAAATAAGATGCATTTGTGCATGATATTATAAAAGAAGTACTCATCCAGCTATGGGGTTGCTAATTCTTTTATCTTTATTTTAACCTAAGCTTTAGGTGAGGTTATGAGTTCTTTATTTTTAGTTTTGAGTTGTTATGTTTTGGTAAAAGATTTATTTTTCCCTAAGAGCCTAATCCACATCCAGGCCATACATAAAGCAAGGAAGAAACTAGGAAAAAGATGCCACTTAATGCACAAGCTAAATAAATCATCAATCAATTTATAAAGCTAATCACAAAAGAATAAAAGGCCACTGTGGTCGGGTACCACCGCACAAACCCAAAAACAAATTGGGTAGCTGAGCTCTACCCTTATACAACCAGATTATAAATGAATTAAATATAATTAGGCAAGGAATTCATTGTTATGGAGGTCTTCAAGCTTCATTTCTTCATTCTTCCTCACTTCTTTCTTCTTCTTTTCTTCTTTCTTCTTTATTTCCTTCTTTTGGATGGTTGGAAGGTGGATGCTCCAAAGGCTTCACATGGTTCATAAGATAAGATCTTATGACCAATGTTCATCCTAATCCCCATAACAATCATTCCAAAATCCTAATTGCAGAAAATTACATGAAAAGGAAAAGTGGAAATCTAACAAACACCTGCAAAATAGACATAAACTAAAATAAACCAAACAAATCCCAAGCATGTATATTGGACTTATCACCCCACACATGGGTGACTAAGTTCACCTGCCCTATTGGATTATGCTTAGGGGTATAAGCACCTGCACAACAAAAGTATTTATATTTTTATTTATTACAGTGCCCCTTAAGCACAATCCCCTGCAGAAGACAATGGTTAGACTAAGATCGCCTTACCATCCATTATATTCACATGCATCCTAACATCCAGTCTAAAACATATATCACAAAACAAAATCAAGCATCAAACCATGCACCGCCCTAACCTAAAGCTAGAAGTGGTGACTTAGTGTAATGTGTGTGCTTTGGAGGTTTGTTTGGTATGCTTAGCTATGGCTTTAAGTTAGAATTTTCTACATGTGAAGCATGTTCAACTTAGAGGAAGGTTTCATTTAAGTGATTTCATTATTTTTCATTTATTTTATTTCATGTTTTGATTAGGTTCAAGTGAATCTTGCAATTAATTATTAAGTTATAAAGATAGGGAAGAGAACTTCTCTTTCCTTCCCTAACCTAAGTGATTTTTAAAGTGGATTCATATTTTTAGTTTTGTTTACTGAATGTTTTGATTAAGTGTTTTGATTAATCCTAAGTTTAGATGAACCTAAACAAACCTATTCAAAAAGAAAGGCATTTTAAGATTAAATAAAATGAACTAAATTCACAAAACATACATCACTTCATTTCTTTCCCAATATGTATAACATGCATATGAATGAGTCCTAAGCATATCTATACACACAAATGAGAATATTTAACACACTTTATGATGCATGCTAAGTAATTCATCTAAGGAAATTTGGAAGTTTATGATGCATGATTTTCATTTAATAGAAAAGGGATTTCTTATCCAATTTTCACATGCACACATAAAGGTAAGAAAGGCATGAGTGAGTACACACCATTGTTAACAAGAGGTGTAAGATACAAGACCTACTTTGGGCTACTTAAAGCCTTGCAATCTCAGGGTTGTCCAGACTAATATACCACTTTATGAAATACAAACATGTGTAAAAAAAGAAATGAATGGAAAAGAAAGGATGCAAAAATTTATATTAATTCATTCATTTTGTTTATGCAATTTATATGTGCAAGCATAGGTACCCTTCTTAAGTGATAGTATTGGAATGAATAGGATAAGGAATTAGGCAAGTGTTAGGTTCTTTTGAAATGAACCATACATCTTACCAAATCCTATTCAAATCTATACTAAAAAAGATGAGAAGGAAAACCTATACTAAGCACTTCTTTATATTTTCTTCACATGCAAAATAATAATTAAGATATAAGTAACACACTTTTAGTTTTGATAATTAATTTATATATTTTGAAAATAATTTGAGTTTAATAGTGATAATAACCACTCATATTATTACTTTAGCCAACACATGCACTTTGACATAAAGTAACCATTTTCAATTTTAAATTTAATTTTTGACAAGTATGGATGCATGAAATCACATGACATACATATTTAACATATTAGGGAAAGAAATAAAGCAATGAAAGCATGTAAACATATTCACTTTAATTAAATCCTAAAGACAATCTTATGATATAAGAAAGCTTAAAATAAATCAAAGTTTATTAAATATAATTTTTGTTTGATTTTGATTTGATTTAGTTTTGAAATTGTGGATTGAGTTTACTATTCCTAACCCATTCCCACATGTGTTTGACATTGTTGTTTAATATTTAGATGATTAGATTCTTTTTTTTATATTTTGATTAGGTTAAGGTATGAATCTAACATGTTAATTAACTCTTACCTACACCACCTTAGCATAGTTATCCAAACAATTATGAGCTAATGAGATGACATAAAATCTCACAAGAAATTTAAATTTGCAATGCACCTAGTAAGAAAAGGGCTAATGCAATTTGGCTCATGATTAATGGTTAATTAAGCTAAGAAGTTTAACTTAAATAATTTCAAAACACCCCTCACACATATGAGTTGAGCTTTGATTTCCTTAATCAAACTTAGGCTTTTGAACACCAAAGCATCTACCCAAAGTAGATTAATTAAGTTATGGAAAGTTTTAGAAATTTTAAGAAATTAATTAAGAGGGTAATTAATGAATTAGCCCTTAATTAAGAGAGGATTAAGAAAAAAAAAGGGGTTTAGGGAATAGCTTAAAGGAATATCCCAAAATTATTCCCTAAGCATCCTATTCATTGGATCAAACCTTAATCAACTTCAATAAGGGATTAAAACACTAATCAAACCCTTAATTATCCTTAATTACATAAAGTGGGTAATTAGGATATGCATTTGCAATTCCCCAATTAAGCCATCAATAAATCCCAAGAAAATTAGGGGAGGCAGAAGTCATCCCCAAAATATACACAAAAAGTTGAGATTAATTAGAGGATTAATTAAGGATTAATTAGCAAATTATATTTCTAATTTTATAATATTCTAGATTGAATTATATTTGAGTGAGAATTTATCACATGTTTTTTAATTTTCTTTGAAGAGATATGAATTTTTAAAGCTTAGAGGATTAATTAATATTATTTAAAACCTAATTAAATCTCTTAATCCATAGCATGACATGTGGTGGTGACAGTCATGTGCACTTTCCATGCATCAAGCCGGGAGCAACCACTTAAATGTTTTGTCATCGCGCACATGGCGGCGGCAGTACGCGATTTGATATCCGTCGTTCGATCAAAGATTGAACGGCCAGGAATTAACCCATAGTTTTAAAAGGATAAATAGGATTTAAAACGTGTGTTTAATCTCGGCCGTCAATCCAAAATGCACGGATGGATAGCCAGAGATCAATCCCTGCCAAATCCTTTGATCCATAGGGCCTGTCTATTTTCTAGGCTTTGATTCAAGCTCGATTGAGCTCAGATTAGGATAACACTTTGCACACACCATCTAATACTAATGGAAATCCTATCCAATGGTTAAAATTTCATTCCATTACACTTTCTTTCACAAAGCACCAACACACCTTAAGTCTTGTGATCAGAAAATGCCATACCTTGCCAGAGGTGATCATCAGTGCTTGATTCCCTTGGAGGAGCTTTGTCTGGTTGAGACAAAGAGATGGTGAAAGAACTAGCTCCTGAGGTTGTTTAGATTGCTCTATGGACCAACCCCTCCTCCATGTGAGCTCGGTTTTGATTAAAGTGGATCTCCCCTTACCTTTCAAGCTTGGGAAAGAGGTTGGGAAAGCTCAACTTGACCCTCTCATGGAGTGTACAAAGTGAATTTGGTGGAGTTTGAGTATAGAGGAAATTTGCAATCCAATGGACTTCCCCTATTTTCAAATGATGAGAACCGAGAAATGCAAGATTCAAATCCCTCCTAGGAAGCTTAGGAACACTCAAGAATGCTTCCTATCAATCTCTCTTACTCAATTGACAGTGAGCCCCTGAAAATTGAAGTGAATTAGGGGGTATATCTCCCCCTATGGCAATCGAAGCTATCTTTTCCATTTTGATCCAATTGCTAATATTGGAAGGGTTGTCTGAGCTATTAGAGGTTGGCATATGGTCAGTTTGAGCTAAGGAGTGGATTGGTAAACTCCCATGTGCTTCAAATTGAGTAGAGGGAGCGTTTCACACATGGGAAATTTGAGTCATGTGGTCAGTTTTGGCCTTGGGTCAATTTGGGCTGACCCAAGCCCATTAGGTTGGGTACACCACCCTCCATAGGGTCTATTTGACCTATTAGGAAGGTATCAAGTTGATATAAAGAGGGCTTGACCAAATTCCCCATGGACTTGACCAAAATATTCTTTGGCCTAGGGGTAGAAAGGTCATTTGGCTTATTTTGGAATTTGAATATGTTGGGTATGTTGAGAAAATAGGTTGGCCAAGTTTCATTGGATTTGGAGTTCATTTGATATGGTTTGGCTCATGTTGACCCATTTAGGTCAAAATGGGTCAACTTGGGTTAAGTTGACCAATTGGTCAAATTGGGTCAAACCAAGGGTTGGGTCATGTTCATATGACCATTTGAAATATTTAGGTGGCTTTGGTTTGATTCAATTTGGTTTAGTTTTGAGTTTGGCTCGTATGATTTCATTTAGGTCAAATGGGTCAAGTTGACCAATTGACCCATTTGACCTAGTTGAGCTAGGTCATGGGTAGGTTTAGGTTTGTTTAGTCATATGAAGTGGATTGGTATCTTTGTTTCCAATCAATTTTGGATAAGTTTGAATATGGCTAAACATGACCCTTTAGGTCAAGTTGGGTTCAAGGTCAATTTGGCTAAGTTAGGTCTAGTTGGCCAATTGAGGCTTTGGTCAAGTTTAACAAGTGATTTGGAATGAACTTGACCCATTAGTTTCAATCAATTTAAATCATATCAAGTTTTGACACATTTTGACTTATTAGGTCAAGTTGGGTCAACTTGGGTCAAGTGATCAATTGGGCTAGGTTAGGCTCAAATGTTGACTTGATCAAGTTCAAACATAGGTCATGAATGAACTTAGATCAATGGTTTTAATCAATTTAGCCTATGATGGATTTTGGCTATGTTAGGTTTCATTTTGGTTAATTGTTGACTTATTCAACCCTTAAGTTTGACTTAGATTGACCAAATTTGATTGATTGATCATCCCATGATGATTGTTGATCATGATGTGAGGCATAGGTGAGTTTGATTCAGTTCAATTTGGTTAGGATTAGAATTTGGCTCATAAGGGTATTTTAGGTCACTTTGGGTCAAGTGAGCCTAAGTGGGTCAAATGGCTTGGTCAAAACTTGATTTGAGTTTTATTGAACTTATATATGGACTTATAATTGAAATATAGATCCATTTGCAAGTGGTTTGAAGTCAAACGGGTTTTGATTCATTTGACAATTTCAAATTCAAAAGAAGATCACGAAAGGATTTGGGGTTTGATTTTTGAATTGGATTTTGATTTAGTGATTGAAGTTTGTATTTATATTTGGATTCATGATTTTGGAGTTGATTGAATCATGAAGGAAAATCAAGAGTTTGGCTTGATTTGAAGTTGATTTGGCTAAGTTCAAGATTTTTACTTGAAAGGCTTAGGTTGCATTTTGAATGGATTTGAGTTTAGTTTTTAGGATTGGTTTTGATTGTTTGAATTTATATTTCATTTATATATGTGAATATAAATGAGAATATAAATGGATCATGAGAAAATTTCAAGGATTTGAAGTGATTGATCATGATTTAGGCTAAGTCCATTAAAAGAATTTAAAGGACTTAGGAAATTTTGGAGTAGGGATTTGAATTTTGGATTTAGATTTCATTGATTTATATTTATATTTCTTTTATATATGTGAATATAAATGAGAATATAAATGAGTTATGGGAAAATCCCATCAATTTGAATTGATTTGGTCATGATTTTGGCTAAGTCCTTAAAAGGGAAATTAAAGACTTAAGAAGGATTTTAAATTTGGAATTTAATTTTTGGATTTGATTTGATTAATTTGTATTTATATTTCATTTATATATGTGAATATAAATGATAATATAAATGAATTATGAAAAAATCCCACGAATTTGAATTAATTTAGTGTTGATTTTGGCTAAGTCCATGAAGGAAAATTTAAAGGACTTCGGAAATTTTTTATGAATTGATTTTAAATTTTGAGTTTAGTTTGATTGGTTTGAATTATATTTCATTTATATATGTGAATATAAATAAGAATATAAATTGATCGTGATAAAATTTGATGAATTTGAATTGGTTTGAATATTATTTAGGATAATTCTTTAAAAGAAGATTAAGGACTTAGGAAATTTTTAGAATTTGAAATTTCATTCATGGGTTTCAATCATAGATTTCAATCATGGATTTCAATCATGTGGCATTGATTTGAGTTTGGAGAAAAGCAAATAAGATTGATTTGGAGTTTGACTTGAAGGAAGGAAGGTGAGGAGTGGTTCAAGCTAAGGGTAGGCAAATTTTTGTAACACCCCTGAGGCATGACTTATTCCTATGGCTAACTCTTCTAAGTCTCTAAGGCTAGGTTAAGTGTCCACCTAATCACTAGATGTGTCTTAAGACTAAGAAACTCTTAATTTCTAAGAGAAGTCCTATGTCTAAGATAGAGGGGTTGAGAGCTCATTCTAAAAATGAGGTCAACAAGGGGCGCCCAATAGGTGTGGCGTGACTGACAAGGAACACCACTCGTATTGGTGTTAACCAAAATGATCAATAACATGAAAAGATCACAAGCACTAACAGAACCAATATATCCCTAACCAAAGGTTTAGAAAGAATCTAGAGCTTAGTACAGTGTAGCTCTACTTACGTCCAAGACATAAGAGAGAGGGAAGAAGGAATCCACTAGAGTATGAACCGCCACTAGGGAAGCAGGTTCAAGTCATCCATAAGAGAATTTGAGGTTTGATTTGATTTAAATCTCACTGAGGAGAAATTTCCACTGGGGAAGAGGGCTGGATTTGTTTCAATCTTGTTAGATTTGAATTGTTGAGATAAGCCTTGTTGGTTCACGATGGACTGCACTAAGTAGGAGCCACGAAGGCCAAGACCTAACTCAGATTTACTAATCTAAAGGGGTAGTCTACTAAACACGTAGTAGGACTAGCCAACCAAAGGGATTCCTTTTGGTATGCAGTATGCTAGGAAGAAAGCATAGTAGACTTACATCCTCCATAGTAGAGATTAGTTGCTGGGGTAATCTATCAGCAAGATAACAAATTAAACCCAACCTAGGGCTGACTAATGAGTGAATACCATTGGGGAACTTAGATCGGTTCAAGGATAGCCAAGATTAATTTCATTTTTAGATTTATTTATTTTGATGGATTACATTAGTTTGCGATGGGTCATACTGAGAAGGAGCTCATATCAGCCTAGACATATCTCAGATTTACTGAACCAAAGGGAGTAGCTTCCCGACCAATGGGAGAACTATTCGATCAAAGGAGTGCCTTTCGATTTGCAATGATCAATTGAAGGGATGAAAGCTCAAGGGCTCACATCTTCCACTAGAAAAGACCACTGGGTTGGTTGGTTGCTTTGGGAAACAAATCGAACCCGACCTAAGAATGCCCGTTAGTTTGCGACAATTATGCTAGAAAGAATGCATCATAGTCTCACATCTTCCCAAAGTGAATGACTACTAGGGTAACTTGGTTGTAAGAAAATAGATTGAACCAGACCTAAGGGCAAATACGGATTGAGTGCCAATCCGGAGACTTATCTCAACTCGTGCAAGCATATAGGAGTTCTCACGACCTCTAAAGATAGGTGTGTGGGAAAAGGGGCCCTTTGGGGGGCTTGAATTCCTAATCCACAAGTGAATTAATTTGTTTGTTTATTTGGTTTGTTTATCATGGACCCTGTTAGTTTGCAAGGATTAAACTGAAAATGATCTTATATCAGCCTAGACCTATCTCAAATTTACTGAACCAAGAGAGAATCTGCACATCTGCTGAACAAATTCTCCAACCATAGGGGTGGCTATTAGGAAAGGGGGTATGTCCAATCCAAAAGTAACTAGGGCAATGTCTAAATGAGAAAAGGATATGATCCAAATAGATTGCCCACAGGGGGAGGGGCCACTAAGGGCTTAATCCAAAACCTTCAAGAAGATGACATGGCTAGTCATATATTCAATAGGTATTCAGTGTCTAACTCAAGGACTGCCAAGAGTAGTGTATCCACCGGGTGAGTCATTGTCAGCATAGCGAACCTCAACCAACCTAAAGTGCCCATCAGTTTGCAATATTTAGCCTAGGAAGAAAGCTCGGGGACTCACATCCTTCTATTGCTAAAGTGATTGTTGGGATAGTCTGTCTTCGGCTCGATAGGTGTCGTCCAACCAAGGGTGACTACTGAGTGAATGCCACTGCGGGACTTATATCAGCTCAAAAGTAGTCAAGAGGAATGGAGCTTCTGAGGGACTTATCCTAAACCTTAAACATACTTGACCTAGTTAGTGCATGATGGCTAGTTCAAGAAAAAAGTACGGGGACTCACATCATCTTAAGAAAAGTCAGCATGAGTTAGCTTACTATGGGGAAACAAAGACTACCATACTAACAAGACACTCATTAATTTGTAATGATCAAGTTAGGAAGAAAGCTCGGAGACTCACATCTTCCAAACAAGTGACTATTAGGGTGACATACTTGCGAGATAGCATGTAGACCCGACCTAGAGCAGCTAATGAGTGAGTACTACAAGGGGCTTGCTCCCTCATCAAAATAGCATGAGATAAAAGATTCGTGTTTGTTTTTGTGCATGTGTTAAAAGGAATAGGATGCCTCTGAGGGACTCTTACACCTACCTTAAACATGCTAGGGGTTTTTGATGAATGGTGTCACAGATGGCAACAAGGATTCCCACTAAGAAAGGATGTCTCTTGAGTTCTCTCACACGTAACTTAATTATGCTAATCGTTCTCTTACACCTATTTTAATAGCATCAAGAGATTATGCTTATGTTGTAAAAGAGGGATAGGATGCCACTATGTGACTCTTACACCTACCTTAAACACGCTACAGTGAATTCGCAAGACAAGCAAACAACACTTCAAAAGAAGAGAAGATTTGATGAATGGAATCAGATTTTTGTTCTTTTTATTAATAATTTTCAAACATGATTTTCTTCATGGGTATATTTCTCTAGATAGATACCATTAATTGGAAGCATTGGTTGTTCCCTTTATAATCAATAAGCTGATAAGATCCTCCTTGATAGGCCTTCTCTATGACATAAGGGCCTTCCCAAGTGGGTTCAAACTTGCCTCCCATCTTTTTATGGGCAATGATTGGTCTCCTTAGGACTAACACAAGTTCTCTTACTCGAAAAGACCTAGGCAAACCAGCTTGTTATGAGCTTGAATCATTTTGGCATTGTACAACTCGAGGTTCTGGCACGCCCGTAGGCGACTTTTCTCCAAACCTTTGAGCTCTTCTAACCACAACTTTGCATTTTTCTCTATAGTGATCTTGCTACCCATTGCTATCCATTGAACTTCTAAAGGTAGAACAGTTTTGAATCCATACACTAAGAAAAATGAGGAATACTGAGTAGGAGTTTGGTATGTGGTGCGGTAGGCCCACAAGTCTTCAACCAACTGCTCATTCCACTGTCATTTGTTGTCATCAAGAGTCTTCTTCAGTATCTGGATGAGAGTTTTGTTGAATGTTTCCTCTAAGCCATTTTCTCTGGGGTAGTAGATGGTGGAGTATCTCAAATCTATACCGTATCTTCTGGCGAAGCTGTTGATCTTTGTGCTTTTGAATGTAGTTCCATTATCGGATATAATTCATCAAGGCACCCCAAACCTATATATGATATGGTTCTAAAAATTGAAGCACATGTTGAGCGGTGACCACTCAAAGTGGGATGGCTTCCGCCCACTTGGAAAAGTAGTCGGTGGAAACTAAGATGAACTGATGATCTTCAAAGAAAGAAGATTGATCAGACCTATAATGTAAGTACCCCAACACGAATGGCCATGAGGCCAATGTAGGGTGTAGAATGTTGGGTGGTTGGTGGAGGACCACACCGTACACCTGACACTGATGGCATCTTCTAGCTACATCCATGTAATCTGTAATCATAGAATGCCATTATTATCCTAGTCTCTTGATCTTCATCATTATCTTCAGACCGGATTGATGTGCTCCACATAGACCTGAATGTACCTTGGTTATAATGCCATGAGATTCGTGTTTATCTAAATAGTGTAACCACATCTGGTCAAAGGACTGGCGGTATAGGGTGCCATCAATAAGAGTGTAAGAGAGAGCTCTTTATTTCACTTGATGAGCTTGTGACTTTTCTTGAGGTAGTTTTCTGTGTTCAAGTAATCTATGAACGGTTGCCTCCAATCTAACTCCTTGTCCATTTTGGCAATGGCAACCTCCCCTTCAAGGGAAAGTCTCTCAATGAGTTCAACATCAATAAGGGATAATACTTCTCTATTTTGGACCCTTATTGAAATGGCCTCAACTTTCGGACATGCCAATTTTTTGGCAAGTTTGGCCAAAGCATTTGCTACTGCGTTCTCTACTCGGGAAACCTTATAGATGGTGACTTCAAGAATTTGGGCCAACAGCTTCATGGTATACTCATAGTAATGACGAAGCTTTGGTTTGAGGACCTAGTAGGACTCGGTAATCTGGTTGATGGCCAATTGAGAATCCCCAAAGATGTTGATGCTCTTGACACTAATAGTGATGGCTAACTCCAGATCGACAATCAATGCCTCATATTTAGCTTCATTGTTGGTGTAGGGGTTGAAAAGATAGTATGAGAATCTCATCGTATCAAAGTCTAGAGTTAGGAGAACTATTCCTACCCCTGCCTTTCTTGGGAGAATAGATCATGGTGCTTACCCTTTTGAAAATAAGTTGTACCATCAAAATACATCTCCCATTGGCGGTTGCCGCCTCCTCTAAGTTCATGATTTGTTCATCAAGGAGATCATCATTAAGTAGAGAATCAACAGGAAGTGGGTGTGCTACTAAGAAATCCACTAATGTCTATCCTTTTACCGCATGGAAGGGTACGAATGTGATATCGAACTGTGAGAGAATCATGGTCCAACACGCCAAACATCCGAATAGTGGTTGTCGTGTCATGAGGTACTGCAGTAGATTCGTTTGAGAGATCAAGTTCACCTTATGAGAAAGCATGTAGTGTCGTAGCTTTTGGGAAGCAAAGATCAAAGCTACGCAATATTTCTCAATAGGTGGGTAGTTCACTTTAGCAGGAATCAGATAATGGCTGAGGGAGTAGAGAACATTCTCCTTCTCTTCAACATTGGCTTGAGAGAGTCATCCAATGCAGTAGTGTAAATGATGAGTGGCCTGCCCAGGATAGGGGCTGATAGAACTTGCGGCTTCACCAAATATTGCTTGATATCTTCAAAGGCATGTTGGTACTTGTCATCCCACTTAAACTTGGCATCCTTTTTGACAAGTGTTAAAAATGGCTTACATCTCCCTGATAGGTTAGAGATAAAGCATCTTAGATATGCCAACCATCCTTGAAAGGATCAGAGTTGAGTTAAACTCTTCGGAGGTGGCATTTGTAAGATAGCTTTAATATTTTCTAGATCTATTTTTTGTTCCCCAATTTCAAACAACAAACCCAAGGAACTTCCCTAAAGCTACTCCGAATGCACACTTTAGAGGATTCATTTTTGATTATATTGTCTTAATCGTTCAAAAACTACTCTCAAGTCAAAGAGATGGTCTACCTTTTCTCTGCACTTGACTACTAGATCATCAACATAGCACTCATCCTGATGATGGATGAGTTCATTGAAGATCTGAGTCATGGCCTGTTGGTATGTAGCACCAGCATTTTTAAGCCTGAAAGGCATGACCCTATAACAAAATATTTTGATCGGGGTTTAGAAAAGCAGTGTTTCTTTCATCTTCAAAAGACATCTTGATTTGGTTATAGCCAGATGACCCATCCATGAAAGAGAACACTGCATGAGATGAGGCAATGTCCACCATTAATTCTGGTATAGGAAGAGGAAACTCATTCTTAGGACATGCCTTATTTAAGTCCCAAAAATTGATGCATATGTGAATTTAGCCATTCTTCTTCTTAACTAGGATGATACTAGATAACCAAGTAGGATATTATTTTTCCTGATTAAACCAGCATCAATTTCTCAACTTCAGAAATAACTTGCTCAATTTCAAATCGCATGGATCTAGGAGCTTGCTTAATAGAGGTAGTGTTAGGATCTAATGCTAGCTTGTGGGCTGCTATGTTAGGAGATAATCCAAGCATTTCTTCATAACTCCATGCAAAGCAATCTTTAAACTCAATCAATAGCATAACTAAGTCATTAGTTTCTTCTTCATTCAGCAATAAATTGATGTACATCAGGCGTGGAATTTTCATCTGTCCCGAGGTTGATTTCTTTAAGCTTGTCAATTATTGAATGAATCTTCTCTTCAAATTCTGGTGGTGCCTCTTTGATTTGGAGATCATCTGAGGTTTCTAAACACATATTCTCATAAGAGTTGATGTTGTGTGAAAAGAACCTATCAGACTCCAAATGATTGGTAACAATTAAGCAGTAATCGTCGTCATCGACTGGACCCACTGTACCGAATCCTAGTCCTGCTCTTGATTGTGCTTCCCTACCTGTATTATTCCATAGCTTTTCAAAGTACTCTGACATGTGCCTGGATCATGTATGACAAACTAAACCTTTCTATATAAGATTATGAACACAAGGAGATTAAAAGTCAAATGGTAATTCCATTAATTCTTTAAAAGTATCCTCCTCAAGTTCTACATCAACTTCAGGACTTGGGGATGATGATCCCAAAAAGAATCTCTTCTGCTTCATGTCACTGGAAGACTTAGGGACTTCCTTAACTACTAAACCTTCAACTTTTTGAGATGTAAGTGAGGTCAGAGCTAAGGTTCCCAACTACTTCCTAATAGTTTCACATAAACCTGATTCGAATACTTTGCTTTATTTGGATGCTTAGTCTTCATCTCTGTTTGGATCGAAAGTCACCTCCAATGGAACCTGTTGAGAGGGGTTGGTTGGTACACTAATCACATTAGACTCATCCTCCGAGTTAGATTCTAAGTCTATATGAATAGTTGGGGTACTTCTATGAACTCGAACATGGCCTATGTTGGCTGATGGCCAACCAAGGGGTCTTCCACCTCTGGAACTGGCTCTATTTCTGCCTATGCCTCTATCTGGTGGAGGTTGAGCCATCCTAGCCACATGTCCCTATGATGGAATGAACTGTGGGTGGAATGTAATATGTGAATATATTTCTTCCTCAATTCCCCTTTCTTGTTCACTTAGACTTTCATTTTTCTTTTCTTTTTCGTTTATCTTTTCTTTCTCTTCATTTTCTTTTTCTTTTGATTTTGAGGTTGAATCTCTATCCAAGTTTATGAGAAAGGGTGTTTTGAGGAAGATAGTAGGTCGCATCCTCATAAATCTCAATCTCTCAAACTGAAAATAGCTTTTCATCCCCATTGACATGGTATTCAATCCCATCCTTTCTAAACTTTATGCCTTGATGGAGGAAGGATGGAATGATCTTGTTCTGATGTACCCAAGGCCTACCGAGAAAAGTAGTGATCAAAGTATTCGAATCACTGATGTAAAACTTGGCTTCAATCTTCCAGTCACCTATCTCCAAAGGTAACACTATAGAACCTAAAGCTCGCTCACTTTGTTCATTGAATCCTCTTAACATCATCGATCTCCTCGGAGTGTGGAGATGTCAATCCTCAAATAGGCAAGAGTCTTTAGACTCATAATGTTCATCGATGCATCTGAATCCATGAGAACTCTGGCAAGTTTGAACCTGTCCATGTCAACTGTGATGTAGAGGTGACGGTTGTGCTCCAAGTCCCCTAGAAGAAGGTCTTCATCTGTGAAGGTGATCCCCTGAGCTTCTTTTGTATAATATGCCTCCTCACCTATAGCAGTCAGCTGAGCTAAACATATTTCGGGATCAAGGGGGGTCTTGATTAATGATTCTCTCATAACTTTAGATAAGATAACGGCATCGTATATGCTTAGCTTAGATGAAAACTTTCTTATATGAGAAAGGGCATTATAGTCCACATTGGGTTGGTCCTCCACAAGCATATCCAAGGATGGAGCATCTTATGGATAGGCTTCTCGATCCTTTGTACCAATGACTTATTTCTTTCTATCTTGAGGTACTTCGCTAAGAGGTAGAACCTTGCCACTATGGAGGTTGACTTCGATGATCTCATGTGGCAGGTAATGGAAACTTCTACCTGCACATCTGGCTCACCTACAGCTTCTCCTACGGGACCCTCAAAATCAGGTGATTCCAAGTCTATCTCAAGAGGCGAACCAATAGTATTTAGAGTAGGAAAGTCCAACTCTGAATCAGAAAGAGGAAGATCAGAATTTTTATAGCTATTTTGACTTCAAGAGTTATCATTAGGAATAGAAGAAGACAACCCATCAGAAATGACACAGATGTAATTCAAACTAGATTTAATCTTCAATTTCTTGGAATTGTTTAGAGGTACAAAGTAGAAATCAAGTAAAGTGAGTGTGGTACGAGATTTGATGCCCTTATCCACCAATACAAGAGTTATACTAGTAGAAGAAGAAGAGCTAGCTGAAGTGGAAGAAGTCACTGGTGTGGAAGCTGTAACTGTAGGCTAGAGGCTAGACTCGATCGGTGGTGGCGCTAATGGGTTATCCCAGACTGACACATGCTACTGATGTTGAGCTCCCCCTTTCCTCGAGTTGGCACTAGCAACTTGCAAACCTTCCTTGATGTTGGACATTTGAGCTGACTCAGGCACCTGCAAGGAAATCTTATTGATCTTCTGGATGATCTTCTTAAAGGTCTTGGATAAAGAAATATCTTAATCTTCTTTAATTTTGGAAGGATCACATGTATCCCTAAGGTTTACCCTAATGGAACTGGATGGTTATTCCACAAGGTATTCCTTTGGGATAACTACAACACTGGTCTTGAAGCTATGTTCAAGCTAGTCCTTAAATGTAAAGCAATCCTCCAAAACATGGCCTAGCATATGGTGGTAGGGGAAAAAGTTAGGATCATGACTTTTGCCTACTTCTTTGTTCTCCTATGCTCGAGTAGCTAAAAATTAGGTTTCTTTAAGAGATTCTTAAAGATCTTCCTAATTACCTCCCTCTTAAATGAATAAGGTTTGTTAAGCTTATCTAAAAGAGTAGGTAGACCATAGCTACCTAGCGGCGGGTATGAGTGCCACTACTGCTGGTGGTATGGCTAAGGTGGTGGCAGTGCTGACCATGGAGGTTATTGTGGAGGCCAGTAGGGCTGCCTCGATGGTGGCAAAGGAGGTGGAGACTACTAAGGTCATGGTCTCTCAAACTGATCTCTAGCTGACTGCTTCCCCTTATCTACCGCTATCACTGCTCCCAGCTTCTTCTCAAGACCTTTTTTGGCTTTGCTTTAGGCGACTGGTCTTGAAAAGGTTACTATTTGGCCTCTCCTTATAGACTAGTCGCCTTGTTTTAGCTTCTCAAATGTCTTGATAGTTAATCCCTTAAGTATGAAGGCGACCGAGCCATGGATATTCTTTAGAAGAATCTTAATGGCATGTTGCTCAAACAGATGCAGCTCGCATTTCATACTCAGGTTATGCCATCGGAGAATATAATCAATAAGGGACTCACCTAGGTGTTATTGTGCTACAATGAGATCACCTACAGTAACCCTTTATTGTGCTCCAACAAACCACTTGATAAAGAGTTGCTCTAACTCAGTAAATGTCTTTATCGAACTGTTAGGCAGTACAGCATACCAATCGAAAGCAATCCCTGCTATGCTACTAATGAAGAGATAGAAAAGCAAAGTGTCGCTGCCACCAATGTTGCAACAACTAGCCCTTAAATATGCTATATGCTACCTAGGGTTTCCATTGCCATCAAAGCTTTTGTAGGAAGGTGGCACAAAACCCTTGGGATATTGGATTGTATCAAATTCCTCGGGTTGGGTCTACCCTTTGGAACTGATGATCCTCCCCAGGCTTAAGCCAACGCTTCCTTCACTTGCTGCTCAACCATAGATTTTATGTCTTTTTCTTGTATGGAGGTACTTTTCACTACCTTCTTATACATGCTAGTGCTGTCTTGCTCAATGGGACGTAAGGTCTTAGCTGGGTCCAAGACATGCATTAACTCAGGCTGACTAATGTCAACTATAGTAGGATGAACTGTTGGGGCTTATTTCTGAAGTATTGAAACTGCTACTAATAAGTCCTCTAGTTGTTGTGCCATCCTATCTATCTCCTCATCTTTCTACCTCAACTGATGTCAAAGGTGTTATGCTAATTAGGTGGTGTCTTTCTGATCAACCTCATCACCTTCCATGGCCTACTACTCCTTAAGAAGAGATCCCTTGGTATCTACCATACAACTCCAGCTGAGTCTCCCCACAAGTCATCTTCGTTGGGGTCGAAGCTGACCTCCTCCTCATCTGACCAATCATACCCCAAGATCTCCTTCTTCTTTACTAGATAATGTGCTACTATCTCCTTGAGATAACGGTCTATCTGAATGGGAACAAATGATCTAGGCTGACTGGTGTGAACACTGTCATGCACTAAGAGGCATCGGACCTCGCCTAATGCTGGGGAGTCAATCTTATGTGGACTGTACTCACTAGATGATAGAAACTCCTAACTATCAATAGCTATGAAAGGGTTGACATCCCTAGGAGGTTCCATTATCATTGGTACAACTGAGCTATCATCTACAACCTCTGAAATAACTGCTACCATCTCCACATCCTACTAAGCTGGCGAACGGGGGGCAGAGCGGTGTAGTGGAGACACCACTGACTCTCTATGAACATGAGCTATCCTCCCGATGAGAAGTAAGATGTGTATGGTCGACGGAAGGCAGCTGAAAAATCAACAAGTACGAATGCCGGCGGCGAACCTCCGCCGCTCCCTACTGGTAATGTGAGCAATTGTATGGCCTCCAGCCCTCTCCGATAGATATGTTTCCACACCGCATGGGATAATGGATCTCGATCAAATTGAGCTCAACTATGAACGCCGTTAAGCACTTGGTGCAAGATCTGGAGGAGGGGACCTCTTACCCGAAAGTGACCGATGGTCGATCCGGACCACTAGTGGAGGTGATGTGCGAATCCTCCTAACATCCACTCATTCTGACCCAGAGAGAGGATGGAACTGGTTTGCTGTAACCAGTGATGAAGTAAAAATAGGAAACTCCTCAACAGCTGAATGGGCGGCTACCTCCATCTCTTTGGAAATCCTAGTGTGATACAGCTTCATCATGGAGTTTTTGTTTCTATGATGTGTCTTGGTAGATGGGAAGAGTGAGAGCTAGACCCGTACTTAAAGTAGAGGAGGCAATCCCTGAGATCAGGGGAGCCTTACCCTTATTGGGTACTGATGAGAGGGTACTAGCCCTCATTAGGGTAGCACGAGAAACCACAGGGTGCACTAAAACTAGGGTTGGCACTGGTACTGTCACTACTGAAGCTGGTGAGACTGCCATTACTTTCCTCTTCAATGAGGAGATGTCAAAATCAAAAGGTAGATCAATCTGGATGACCGGCTTCTGCCCTGTCACTATGAATCTACTGACAGTCGTGAGAGGAGTGCCCTCACTTGTGATCCTGACTCCCTCAAATCTCTTACCGAAGTGCATAAAATGTGTATGATCCAATTGGTGGAAGTTGGCTTGGTCCAAAGCCAAATCTATGCCATGGGGAAAGTAATAACAAATTTCTACTAGTCTGCCATTTCAAATTAACTATAAAGACTAAAAAACTGAGTTGTAGCTATACTGTAATTGATGGTGAGAATCTGCAATAGGAAATGAGCTTAGATCAAATTTTTATCTTTGTTGATTTTTTTTGAATTTGAATTGAAAATTTGAACCCACATCCAACATCTTAGAAGTGTTAAGTGGGGTTCAAATGGATTTGACAAGATTTAGAAATTTGATTGAAAAGAGGAATTTTTTTTAATATGAATCCAACTACAACAAATTTGGGTATGTTGAAAGATGGATTCAAATATTTTAAGAAAGATGCTTCCATAGATTCATGTTTGTTTGAATTTAGATTTGAGGACCCTTTCCTTTAACAAATTTGGGTATGTTAAAGTAAGGGTCAATAGATTTTTGTTTTGATTTTAAATTTTAATTACTTAGCAAATTTGGGTATGCTAAGTGAAGTGTTTGAAAATAATTATTTTCCTTATGTGAATTGTTATTTGATTTTGAAATTTGGAATTTCCATTTAGCAAATTTGGGTAAACTAAGTGAAGAACCCAAGTGTATTTTGTTTGCCTTTTTTGAAAATAGGATTCTTAACAAATTTGAGTATGCTAAGAAAATCCTAAGTGTTTCATTTATTTTGGATGTTTTGATTTTTGAAAAAGTAGGATCCTTAGAAAATTTGGGTATGTTAGGAAAAGCATAATGTGTTTTATTTTTGTTTTGATTTATTTTTAATTTAAAGTGGAGACTTTACTTTAGCAAATATGGTATGCTAAAGATGAAGTTCCACTTAATTTTTGAAATGGGAATTTCACTTAGCAAATTTGAGTATGCAAAATAAAATTCCAAAAGATGTGTTCAAAATTTTTGATTTGGTTTTGAAAATGGAAACTTCTCTTTAGCAAATTTGGTATGCTAAAGAATGAAGTTCCAAAGGGGATTGAAAATTTTTGGTTTTGAATTTAGAGACTTCACTTAGCAAATTTGAGTATGCTAAATGAAGTTCAAAATATGTTTTGAAAATTTTTGATTTTGGATTTTGAGACTTCACTTAGCAAATTTGAGTATGCTAAATGAATTTCCAAATGTGTTTGAAAATTTTTGATTTTGGATTTGGAGACTTCACTTAGCAAATTTGAGTATGCTAAATGAATTTTCAAATGTGTTTGAAAATTTTTGATTTTGGGCTTGGAGACTTCACTTAGCAAAATTTGAGTATGCTAAAATGAAATTCTAAATGTGTTTGAATTATTATTATTTTTTTTTGGTTTTGGAGACTTAACAAATTTGAGTATGTTAAATGAAGTTCCAAATGTGTTCGAAAATTTTTGGTTTTAGGTTTGGAGACTTCACTCAGCAAAATTTGAGTATGCTAAAATGAAATTCCAAATGTGTTTGAAAATTTTTGGTTTTAGGTTTGGAGACTTCACTTAAAAATTTGAGTTTAATAGTGATAATAGCCACTCATATTATTACTTTAGCAACACATGCACTTTGACATAAAGTAAACATTTTCAATTTTAAATTTAATTTTTGAAAAGCATGGATGCATGAAATCACATGACATACATATTTAACATGTTGGGGAAAGAACTAAAGTAATGAAAGCATGTAAACATATTCAATTTAATTAAATCCTGAAGACAATCTTATGAA
Organism: Cymbidium sinense; assembly: GCA_021442155.1. NCBI lineage: Eukaryota > Viridiplantae > Streptophyta > Magnoliopsida > Asparagales > Orchidaceae > Cymbidium > Cymbidium sinense. The sequence continues at coordinate 115,336,117 of CM038219.1, read as the reverse complement.
ATAAAAAAGCTTAAAGTAAATAAAAGTTTATTTAATATGATTTTTGTTTGATTTTGAATTTGATTTATTTTGAAAATATGGATTGAGTTTGCTGTTCCTAACCCATTCCCACATGTGTTTGACATTTTTGTTTAAATTTTAGATGATTAGATTCTTTTTTGATTTTGATTAGGTTAAGGTATGAATTAAACATGTTAATTAACCCTTACCTACACCACCTTAGCATAGTTAACCAAATAATTATGAGCCAATGAATTGACATAAAACCTCACAAGGAATTTAAATTTGCAATGCACCTTGGAAGAAAAGGGTCTAATGCAATTTGGCTCATGATTAATGGTTAATTAAGCTAAGGGGTTTAACTTAAGTAATTTCAAAACACCCCTCACACATATGAGTTGAGCTTTGATTTTCTTAATTGAACTTAGTCTTTTGAACACCTAATCATCTACCCAAAGTATATTAATTAAGTTATGGAAAGTTTTAGAAATTTTAAGAAATTAATTAAGATGGTAATTAATGAATTAGCCCTTAATTAAGAGAGGATTAAGGAAAGAAAAGGGGGTTTAAGGAATAGCTTAGGGGAAATATCCCAAAATTATTCCCTAAGCCTCCTATTCACTGGATCAAACCTTAATCAACTTCAATAAGAGATTAAAACACTAATCAAACTCTTAATTATCCTTAATTTCATAAAGGGGTAATTAGGAAATGCATTTGAAATTCCCCAATTAAGCCATCAATAAATCCCAAGAAAATTAGGGGAGGCAGAAGTCATCCCCACAAATATACCCATGAAGTTTGAGATTAATCAGAGGATTAATTAAGTAGTAATTTGCAAATTTTGATTTCCATTAAAACCCAAAATCAGAGAAAGATACAATTCAAAATCTATTAAAACCAATTTTAGAATTTCCTAAATTTAATTATCTTTTAGTGGGAATTTACCTCATATTTTTTTTATTTTTCTTTGAAGAGATATGAATTTTTAAAGCTTAGAGGATTAATTAATATTATTTAAAACCTAATTAAATCTCTTAGTCCACAACATGACACGGTGGAGGAAATCATGTGCACTTTCCATGTGTTGTGCGCGGAGCAACCAGTTAAATGTTCCGTCACTGCACGCATGGCGTGATGGTATGCGGTTTGATATCCGTCATTCGATCAAAGATTGAACGGCCAAGAATTAACCCACAGTTTTAAAAGGATAAATAAGATTTAAAACGTGCATTTAATCTCAACCATCCATCCAAAATGCACGGATGGATGGCCAGAGATCTGTCCCTGCCAAAGCCTGTGATCCATGGGGACCGTCCATGTTCTAGGCATTGATCCGAGCTCGATTGAGCTTGGATTAGGATAACACTTTGCACACACCATCTAACACTAATAATAATCCTATCCAACGATCAAAATTTCATGCCATTACACTTTCTTTCACAAAGGACCAACACACCTTAAAGTCTAGTGATCAAAAAATGCCATACCTCATTGGAGGTGATCACTGACGCTCGATTCCCTTGGAGGAGCTTCGTCTGGTTGAGATGAAGCTGTGGTGAAAGAATTAGCTCCTCAGGTTATATAGATTGCTCTATGGACCAACCCCTCCTCCTTGTGAGCTCAATTTTGATTGAAGTGGATCTCCCCTTGCCTTTGGAGCTTGGGAAAGAGGTTGGGCAAGCTGACTTGACCCTTTGATGGAGTGTGCAAAGTGAATTTGGTGGAGTTTGAGTATAGAGGAAATTTGCAATCCAATGGACTTCCCCTATTTTCAAAGGATGAAAATCGAGAAATGCATGATTCAAATCCCTCCTAGGAAGCTTAGAACACTCAAGAATTCTTCCTATCAATCTCTCTTACTCAATTAATAGTGAGCCCCTGAAAATTGAAGTGAATTAGGGGGGGTGTATATCTCCCCCTATGGCAATCAAACGGGCGAAGCTATCTTAACTGTTTTGACCCAATTGCTAATATCGAAAGGGTTGTTTTGGCTATTAGAGGTTGGCACATGGTTGGTTTGAGCTAAGGAGTGGATTGGTAACCTCCCATGTGCTTCAAATTGAGTAGAGGGAGGTTTCACACATGGCCTATTTGAGCCATGTGGTTGGTTTTGGCCTTGGGTCAATTTGGGCTGACCCAAACCCATTGGGTTGGGTGCACCACCCTCCATAAGTTCTACTTGACCTATTAGAAGGTATCAAGTTGTTATGAAGAGGGCTTTTCCAAATTCCCCATGGATTTGACCAAAATTTTTCCTATGGCCTAAAGGTAGAATGGTCATTTGGATGATTTTGAATTTGAATATGTTGGGTATGTTGAGAAAATAGGATTGGCAAAGTTTCATTGGATTTGGAGTTCATTTGATATGGTTTGGCTCATCTTGACCCATTTAGGTCAAAATGGGTCAACTTGGGTCAAGTTGACCAATTGTTCAAATTGGGTCAAACCAAGGGTTGGGTCAAGTTCATATGACCATTTGAAATATTTTGGTGGCTTTAGTTGATTTAATTTGGTTTAGTTTTGAGTTAGGCTCATATGACTTCATTTAGGTCAAATGGGTCAAGTTGACCAATTTGACCCATTTGACCTATTTGAGCTAGGTCATGGGTAGGTTTAGGTTTGGTTAGTCATATGAAGTGGATTGGTATCTTTGTTTCCAATCAATTTTGGTTAAGTTTGAATTTGGATGAACATGACCCTTTAGGTCAAGTTAGGTTCAAGATCAATTGGGCTATGTTAGGTCTAGCTGGTCAGTTGAGGCTTTGGTCAAGTTTAACAAGTGATTTGGAATGAACTTGACCCATTGGTTTCAATCAATTTGGCTTAGATCAAGTTTTGACACATTTTAACTTTTTAGGTCAAGTTGGGTCAACTTGGGTCAAATAGCCAATTGGGATAGGTTAGGCTCAAATGTTGACTTGGTCAAGTTCAAACATAGGTCATGAATGAACTTAGATCAATGGTTTCAATCAATTTGGCCTATGGTGAATTTTGGCTATGTTAGCTTTCATTTTAGCTAAGTGTTGACTTGGTCAACCCTTAGGTTTGACTTGGTTTGACCCAATTTGATTAATTGATCTTCCCATGATGAGAGGCATAGGTGAGTTTGATTCAATCCAATTTGGTTAGGATTAGAATTTGGCTCATAAGGGTATTTTAGGTCACTTTGGGTCAAGTGAGCCTAAGTGGGTCAAATGGCATGGTCAAAGCTTGATTTGAGTTTGATTGAACTTGTATATGGACTTATAATTGATATATAAATCCATTTGCAAGTGGTTTGAAGTCAAATGGATTTTGATTCATTTGACAATTTCATATTCAAAGGAGAACATGAAAGGATTTGGGGTTTGATTTTTGAATTGGATTTTGATTTAGTGATTGAAGTTTGTATTTATATTTGGATTCATGATTGTAGGGTTGATTGAATCATGAAGGAAAATCAAGAGTTTGGCTTGATTTGAAGTTGATTTGGCTAAGTTCAAGATTTTTACTTGAAAGGCTTAGGTTGGATTTTGAATGGATTTGAGTTTGACTTTTGGGAATAGTTTTGATTGTTTGAATATATATATATATATATATATATATATATATATATATATATATATATATATATATATATATATATGAATATAAATTAGAATATAAATGGATCATGAGAAAATTTCAAGGATTTGAAGTGATTTGATCATGATTTAGGCTAAGTCCATTAAAAGAAATTTAAAGGACTTAGGAAATTTTGGCATAGGGATTTGAATTTTGGATTTAGATTTGATTGATTTATATTTATATTTCTTTTATATATGTGAATATAAATGAGAATATAAATGAGCTATGAAAAAATTTCATGAATTTGAATTGATTTGATCATGATTTTGGCTAAGTCCTTAAAAGGGAAATTAAGGACTTAAGAAGGATTTTAAATTTGGAATTTAATTTTTGGATTTGATTTGATTAGTTTGTATTTATATTTCATTTATATATGTGAATATAAATGAGAATATAAATGAATTATGAGAAAATAAGATGAATTTGAATTGATTTAGAGTTGATTTTGGCTAAGTCCATGAAGGAAAATTTAAAGGACTTAGGAAAATTTTTATGAATTGATTTTGAATTTTGAGTTTAGTTTGATTGGTTTGAATTTATATTTCATATTTATATGTGAATATAAATTTATCATGAGAAAATTTGATGAATTTAAATTAGTTTGAATATGTTTTAGGATAAGTCTTTAAAAGAAGATTAAGGACTTAAAAAAAATTTTGGAATTTGAAATTCATTCATGGGTTTCAATCATAGATTTTAATCATGGATTTAAATCATGTGGCATTGATTTGAGTTTGGAGAAAATCAAATAATATTGATTTGGAGGTTGACTTGAAGGAAGGAAGGTGAGGAGTGGTTCAAGCTAAGGGTAGGCAAATTTTCCTAACACCCCTTAGGCATGACCTATTCCTATGGCTAACTCTTCTAAGTATCTAGGGCTAGGTTGAGTGTCCACCTAATCACTAGATGTGTCTTAAGACTAAGGAACTCTTAAAGTCTAAGAGAAGTCCTATGTCTAAGATAGAGGGGTTGACAGCTCAATCTAAAAATGAGGTCAACAGCCTTTTGCGGCTTTGGCTTTGATGGTTGGTCTTGAAAAGGGAACTGTTTAGCCTCTCCTTTTAGACTAACTGTCTTGTTGATTAACTTCTCAAATGTCTTGATGGTAAAACCTTTGAGCATGAAGGCGATCGGGCCATGAATATTTTTATTAATTTCAATGGCATGTTGTTTAGATAGATACGATTTGCATTTCATACTCAAATTGTGCCATCGGAGAATATAGTCAACCAGGGACTCACCGGGGTGTTGTTGTGTTACAATGAGATCATCCACAATCACCCTTTGTTGAGCTCCAACAAACCTCTTAATGAAGAGTTGCTCCAACTCAACAAAAGTCTTCACTGAATTGTTGGGGAGTTCAGCATACCAATCAAGCTATGCCTACTAAGCTGACAAAAGCAAAATAATAATGCATCACTACCACCAGTGTTCCAACACCTGGCCCTGAAATGCGCTATGGGCTGGCATGGGTTCCCGTTGCCATCAAAGCTCTTGAAAGAAGGAGGCAGAAAACCCTTAGGATATTGGATGGCATCAAATTCCTCTGGGTAAGGTCTACCCTTTGGAACTGATGATCCTCCTCGAACTTGTGCCGATGCTTCTCTCACCAGCTACTCAACTATGAGTTTAATATCCTTTTGTTGCATAGAGGTACTATCCACTACCTTCCTATACAAGTTGGTGCTACCCTACTCCACTAGAGGTGAAGTATTGGCTTAATCAAGACATGTAACAACTCGGGCAAATCGATCTCTACAATAGTAGGATGCACTACTGGGCCTTGATTCTGAAGTGCCAAAACTGCTGCTAGCAAATCTTCAAGCCTCTTTCCCATTTTTCAATTTGTTCATCCTTCTATTTAAGTTATTGAAGGAGGTGTTGGGTTGAGTAGGCTATATCATCCCCGTAGCACCTTCCATGCTTTGCTAATCCCTAAGGAGAGAACTCTTGGTGTCAACCATATGCTCCTCTGCTGAGTCCTCTATCATATCATCTTCATTGGGATCAAAGCTAACCTTTTCTTCCTCTAGGTCAGACCAGGCATACCCTAGGATTTCCTCCTTCTCCATAAGATATTGTGCTACAATATCTCCTAGGGAGCGGTCCAACTGAGCAGGCACAAATGATCATGGCTGACGGGTGGTGGGATCATTGTCATGAATAGAAATAATCTAACCTCCCCTGTGCTGGAGAGCTAATCTTGTGAGGACTACACTCACTGGAGGATACATTCTCCTGACTGTCACTAGATTTGGGTGGACTGGTACTCCTGGGAGGATCTATAGCCATAGGGACAATGGTATTGTCTTATTGCCCCTCTGCTGCTACTATCTCCATTATCTGCTACGGTGGTGGTGGTGATGGCACAACAATAATACTTTGAGGTCGCCATTCCATCTTCAAGTAACTAGAGAAGGAGAGCTCGACCTTGCCTCAGTCGGTGGTGTAGATGAAATGGGATCTCTTGGCCATAGCCAGAACACTAGTGGGGCTTTCTTTTCCAGATGCTACTTTCATGGCCTTTGATGAAACTATAGAAGATGGAACTTATACTGGAGATGGTGGACATGGAGTAGAGTGGTGTGGTGGAGGCACCACCAACTCTCTTGATGTAGGAGCTCTCCTCCCATGGAGGTAATGTCAGAGAATGCTATCTGATGATGTGGGTAGCATGCCTGGAGAAATTGACAAAGGCGAGGCGGTAGTCGTGTACCTCCCTCTCTTTCTTTGGTGACATGTCGATACAGGCTTCTCTAGCCCTCTCCTATCAGTGCTTACTCACATTGCAAGGAATGACCAACCGTAAATCAAATTGGGCCTCGGACTCAGACCATTCGTAAGCCCCGTTAACTCGGTGTAGAACTGACCTGAGGCTGGCATACGACCTCCACCTATCTCTGGTAGGAGCCTCGTACTGTACTGCAGGTGGAGGTGACATTATAAACCTCCTAACACCTTCCTCTCCATCAGATTTAGAGAGAGGATGGAACTTGTTCTATGTGATTATGGGATAAACTATCATGGGTGATTCCTCCATTACGAATTTAGAAACTGCCTCCAACTCCTTGGTTATGCGCTCATGATGCCACTTGATCTTACGGCATCAATTACGGTGTTGGGTCCTGGTGGTAGGAGCAGCATAGGAACTAGACCCTATCTCAAAGGTGGGGGAAACTACCCCTAAAGACAAGATAGCCTTCCCCTTGGAAGGAGCCAGGTGGTACTAGCCTTAAGCGAATGAGCAACCAATGTACTAGCAGCTCAGTAACTACAGAACTGCCACAGTCTACCACTTTAGTGAGGGAAACTCTGAATCTAACAACATCTTAACATGGATGCTTGGATTCTTCCTAGTCAACACAGTCCTACTAACGGTTGTGAGGGTTATCCCCTCACAAGTGATCCTAGCCCCTTCAAATCCTCAACCAAAGTGAATAAGATGGGCGAAGTCGATCTGTGGGAGGCTGGCCCGATCTAAGGCCAAAGACATCCCAAAAGTGAAAGTGAAGGCATACTTCTAAGAGTCCATGGCACTTAACTGAACTAAATAGAAACTGACTGAAACTGAGTTAAAATTCTGCAATTATTGAAAACAAACTTGAATCAAATTTCTGCTCTTGTATTTTGCTAACTTTTAGAATTTTGATATTAGAATTTGAACCCATGCTTAACAATTTGAATATGTTAAGTAGGGCTCTTTGAATTTAGAAAAGATTTTTTTGAAGGAGAGATTTTTGAGTTTAGAATCCATTTTCAACAAATTTGTGTATGTTCAAAACGGGTTCAATTATTTTGAAAAAAAATTTGATGCTTCCATTGGTTTATATTTGAATTTTATTTTTATGTTTAGGGACCCTTTATTTAACAATTTTGAGTAAGTTAAATAGAGGGTCAATTGATTTCATTTTTTATTTATGATTTTGAAATTTACTCACTTAGCAAATTTGGGTATACTAGATGAGATGTTTGAAAACAATATTCTTCTCTTGCTTATTTGCTTATGATGTGAATCATGTGTGAATTTGGAAATTGAATATTTACTTAGCAAATTTGTGTATGCTAAATGAAGTCCAAATCTAATTTGATTTTGATTTAAAAATGGGATCTTTACTTAGCAAATTTGGGCATGCTAAATAAAGCCCCAAATGTGTTTGGTTTTGTTTTTATTTTTGAAAAGAGGACCTTCACTTAGCAAATTTGTGTATGTTAAATAGAGAATCCAAATGTGCTTTTTTTTTTTGTTTTGATTTGAAAAGAGGATCTTTACTTAGCAAATTTGGGTATGATAAATAAAATCCATGTGTTTTGTTTTTGTTTTTGTTTTGAAAAGAGGATCTTTGCTTAACAAATTTGGGTATGCTAAATAAAGTCCAAATGTTTGATTTATTTTGATTTTAGAATAGAGGATCTTTACTTAGTAAATTTGGGTATGCTAAATAAAGTTCATGTGTTTGATTTGTTTTGATTTTTGAAAAGTGGATCTTTACTTAGCAAATTTGGGTATGCAAAATAAAATCCATGTGTGTTTTGTTTTGTTTTTTTTTTTTTTGAAAAGAGGATCTTTACTTAGCAAATTTGGGTATGCTAAATAAAGTTCAAATGTATTTTGTTTTGTTTTGATTTTTTGAAAAGAGGATCTTCACTTATCAAATGTAGGTAGGCTAAATAAAGAATCCAAATGTGTTTGATTTTTTTGTGATTTTGAAAGGAGGATCTTTACTTAGAAAATTTGGGTATGCTAAATAAAGAATCTAAATGTGTTTAATTTTTGTGTTTAGATGTTGGAAAAGTGGATCTTTACCTAGAAAATTTGTGTATGCTAAATAAAAGATCCAAATGTGTGATTTTTGTGATTTTGAAAGGAGGATCTTTACTTAGCAAATTTGGGTATGCTAAATAAAGAATCCAAATGTGTTTAATTTTTGTGTTTTGATTTTTGAAAAGTGGATCTTTTCCTAGCAAATTTGTGTATGCTAAATAAAAGATCCAAATGTGTTTGTTTTTTGAAAAGAGGAGTTTTCATTTAACAAATGTGGTATGTTTAATAGAATCCAAATTATTTTTCTTTTTGAAAAGTGAAACTCTCATTTGACAAATTTGAGTATGTTAAATAGAATTCCAATGTATTTTGATTTTTATGATTTTTCAAAGTAGATTTCCATTTAATAAATTTGGGTATGTAAAATGGAAGTCAATTTTTTTCATGTTTCAAAGATCAAGACTTTTGTGTGTGATTTATTGCTTTTTGAAAAGATGGAAAATCCCACTTAACACATGTCGAATGTGTTGAGTGGAGTTTCAAATGGTGTGATTTTCCTTGAAGGCAATGCCTCCATTCAATAAGTTTGGATATATTGAATGAAGAGACTTATCTTCAAGTTGGTAATTTTAGAAAAAGGGAGAAACTCTAACTTCAACATATGTAAGATATATTGAAATGGAGTTTCAATTTTATGATGTGGTTTTATCTAGGAATGAAATATTCATTCAATAAATTTGGATATATTGAGTGAGGATATTCATTTTTAAATATGTATTTTTTGAAAAGATAATTCTGATTTTATTTTGGAAATGAAATCTTTATTCAACAAATTTGGGTATATTGAATGAAGATGTTCATTTATGAATTTGAAAGATGTTCTGATTCTATTTTGGGAATGAAATCTTCATTCAATAAATTTAGGTATATTGAATGAAGATGTTCACTTGTAATTTTTGAAAGATGATTTTGGTTTTATTTGGAATGAAATCTTCATTCAATAAATTTAAGTATATTGAATGAGGATGTTCATAAGTGCTTTTTGAGAGAATGATTTTTTTTATTATTGGAAATGAAATCTTCATTCAATAAATTTTGGTATATTGAATGGAGATGTTCATAAGTGCTTTTTGAAAGGATGATTTTGATTTTTATTGGAAATGAAATCTTCATTCAATAAATTTGGGTATATTGAATGGAGATGTTCATAAGTGCATTTTGAAAGGATGATTTTGATTTTTATTGGAAATGAAATCTTTACACAATAAATTTGGGTATATTGAATGGAGATGTTCATAAATGCTTTTTAAAAGCTATATTTTTATAAGGGATTTATTTTTCTTTTGCTTTTAGGATGAACTTTACCTTACCATAGAGCTGGTAAGGAAAAGGTCTTTAGTTATCTCTTTTATTAAATTTTATTTTTATCTATTGGGAGACCCAACAAGGGTTTTAAGACCTATATGGAGTGAGGTTCTAAAACCTAAAGGATGTTGGCTAGCTTAGCTTCAGAATGAAATAAACTAAGTGCCAATGAAAAAGTAGGATAGTCTTGGATTCATATAAAATAAAAAACCCACTATCGATACTTGGAGACAATGATTATTTACCAGCGGAGTCGCCAGAAGAATCTGTGGGTGCTTTTTTTTCATCTTCATTTATGAGGTAAATGAAAACAAAAATATTCTTTGTTTTGACACCATGTAGATCCACACATATTCTTATCAAGGTGATTGGTTATGACATTAAGGAATGGTATACTATCTCGAAAGACAGAAGTCACCACTCTATAATGGACCTAATCACCTAATAAGGACTCCTAAGGGCAATGGGTCTTTGAATATACCAGAGATTCTTCCCCTAATTCACAAAGAAAAGTAAAGTAGGGTTTACTTTAAGCTGGGTTTGTTAAGTTCCCTATAGAGGAAAGCCCCATAGTTAATTATATCTTAAGGAATGAGATTCCTTAAGAATACTCTTGATTAAGGTAAATGATCATTGTCTCCAAAGATTTTAAAGATAGGACTATCAATCAGTTGGTTATTTTTAGAAGATCAAGTGGGATTGATCAAAAGAGAAGAGTTATTGTTAAAGCCAAAGGAAGATGAGTAAGGAATGCTCATGATACTAAGAAGCCTAGTGAGCATTCCAAACTATCCTATGGTTAGGCTTTATATTTTTGAAATTATTGACCTCATTTTTAGGATGAGCTCTCAACCCTGCCATCTTAGACATAGGACTCCTCTTAGACTTTAAGAGATCCTTAGTCTTAAGACACATCTAGTGATTAGGTGGACACTCAACCTAGCCCTAGAGACTTAGAAGAGTTAGCCATAGGAATAAGTCATGCCTCAGGGGTGTTAGGAAAATTTGCCTACCCTATAGCTTGAACCACATTCCTTACTTTCTTCCTTCAAGTCAAACTCCAAATCAAATCAACATCAAACCTAAATTAATTCCAGCTTAATTAATTTACTCCAAACTCAAATCAATTTCACATGATTGAAATCCATGATCAATTCCAAATGATTGAAGCTTATGATTGAAATTCCAAGTCCAAAATATTTCCAAGTCCAAAATATTTCCTAAATCAAACCTAAATCAATTCAAACTCATGAAATTTTCTCATAACTAATTTATATTCTCATTTATATTCACATATATAAATGAAATAAAAATTCAAATCAATGAAACTAAATCCAAAATTCAATTCCAAGTTCAAAATCTTCCCTAAGTCACTTTGATTCTCTCTTAAGGATTTAGCCTAGATCATGTTCAAATCAATTCAAACTCATGAAATTTTCTCATAACCCATTTATATTCTCATTTATATTCACCTATATAAATAAAATATAAATCCAAAATTCAAATCCAAATAAAAAATCTTACCTAAAGTCTTTTAATTCCCTCTTAAGGACTTAGCCTAGATCAAGTTCAAATTACTTCAAATCCTTGAAATTTTCTCATAACCCATTTATACTCTCATTTATATTCACATACATAAATGAAATATAAATTCAAACAACAAAAACCAACTCCAAAAATCAAACTCAAATTCAATCAAAATCCAACCTAAGCCTTTCAAGTCAAAATCTTGAATAACCAAATCTATTTCAAATCAAGCCAAACCCTTGATTTTTCTTCATGATTCAATCAATCCTTCAATCATGAATCCAAATATAAACATAAACTTCAATCATCAAATCAAAACTCAATTCAAAAATCAAACTTAAGTCAAACTCATGTTCACCCTTTGAACTTGAAATTTTCAAATGAATCAAAAGCCATTTGACTTCAAACCACTTGTAAATGAATTTATATTTTAATCATAATGTCCATATGTGAGTTCAATCAAACTCAAATCAAGCTTTGACCAAGCCATTTGATCCACTTAGGCTCACTTGACCCAAAGTGACCTAAAGTACCCTCATGAGCCAAATTCTAATCCTAACCAAATTGGATTAAACTAAGCCCACCTATGCCTCTCATCATGATCAACAATCATCATGAGATGATCAATCATTCAAATTAGCTCAAAACCAAGTCAAACCTAAAGATTTACCAAGTAAACACTTAGCCAAGATGCCAAACATAGCCAAATCCACCCTAGGCCAAATTGATTGAAACTAATGATCTAAGTTCATTCATGATCAATGTTTGAACTTCACCAAGTCAACATTTGAGCCTAACCTAGCCCAATTGGTCACTTGACCCAAGTTGACCCAACTTGAACTAAAAAGTTAAAATGTGTCAAAACTTGATCTAAATCAAATTGATTGAAAACAATGGGTCAAGTTCATTCCAAAATGATTGTTGAACTTGACCAAAGCCTCAATTAGCCAACTAGACCTAACCTAGCCCAATTAACCATGAACCCAACTTGACCTAAAGGGTCATATTGAGCCAAACTCAAATATATAAAGATACCAATCCATTTCAAATGACCAACCAAACATGAACCAACCCATGACCTAACCCAAATAGGTCAAATGGGTCAATTTGGTAAACTTGACCCATTTGACCTAAATGAACTCAATTGAACCAAAACTAAATACAAACCAAATTGAATCAAACCAAAGCCACCAAAATATTTCAAATGGTCATATGAACTTGACCCAACCCTTAGTTTGACCCAATTTGACCAATTGGTCAACTTGACCCAAGTTGACCCATTTTGACCTAAATGGGTCAACATGAGCCAAATCATATCAAACCAACTCTAAATTCAATGAAACTTGGCCTAACCTATTTTTCAAACATACCAAACATATTCAAATTGAAACCCAAGGAAAGTGATCATTTTACCCCTAAGCCATAGGGTAATTTTTGGCCAAATCCACTTGAAATTTGGTCAAATCCTCTCCATAACCAGTTGGCACCCTCTTAATGGATCAAGTAAACACTAGGAAGTGTGGTGCACCCAACCCAATGGGTTTGGGTCAACCCAACCTAGAATAAGGCTAAAACTAACCACTTGCATGAAATTAAGAACATGGAATCCCTCCTCTACTTGATTTAAGCACATGCAAGCTCCACTACTCCACTCCTCTGGCCAAACCAATTGCAAGGACACCCTAAATGGCCAAACAAACTCACTCAAGGTGGTCAATTGGATCAAAATGGAAGGGAGAAGCTCGACCATCCGATTGCTCAAGGAGGAGATATACTCCCCCTAATTTGAATTCATTCCATCGATTAAGTAACAAGAAGCCATAAAAGCCTTTTCCAAGTGATCCCAAGCATTCCATAGTGAAATCAACTTCTCCATTTTCGATTTTACTCAAACCAAAAATAGGGGAGCTCCATTGAAATTCAAACTTAGACTACACTCAATATCAACCTAATTCCTTTTGCAAGTTCCATCACGGAGCTCAATCGAACTTCCCTAAGCTCTCTCCTAAGTTTCAAAGGCAAGGGAAGACCATTCTTGATCAAGATTGAGCTCAAGTGAAGGTGGACTTGACCCATAGAAGGATCCATCCAATCTTAAGGCCTCAAACTATCAACAAAGCTTCATCTCCACTAGATGAAGCTTCTCCAAGAGAGTCGAGCATCGGTGATTCCTAGGAGGTTAGCCATTAAACTGAGCACATTTTCAAAATAGTTTGGTCCTTTGTGAAGTGAGGTTTAATCCCATGAAAATCTAGCCGTTGGATGTGTTTTCCTTTATGCTTAGATGGTGTGGGTAAGTTTTGGGATCAATCCAAGCTCAATCGAGCTCAGATCATCCCCTAGAAGATGGACAATGTCCATTCTTCATAGAGAAATACATGTAAGGATCATAGGCCATCCATCCACACATTTTGGATGGACGGCCACGATTAAGACTCATAGGATCCCATGTCTCATCCCTTAGTTCCATGGCTTTAACCTCATCCGATCCTTGATCGACGATTGAAGAAAAGCATAACACCTCGAGGCTATGATGTGATTACTTTAATATCAAATCTTGTCGTGTCACATTGGAAGTGTGTGCCGCGTCAGCAGTCCATGTGGCACTGATGAGATTAAACATTTAATTAGGCTATTAAATTCCTAATTAACCATGGAAACTTCCTAAATTCATATCTAAGCTTAGAAAAATCAAAAAATATGAAATAAATTGCATTGGATAGATAATTGGATATATTCTAAAAATGATTTCAATGGATTTTTTTCTCTGGATTTTGTTTTATTGGGAATGTTATTTTGCCAATTAAACTCTAATTACTCCATTGATCAATCCCAAATTTCTTGTGAGTAATTAGTGGGATGACCTCTGCCTCCCCTAATTTTCTTGGGATTTATTGGTGGCTTAATTAGAGGAATTGCTAGTTCATTCCTTAATCACTCCCTTAATGTAATTAAGCTTAATTAAGAGTATAATTAGTGGTCTAACCCTCTGATTGAGTCAATTAACTTTTTCTTAAGTGAATATGAGATTTAGAGAATAATTTTAGGATACTTTCCTTAAGATATCCTTAAACCCCTTTCTTTCTTAATCCAACCTTAATTAAGGGTTAATTCATTAATTACCCCCTTAATTAATTTCATAAAATTCTAAAACTTTCCAGAACTCAATTAATCTACCTTGGGTAGATGCTTAGGTGTTCAAGAGTCTAAGTACAATTAAGTAAATCAAAATCCAACTCACATGTGTGAGAGGGGTTATGAAATTAATTAACTTAAACCTCTTAGCTTAATTAATCATTAATCATGAGCCTGTTGCATTAGGTACCTTTTATTCTAGGTGCATTGCTCATTTAAATTCCTTATGTGGTTTTATGTCATATCATTGGCTCATAATTATTTGATTAACTATGCTAAGGTGGTGTAGGTAAGGGGTAATTAACACACTTAATTCATACCTTAACCTAAGAAACATATAAAAAAATCATCTAATAATCTTAAGATCAAACTAAATCAAAAAACATATGTTGGAATAGGTTAGGAGTAGCAAACTCACCTCACATTTTCAAATTAAATCAAACTCAAAAAAAAAAATCAAACCTTCCTTAAAAATAATTTGATTTGCTTTAAGCTTTCTTACTTCATAAGATTGTCTTTAGGAATTAATTATGGTAAATGTACTTACATGCTTTCATCACTTTAGTTCTTTCCTAACATGTTAAATGTGTATGTCATATGAATTTCATGCATTCATGCTTTTTAAAAATCAAAATAAAAATGAAATGTTTTCTTTATTTCAAATTACATGTTTTGGCTAAAGTAAAAAATATGAATGGCTATTATCACAATTAAATTCAAAACTATTTTTCAAAAATCTAGAAATTAACATCTAAAACTAAAAGTGTGCTACTTATATTTATTTATGAGCTTCCATGTGGATATAAATATAAAGATATGTGCATAGTGTAGTTTTCCTTCTCTTTCCTTTTAGCATCATTTTGAATAGGATTTGGAAAAGTGTATAGTTCATTTGAAAAGAACACAACGCTTGCCTAACCCCATTCTATCCATTCATATGCTATTACCTTAGAATGACATCCACACTTTTACATATAAATTGCATAAACAAAACAAATAAACAAATACAAACTTTTTGCATCTTTCTTTTTTTTCCATTCATTTCTTTTGTACATGTGTTTATATCTAAAGAAAGTGGTATATTAGTCTGGACAATCTCGGGGTTGCGAGGCTTAAAGTATCCCTAAGTTGGTCTTATACCTTTCAACCCTGGTGCTAATAATGGTGTCGTACTCACTTATGTCTTTTATACATATACATATGCATGTGAATAATGGATAAAAGAAATCCTCTTTTCTACTTTAATGAAAATCATGCATCATGAAGCATTCAAATTTTCTTAAGTAACATTTCTTAGCATTCATCATAAATTATGCTAAACATTTCCATTTGTATGTATAGATATGCTT
Organism: Cymbidium sinense; assembly: GCA_021442155.1. Classification (NCBI taxonomy): domain Eukaryota; kingdom Viridiplantae; phylum Streptophyta; class Magnoliopsida; order Asparagales; family Orchidaceae; genus Cymbidium; species Cymbidium sinense. The sequence continues at coordinate 115,320,370 of CM038219.1, read as the reverse complement.
AGGATTTGTTCATATGCATGTTATACATATTGGGAAAGAAATGAAATGATGTGTGTTTTGTAATATCAATTCACTTTACTTAATCTTAAAATGTCTTTCTTTTTGAATAGGTTGATTTAGGAAAAAATCTAAATTTAGGATTAATTAAAACACATAATAAAATATTCACCAAACAAAATAAAATATGAATTCACTTTAGAAATTACTTAAGGTAGGGAAGGAAAGAGAAGTTCTCTTTTCTTTTCCCTCTCTTTAAAACTTAGTAACTAATTTTAGGACTCACTTAAATTAAACAAAAATACAAAATAAAATCAACCCAAATCAATTAAACAACTTAAATGAAACCACCCTCTAAGTTAAACATCTTCACACTTAGGAAATCTAAACCTTAAAGCCATAGCTAAGCATACCACACAAACTTTTTAAAGCACACACATTAGGTTAAGTCACCACTTCTAGCCTTAGGTTAGGGTGGTGCATGGCTTGATGTTTGCTTTTATTTTATGATGTATTATTTTTAGTCTGGATGTTAGGGTGAATGTGCATAGAATGAATGGTAGGATGATTTAGTATAATCATTATTTTCTGCATGGGATTGTACTTAAGGGGCGCTGTAATAAAAATATAAATACTTTTGTTGTGCAAGTGCTTATACCCCTAAGCATAATCCAATAGGTCAGGTGGACATGGTTACCTATGGGTGAGGTGCTAAGTCCAATATACTTGCTTGGGATTTGTATAGTTTGTTTAACTAATCTCTATTTTGCAGGTGTTAGTTAGATTTACTTCTCCTTTTCATGTAATTTTTACAATTAGGATTTTGGAATGAATGTTATGGGAGATTAGGATGAACATTGATCATAAGATTACATCTCATGAACCATGTGAAGCTTTGGGAGCAACCACCTTCCAACCATCCAAAAGAAGGAACCCAAAAGAAGAAACCAAAAGAAGGAACCAAGAAGGAGAAAGAAGAAAGAAGAAAGAAGAAAAAAGAAAAGAAGAAATGAAGACCCCCATAACATGAATATCCTTACTTGATTGTAAATTAATTTATTTGTAATATGGTTGTATAAGGGTAGAGCTCGGCTACCCAATTTATTTTTGGGTTTGTGCGGTGGTGCTCATAATTGGTCTTTTATTCTTTTGCATGGTTTTATAAAATGTTTGATGTTTTGTTTAGCTTATTCATTAAGATGGCATGTTTCCTAGTTTCTTCCTTACTTGATGTATGGTCTAGATGACGATTAGGCTCTTAGGGAAAAATAAATTTTCTACCAAATTAATCAACTCAAAATTAAAAGTAAACAACTCATAACCTCATTTAAAAAGCCTAAATTAAAAATCAAGATAAAAGAATTAGCAACCCCTTAGTTGGATGAGCATTTATTTTATAACATCATGCAAAAAAATATATTATTACACTCTTGATTGGAGGGCTTCCACCTTTTCCAGAGAACTTAGCTTCACCTTTGAGAGCCATGGTGAAAACACACCTCCTCCCTTCTCATTGATTTTGGCCAATAATCTTACTTCTCATGTATTAGGCATATGAATCCTATAAGCCTGAGTCAAACGATTGTCCAAAAATGAAAGTAAAATGTAATATATTTTGCATTAGATCTAAGTCATTTTTCATACCCTTACATGATCTAGTCTCTTAGGGAGTGAGTTTAAGGACTTAGTCTCTTCTAAAATAAATAGCAGCCTACCTATCTTGCATAAAGCATATGACTTGCCTACATGAATTTAAAATTATAGGAGGAGTTAGTTGGCAGCCACCGGCAGACGGTTGTAAGTCCAAGCAGTCGAGTGGTTTGTCCTCTCTTATGGTGGCAAACTAAATACTCATTTTTTGCCTTAGATTTAGGTCATGCTTTTGGCCCTCGCCAAAGCTCCCTAGATTTAGGTTCTGAGGTTGCTTCTCCCTTCTATGGGCCATAAGCATAAATCCTCACCTCTTAGGCATTTCTATGATCTTGTACTGTGCAATTATAAGCCCTAAATTTCTAATAAAAATTTAACTCAAATTAATAATTTAATTTCCAAAATAAAACCCAACCATAGGATAGTTTGAGATGTTTTACTAGGCTTCCTAGTATCCTAAACATCCCATACTCATTTCCATTTGGCTTTGATAATAACTCCCTCTCTTTGATCAATCCCAATTGATCTTCCAAAATAAACCAATCAATTGATAGTCCTACCTATTGAAATCTTTGGAGACAATGAACATTTACCTTAATAGAGTATTCCTAAGATATCCCCTTCCTTAGGATGTAATAAACTATGGGGGCTTGCCCCTGTAGGAACTTAACGAACTCAATTTAAAATAAATCTTGCTTTACTTTTCTATGTAAAGTAGGGGAAGAATCTCTGGTACATATGCATACCCATTGTCTTTAGGAGTCCTTGTTGAGGTGATTAGGTCCATTGTAGGGTGGTGACTTCTATCTTTTGAGATAGTACACATCTCCTCAATATCATACCCAATCACCCTCAATAAGAACATCTACGGATCTACATGGTGTCCAAAAATGCATAAAAATGAACTAAATTTCTATCTTCATTTTACTCCGCATAAAGTGAAGATGAAAGTATACATTCTTTTAGAAATCTCTCTTTTAAAATTTCACCATAGAAATTGAGGTGATTTATATGTTTGAGTTGAATTTTTTTTATTAGAAATTTAGGGCTTATAATTCCACTACATAGGATCGTCGAAATGTCTAGGATGTGAGAATTTATACTTGTAGCCCACAAAGGGAAACAATAACCTCAGATCCTAAATCTAGGGAGCTTTAGTGAGGGCCAAAGCATGACCTAAATCTAAGGTGAAAATGGGCATATGGTTTACCTCCATAAGAGAGGATAAACCACCCAACTATTGGACTTACAACTACCTTGAGGTGGCCACCAACTAACTCATCCTACGATTTAAAATATAGGCAAGTCTTATGCTTTTGCAAGATAGGCAGTTATTTATTTAGAAAGAAGACTAAGTCCTTAAAACACTCCCTAAGAGACTAGATTATGAACGGTATGAGTAATGACTTAATCTAATGTAATTTTTTGTTAAGTTTTATTTTAATTTTTGGACATTTTTATGTGATACGAGCTATGGGATACATATGCCTAATGCATGAGAAATTTGTTATAGGCCAAAATTAGCAAGAAGGTGGTGTGTTTCCACCATGGTTCTCAAAGGTCAAGCCATGTTCTCTAGCAAATGTGAAAGCCCTCCATAAGAAAGAGTGAAGCAAGATGATTTTATGCATGATGTAAAACATACAACATCCAGTTAAGGGGTTGCTAAATCTTTTATTATCTTGATTTATATCCAAGGCTTTATGTGAGGTTATGAGTTATTTAATTTTAATTTTGAGTTGATTAATTGGTTAGAAAAATTTTTCTAAAAGCCTAATTGCATCCAGGTCATTCATCAAACAATGAAGAAACTAGGAAAAATATGCTATCTTAATGCACAAGCTAAACAAACATCAAACAATTTTATAAAGCTAGCACAAAAGAAAAAAGTCCTTTGTGGTCGTGCTCCACTGTACAAACCCAAAAAGAAAAGTGGGTAGCTGAGCTCTACCCTTATACAACCCGGATTACAAATGAATAATTGCAATTAAAATGAATTCATGTTATGGAGTCTTCATTCTTCATTCTTCTTTTCTTCATTTCTTCTTTTCTTCAATTCCATTCTTCTTCATTTCTTTCTTTCTTTTGGTTGGTGGGGATGTAGTTTGCTCCAAGGCTTCACATAGTATATAAGACTTAGTCTTATGACCAATGTTCATCCTAATCCTCCATAACATTCATTTCAAATATTAATTATAAAATTACATAAAAATGGGAAAATTAAATCTAACTAAACCTACAAAATAGAGATTAGCTAAACATACCACACAACCCACGCATGTATATGAACAATTTGGACTTAGCACCCTACACATGGGTAACCAAGTCCACCTGTCCTAGTTTGGATTATGCTTAGGGGTATAAGTAGCCTACACAGCAAAAATATTTATATTTTTATTACAGCACCCCTTAAGCACAATCCCCAGTAGAAGACATGATTAGGCTAAGATCACCCTATCATCTAGTCTACGCACATACACATTAACATCTAGTCTAAAACATTACATCACAAAACAAAATCAGGCATCAAACCATGCACCGCCCTAACATAGAGCTAAAAATGGTTACTTAGCCTAATGTGTGTGCCATTTAAGGCTTGTGTGGCATATCTTAGCTAGGCTTTAAGGTTAGAATTTTCTAAATGTGAGAGATTCAACTTAGGAGGGTGGTTTTAGTTTATGTGGCTTATTTGATTTGTCCATTTTATTTGATGAGTTAATTTGATTTGAATGAACCTACATTTAGTTACTAAGTGTTATAAGAGAAGATAACTTTTCATTCATCCCCACCTTAAGTAATTTATAATGTATATTTCTTAATGATTTTTCTTTAGTGAATATTTTATTATGTGTTTTAATTAAATCTAAGTTTATATTTGCTCCAAATAAACTTTTTCAATAAGAAAGACATCTTAGGATTAACTAAGGTGAATTTCTATCACATAACACACAACCCTTTATTTCTTTTCACCATGTATATCATGCATATGAATGATCCTAAGCATACCTATACATGTAATGCAAAACTTTAGCACACTTTGATGATGAATGCTAAGAATTTTATTTAGGAAAATTTGGATATTCCATGAATGCATATTTTCATTAAATAGAAAAAAGGGACTCTTTTATCCATTAATAAAATGCACATTTACATGTATAAATGACATAAGTGAGTATGACACCATTATTTTCTACACCAGGGGTGTAAGGTACAAGACCTATTTGAGGCTACTTAAAATCTCGCAATCCCAGGATGTCCAGACTAATATACCACTTTTCTTAAATACATGTGCATGTACAATAATAAATAAATAGAAGAAGAGTCATGCAAAATATTTTTGTATTTGATTTGGTTTGATTATGCAATTTACATATGTAAATGTGAGGATCCTTCTCAAGTCATAACATAGAAATGGATAGGAATAGATTTAAGCAAGTGTTATGTTCCTTTCAAATGAACTATATACTCTACAAATCCTATTCAAATCCATGTTAAGAGAAGAAAAGGAAATCACATAAAGCACATCTTATGCTATAATCACATGCAAGCTTATAAGTAGTTATAAGTAGCATATTTTCATTTGTAATATTTGATTTATAGGTTTTGAAAATAATTTGTTGATTTAGTAGTGATAATAGCCACTCATATTCTTACTTTAGCCAAAACATGCAATTTGACATAAAGAAAACATTTCATTTAATTTGATTTTTCAAAAGATATGAATGCATGATTTCATATGGCATACAATATTTAGCATGCTTGGAAAGAAATAAAGTAATGTAAGCTCATGATTTCATTCACCCTAATTAATTCCTAAGGACAATCCTATAAGATAAAATTATTCAAAGTGAACCAAAATTGCTTTAAAAGACTTTTATTTTTGTTTTTTGAAACTATTTAGGGAATATGAAAAGTGTTTGCTGGTCCTAACACATTTCCCCCTTGTGTGAATCTATTTAATTTAATTTTAGAACTATTAGATTGATTTTTATGTTTCATTTAGGTTAAGGTGTAAGTTAACTCCATTAAATACCCCTTACCTATACCACTTTAACATAATTAACCTAACAATTATGAAACAACATATGATATGCAACCACATGAAATTTAAATTAGAAATGGTCCTAAGAAAGAAAGGGGTCTAATGCAATTGTCTCATAATTATTGATTAATTAAGCTAAAGAGTTTTCATTATTAAGTACTTCCATAACATGCTTAGGAAACTTTGTGAATGCTTTCTTTCAATCTTCTGAGCTCAAGTTCCCTCAGCATTCACATTATGGATTATAATTTTCTTAAGCTTACCTTAGGCTTTTGAACACCTAAGGATCTACCCAGCAAGAGATTGGTTAAGTTTCTAGATTAATTTTTGATTTTGAGTTGGGCTAATTAAGCTATTTAATGTAGTGATTAAATCATTAATAAATTTGCAAATTAATTAAGTCTTCATCAAATGAAATAGACTTAGGGAAAAATATTTGGAAAAGGAATTCTAATCTCATTCCCTAAGTCTATCTGCTATTCAAGGCAATTAATAAGCTTAATTAATGAATTTATCACCATTTAATATTAATTAATCATTTAATTGATTAAGGGAGTGATTAAAGATGAAATAAGTAATTATCTAAATTAATACAATAATAAATTCCAAGAAAATCATGGGAGGCAAAGGTCATCCCACTAATTAACCCTAGGGAGTTTGGAATTAATTACTAAAGTAATTAAAGAGTAATTAACATTATTACATTGCCAATAAAACCTAAATTGAGTGAATGTTACAATTCAAAATTAATTAAACTTAATTTTATATTATTCCCCTTTGAACTATCATTAAAATGAACTTGAGTTTGTATTTTTTGATTTTTTTTATATTTAGTTATGAATTTATAAAGTTTCTATGATTAATATATAATTAAATACCCAAGTTAATTAACTAATCATGTCGGTACCACGTGGGCTACTGACGCGGCACGCACTTTCCACGTGGTGCGATGAGATTGGTTATTTAAGTTGTCAGATCAGGTGTCGCATCAACCAGCGGCACGACGCGCTTTCCCCTAGGCCATTAGATCAAGGATCGGACATGCAGGATTAAACCTGCAATTATAAAGGAATTAATCAGGGGGTCTAACATGTTTTAATCAGGGTCGTCCATCCAAAACATGCGGGATGGACGTCCCGTGATTCATCCCTGCCTTTGCTTGAGGGAGACGGAGATCGTCCATCATCTATGACTTGATCCGAGCTCACTTGAGCTCGGATTCGGTTGAGATTCTACCCACGCCATCTATAAGCATAGGGAAGAACATCCAATGGTTGAATTTTGATGGGGTGGAAATTCCCTTCACAATGGACCAAGTAATTTTGAACTTAAGATCAATTTTGAGTCATACCTCGGAGGCTATCACTGGTGCTTCCAATGATGGAGGTAGCTTCATTTAGTGGAAACAAAGCCCTATTGAAAGTTTCAAGATTCAATTTGAAGTGGATCTCCTAATTGGCCAAGCACTCCTTCAATGGCTTGCGGCTTTGATCGAAGTGAGGCTTCCCGTGGTTTGGTGACTTGGGAAGGCTTTGGGTGAGCTTGACTTGCTCCTTTGGTGGTGCTTGCAAAGTGAATTGGGATTTGATTGAGGATTGAACAAGTCAGAATCTCCTCCCACCTCCCCTATTTCGGCTATGTAGAAAATCGAGAGAGGGAAATTGGAGAGAGCTTGAAAAATGCTTAGGGAACTTTGTGAATGCTTTCTTTCAATCCTATGAGCTCAATCGAATGTAAGAGAGTTGGTTTGAGTGGATATGAGGGGGAGTATATCTCCTCCACTTAGATTAGATGGCTGAAGCTTGTTCTTTCATTTTTGATCAATTGCTCTGATTGAATGGGTTGTTTAGGCTATTAGGAATCCCATGTGCTTCGATTTTGGCAGAGGAGTGGAATGGTGGAGGTGCACATGTGCTAAATGAGTGTGGGAGGTGATTCATGTGGAGAATTTTGATTGGAGTGGTCGATTTTAGTCTTGAGTTGGGTTTGGCTGACCCAAACCCATTGGGTCATGTGCACCACCTCCCTTGGTGTCTAAATGGTCTACAGAGGATGCCAAGTGGCCAGGATTTGGCCATAGGTTACCCTTTGACCTAGGGGCAAAAATGGTCATTTGGCCTTCATTTTGATTTAGGCATATTTGAAATGATTGAAAATTGGGTTTTGCCAATTTTTAATGAATTTGGATTTGATTTGATATGATTTGGCTCAAGTTTACCCATTTAGGTTAAAAATTCATCAACTTGGGTCAAGTTGACCAATTGGTCATATTGGGTTAAACCAAGGGTTAGGTTAAGTTCACATGACCATTTGAAGTGTTTTGGTATCATTGGTTTGGTTCAATTTGATTTATATTTAGTTTTGGTTCATTTGAGTTCACCTAGGCCAAATGGGTAAAGTTGACTAGTTTGATCTATTTGACCCAATTAGGTTAGGTCATGGGTTAGTTTAGGTTTGGTTGATCATTTGAATTATATTACAAGCTTTGGTTTCAATCAATTTTAGTTTGGTTTGATTTCAAGTTGATTTGACCTTTTAGGTCAAGTTGGGTTCATGGTCAATTTGGGCTAGGTTGGGTCTAATTGGCCCATTGAGGCTTTAATAAAGTTCAACAATCACTTTAGAATGAATTTGACCCATTGGTTGCAATCAATTTGGCTTAGATCAAGATTTCACCATTTTGACCCATTGGTTGCAATCAATTGGTCAACTTGAGTCAAATGGCCAATTGGGCTAGGTTTGGCTTTGATCATGGTCAATCATTGATGATGGATTGATTTAGATTAATGGTTTCAATCAATTTGACATATTATGGATTTTGGCAAGTTTGGGTTTCATTTTGGTTAAGTATTAACTTGGTCAATGGCTAGGTTTCACTTGGTTTGACCCAATTTAGGTGATTGATCATCCCATGATGATTGTTGTTCACAATGTGAGGCTTAGGTGGGCTTAGTTCAATCCAATTTAGGTTGGATTAGAATTTGGCTCAAAAAGGTGCTTTAGGTCACTTTGATTTAAGTGAGCCTAAATGGGTCAATTGACTTGATCAAGGCTTGATTCAAGTTTGGTTGAACTCACATATGGACTTATGATTGAGATATAAATCCAATTGCAAGTGATTTGGAGTCAAATGGGTTTTAGTTCATTTGACAATTTCAAGTCAAAAGGATGAACATGGGTTCAACTTGGGTTGGTTTGATTTTGGATTTGGTGATTGAAGTTTGTGTTTATATTTGGATTCATGACTGAAGTATTGATTCAATCATGAAGAAAATCCAAGGGTTTGGATTGATTTGAGTTTGAATTGGCTAAGTTCAAGAATTTGACTTGAAAGGGTATAGGTTGGATTTAGGTTAGATTTGGAATAGAGTTTTGAATTTAGTTTTGGTTGTTTGAATTTATATTTGTGAATATAAATGAGAATATAAATGGGTTATGAGAAAATCTTTTGAATTTGGAGTGATTTGGATTTGATTTGAGCTAAGTCCATAAGATGAAATCAAAGAGGCTAAGGGAAGGCTTTGGATTTGGAATTGAGTTTTGAATTTAGTTTTGGTTGTTTGAATTTATATTTCATTTATATTTTTGAATATAAATGAGAATATAAATGGGTTATGAAAATTCATTTAAATTTGGAGTGATTTGGATTTGATTTGGCTAAGTCCATAAGATGAAATCAAAAGGGCATAGGAAAGATTTTGGATTTGGAATTGATCATGGATTTCAATCATTTGGAATTGATTCATGATTTGGATTTTTGGATTGACTTGAATTTGAGAAAATAAATTAAGTTGAAATTGATTTAAGATTTGATTTGAAATTGATTTGAGTTTGAAGTTGAAAGTAAGGATTTGGTTCAAGCTATAGGGTAAGCAAGTCATCCTCATACCTCTAAGGCATAACCTAAGTCTCTGGGGTTAGGTAAAATGTTTACCTAATCACTAGAAGTATCTTAAGACTAAGGAAATCTTAGCATCTATAAAAGTCCTATGTCTAAGATGGAGAAGTTAAGAGCTCACTCTAAAAGTGAGGTCAACATCCATGTAAAGTAGAGGAAAAATCTCTGATATATTCGAAGAACCATCATGCCTTAGAAGTCCTTATTAATATGATTAGGTTCATTGTAGGGTAATGATTTCTATCTTTTGAGATAGTGCACTATTCCATAATGTCGCACCCGATCACCTCAATAAGTACACCCTCAGATCTGCATGGTGTCCCCCATACATACAAATCAAAAACAAACACCACAAGTATCTTAATTAATTCTTTTGATTTCATTTAATTTGTTTGAATTTGGATTGATTCTTCTCTTTTCAATTGATTCTTATTTTAGTTTTCAATTTGGTTTGATTTAATTATTTGATTTAATTTGATTTATTTGATTTCATTTATTTTATTTCAATGATTTGGTGTTTTGACTTTGGTTTATTTTTTATTTATTTTAACCTAAGGAATTTAGGTTAATATTTGGATTAAATTGTGTTGGTTTCTTTTGATTTGATTTAATTAACCTAAGATTTGAATTCATTCTTAGTTTAATTGAATTGGAGATTAACGATTTCATTAAGTGTTGGTGATTCAAGTTTTAATGTTTTATTTAATTACGAATTTCATTAACTTATGGTTTAATTTCATTAGTCTTAATATGATTATTAATTTTATTAATCTTTAAGCATGTAATTTGATTAAGTTTAAATGACTTTCATTAGTGTTTTGATGTTCATTAAGGTTCATTAAGTTGATTTAAGGTTATTTGATTCATTTTCATTAAATAATTCATTTTAAATTAATTTATTTAATTAAGATTAAATTTTTTGCATTTAAAATTTCATTTTTCATAAAATATAGTGAAATAAATCATGACAAATTTTCATAAGGTGTGTTTTAACCCCAATTGCATTTCCCCAAAGTTTCAATTTAATTGGACTTATGGTTTGAGATTAATTAAGGTTTATTGATTTCAATTAAACCCAAATTGGCTAAAATACCCTAAATAATCTGGGTATTTTAATTTATATGGATTCCTCTCATCAATACGAATCCATAGAGCCCAAATTTACATTTTTCTTATTTATATTTATTTTTCTATGAATTTTGAATTTTTTGAGTAATTTTAGCAATTTTTTAAATTCAGAAATCCCTATTTTTCCTCTTAAACCAATTAGCACTGACGTGGCAGCCCTGCCGCATTTCACACGCAGATTGGTCCATGCAGGATCCACATGGATCTCGTGTTAAAATAGGATGCGGGATTGATCCGAACAATCCACAATCAATTTGCATATCTTAAAGGGTTCAAATCGATGATCTGGCTAAATCTGAGTAGTCCATTCCTTTTAAAAGGAACGGACGGTGGAGTTGCATCTCTTTCCCCGGACGGCTAGAACCAAGGACCGTCCATTATTTTCGCTTGATTTTCGGTGATCTACCCAACTTCTTACATTCTCAATTGAAAATCCATCATGGAGGAATATTCTATAGATCTATACGGCTTGATCTCACTTGAGAGCAAGTTGCCTTCACAATGCATCAAAATTGAAAAGCTTGGAGGTGTGTTAATGTTGTACCTTTGTTCCAGCAATCTTTGGCGTGGGGTTGATTCGAAAGCTTCGAAATGACAGAGAAGCTTGTGCGCCAAAGGAATTGGATCATTTCCCTCTGGATTGTCCCCTAGACCACGCTCCCTTGCAACCCGTTGGCTTTGATGGTTCTCTAGCTTCCAGCATGGGAAGTGGGGGAAGGTTCATTTCAACTTCATTTTGGCTCGTGAAGGTGATGGGATGGTCTGTTTAGCTTGTGGAATGCTCTATATGAAGTTTTCTCTTTAGCCGTGAGCTTCCCTTTAAATTCCTTTCCTATTTTTTTTTTAAATTTTTTTTTATTGGCTAGGCTGATTGTGGCTTTTAGAAGCTTGCCAAAATGCTCACTCCTCACCCTCCATCAGTCTAAGGTAAAATAAGTGGAGAGGGAATGGACTTAGGCAAATAGAATTTTACTTGTGGTGCCATTGACTTGCCTTAGCTTCCCTTCCTTTGGACTTATGCAAAAGTCATTTAAGTGACTTGATTAAGGCTGAAAATCACCACTAATGAAGTCTAAGAGTGTTTCATTATCATACCATGTGAATTGGTTGAAAATGGGTTTTTAAATTTTTGGAGATTAATGCATTTGATTGCCTCTTATTTCGATTATATTTAGCACTTTTTAATTTCTTGATTAATCTTGATTTAGTTTAATTTAATATTTTGATTATTGAGTTGGACTTGAATTCATTTTATTTTATGTATGGATTTTATTTGGATTTATTTTGGGTTTAATCTTAATTTCTTTATGTGGTAATAAGCTTAGTTAAGGTAAGCTTAATTAATTTTGTGTATTTATGTTGATTTGAATTAAATCTAACTAAACCCATTAAGTTAGATTAATTTAAGAAAAATGCATGAAATCATTAAATGTAGTGACCTAGGTATTTTGTTTAAAAAGGCTTTTAATTTTTAAAATTAAGTGTCTTAATAAAACCTTTGGAAAGAGAATTAACCTCATCCAAAAATGAGGTCAATAGCCGGAGCTTGGTGAAGGTATGGGTAAAGTTAATTTAAAACAGTGAGGTTTGGAGGAGGTTGGATGGAGATTAGCTTTGTCATGTTTCATCCTTGGTGTTTCCAATGATGGGGAGGCTCGAGAAGCTCAGGAATGCACTCGGGAGGTCATCTCGAGTCGCTCGACGTCTAAGCATGTGTGTTGTGTCATTTGGAATGGAATGAGGGGGAATATACCCCCTCCTCCCTCAAATCGAATGGCTTGGATGCTCTTATAATTTGGTGGCGATGAACAGCTGGGATGCCGAGAAGGCTGAGGCTGATTTGAGGTCTAAGGTTGGTTTGGCTTGTCCCTATCTTCCTTGGTAAGCTAATGAGGAGGAGGTGGTTAACTCACCTCCTTTGACCTATGGTTGACCCAACTAGCCTTGGGTCAAGTTAGCCATAGGGCCAATGGTCCAAATTAAGCTTTGGGTGGCTGCCAAATGCAAAGGAGGGGGTTTGACCATCTAAAAATGAATTTTATCTCATGTGAAGGGCTTTACCTAATGGGTGATAGGTCAAATTGGGTTGGACTTGGGTTGGGCTTGATTTGGGCTGACCCATGGTGACCCAAGGATGGGTCATGCCAAGTTTAGATGGGTTTGGAGTTGATTTGGTTGGGTTTGGCTCAATTTGACCCATCTTAGTCAAATTGAGCTAGGTTGGATCAAGTTGACCAATTGGTCAAATTGAATAAAACCAAGGCTTGGGTCAAGTTCAAATGATGATTTGTGATGTTTAGGAGCAACTGGTTTGGTTTAGTTTCCATTAGATTTGAATTTGACTCATATGAGTTCTTATGGGTCAAATAAGCTAAGTTGACCAATTTAGTCAATTTTGCCAAATTGGCTTGGGTTAGGTGTTGGTTTAGGTTCAATTGATCATTTGAAGATGATTGTAGGCTTTAATTTCAATCAATTTGGACTTGAAAATAGTTTAGGCCAATCTGACCCTTTAGGTCAATTTGAGCTAAATGGGTCAATTGTTCAATTGATCAAATTGGATTCAATCAAGGGTTTTATTATGTTCAACAATTAATTTGTAATGGCTTTGAGTCATTGGTCGTAATCAATTTGGATTAGAACTTTATTTGGCCCAATTTGGCCTTTTAGATCAAATTGGGTCAACTTGGGTCAAGAGGTCAATTGGACTTGGTTTGGCTCAATTGATGGTCAAGTCATATTCATGGATTGATTTGTGGTTGATGTGGATCATTGGTTGAAATTAATTTATTTTGAATGGGGCTTAGTTCAATTTAGCTCATGTAGGTTAAAAGGTTTAACTTGGGTCAATTGATCAAATTGACTTGGTTTGACCCAATTGATTGCAATTGATCAATCAAGGGTGATCAATGATTATTGTAGGAGCTATTGAGTGGGTTGGTTCAATCCAATTTGAGTGAGATTGGAGTTTGGTTCAAATAGGTCCTTTAGGTTACTTTGGGTTAAGTAAACCTAATGGGTCAATTGGCTTGATTGGATCGAATTAATGAAATTAGGTTATCCAAGATGATCAACAAATCATGGAGAGGGGTTTGAGAGGTTTATCCAATCCAATTTGGGTTGGATTAGAGTTTGGCTCAATTTGGTCAAATTGGTCACTTTAGGTCAAGTGGACCAATTGGGCTAATTGAATTGGATTAGGTTTGATTTGGGTTGAATTAAGTTTGATGATTGATTTGGGATTTATTGATGATTTTGATTGCAATTAATTTGTGTTTAATTGGATTTTAGCTCATTTAGACATTTTGGGTTCAAATAGGCTAGCTTGGGTTGGTTGAACTAATTTTGATCAATGGGCTTGATTATAGATTTTGGAAGAGTTTGAGATGGTGATTTGAATGGTTTGATTGAGGTAGGTTTGACATCAAATCCATAGGATTGAATAATAATGTTAAGGTGGGTTTTATTTTGGCTTTGAGTTTGGAAATGAGATTGAATTCAATTGGTATTAGTTTGATTTGAGGTTTAATTTTTGCATTGATTTGAAGGTGGTTCTAGACTTAAGGTTAGGCATGAGTCATGGGTTAGTCCATAGGGTAGGTAGGTTTTTTAGTTCTAAGTCATAGCCTAATCCTATGCCAAATTCTCCTAAGCCCCTAGGTTTGGGTTAAGTGTTCACTTAGTCACTAGAAGTGTCATATGACTAAGTAGAAACTAGTGTCTAGAAGACTTCTAGATCTAAGATGAAAATATTGACTCCTCACTCCAAAAGTGAGGTCAACACTTATGTAGTGATTTGTGGATTCTAAGATGTTCATGTTTATAATTGTTCCTTATATTTGGTCTTCAATTAGAATAATCTTCTCTTGAAATATCAAGTTTTCTTATCCTATGATTTCTAGGTCATGTTGACATGGAATAGTTGGTGGGGATTTAAATCTTAGCATTTAAAGTTTGAATTTAGGGTAAGTTCCTAAACAGGTCTTATATCCTAGTAAGTTTCTCCTCATTTTACATGGTATTTTCATCTACTTTTTTGGTTAAATCCTCATATTGATCCAGGTTAATAGATTTTGGTGGCATGATTAATGCAAACAGAATGTAAATATGTCACTCTCAAACGAAAATTTGAATATGTATTATATGACCAATTTAACATAATGAGATGCACTAATCTTAAAATGATTAGTCTTCAATAAACATAAATTAACTTTTGGATTCTACAAAAATCAAGTAAGCATACAAAGAAATAAGCATAAGGTATTTAAGGATATGCTTTGATTTTTATGTAAGGCTTGTATACTATGTTTGACTATTTTAGTGAACTCTCCCTTGCTCAACTTGTCACTCAAGTATTATGGCTTTTAGCAAGATTAAGTAGGGAAAGGTTAAGATTTATGGGTGAAGACAACTAGTTGGTAGTAACCTAAATGCTCATAGGATTGTCTATTACATGAGTTTAGCATGAATTTTTCACGTAAAATCACTAAAATATGTAAATAAAATTACACAAAATCTAAAACATAGACTTAACCTTGCTTTATATTTGATATAGATTATTTATGAACACCTTCTTTGAGCCTCCAAAACTTAGGCTGTGATACCAAAATGATGATGTGGTCATGACATGTGAGCATCATAATGGATGGATGAAGAAGGCATTCTCTGGATCTTCCACTCACCAAAGTGAAAGAGATGAGAGAAGTCCTACTTACCCAAATAGAACAGTAATGAGAGATCACCGAATCTCTCTATGGTCAACTATTAAGCTCCAACCTAAAGAGTCTTCACTCAAGTTCTTAAAACAAAACCAGTATAATGTCTTTCATTACATAGAATAAAATATTTATGTAAATTACAACAATCTAGTGGATGTGTCTCTTAGGAAAAACAAACCACTAAAAATTTGAAAAAAAATTGAAATCAAACACTATATAAGGAATTAGCCATAGCACCACCAAGCTAGAAGGTCAATGCCTAGGCATTGTATTGTTGATTCACTTCTAACATTTAAATGTTTAATGATCTCAATCACAACTCCCATATATAACACTTAAAATGACTAAATACGTTAGTGTTTATTTTTGAGATGTGTATATGGGGGACACCATCCAGATCTGAGGGGTTACTTATTGAAGTGATCGAGTATGGCATTGAGATATGATACACTATCTGGAAAGATAGGGGCATCACCCTTCAATGGACCTAATCACCTATAATAACTCCTAAGACATGATGAGTATTCAAATATACTAGAGATTTTTCTCCTACTTTACATGAATGAATAAAGTAGGGTTTATATTAAATCAGGTTCTAAAGTTCTCTATGGGGGTAAGCTCCCATAGTTAATTACATCTCAAGGAAGGTGAGTTCCTTAAGAATACTCTCGATTAAAGTAGGAAATTATTATCTTCAAAGATTTTATGGATAAGACTATTAATAAATTGGTTATATTTGGAAAGTCAATTGGGAAAGATCGAAAGGAGAGACGATTATCGAGACTAAAGAAAATGAGTAGGGAATGCTCATAATACTAAGAAGCCTAGTGAACATTCCAACCTATCCTATAATTGGGCTTTATATGTTTGAAATTGAAGAGAGTTATTTGTTTGAGTTGAAAGTTTATTAGATTGCTAGGGCTTATGATCCAACAATATAAGGTTATGGAAATGCCTAAGAGGTGAGGATTTATGCTTGTACCCCGAAGAAAATGGCTACCTCAAATCCTAAATCTAAGGAGCATTACCAAGAGCCATAGCACGACCTAAATCTAAGCGAAGATGGGTACATGGTTTACCTCCACAAGAAAGAGTAAACCACATGACTGCTGGACTTATAACCGTCTAGGAGTGGCATCCACTAACTCCTCCTATGCTTTAAAATCATGTAGGCAATTCATATGATTTTGCAAGATAGTTGGGATGTTATTAATTTAGGAAGAGATTAAAGTCTTTAAACCCACTCCCTAAGAAACTAGAGTATGAGTGGTATGAGCAATGACTTAGTCTAATGCCAATCTTTTCAATTTTTATTTGATTTTGGCACTTCATTTTGACAAAGGCTATAGGATTTGTATGTTTAAATGCATGATAAAATGAGATTATGGGCTAAATCAAAGAGAAAGAGGTGTTTTCTATCAAAGAGGAGACTATCAAAGGTCAAGTCTTCCCTATCGTGCAAGGATGGAAACCCTCTCTTAGCAAGAGTTAAGTAATATGAATGCATGATGTTAAGCATACAACATTCAACTGAGGGGTTGCTAAATATTTTAATTATCTTGATTTAATGCCTAGGCTTTATGTGATGTTATGAATTATTTAAAACTTCAGTTATGAGTTGTAGTTAGGGTAGAAAAATTAATTTTTCTCTAAGAGCATAATCGAATTTAGGCCACACATTAAATCATCATTCATAAAGAATCTAGAAAAATGTATGCTATTTATATTACACAATTTAAACATAATATCAAGCATTTTATAAATCTAACATAAAAGAATTAAAGACTGGTGCGGTCGGCTATCGTCGTGCAACCTGAAAAGAGGAAATGGGTAGCCGAGCTATAGCCTTATACAACCTAGAATATGAAAAAATAATTACAATTTATAAATGAATAAATGCTATGGGGATCTTCTTGACTTTACTCTTCATATCTCCTTCATTTCTTCATTTTGATGTGCTTGCTTCAAAGGCATCACAGGGCCTCCTAGGACAAAGCCTTCTAGCCACTGCTCATCCTAATTCCTAATGCAAAATTATATTAAAAATATGAAGAGCAAATCTAACTACACCTGCAAAATAAGTGTTAGCTAAACTCATCATACAACCCAAGTAGTTATATGTATAAATTAGACTTAGCATCTTGCACATGGGTAACCAAGCCCACCTATCCTAACTTGGATTATACTTAGGGGGTTTAAGTAACCTGCAAAGATAGCATTTATATTTATTTTAAGCACTCCTTAAGCATAATCCTCTATAGAAAATATGACTAGGCTAATCACGGCCTAACATCCAGTCTATGAAATATACATGCTAACATACAGTCAAAAATAATACATCATAAAACCAAATATACATCACTCCATACACCACCCTAACATAAAGCTAGAAGTGGGGACTTATTCTAAAGTGTGTGTATTAAGGCTTATGTGGTATGCATTAATTAAGCTTTGTTATGATTTTCTAAGTATGAAAGGATGTTTAATCATAAGAGGTTGATTTCTCTTTAAGTGGTTCAGTTAATTTGAGAATTTTACTTAGCGGTTGTTTATTTTGTTTATTTTTAGAGTAAAGTAATGTAAATACAAGTAAATTAATACTTTAGTGTTTGGTTAGATTACTTTGTAAGAGTAAAGTAAAATATTAGGGAGTTTCAAATATACGAAATAGGACATTTCCCATGTATTACAAAATTAGGCCAAATTTGGGGGAAAAGGAAATACATCGCGGAACAACTAGCATCTAGTGAAGCCTCACGAAGCATTCCTTCCCATCATGGGTCTTCGTTTCTCGTCACAATCGCCAGCAATTCTTAGGTTCCCATCTCCACTCGTGTGGGTTTGCGCACTATAGGTATGTTCTTCACCTCCGAGAGTCTTCTTATCGAACGATCCTCACTTCTTCTTCTTTGGCTTGCACATTCCTTCCCGCATTCCCCTGCTCTTTACCTGATCCTCCTCATATAAAGAAATGCAGAAAGCTTACATGGATGGAACACTGGCTAATTTTAAAAGAAGCTTAAAGGCTCTATGCAACTAGTTGGGTGAGGGATATTGGTCCTGATTTAAGACCTAATGACTATAAGAAGAAGCAAAATGCCAATGATGATCATGGGAGAAATTTCAGTTTGAAAAATGATGAGCCTACAATGTTAGAGGATCTTGTAGTGGCAGCATGAGGCAGCATGGAAACCTTAAGGCCTCTACAGAGGGATAGAGATGCACTTAAAAGCTTCATACAATGTTATCAAGAAGGGGTAGAGTCAATCATGGATAAGAACAAAGATACCAACTTGAAGATGCAAGACAATGTTCTAAGAAAAGACACTTGACTTTTGTATTTTCTGAGTTTCTGTAAATTTTGAAAATTGGGCAATCTCAAGGAAAAGTTGGATTGTGGATTAGATTTGATCCTCACAGCTAGCATGTAACCTTTCTTCCAATTACAGTTCTTCCATTAATCAAATTTTTAGTGTATGCCCTTGTTTCTATTGACCTGTATTAGCCTGTCTGCTTAATCTAAGAATTATTGTATATTATTTTCCTTGATACTAGTTGTTTGTCGTTGCTTGAAAAGGTTTTATTTCAGTGAAAAGCACATAAACTATGTCAATTCATATTTAAAGGGATTTGTTTTGGCCACCTGCAAGTATAGTTGCATCAATCCTAAATCCTAAACTTAGTACTGACCTCAAGCCTCTACACAAATTATGATGGCTTCTTCCGCTAGTGTTTTTTATGGTTGTTTCTAATGTGAATCCTCTTGTGCCTTCAATTGATAGATCTGCATTCTTCTAACTACTAAATTATTTGCACAGGTTGGTTGTTCTTGGCTCAGATTTGATCATCACTACTACTTCGAGTCAACAAGTTTTTCTTCTTGAATCATTTCTTGAAGCTCTCTTTGGTATCAAATGGCTCTATCCCTTTTGTCGCTATAAAAATTGCATACTTCCAAGATGAATTGTTTTCCTCTTCTTTTTACCAAATTGAATTGACTTGCTTGCAAAGTGATTTGATCTCTCTCTTGTGGGGTAAAATTTCATTTTGTTGTCCTAATATAGACAATATTCTCAAGTTCTTTGTTGATTTGAAACTTTGTGGAGCAGTTCCCGTCAACCTTATAGATGTGAAACACATTTTACTTTAGAGTAAAGATGTCAATATTTTCGCATCGGTATTTTAAGGTTTGAGTTATGATTGGTTGTAAGGATTTAGATATTTTATTATTGTGAGAGCAACTCTATTCCATTGATTTACATCATTTAATGTTTTGTTATCTTTTGGGTGCATATTTCATTTTATGTCTATTGAAGATAATATTTTTATGCTCTTTGCTTGTTGAGAGCTCTATTGGTTGTTTTGTTTGAGATGCGAACTTATACATTTGGGCTTGATGCTTAATGGATTGATAGTGTGTTTGGCTTCTACTAGTATGTAGCCATAGCTTTTCAAGGAACCTTGTTGAATTTAAGTTGTACATTTGTAGTTTGGAAGGGTTTTTATCTGATGGGTCAATTAGCTATGTCATTCAAAAAATGTATGTATGTAAATGGTTCTATATGTTATCAAAAAAAGTAGTTCAGTTGGTTCTAAAATACATGATTTTTTTCTATTAAACTATTTGTATACATTCACAACTTGATTTATTCCAAAGTCAAAAGGTGAATGATGCAGTATAGAAATTTATGTTTAGTTCCTGATTATTAAGGTGGGAAAATGCCTGAATATAAGTTATTGCTAATTCTTTCTTTGTTTAATTTTGAAGTGGAAGCCGAAGCATGTCTCATAACACAAGGATGTATTATGTTCATATAAAATGATTTGTTTTGTGCATTCATATTAGTGATGAATATTTATTTGAATCAAGTTAACCAATGTTGAATTAGTTTGTTTGAATCACTTGGAGTTAGGAACTCACCTAGAGGTTGCATGAAGGTTCATTTAACAAGTTATCCAATTGTTGGGATTCTTTCCTTGAAGCACTCATCAATATTTAAAAACTCAGTATAAGTTCTTACTGGTTGACTGGAGGTTCTCACTAGGAGATCCTGTCTAAAGTTGTTTCTAAAGGTACTTGATATAAGGGAATTCCTTGAGCAAAGTGTAATATGTGAGTTTGGTTAATATACACATAGAAAGTTTGAGGTGTCTTTTTATATTTATGTAGTTTTTTTATTGGATTCTAATATTATTAGATTCATATTGGTTACTAGTTCTTCAACCTCTTCCACAAGAGAGAAGAAATTTTCCTAGAAAGTCATTTATCAAACAAGTTGTACCTCTTAAGTTTGAAAACACAACCAATATGAGATTAAACCTTGAAGAAGAAAGAGTGTTGAATGAATATATATATATATATATATATATATATATATATATATATATATATATATATATATATATATATATATATATATATATATTGAGCTTCTTATGAAAGTAAATAAAAAATATTTTAAGTTACATAAAATAAATTTATTTATGAGTTGAAGTTGTATGAATGTCCTCCATAGTGTTTAGTTTTCAACTTTTAATTTTAAAATAAATATATCATAATCCTTTTTAACCAAGTAGTAAATTTTTATTTATAAATTATTTATATTTTGATATATATTTAATTTATTAATTTAATAATTTAATTAATGAAAATAAATCAATTATCTACACAACAAAGATTCTAATTGGATATTTACTTTACATATATATCCAACCAAACAAAAAATATAGTTTTCATGTATTTACTTTACATAGAACCAAACAACTATAAAGTATTTAGAATTCACTGTATTCACTTTACACTGTATTCCTTTTACACTGCATTCATTTTTCAGCCAACCAAATAGCCCCTTAGCATCTTCTTTTATTTCATTTGACTTATACTTAGCAACTAAATATTAAAAATAGGAGAAAAGAGATAGTTGATCCCCTTCATCCCTACCTTAATTCACATCTAAAGCATATTAATTAATCAATTCTCTTTAGTGAATGGCTTATTACATATTTTCTTAATTAATCTTAAGTTTAGGTTCACTTTAAATGATCATATTCAATAAGAGAGGCATCTTAAGATTAGTTAGAATGAATTATTATCACATGACACATGTTCATTCATTTTCTTCTATTATATATAACATGCACATGATTAAATCCTTTGTACACCTACACATAATATGTCTTAGCACACTTAAATGATGGATGTAAGCACATACATTTGGAATTTGGATGTTTTATTTGATTAAGTTATTTTATCATATTAATTTAATGCTCTATCTAAATTCTTATATAAAAATACATAGGAATGAAATTAAATAGGTACATGTCATTGTTAACCAGGAAAATGAGGTAATCAAATGATCTCCTTGGGGCTAGCTAAAGCCTCGTGTTCCTGGGATGTCCAAAATATATACCCATTACATTCAAGCATAATGTAAGTTTATACACATGAACATAATAAAGAAGACTTCAAAACATATGATCAATCAATTCAATCACTTGAGCAAATAAGAATGCATGTCTCTTTTTAGTAGAAATTGGGATTTTTTATTTATTAGTTAAATGCACATGCAAGTATATAAAAGTTTTAAGCTGGTACTTCACCATTGTTAAACTAGGAGAGCAAGATAAAGATCTCATTGGTACTACTTAAAGCCTTGCGGTCCCTAAATGTCCAGACTAGATATACTCACTACTTTTAAATATACATGAATGTATAAATAACTACAAGAATAAATAAAATCATGCAAAAGTTGTATTTGATTTAATTGAATAAAGATTTTCATTCATTAGCTAAATGCATATACAAGTGTATAAAAAATTTAAGCGAATACTTGCCATTGTTAAACTAGGGGAGTGAGGTAAGGACTTCTTTAGAGCTACTTAAAGCCTCGCATCCCTAATGTCCAAACTAGATATACCCACTACTCCTACAGTCACATGAATGTACAAATAACTACAAGAATGGAAAAAAATCATGCAAAAGTTGTACTTGATTTAATTGAATTATTTATATAGGTGAGATAAAGTTCCATTTAGATTCTCTAATATAGAGGTACATAGGAATGAATCCAAAAAAATGTTGCATCTTTTTCAAATGAACTATACACTTGTTAACATTTAAGCCTTATAATCCATGAAGATTAAAGAAAGGGAACTCCATATCATATATTTTAAGCTATAAGCACATGCAAGCTTATGAATATTTATAATTATCATCACTCCATATATTATAATTTATTTATATACTTTTAAAAATAATTTTAATTTAATAGTGATAATAGCCACACATAGTTTTAATTTAACTAAACACATGCAAGCTTGACATAAAGGAAATCATTTCATTTAATTAATTTTTGAAAGAGATGAATGCAGGATTACAAGTGACATTCAACATTTAATATGATTGGAAAAAAAACATAAACACATGACTTCATTCAATCCAATTAATTCCTAAAGACAATCATACTAAGTAAGATCATTTAAAATAAATCAAATCTTTTTAAAGTTATTTTTAATTTTATGTTTGATTTGAGTTAAGAAATCAGAGAAAGAGGTTTGCTAATCCTAATCCCATTCC
Source organism: Cymbidium sinense (assembly GCA_021442155.1). NCBI lineage: Eukaryota > Viridiplantae > Streptophyta > Magnoliopsida > Asparagales > Orchidaceae > Cymbidium > Cymbidium sinense. The sequence continues at coordinate 115,297,361 of CM038219.1, read as the reverse complement.
CATGTGTGAGTTAATTTAATTTAATGAAGAGGAATTAGGTCAATTTTAGGGATTAATTAGGTTTATGAATTAAATCAATTAATTAAACTCTTACCTATGTTACCTTAAGATAATTAATTAAATGATTATGAGCCAATATAATATGCAAATGAATTGAAGAGTAATAGCAATGATCCTATGAAATGAAAGAGGCCTAATGCAATTAGCTCACAATCATTATTTATTTAAGCTTAAGCAACTCACATTAATTACTTTTATAGTTTTGTCACACATGTGAGCAAACCATAATTTCATTAAACCTCTTTAGGCTATTAGACACCTAAAGACCTACCCATGAATTAATTAAGTAAAATCATATCCATTTTTAAAATTTAATTAAGTGAATTAAGTAAGTAACTAGTTAATTAATTTCTAATTAATTTCTCTTAAAAGGTAAAGAAAATTTAGGGAAAAGATTAGGAAAGATTCTCCAATCACATTCCCTAAACCTCCCTACTATTAACTAATGCCAAATGAGTCCAATTAATTAGTTAATTTACTATTCCTATGCTTAATTAATCTTTAATTAAGTTAAGAAGGTAATTAACCTTTAATCAATCAATTTTCCCAATTAATCAATAAATTCCAATAAAAATAGGGGAGGTAGAGGTCATCCCTCTAAGCAACCTCAGACAATTTGAAACTAATTGGATGATTAATTACAAAGAAATTAGGTTACTTAAGTTTTTAATTAACCTTTAATTAAGCCAAAATCACTTTGGGTCAAGTGGACCTAAATAGGTTAGTTGGCTTGGTTTTGGTTTGATTAAGATTTAATTGAACTTATATATAAGCCTATGTTTAAAATATAAATTTAATTGCAATCAATTTGGAGTCCAATGGACTTTGGCTCAATTGGAGTTTTCAAGTTAAAAAGGCTAACTTGGGCTTGACTTAGGTTGACTTGAGTTTGGTTTGATGATTGTAGGTTTCATTTATATTTGGATAGATGATTGAAGGAATGATTGATTCAAGAGAAAATTCATTAGTTTTGGCTTGATTTAGGTGACTTTTGGTCAAGTCCAAGCAATTGGCTTAAAGGGTTTGAATTGGGTTTTGATTTAATTTTGGATTTGGTTTTGACTATTTAATTTATATTTTATTTATATTTGGAATATAAATGAAGATATGAATAATTCATGAGAAAATCACTTGAGTTTGGAGTGATTTGGAAGCAAATTTGACCAAGCTCAAGGAGGTAGGTCAAAAGAGCTTAAGTACAAAATTGATTTAGTTTGATTTAATTTTGATCATTGGAATATGATTTTCATTTATATTTATGAATATAAATGAATATATAATTAATTTATAAAGAAATCAATTGATTTTGGGTTGATTTAAATGGGATTTAGCTAAGGTTAAGGAGGTAGGTCCATATGACTTAAGAAGGGTCTTGGTTGGATTTGGATTTGGTTTGGTTTAGTTTTGTTCATTTGGGTTTATATTTCATTTATATTTATGAATATAAATGAAGATATAAATGATTCATGAAGGGATCAATCATATTTGGATTGAATTAGGTGGAAATTTGGATTTATGAAAATTTTGGACTTAAATTTGATCATGAGATTAAATCATTTGAAGATCGAATTGAATTGGAATTTGATAGTTTGATTGAAGGATTGAATTGATATTTGAGAAAATCAAATGAATTCGGATTAATTTAAATTTGACTAAGGCTAAGTCCATAAGATGAAATCAAAGGGCTTAGGAAGGATTTTGAACTTGAGTTTGATCATGGATTTCAATCAAATGTTTTGGAATTTAGATTTGGATTTGGAATTTGAATTGAGATTTGAGATTTGGTTTGAGATTTGAATTTGGATTGAATTTGAGAAGGTGCATATGGATTAGATTTAGGCCATAGGGTGGATGATTCCCCTAGGTCTTAAGACATGGCCTAATCCTATGATTAATCTTTATAAGTTTCTAAGCATATGTTAAATGTTCACCTAATCGCTAGAAGTGTCTTGAGAATAAGAAACTCTTAGTATCTATAAGAGTCCTAGATCTATGTTGAGGAGGTTGAAGACTCATTCTAAAAGTGAGATCAATAATACATACCTAACATTGATACAATACATGGGACAAATTCACAGCTCATATATGATGTGATCTTTTTCTCCTTTAATGTGTTACATCAAAACTACTCTTGAATCCACATGGAACAAATCAGGGGGAATACTTTAACCAATAGAACTTAATAATTTTATGGATAAAGATCATTTCATATCTGGTCAACATATTGATATAATTTAAATATTTTTATTTAAATAAAATTATGAAATTGTCATATTATTCATATTTTAGTTCTCTATAATCATAATATAAAAGTACCTACTCATACTTTAATAGACTGGATAAGATTTTTGCACTCGAAATATAGATAAACCGCACTTCCTTATGTTTAGTAAATTAAAGGCACCAAGTTTTGTTTAGAAATCACAAATAATTTAAAATTAATTTTATTAAATATTATCCTCTTGGACATAAGATAACTTATATATATCATTTAAAATAACATTAATTATTATTTATAGAATTTCCATATTATTATGCAAGTAGACATCAAAATACAATAAAGCATCATCCGATCAATCAATAAAAAATTATTATTAGGCAATAATCTCTCTATCATGCTCATTGGTGGAACACACTAATTCATATTTTTAGTAGTTTTCGCACTTCTTGATATTTCTAAAATATATTATGATCTTCTTTTCTGCTTGAGTAAGAAGTAAGAATAAAACAAACAAACAAACACTGTAAAAGTGCTCGCCAGGGAAGATGCTACCGCAACGTCCTGCATAGTGAAGAATTAAATATAAAATTGAAATTATTATTTAAAATCCTTTAAAGAACAAATCATCGATCAACTCAAGATTACGAAAATCGAATCCAATAAAAAATCGGAAAAAAGGAGGTTCAAAATTCAATAATTCAATTGGGGTTAAACTGAGAGTTGAACGGAATGATGTAATATATATTTAAATTATTAAAAATAATCTAAATGATAAAATAATATAAATATTCGATAAATATAAAATAGAATAAATAATATATAAGTAATGTTTTTAATAATTATAAATTTAAAAATTAAATTAAATTTTATTAAAATATAATTATATATCTATTATATATCTAAATATATGTATATTAAATATATTTAAAAATTAAGAATAAATTTTACATAGATTTATTAATATTAATATAATTTTAATAAAAATATAAAATTTTAATGCAAAAAAATTATTTTAAATTTTATAAAATATAAATAATAACATAATATATAATATGTAAAATATTTCTAGTATATTATGATAATTTTATATTCCTAAAATAATTTATTGATATCATAAAAAAAATTATAATAAGAATATAAAGTTAAAAATTAAAATGTTATTTTTTTATTCTTAGATTTAAAAGCCCATTTAATATTTTGAAAGCACAATTTCTTAGTTTAATTCTTTATTCTTATAGTCAAAGTCAAGTTTTAATATATTTCTAAAACTTTTTATCCCACATCATAAAAGAGCTAGTGTTATAATCTTTATATAGAAGAAAAAGCTGTGATGAATTAGCTTTGGATCCACTTAAGTGATGTCTTGTGATGATAACTTGATATTTATATTATAAATTAATTTGGTTAAATTTATATTAATAAAAATACAATTTTTTAAATGTATTAAATTTTTTAAACAAATATTTAATTAAAATATTATGATTTAATTGTTAGTTAAAAAAATTTAATCATTTCATTTAAAAATTAAAAGAAATTAAATGGGATTCATTTAAACCGGTTTTATATAATCGGATTGGGGTGGTTTTATATAATCGGGATTGGTTGATAGGTCGATCCAACCGTTCTCACCGGCTCGATGTAAAATGGGTTTTTATAGTTAACCGGACCGGCCCTATGGTTGGCTCACGGTTGAACCTGCCAGTCCGGTTTTAAAAATAGTGGATCAACTCGTTGAGCGAGTGTGTGCTGGGAGGAATCAACCTCAATTCTTAAGAGGGTAAATTTATATATTAAGATAAAAGTAAAGGATAAAAACATTTTTAAATAGGACAAATGTTTAATTTGACTAACTCATATAAAAAATTATAAAGTTCATGAGGGAATTACCTCTCCTCAACTAGGTCTGCCCTGTGCATGTGGGGCAATATTTTTGATTACTTTTAAAAAGATTTATAGTGAAAATTTACTTTTAAAAATCAGAAATATTATATTATAGTGACTGTTAGAAACTTATTGCTAATTTTTTTAAAAAAATAATATTTATGACATAATATTTTTTTAATTTAATTTTTTTATTATAACAATTTTACAAATATCTTTAAAAAGTTGTAGTTGCTCCAAAGTCCACACAGAAGAACTAGGGAAAGACCTAGGGCGGATGTTTGCTAGGGCACTCTCGGCGCTCCCCTGGCTCCTTCTCCTTCTCCTTCTTCGTCTTGATTCTCTCCTCCTTTTTGCGCCTCTCCTCGGGTATTCCCTCCTCCTCATCATCGACCTCCGGCCGTCTGAGGTCGCACGCAATGACCACAGAATGGTCACCATCCCAAATGGTTCTTTTCCCCTACCTTCTTCCTCCTCCCACTTGCATCCTCCCATTTCACCTAAACCAGGATCTCTTCGATGGAAAGATCTCCTTCAACCCGAAATACTCCAACCGTCCCTCTAGCTTATGTGCCTTGATTCCAACGAAGTGGATTTTTCAGAGGAAGATCTCTCTGCCGGAAAGCAAGAATGGCATCTCTCATTAATTGGTCACTCGATTGGTAAGCGTCCATACTACGGATCTTTGTTAGCCGCCATAAAAAAGAAATGGAGCTTTAAAGGTACGCTTGATCTCCTTACCTTCGAAGGTGACTATTTCCTGTTTAAGTTCAATTGCGAAGGATTATGATTTGGTGTGGAATCATGGCCCTTGCTTTCAACGGCCTTTTGTTTTCCAAAAGTGGACATGGGATTCCTTCTAATGACCCTATCTCGAGATTCGATGGATTAAACTCTAACTTCCTCTTGTTGGAACGATTGGATTCTCTAAGGTTGCTAGTAAAATTGGTATTCCTTCCGTGGACCATCTTACATAGATCTGGATTACGTTTGCCAGATTTGTGTCCAAATTACTACTTTTCTCTTCCACACATTCGATCAATTTAAATGGGAAAAATTTATGCAAAGTGTCGTTTATGATTGAAACCTTGTTGCTCATTCAACACATTTTCACATGATTTCGAATCGTCCATCCTTAACCCGACCCTCTTCCTCCCAGTGAGCAAGTCGCTCCTCCTAAAGCTCACTAGAGTGGCCTCTCGATAAAGGAGTACATTCATTCAGCCTCTTCCTTCTCATTCTCCTATTACAAATGTGTCCTCCTCTCCTCCTATTAACCCCCCACGGTGATAATACTTTGGATGCTTCTACCCTCTTCCTTCTCCCACAATTGCGATTTAAATCACCAACTCATACTCCCCTCGAGGATCCTTCGTAATGAAGATTCTTCCCTTTCAAGGAGCCAAAGACCATATTCAAACATTCCTCTGATCGCCTTTCAGGTGTTGTTACACGCGGCCGTATTACTCGGTCTTCTCCGATTGGTAATGATAAAGGGACTAAAGATGTAATACACTCATGGAAGGAGGGAACAGCCTCTTCTTCTTTCAACCTCTCCACCCCTCAAAAAAGGCAACAAAAAAGGGTAAAACCCTCTTCTTCCTTCCCAATGAATCAAATTTCCATTGGTAGTTGGAATGTTAGGGTTTATCTGCTGTTGGAAGACTTTCCGACTGTCGAAAGCTTATTAAAGACTCTCATTTAGATCTTCTTTGTCTTCTTGAGACCAAAGTTCATCTAAATCCTATGCATATCAATCAAGTTTCTTCTAACTATAATATATTTACTGTAATCCAAGTAAATAACTTTGATTGTTCTAGTGAGGTGATATGGATTAAATGGCAACCGAGGCTGAATTTTGAGTTATTAAGCAAGTCTAAGCAATTCTCCATGGCCGAAGTTCGGGTTAATAGCTTTCTCTTAACAAGTATCTATGTCAAAAATGATTCTCCGATCCTCCTTGTGGTCCTCCCTAAAGGAATTGCCTGATGTTAATGCTCTTCCTTGGATTATTTTAGGTGATTTCAATTGTCCTTAAGTGCTAAGGACAAAACAAGGGGTAATTGGTCTCTTTCAACTCTTGAATTTAAAGATGATTGTATTGGATGGAGCTCCCTAGCTTTACATTTTACTTGGTTTAATCAGCAGTTGGAACATCCTATTTACTCTAAGATTGACCGTGTCTTTTGCAACTCCAATTGGATTGAGATGTTTCCATCTTCCTTTTACAAAGTTCTCCTCCAAGATCATCGACCACTCACCATTGGTAACTCTTCTTCAATCTCCTTCTTTGGCATCTCATGCTTCCTTTTCAGGAATTATTGGACCTTAAAGCCTGGGTTTAAGGATGACATTATGGAGGTTTGGAATAACTTCATTCGAGATCCTTTTATGTCCTTTCTAATAAGCTAAAACTTGTTAGTATGATGAAAGGTAGATATAGAGATATTACTCCCCATACAAAGAAATCAATATTGTTAAAGCGAACAAAGTGTGTTCTTAGGAATCTGGAGAAAGACCCTTATAACATTCATTTGATTCATGATGCAAAGGAGATCAAAAATAGATATTCTGAGCTTCTTATAAAAGAAATGCTATGGATCAAACAGAGCTAAGGCACATTGGCTTACTCATTCGATGATGATTTAAAATTCCTCTACCTTTCAATCAAAGAAAGGAAAAGCTCCAACGATTAGAGAAGTGCAAACCGATTTGGGTGTCTTCTCGATCAAAAGGATATTACTGAAATTTTTTGTAGGTATTATGAGGATCTTTTCAATTGTGATGACTCTCTAGTTATTCCAGTGCAGAATTATCCTGCAAGGATTTGTCTATCATTAGATCATGCTGCTGATCTTGAAGCTGATGTTTCTGAACAGGAAATTATTACTACCTTGAAAAGTAGTGAAAACAAATCTCCCGTCCGATGGTTTTAATTCCAAGTTCTACATTGACTCTTGGAATATCGGGCAAATCTTTTGTTAATGCGCTTCTTTTCTTTTCAAGAATTCTAGATTGCCCAACTGCTTTCAAGCATACTTTTAACTTTCATACCAAAGGTGAAACATTCTAATAGAATTGAAGATTATCGCCCCATCTCTTTATGCAATACATTCTATAAAGTGGTGGCCAAAATCCTTGCAAATCGAATGAAGAGATTCTCCCTCTATTATCAACAATTCTCAATCGCCTTTGTTAAAGGAAGAGATAACTCGAAGCAATGGCCTTTGAGATATGTAATGAGTTCTCCACCTCAATTGCTCTTACTTTTAGCTAAAATTGATTTGAAAAAAGCTTTTGATAAAATCAATAGAAAAAGCCTTGATCCATAGACTGGATAAAGGTTTTCCCATGAGATTTACTACTTGGGTGGAAGCTTGCATTTCGATGTGCCTTTCTATTGTGTTAAATGGGAATATTTCGTTATTTCTCTTCCTCCAATGGCTCGCATACGCCCATTGTCTCCTTTTCTCTTACGTGGCCATGGACACATTCTCATGCATGTTAGAAAATGAAATTCATAAAGGATTATATAATCTATTACTTTGGACAATTCTTTCTCATCTCTTATATGTCGATGATCTCCTTGTGATGGGTAATGTTGATCCCTCTACATTTACTTCCTCAAGTCCATTCTTCAATCTCTTAAGTATTACTTGGGACTTGAAGTGAATTATTCTAAATCATCCTGTGCCTCTACAAGGAAATTGATAGACACATACGCTTTGGGTATTCAATTGGGCTTTCCCTTCAAATATTTGGGTCTTCCACTTATTAAAGGTACAATTAAGATGGCTCATTTCACCCTCTCTTTGATAGACTACATGTATGGATGGCTGGAAAAGTAAATTCCTCTCATTAGGGGGAAGGTTGCAGCTTATTAGATCTTCTATAAATAGTTACTTATCATACTGGTTTCGTTCTATGGCTATTCCAGATGGTATTATTAAAAAAATTTGCTCTTTTACAGCTAAATTTTTCTATCATTCAGGGGAGGCCAAAAAGTTGCACACAATTTCTTGGGAACGTACTACTTTACCCAAAGAAAAAGGTGGAGTTGGGTTACTCTCTGCTTCCTCTATTAATCTGATCAGTAAACTGAAATTAATGTGGAAAATTTGTAAGAGAGATTCTCCTTTTGCTAATTGGTGTTTAGCCAAATATACCTCACTATGGAATCCATGCATTTTTAGAGTTTCTCCACTTTGGAAATCGACAGAAAGTTGTCAAAAAATTTAGAACAAATGAAATTTCAAGTTGGGAAGGTAATGCTTTTCTTTATATTATGATCCTTGTAATGGGCATTCTCTTTGTTAATTGGTTGAGTAAATGGGAAACATTTGAACCTCTGGATGATCTAAAGGTCCACACTTTATACAAAATGGGCATTGGAACCTTCCTACTTTACTTGAGACTTCTCATCCTTGGTTGTCCATAAAGATCTTGGAAACCACAATAAAGGACTGCGATTATTCAACTCAACTCTAACTCTCCTTCTACCAAGGATTTTAGAGAAGCTATCTTTGATTCTCACCCTCTTTAGATTGGACGGGAATATGGTTTAAAGGCTATTCTATCAACTATGCTCTATTGTTGGATGGCATTTATACATGGTCTCAAATTATCCGATAAGTTAAAAAAGGAATTGGAACTCAACTCCTGTCATTTTTGTCATTCTGCTTAGAATCTCATAATCATATATTTTTGAATATCCTTTGGCTATGAAATTGGTGAGAGCTCTTATCCCAAATGGTATGTTCTATTCTTCTACTCTTCCTGTGTCAATTTCATCAATGAAGGGGAGCATAAAATGTTACAAAGATTACACTATTTGATTATCTGCTCTTGTTTATACCTGTGGAGAGAAAAGGAATAATCGCTCTCTTTTCTTCTACCTATCTCCCATTTGTCGCCTTATTAAATCGTTAAAGAAGCCAAAATGCAAAGTTGGAAATTGAAAGTTGCTTGCCCAAGTGCAGATTTAATTCGAATTGAGAACTATCACCCTCCTTAACTCTTCTTTCATTACTCCGCTTCTTAGTTTTATGGATGTTATTATGCTGTTTTCTATGCCTCTTTCTCTCACAGCCGATTCTCATGAGTGGGCTATGTGAGGTTTTCGCTTATTTTCAGGCCTCTTTCTCTGCTTCATTCCGAAGTGGGCTTTGATGTTTTCTTATTCTCTTCCCGCTTTTGGAGCTCATCTGGGTATGGGTTTAGTGGTTCTTTTCTCACGCTTTTGCCATGGATGATGAGGATGTTCTTATTTCTTTTAATTTTCTTTCTGTTGGCATACCCTGAGGTGATGGAATTGGATGATATATCTTGATCTTCTCCTGTTTCACTCTATGCCGGTGGGTTTTGGTGGTGCTCTCTTTTTTTGGAATGGACGATGATGAGTTATCCTTGCATAACTTTAGATTTCTCGAATTGCTCCTCCTCCCTGGATGGTCACCGCAACCACGATCCCTTTTGATGGCAACGACTAAGACGATACTGGGATCGAGGGAGACAACCGTGAGGGACTCCATGTCTATACCTACATGATTGTAATGTCTGCTAGCATCTCGATGTATTTTGTATCTTGAGTCCATATGTTATCGTAGCTCCTCTTCTCAGATTTTCCTTTTTTCGCTAGCATGATCATGTTTCTAGAATTGTTGTCTAGTTTAGTCTTTTCCTTTGTTTCATGTAAGGGATTATTTTCTTTGTAACCTCATTTTGAATACAATTGGCTTCTTTAAATTTTTTCCAAAAAAAAAAAAAAAGTCCAAAAGAGAGATAAGGTAGCGGTTGTGAGTTTGCGCGTAAGTTTAGTAAACTGGACTTAACGGCCAAATGATTCTTTTTTTCTTGGGAGTGTATTTTTTTTTTAAAGCTTACTTAAATTGATTAAGGTCAGCTTAAGCCAAGGTGGATATAAACTAAATGCAGCTATATCTAAGATTAAGTTTAATGTTTAATTTATAATAATAAAAAATTATAAGTTTAAATTATTAAATTAAATCATAAGATAAAGAATTAGTTAATTTATTATCCCTTAGATATTTAATTAATCATTTAATTATTGTAATTAACCTAATTATAACTTTTAGTATCATAAATTAACCAAATGTGCTTATGCAAAAATATAATGAAATAGTTTCCTCAATTATCTCAACCAACAAAATCTTCTATTTTGTTCTTCCTGTCTATTGTAATCTTTATAGTACTTATAAATAGCATAAAAATATTTTTATAAATGAGTAGCAGCATATTATATTTTCGATCATATGGTAAATGGCTAAAATATAGGAACAATGAAACAAATTAATTTTATATATATATATATATATAGACATTCTCAAAATATCACTAAAAACAAAATGATGTCGAAATTTTATATGATTAGTCAAAACCGATAGACAAGACTTAAAATATCATTAATTGGGACATCAATTAAATCTCAAAACATTTCTCAAATATGGAATGTTTATAAATAAATCATTAGATGATCTAATAAGATTCATAATTAATTTCATTTGGGCATCAAATTCTCAAAATACATCAAATGATCAAGGAATCATCGAGCCGTCCGATGAGTGAGTGCCTTATATAATTTAAATCCCATCTATAAATTTTCATTCCTCACAATAATTAAAGAAAGAAGAAATAAACAAGTAAAAGAACAGAGCAGAGATATAAGATAAAGCTTGAAGAGAAGCGAAAAGAAATTAAAAGGAAGATCAGCGAAAGAAGAGGAAAAGCTCAAAGGAGGAAAGAGAGAGCTCATTAAGATCCTCAAGCAAGATCGGAAAAAGATCGAGATTAAATCCATCAACCATGCACCGGCCAGTTATCATAATGACATTCTCATAGATCTTACCATCGCAATAATTACAAGATCATCTTGTTATTCCTCTCTCATACAATTAATCTATGATTTGACTCAAACATACATGTAAATTTTTTATGAGCGTGGTTTTCTTTGAGGTTTCTTTACGCATATTCGTCTTTTAATTACTGTGTCTTTGACTTCACAACAATAAGTGATTTCATCTATATTTTTCAGAACAATATATATATATATATATATATATATATATATATATATATATATATATATATATATATATATATATATATATATATATATAATATTTTTATTAAACATTGATAATTTTAAGGTGGCAATTGCTGGTTGAGCAATGATAATGAAGTAATAATAATTTAGATGTAAATAAGTAAAATTGAATTTATTCAGCCACGAGTCGAAGCTCGAAATTAAAGTTTCGAGAAAAATTTATCTTTTATTTTCTCAGCTTATATATATTTTAATAAATAATAATTATCATATATCAAATTATCATTCAATAATTTATCGAAATTTTAAATATTCTAAACGAATCAAAATTAGTCAATCTTTTAAATATGAACTAAATTATATAGCTTGCTTATATTGCTCAAATGATTAAATCAAAATTATCAATAAATGTTACAAAAAAAGAATGGTAACGAGAAAATAACAATGAAGAAAGAGTGATAGTTATCTTAAAAATAATCAAAATATTAAAAATTTTATTTTGAATATTTTTAAAATAACAGAATTTATTTTCATAAATAGAATAATTAAAAGAATATTTGTATTAATCATATCACATAACTCTTTTGAATTTACATATCTAGCACATAAAATTTCATATTTGCATATGTATACTTTCATATATATGAGAAGGCATATTTTGATTTTTAAAAGTAAATGATGGAATATTTTTGATGTGATATTAAATATTTAAGTATTATGTATATAAATATTAAAAGTTAGACATTATATATATATATATATATATATATATATATATATATATATATATATATATATATATATATATATAAAATTATGTATATAAATAACCTCAAACTAAAATATGAAACATACACTAAATAAATATATTTTAAATAAAAGTATATATCTAGGGGTTTAGGATTCACAAAATGTAAAGAGTAGTGCTATTGTTGTTCTTAATAATAATAATAACAATAATGATAATAATAATGATGATGATGATGATAGTAATAATAATAATAATAATAATAAATAATATTTTATTATTATTATTATTATTATTATTAAAAAGATTTACATACCTAACCCATCATTCTTATGCATTTACATATTTCATATCTAAAATTATATATAAAAGAATATATATATATATATATATATATAAAGAGATATATATATATATATATATATATATATATATATATATATATATATATATATATATATGAATTATTTATATAAATAACCTAAACTAAAAAATATGAAACACACTAAATAAATATATTTTAAATAAAAGCATATATCATTTGGGATTCACAAAATGTAAATATTATTGTTATAATAATAATAAATAATGATGATGATGATAATAATACTATTATTATTATTATTATTATTATTATTATTATTATTAATAAAAGATTTTTACATATATATATATATACATATATATATACATAGCATATATATATATATATATCATATATATATATGAATTATTATATAAATAACTCTCCCAAACTAAAAATATGAAACATACACTAAATAAATATATTTTAAATAAAAGTATATATCTAGGGGTTTAGGATTCACAAAATGTAAATAGTGCTATATTAATAATAATAATACTAATAATAATAATGATGATGTATGATGAATGATAGAAAACTATTATTATTATTATATACATATTATTATTATTATTATTATTATTATTATTATTATTATTATTATTATTATTATTATTAAAAAGATTTACATACCTAACCCATCATTCTTATGCATTTACATATTTCATATCTAATATATATATATATAATATGCATGTATAATCTTTTTTATGCATGATAAGATGAATTTTACATTAAAAAATAAATGATGATGATATTTTATGTAATATATGATTATAAAATGAAAATTTAATCTTGATAAAAAGTAAAGTTGATCCTCAAATAAACTATGAGATCAAGCACTTAAAATATCATTTAAAACTTTGGGATATCAGTTAAATCTATAAATAGCTCTTAAACATGGAGTGTTTATAGTCAAATCGAGCGTCTTGACGAGCCGGATCTAACAAGCCCAAGATCTCATAATTCTGACTTCATTTGAGCATTCAAATACTTAAAATACATCAAATGATCAAAGGAATCATTGAGCCATTCAATGAAGTGGAGTGGGATTTTGCATGTATTTGAGACGCCAATTCTAATCTATAAATAACCCCTCATTTCATATGAAGGGGACCCCAAGCAAGAGAGAGAGAGCTCTAAAGCAAGATCCTCCAAGCACAATCTCGCCACCACTGACCGGCCGTCACGCCGCTGGCCGATCCTCTCCGTCGTCAATCTCATGCCTCCATCATGACGACCTTCATCATCGGCCGACATTCGCCGTTTCACCATCATCTCGCTACCACTAGCAATGCTATTACCAACGATTACATAGTTGTTCTTCTCATAGCAATTATAATCCCGTGGGAAGATTTTGTACTCAAATAATATAGTGGAAGATTTTATCGGCCAAGCGTGATTTTTTCCCTCTTTTGAGGTTTTTCACATAAAAATCGAGTTTTCTTGTTCACTCTTTAAATACATGTGTGGCCGGATTTCACAACAAAGCTAAAAACTTTCACTCTACCACAGAATCGGTTTTCTAGCACGCAATTTTGCTCGTGGGAAAAACCCTTCAATCACAATTTGTGAACACCCTCGTTATGGCCAATATAACACTCATAACAATGGAGCTTCCGCCTCCAACTCCCGCCACTAAACCAATCCTTAAACCAAGGACCAAGCTTCCTCACTCCCCGATAGCGTGACCTGTGAAGGCGATGGGAATCTCTTTAGAAGATCGTGCCGAATGGAAGAGTCTCAAAATGAGATGATCCGACTTTTAGAGGAACACAAGACTACCAAAAACACATCTCCCCAAGATTGATCGTTAGCCGGGAGGTCAAAATGCTAATCTCAACATCAAGTTCTAGAGAGCGTGATGTCGATCTCGACATCTAGTTCTACTCATCCATCACGCATCAACCGATCGCTAATCCACCAATTATTACCGGTAGCTTAACACATTCTCCCGGACTCACTGTCATGTTATAATGCAATTATGACGCTTAATGCAAGATGAATTTCACCTTCAAGATAAATCATCTTCCCCTCACCGGCTATGAGGAATCTCACCTAAAGCTATTCTTCAACATCCTATTCTGGGTTTCAAGCTTCGAGCATTCCTATGATGGGGCGACAACCCACATGAACACATTACTATCATGCATATCCAACGAGCTCCTCGACACACTACTTGTCGTCTTTCCGTTACCCTCGGGACAAGCTCGACTTGGTTCTACTCCCTTCCAAGGGAATCCATCCATACCATGACCTAACTCGCCAAGATTTTGTAGAACAGTTCATTGCAAACGGAGGATCAAAGATTCCTCCCATCTCTCGATTCATCAAAATGAGGGTGAATCACTTAAGGAATACTTCCAGGTTCTCCTTAGAAGCTCGCCAAATACCCGAGTAGACTCAACTATTAAGAGGAGTTTTCTTGAGGACTCCGTGGCCTTTTACTCATCACTAATGCGAGACACAGTCCGCTCATATGCCCACTTAGTTCATCATGTGGAAGCACAAATATCTGCCGATGAGGCCATTACTGCCCATCGCAAATAATTTGAACAATCCAGGAAAATGTAAGAGCGTCCTAAGGAATGCGGACTGATTGTCCCATCAAAAAAAGCAACAATGCAGCCATGATCTCCCTCCACGGCCCCCATATTAACGACGTGAACCACAAAAAAGGAATACACAACACGTCATATCAACCTCGATGGCTATTCGAGATGAAGAAAATATCAAGTGGCCACATCCAGAAACCAAATTCAGAAATCGAGCAATATTGTCACTTCCATCAAGTCGTGGACATACTACAGGCATGCAAACAACTCAAAGAAGAAATCGAGGCTCATTCAACAAGGATATCTACATTGATGAAGAATCAATCAATCAAACAAACATACCTCCAACGGGGCAACCTGACAATCATCAAAATAACAAAATAATCATCAAACGGTTGGAGAAATTGAAACAATCGCAGAGGACCAATACTATCAAGTTCTCATTACCACTCAAGAGCCAAAGTTAAAGAAGTCTCGTATTGATCATTCCATCACTTTTAATGACTCGACTTAGAGTCCATGTTCCTCATCAAGATCCACTTGTCATGTGGATCGGTGACCCATGCTATAATGTTAAGAGAATTTTGATTGACAATGGGAGTTCTGTTGATGTCTTATTTTACTCCACATTTCTTAGCATGGGCTGGTTAGGGAAAAGCTCCAACCCAGCAGACCATTATAGTTTGATAATCACCATGTAGAGGGGACAATCACCCTTCTTGTTGTCCTTGGTGAATTTCTCACAAGTGACTCATTTAATCCAATTCATGGTGGTCAAGTATTCAAAGATATAACGCTATCTTTGGAAGGCCCCTCCAATCAATTTTGGTGCACTTGATCTCATCTTAAGATGAAATTTTAACCCCATTAGAGGGGTGGTTTGAAATCAACGATAGCAATCATGTTTTCTTAGATAAGCTCAACCACCCTTCGTGACCTTCAAAGATCAAGATTTTAATTTTGAGATGAAGAAGTACCCCTGTAAAGCCGCCGTAAGACTTGCTCTTGTATTATCGATGACCAACCACTGAACAAGTGGATCTCGCTCGAACAAAGGAAAAATACATAGACTTCTTGCGAAATCAAGACATCTTCGCTTGAGTCCGACGGATATGCGGGTCCACCAATGTGATCATGCACTCCCTCAAGATTGATCCAACATTCAAACCGATCATCCAAAAGAAAGTTTTGCATCGCCTCCAAGCTATTGAACAAGAAGTTAACAAGCTCAAGCGGATTCATACGAGAGGTACATACATCTACATGGCTAGCAAATGTTGTCATGGTTAAGAAAATAAATGGAACATGGAGAATGTGTATTGATTACACGACCTTAACAAGCTTCCCGAAAGATAGTTTTCCTCTCCCTCGAATTGATCAAATGGTTGATGCTACATCCGACATCAAATGCTCGCTTTTTTGGATGCTTACTCTAGTTACAACCAAATAAAATGGACCCAACGGATGAAGAAGCTACAGATTTCAAACATATAAAGGTTTATACCGCAAGTTATCCGTTTGGGTTAAAAAATGCTGCTACCTATCAACGACTTGAATAAGATTTTAAAGACCTATTAGGCCGCACACAATGGAGGTATATGTGGATGACATGTTAGTGAAAAGCTTGAAGAATCACAATATATTTGACTTAGAAATATGCTTTAACCTTCTGACGTTATAACATGCGACTTAACCCACCAAATGTGCTTTTGGGGTTACGTGGAAAATTTCTTGATTTATGGTAACCCACCGGGATGAGGCCAACCCCGAGAAAATCAAAGCTCTCAAAGATATGACTCCTCCGAAGAATATTAAGGAAGTTCAACATTTGAATGGACGAATTGCTACGTTATCCCGCTTCCTAGCCCGTTCTGGGGATAAATACTTGCCATTCTTTAAAATATTAAAGTCAGCTAAAAATAATAATTTTCGGACGATGAATGTCACTTTTGAGCAACAACAAAGGAGTATTTAGCATCTCCACCCCTACTATCCAAGCCTATTCAAGGAGAGATGTTATACTTATATCTAGTCTCTTCCCACGCGATAAGCTCTAGTGCGAGAAAAATGGGATACAAACCAATTTACTATGTCAAGAAAAATTCTCTCGATATAGAAAGTTTATCCACTTGCGAGGTCGGCTTTAGTTTTCTCAAGACAAAATTCGTCCATACTTCCAAGCTCATACTATCGTTTACACTCATTTACCATTAAGGGCCATCCCAGAAACCAAGCATCCGGGAGGTTAATTGGTCTCAGAGAATTGGAGAGTTTGATATAAATTTTTCCCGCTATAAAGTCTCAAGTACTCATGACTTTATAATGGAATGCACCGCCCCAACTCAGGAGCTATCTACTACCTTTTCCTCAATGGACCCTCTATGTTGATGGAGCTTCAGAAATAAGTGGAATCTTACTTATTTCCCCCAGAATACCTGTATGGACTTCACCTAAAATTTCGCAACTAATAATATGGTGAATATGGCTCTCATCTGGTTGAGACTGATTATGAAGCTCAAGACTTAGTGATCCACACCGACTCGCCTTATCGCCTCCAAGTTGAGGGAAACTTTAATACTCATAATCCTCATAAATAATCTCCACTTAAAGTCTCTTCCCATTTCAAGACACATCAAATCATTCACATACAGAGAAGAATACTCAATGACGCTCGCTAAGCTTACTACATCCCTGGAGATCTATTTAAGAGAAGCATGTTGAAGAAATATATTTTCTAGATTCAGGTCGTGGGTAATACAAGCAATTAATGAGATAAAGGAACATTCGGATGGACCCATCCTGTCTTTTCTACAAGAAGGAACCCTTCTCAAGACCAACTGCTCTAAGATAAGCTTCAAACTTTACTATTATCGAGGTGAACTATACAAATGAGCTTTCATCATACCTCAAATGCCTCTCTCACCTTTATCGACACGATTAAGAGAGGTTCACTGGATATGTGGAGAACACCTAGGAGGAAGGCGCTAGCCTTAAAATTATAAGGCAAGGGTTCTATCACGATGAAACAAGATGCCTTGAGTTCACAAAAAAATGTGCAAGGTTGCACTCTAACCTCTCACATGCCGATACAGAGCTCTCATCCATTCAAAGCTGCGTGGCCTTTTGCTGTGGGGAATTGATATCATGGGACCTTTTCATAATAGATGGCAACGAAAGTTTATCATTTTTAATCGACTACTTCACTAAATGGGTGGAAGTCGAACCACTGCTAAAATCAGAGGCAAATGCTAAACAATTTGTTTGGAAAATATAGTATGTCGATTCGATCTTCTGAAAGATCATCCGACAATGGAACCCAATTTTGGAAAAGTCTTTACGTCCTTTTGCAAAGATCTTCACATTCTTCATATGGTAGTAGCACATCCTCAAACTAACGGACAAATGGGACTATACTCAAAGGACTAAAAAACATATCTTGAGAAGGTCGGGGCAATGGGTTGATGAGCTTTCTAATGTTCTTTGGGCTTACCACTACATCAACACCCCGATGGTGAGACACCATATAACTTGTGTTTGCAGAGGCTATTATACCAAGAGATATCGGGTTCCAAGTCCAAGAGTTCAATTATTTGATCATGATGGTAATGAAGAAAACTCGAAGACTGAACCTACTCAAAACTCGTGACATGGCCCTACTTGACGCTATCACCAAAGGGTAGCTCGTCACTTCAACGTAAGAGTAAAACCTCATCCCATATCCGACTTGGTCCTATGAAGTCTCAAGTCGCAGTGCAAAGGCCCTCAACCCAATAAACTCTCACATCTTTGGGATGGACCATATGTAGTTATAGCTATGGTCAAGCGTGAACATTCAAGCTCAAGGAGGAAGAAAACACCAACTTGGAACACCGAGAATCTTCAAAAAAATATTATCGCAATTAATGCATAATTATTGCAACTTTTATTTTGTCTCATTTGTCACTTCCTCTTCATGTA
The DNA here is from genome assembly GCA_021442155.1 of Cymbidium sinense. Classification (NCBI taxonomy): domain Eukaryota; kingdom Viridiplantae; phylum Streptophyta; class Magnoliopsida; order Asparagales; family Orchidaceae; genus Cymbidium; species Cymbidium sinense. Next base: position 115,278,512 of record CM038219.1, on the reverse strand, counting down.
GCCGACCTCACTTAGTGGGATAAAGACTTGTTGTTATTGTTGTTGTCATTTCCTCTTGAAACTCATATCTGTGTTAAAATCGTCTTATGATTGTATCATAACTTATCAAAGTAATGAATTTATAGCTTTTTCTTACAAGCTTATTTCTCTTCATTTAATCCTCCCACTTGAAAAAATATACAACTCAGCTTGTATCTCAATTGGGGCATAATCAATCCCAAGGGGACTTGAGGACCTCTTCCATACAAGAAGTCAAGTAACACTGATACCTAGATGTCAAATGGTCCTTGGACATCCCGACCTCTTCCATACGCGTCGTAACACTTTGACAAACAATCTCGAATAGGTCAAAAATCCTCAGGGGATTCAATTCGACCTCTTCCATAAAGGTTAATGTCATCGGGTAACACTTTGACAAACAACCTCGGATAGGTCAAAAATCCTCAGCGAATTCAATTCCTCTTCCATAGTTAATTTCATTAGTCACAATCACAAATAACTAGATAGGTCAAAAAATCCGGTGGACTTCCTCTCTTCACATGTTAATGTCATAACACTGACAAATAACCTCGACAAAAATCTCATTATATTCAATTCAACCTCTTCCATACAGAAACTCATTTCCTCGATAAACAATCGATGATAGGTCAAAATCATCACGCCGCCGGTCACCGCGGCCACCTTCGTTTCCTCCGCCGGTCATATCGCTTGCCGATCATATCCGCCGGTTCATCCTCGCCAACTACGGCGCCGCCACCACTTTATCATATCGCCGGTTATTGCGAATCACCAGGCCTCCGGTAGCCGACGCTCCTTGAGGGAAACCGAGTCGCCGTTAACCACCCTTGATCACCGAACCCGGAATGGTCCGACAAAGTAGCTGATTCTTTCGAGAAAAGGAGCTCTCCAAACTACGCCTTGATCGCTTTCAACTTGTAATGAGCATGATGCCTCTTTCGAGAACATCTGACTCGCCTTGATCGCTTCCCTCCGGTCGACAGCCTCGCTTCTTGAGGGAAAACCGAGTCTTGAACTACTTCGGACCTTGATCACCTCCTCAACTCCGGTCGACAGGCTGACACCTCTTCAAAACTGAGCCTCGAGATGAACTATGGGCCTTGATCGCCTCCATCATGCGACAATCATTCGAGGGAAAATGAGTCTCAGGCATGAACTACGTCTTCTCAACCCTGCCCGACAAGGCGGTTGATGCCTCTTGAGAAAACTCATCGTATGAACTATGAGCATTGATCGCCTCAAACGACCTTCTCTCTCAGAAGAAGAAAGCGCCTTCTCCTTGGCCATGGGGTTTTATAGACTATGAGAAAAGGTCAAAAATCTAAGAAAAATGGCTTAAACTCCAAAATCGTGGAAAATATGCGAAAACGGATGAAAATACATCGATAGCTTCGATAGCACCGAGATCACCTAAAATGCCTAATTTAGTGGCAGAAAGACTGTCGCGGGCCATGCCCACCAGTGAAACTCACCCAGACCGCCTCTTCACTGAAGACATCCTGCTGAGTCTCATTTCTTTGCCTGCTTTCGCCAAGCCTCATGCCACAAAATAAGGAGGACACCATCTGACCGGCATCGATCATATCTCATGGGAGACATCGATGCCATGGTAAGAAGCACATACAGCCATGGATCTGAGTTAGAGTGCCGATGGGTCCATAACTCAATCGATCTTTGCACTTCACATCTTCATTCGCATTGCTCATCATAATCTTGTATTTACATGAATGCTTCTCAAATGAATGGTAATGAGTTCAAGAATATACTATTTTCAAATATTTGATGTATATTTTTGGATGATTGATAATGTCATCCAAAAAAAATAAACCGATAAGAAAAATTCTACAAAGCAATCTAATGACAAAAGCAAGTTGATCCTCAATCAAACTAAATGGTGATCAAGCACTTAAAAATATCATTTAAAACTTTGGGATATCAAAATCCATAAATAGTTAAATATGAAGTGTTTATAGTCAAATCGGCCTTGATGAGCATCTAACAAGCCTAAGATTCATAATTCGACCTCATTTGAGTATTCAAATACTTAAAATACATCAAATGATGAAAGAATCTCTCACATGGGAAGTGGAGTGGTTCGATTTTGCATGTTTACGAGATGCCACCTTCAATCTAAATAGCTCATTCCTCATAGGACTAAGAGAGAAAGAGGAGAGCTCAAAGAAGATCCTCCAAGACAATCCTCGCCACATTTAACCACCGCCGGTGGCCGCATGATCACCAATCATCGTTCTCCATCATGACGACCTTCATCGCCGATGTCCTCATTTACCATCATCTACCACTAAGCTTACCACCAACGCGACTACATTTGTTGTTCCCTTCTCATAATGTAATCCTTATCGGAAGATTTTGTACTCAAAGATAGAGTGGAAGATTTTCTGGCCAGCCCCCTCTTCGAGATTTTCCACATAAAATCCGAGTTTTGTTTCACTCTTAAATAATGTATCAATTTCACAACAAAAGTTAAGTGAAACTTTCATTAACCGCAATGGTTGACGCAATTAATATTAAACATTTAGATATTATTTATATAAATATTAAAATTTAGATGTTAGATATATAAATATATAATATATGTAAATATATTATTATTATTTTATTTAACTACATACCATACAATTTTATGCATTTATATATCTAATACTTAAAAGTTAAATATTTATTTATCTAACATTTTATTATGTTCAAAAAGTTATATTTCACTTTTAAAAAGTAATTGATGATGATTTTTTTGATATGATATTGTAGTTTGATGTGTTATATATATATATATATATATATATATATATATATATATATATATATATATAAATTAAAGTTTAAATATTAAATATATAAATATATAAAAATTATATGATATAAATTTTCTTCTTATTATTATTATTATCATTCAAATAACATTCAGAGTTCCGAGTCCTATTCAATTAATTAACAGTTTGACGTAATAAAAATCATGTAAATTAAATGTCACTTCATACAATTTATTTTTTTTTTTTGGAAAAAACTTCATACAATTTAGGCTGATACTTTTTACGTATACCTTCACGACTCCATTTTAATTAATGCGCTATCCGTAACTGCAAAATACGCCAACATAAAACGTCATAAATGGTACGTCAATCTGAAGGTCCGATTACTACAAAAGGAAAGTACAAAGTTGTAATTTTGCTGGTTTAAATGGTAAGATGCGTAAGATGCCGAGATTCCCTCAGGTGTGAACGCAGTCGAGATCCGTGGAAGTTTCGAGATTCGCGACTGACGTGGCACCAAAAAGCGTTTTGGCATGTGGCATATAGGATGAGATTATTTAAATTTCACATTTCCTTAATTTCTTTTGTCATATATTGTCTCTTAAAATAACTAATTTATTAAACAAAGATATTTTACTCATTAGATAACACAGCTAAATATTAAGTATATATGTAATTATAAATTTTTGTAAAAAATTATTATAAATATTTTATATTCTAATTATATTTATTTAATAGCTTAATTATATTATTCGATCATTTAGTTGTATCGATAGATGATATCAAGAATATATATTAAAATATCTTATTTTATATAAATAATCTATAATATTTTGATATAATTATTTTTGAAAAAAATTTAAAATTAGAAAATGAGAAAAATGGCCGAATTTTTAATTAAAAAAAATCAAATAGTGAGGTTATTAATTATTCTGTCAACTTTCAACTTAGCCTCTTAATATTAATTTCAAGTTAAGTTTGCATAATTTAAAATTAAAACATATTTTTTAAAATTTAATTAAAATCAAAATAAAAATGAATTAAAGATAAGTGAAAACAAAATCAATTTTAACTAAACTCAAAATTAAACAATTAGTTCGAGACATTCAAAGATAGAGTTTATTGCTAAAATAAAAAAAATTCGGCTATAATAATCAAATTAGTTTATTATTTCACGTGACAATAATTGTTATTTTTAATAAAAAATTTGTATCTTTTGATAGAGGAATATGAATATCTTATCATTAAAAATTATAGAAAACTTTAGTTTTATAGAAAATAAAATTGTGACTTCATTATTTTCATGTGAAAGATAAAAAAAAAAGTTTATTATATTAATCAAACTAAGACGCTTTTTGCATTGTAAGAATTCTTATATCGAAGATTTGAGACAAAAATAGTATATCATTACCAAAAATCAGTCTAGATATCCCATTATAACGTGAAAAATATTTGCTCACATTATTATTTTTAGATTTAGAAGTTCTTTTGTCATCTCAATGGGCCCACAGGACAAAACAGCACGCAAAGAACTTTGGCAAAATTTTTAAACTAAGCATCTTTTAAATCTTAATTAATGAAATATTAGTGAAATTAGAAATGTTTAAACGGCCATAGCTAAAATATTTTAAAAAAAAGGAATTTACATACATATCAAATTCTTATGTATTTACATATCTAAAATCATTTTATTTTTTAGCCTAAAATATTTTTTTTAAAAATATTTTTTTTTAAAATTTTATATACACATATCACACAATTCTGATATATATATTATATCTAACATCAGTGTATATATTTTTTATTTGGAATTTATTATTAAAATAATTTATATATTTACATATCTAACATATATTTTTTATCTAATATTTTCTATGCTTAAAAATGCATTTCACTTTTAAAGTGATATTTTGATGCAATATTGAATATTAAGGTTATATATGTAAAAGTTTAGTTATTAGATAATACATAAGATTATGTGGTATATATCTCCCAAAATACTTTTTTTAATTTTGCTTTGAGACGTCAACTTTAATTTATCTTTTAAAATATCTAAATTTTATATTTAAAATATTTGTTTTTTTTATATATAAAAAAAGATAAATTTATTAAAATTTAATGATCTTTTTATATAAATTAAAAAATTTATAATAATTATGTAAATATGAAAATTTAAATTGTATTAATATTTCTTAGACATATATGTTTAAAATATATAATAAATTTATAAAAAAAATTTTATATTTACATTAATACATATATATTATACATTGAAGCTAAATTTATATATAATATAAAAATATATATATATATATATATATATATATATATATATATATATATATATATATAATATATATACATATAATATATTTATATAATATGATATAAATTTTATATAAATTTATTATATATTTTAAACTTATCATCTAACAAAGAACTTCATTCTTATATTTTTATATATTTAAATTTAAAATTTTCATATTTACATAAATATTATAAATTTTTTAATTTTATATAAAAAAGATCATTAAATTTTAATAAAATTTATCTTTTATATATATAAAATAAATATATTTTAAATAAAAATTTAGATATTTATTAAAAAAAGATAAATTAAAGTTGAGGCCTAGCAAAATTAAAAAATTAGTATTTTTTGGGGGGATTTATATATATACCACACAATTCTTATGTATTTACATATCTAATAACTAAACTTCAATTTTTACATATATAACACCTTAATATTCAATATTGCATCAAAAATATCACTTTATTCACTTTTTAAAAGTGAAAGGCACATTTTTAAGCATAGAAAAATATTAGATAAGTAAATATATATTAGATATGTAAATATATAAGAATTGTGTGATATCTATGTAAATTCCTTTTAAATAAAAAAATATTTTACGCTTTGATATGTATGTAAATTCCCTTTAAAAATATTTAAGTGATGATATGTAATATATGAATATGTGATATGTATAAATTCCCCTTGTTTTAAAAAAATTATTTTAGCATCTTTGATTGATGTAGTCATACCACCGTTAAATGACTGCCTATTTTGAAAATTTTGTTTACTATTTTGCTAATTAAAGTTTAGAAGGTGCTTAGTTTAAAATTTTGCCTATATATATTTATATATATATATATATATATATATATATATATATATATATATATATATATATATATATATATATATATATATATATATATATATAGTATGTATGAAAATTTGTTTTCAGACTATTTTCATAAAATAATTAGTTATGATGAATATCAAAATCATGAATTTATTTTGATAATAGTATAAGTGTATAGCATTTGATAGTCATTTATAATTTATATTGTATTAATTTTTAAATAAAGTTTAATCAAAATATTTCAATTTATGATTTTTCAAATATAGATGTGACATTTTTTTTTTTTTTGGAGTGACGTGACTCAGGGGCGAAACCAGTATCAATTTTCAAGATGGATAAATTTATATGTTAGCATAAAAATAAAGGGCAAAAAAAAAAAAAAAAATTTAGAAAGAGCAAATGACTATTTATAATAGAAAAGAAGGCAAAGAAGTTGAAGCTGAGCAATGAAATAGAAGTTATAGAATTGTCCTTATGTCCAAATATTTCAATAACTTAGTCCAAGCAAAGCTCAAGGCAACATGGTAAAAGAAGAAAGGACAACAAACTGCTATGCTCATAGTGAACTTAATAGGACTTATAGAGAACCTATGTATCAAATCTTTTTTTCATCCAAAGTTTTATTAGGCTTATTTGCCGCAAACAAAGGAGATATTTGCTAATCTCAAAAGCTGCTCACACAATTTATTCAAACAAGATGGTGACTTCTAACATCATGTTGGCAATTGTTCACATACCTAAGGTATTCTAAGGCATTTTTCTTATTTTCTATATAGCTTAAATGTGGCTTTTCATGTTATATCATGGCCTTTGGCTTGATCCTATAAAAAAATAATCTTGACACAAAAGATCTCCGACACTCAACACTTAATACTCTTAGTAAGAAAGTATGTGTCACATGAAACACAACTAAAGGGACAGTATATTGTGAAATGCTGCTCCCCATAACCATTGATTCCCTTCAAGCTACCACAATTTTACCAAAAATTAAGAAATAAATTCTACCATTGTTGCCTGAGTTTATAAAGCCAAGGAAGTAGATAATATAATTTAGATAGATAAGCCTTATGTTAATGCTATGATGCATGGCATGGGAGGAACTATATGCTAGCGGCAATTGCTCTTCATGATTTTGTTTTTTTGTTTTTGGTTAATTAGCATGGCCTATTTTAGTAATCTTTTCCATCTTAAACGAAAGCTATATCCCTCTAAAAGAAATAAGACGAGTGTGCCAACTTATTAATATGATAGAGTCAAAATGGGCTATAGGGCCTACCATAAAGCTTTAAAAGAATAATTTGCAATAAAAGATTACATTTCAACATATTTTTATTATAATTTATATTTATATTTATATACTAATTTTAGGTCATACAATTTTTTAAAACTTTTTATAACTTTATTCTTGTTATAAAGTATGTTTATATTTATATTATTGAAATTTTATTTTCTTAATAATATTTAACATGCATACATAGATATTGGTAATTCACACATTTTATATACACATGACCTCACTTTTAGAGTGAGGATTAACCCCTACCATCCTAGACTTAGGAATCTTCCTAGGCAGTTGGGTCTCATTAGTAATAAGACATTTATAGTAATTAAGAGAACATATAACCCTAAGCCCAAGACATGCCTTAGAACAAATAGGTTATACATATTCTATGGTGTAATCCAAGACTCATGATTGTCCATTCATCCACCCAAGAATCACATAAATTAAACCAACCAATCTCAAACATATTCAATCAATCTCAATTGAATTTGGTTTTCCAATCCAAGCTCCATGCCAAATTAACTTGGACCTTAACCAAGTTAGCCCATTTAACCCAAAAGTTCAAATCAGCCAAAATTCTATCAATCCTAAATCAATTGTAACCAAAGCTACTAATCAACTCTAAATCCATCATTGAACTCCTCTCAACACCAAATTGACATCAATTCAACCCAATCAACCTAATTGGTTCACTTGACCTAATATGACCAAAATGACCAATTTGATTTAAACTTCAATCCAATCCAAATTGAATTGAATCAACTCATCCAATCTCTTCCACAATGATTGTTGATCATCATTGATCACCAAATTGCAATCAATTGGGTCAAACCAAACCAATTTGATCATTTAACCAAAGTTGACCTAATTTGACCTAAAGAGTCAAATTGGACCAAATCATGTTCTAAGCCAAATCAATTACAATCAATGACTCCCATCAATCATAAATTGAGTATTGAACATGACTCCACCAATTGAACCTAACGCGGGTTTGGTCTCTTGACCCAAACCTAAGGCCCAAATTAGTTCAAATTAAATCCTAAGCGTCAAATTGATTGCAACAAATGCTTCTAACCACTCATAAATTGAATGTTGAATATGATCCAACCTCTAATTGAACCCAATTTGGTGACATTATAGTTTGATTTGACCTAAAGGGTCAAATTGAACTAAATCATTTCCTAATCCAAATCAATTCAAATCAACACCTACAATCATTCCTAAATGATCAATTGAACACAAACCTAACCCATGCCTAAGCCAATTTGGCCAATTTGACCAAATTGGTCAACTTAGCCTATTTGGCCTAAATGAACCCAAATGAATCAAATCCAAATCCACTTCAAATTGAATCAAACCAATTACACCAATGCATTAAAAATTACCAATTGAACTCACTCAAATCCTTGGTTTGACCCAATTTGACCAATTTATCAACTTAATCCAATTGAACCCAAATTGACCCATATGAGTCAAATTGAGCCAAACTCAATCAAACTTGGCATAACATCCTTGGGTCACCATGGGCCTGACCAAGTGGACCCAACTCATGGTGAACCTGGTTTGGGTCAAATCCCTTGAACCAAGTCACCCAAATGGGATAAAATCCTCATTTGGATGGGTTCTCTCACTTCCCATGCATTGGTAGCTACCTTTGGCCTTTCTTGGACACTAGGACCACTAACCTAACCTAACCTAACCTAAGGCTGTTGGGTTTAGCCTTTGGCCATGAGAGGGTGAGTTCACCCATGTCATTCCATTGGTCCACCTAAGGGAGCTTGTACACTCCATGCTAGCCCATGCAACTCCTTCAATCAGGATCACCTTCTGACCATCTACCCCGGTGGGACAGGCTAAACTAATCTCGCCTTAGTTCACTTGGGGAGGAGAGTATACTCCTCCCCATCAATTCAAACTTCATAGAGAGCTTCCTCGAGGATTCAGCGGTCAAACCTTTCCCAACCCCAGTGCACTCCATCACCGGTGAGGCCACTGCAAACAGAGCCCCGTCTATCCAACCTCACTGAAACTTCACCAAATCTAAATTAACTCTTCCCACACCTTCACCACACTTCAATGAGTCAAAATGAATCATTTTTGAGCAATTTGATCACCGAAAGGCTAGACCAACTCTAGCGAGCTCTGCGGCATCGCTTGGTCCATAGAGAAATCTGTGAAGAGGAAGCTCGAGATCTTCTCAAAAGGGCGTTTGCCTCTTCAAGAAGCTACCTCGGTCGGCCATCCCTTCCTTTGTGAGGTAAAATTTAGAATCAGATATTTTTCCCTTAGGTGTTCATCCTTTGTAAAGTAAAATGTGATTTTGTGTGATTTCCATCGTATGATCCCTTTAGATCTTCTTCCCGAATGTTTTGGAGTCGATCTCGACATCTCACGAGCTTTGGCAAGCTCAGATCAAGCGATAGAATGTGGATGGTGTCGTCTTCCGGTGCTCGAGGGATGACGGATCACTGACCTTCTATTCCATGTGATTACAATGGACGATGATTTAGTCTATTAGATTTTTTGATTTATTCCTTTCGAAATCATGGGATTAACCTCGGTCGTCTGATCCGAGATCGAACGGTAAGAATGAAACCGCGTCCGGCGCCGCTGAGTCAATTATCACATCAGATGTTTTAAATAACCTATTCTATAGCGCCATGTGGAAAGCTCTATCGTGTCAGCATCCGCATTGCCAATGGTTTACGTGATTAATTAGGCCTTAAAACATGTTTAAATAGCCAAAATTTTAAAAATTCATAATTAATTATACACAAATTTAAAAAATACAAATAAATCCATTTTGGAAAGGATAAATAGAGGAGAATTTAATAAAAATAAAATCCCTAGATTTTGTTTAATGAATAGTGTTTAATTAAGGTTTAAAGTTTAGGCTAATTATCTTAATTAAAGCTTAATTACTTGGTCAATTGAATTCAAATTTGGAGAGTTGATTCTATGGGATGTCCTCTACCTCCCATAATTTGTTAAGAATTTATTGGCAATGTAATTTAAAGAATGTGAAATTATAATTCTAATTATCCTTCTTAATCCATTTAATATTTATTAAAATTGCCAAATAGTAAAAATTGAATGATTAATGGTGATTAATCACTATGAACAATGGAAATGGTGAGGGAAAATAATTAGGACCTCTTTTCTAATTATTTTCCTAAATGCATTTCCTTAGGATGATTAATTAAGACATAAGGGTTAATTAGGGAAATTAATGGTAAGATAAGAATCAAATTAAAATAATGATTTGTTCAGATAATTCAAATATGATTTATTATTATTTCACTTTATCTATTTAATAGCATAAAGTCATTAAGAGAATTATGATTAACCTATGGGTGTGGGAAAATCATAAGAGTACTTAACTTAGATTCCTTCCTTAATCTAATTAACTCTAAAATATGAGCTCAATTATATTAGGTCCCTTTAGGAACATTGCAAATTTTAATTTCTCATAAGAATATCATTAGAGGCTCATGGTTAAGTATTTAATTAAATTTAAAAAGCTTAGGGAAGGCTAATTAATTGATTATTTAATGACTTGAACTTAGTCAAATCATACAATTCACTTAATCACTTTTCCTTAAATGTATTAAGCACCAGTATGGGATGGGACTAACACTAAGTGTCTTTTTTCCTCTTTAGGTTTTAATAATTTAAACACCAAAATTAAATTTCATAAAATAACTTTGGTTAATCTTAAGAAATGTTTATTTGACTTGATTGTCCTTAAGGATTAATGTGATTAAATGTATTATGTGGTAATGTTTAGCCATTTATTTCAATCATTATAAATTTAAATGCCATTTATATCATGTATTCATGTTTTCAAACAAAAGAATCAAATGAATATGGTTATGTATATATGTAAGTTGCATGTGTTGAATTAATCTTATTATATGGTATGGCTATTATCACTAATAAATCTTAAATTATTTTCAAAATTGTAAGTCAATGATGAAAATCTAAGTTGATGTTGGTTATAAATATTCAATGAAATTTATATTTACTCATGGTTTAAACATGTTAAAGAATTGTCCTATTTTCATAATTCATGTGTATGTTTACATGTGTTTGAATCTTAGCAAGTATATAGTCTGGACATCTGGGAAGTACGAGGCTTTAAGTAGTCCCAAGGAGGTCTTAGATAATCGCACTTTCCTAGTTTAATAACGGTATGTACTTGCTTAATTTCATTAATATGTGTACATGTGTTAGAATTTTGATAAAACTTTTACTTTGCATGAATTTATAATTTGTTATAATACAATCTTTGATTGCTTTTTATTTTCATACTTGTGTATAGTTCATATGTATTTAAGATAGCAAGTATATGGTCTGGACATCCCGAGAACACGAGGCTTTAAGTAGCCCCAAGGATGTCTTAGATGATCTCACTTCTTTTATTTAACAATGGCAGGTACTTACTTAAATCTCTAATACATGTGTATGTATACTTAGTTGAAGAATGTAATCTCTCTTTTATGCCAAAATACATGCAATCATTCAAGTGTGCCAAAATACACATATACATATATTGCATGAATAGATCTATTAAATTAAATATCATAAATAATAAAAATAAAAATATATGCATCTTATTAATGATGAAAAGGAATGAAGGAATGTTATTCATATGATAGTGATTCAATCTCATTAATCTTAAGATGCCTTTCATGTTCGGATAAAATTCTTTAACACTAACCCAAACTTAGGTTCAATAAAATGCTTAAATAAGCCATTCATTAAAAGAAGCAAAACCATAACAACATATCCTTAGAAAATAACTTAGGATAATGAGGGGGGTGTGGGGTGACCTCTTTCTTCTCTTTATAATAAGTAGATATTAAATAGGTATCAAATGAAACAAAGAATGTACAAATTAAAATTAGCCAATTCTTTTAATAACTTGAAGTAGAATAATCCCCCAATATCTAACTTAAACAATTCCAAACTTTAGCACACATATTAAAATATTAAGTCACCAATTCTAGCCTTAGGATAGGCCGATGTATATTGTGATGTTATGTTTTATTTTATGATCTAATATTTTAGCCTGGATGTTAGAGTTATTTATGTATAGATTGGATATTAGGTCGCTAATAGCATAATGATATTTTTGTAGGGGATTATGCTAAAGGGGCCCTTGATGCTTTTGTTTGCAGATTGCTTATGCTCCTAAGCATAATCCAATTAGGATAGGTGGGCTTGGTTACTCATGTGTAGGGTGCTAAGTCCAAACATATAAAATATGACTGCTTGGTTTGTATGTTTGTTTAGCTAACATCTATTTTGCAGGTGTAGCTAGATTTCATTTTCTATAAATATATAGTTTTATAATAGGAATTAGGATTAGTGCTATGGGGTTTAGGATGAGTAGTGGCTAGAAGATAAAGACCTAAGAGACCCATGAAGCTTGAAGCAAAATTGATCCAAAAGAAGAGAAAGAAGAGAAAAGAAAGATAAGAAGTTGAAGACCCCCATAACATTTATTTCATTGTAATTGTAATATTTTTTTTTGCAATCCGGGTTGTATAATGGTAGAGCTCAGCTACATGACTTTTTTTCTTTTCCAAGGTGTATGATGATACCCAACCATATTGGCTTTTTATTCTTTTACAAAATTATGAATGTTTAATTATTGTGTTTAGCTTGTGTAATATAAATGGCATGCTTTTCATAAGTTTCTTAAAGTGTGATGTTTTGATGTATGGCCTAGATGCGGTCTTTTGAATAAAATTAAAATTTTAAACCCTCACTAATAACTCATAATTAAATTTTAATCCAACTCATAACCTCACCTTAAAGCCTAGGTTTATAATTAAGATAAATAAAAGATTTAGCAACCCCTTAGCTGAATGTTGAATGACATAACATCATGCATAACATCTTGTTTCACTCTTGATAGATAGGGTCTCCATTCTTGCATGATAGGAAATATGCTTGACCTTTAAGGGCATCCCTTATAGTGGAGAACACCTCCTCCTGCTAATTTAACCCGTAACCTTATTTCATCATACATATAGGCATAATTGTCTTGAGCCTATGTCAAAAATAAATGTGTCAAAATGATATAAAAATATTGTAAATTTTGCAATAGTCTAAATCATATTTTCATGTTAGTCATGGTCTAGTCTCTTAGGGAGTGAGTTTAGGACTCTAATTTATTTCTTAACTAAATAACAGTCCAACTATATTGTATTTACATAAGACCGGCCTACATGGGTTTAAAGCGTAGGAAGTGTTAGCTGACGACCACTCCAAGCGGTTGTAAGTCTAGAAGAGTTCGGATATGTTTATCCTCTCTTGTGGAGATAAACCATTATGTCACATTTCTTGATTAGATTTAGGTCGTGCTTTTAGCTTGTGCTAAAGCATCCTAGATTTATTACTACTTATTTCATTCTAAGCTAGTATAAGTTCTCATATATTGTCATTTCATAATCTTATAGACATTATAAGCTCAGTATTCTAATAAAGATTTTAACTTAAACAAAAATAAATTCTTTCTTTCAAATATGTAAAGCCTCATTATATAGGAGCACCAGGCTTTCTAGTCATGAGTGCTCCCTACTTATCCTCATTTGGAATCCACAAATAAGTCTTTTTCACTTGAACACTCTTATTTGACTTTTCCTAAATACTTAATCCTTTGATAGTCTAGCTTTGAAATCTTTGGAGATATTTATTGACTACTTTAATCGAGAATCTTCTTAGAAAATTTTGATTTTTTAAGATGTAATTAACTATGGAAGCTTGCTTCCATAGGGAACTAAAGAACCTGACATAAAATAAATCATGCTTTACTCATCCATGTAAAATAGGAAAATATCTTTGGTATATACAAAGACTCATTTACCTTAGAAGTCCTTATTAGGTGATTAAGTCCATTATAGGGTGATATTTTCATCTTCCGAGATGGTACGTCATACTTTAATGTCGTACCTGATTACTTCAATAAGTACTCCTAAGATCTGCGTGGTGTCTCTACGACTCCAAATTAAAACAACACAACACATTAATGATTAATATTAATATTAATTAAAATATTAAATTTATTAATCAAATGTTAATATCGAGTATCATATTAAGTCTTATAGAGCTTTCTATAGAGCCTCAATTGACAAAAGTTTTTGTGAGAACTAGATTTTAATAATTACTTTATATATATATATATATTACAAATTAAAGTAAAATTATCATAAATATTGTATAAAATTATGAGTTATAATGAATTTTTAAATAGTTAAATTAGAAATCTACTATTAAACTTAAAATTAGTCTCAAATCTTAGTAAATGACAATAAATGTTTTTTTATCATAAAATTTTAATTCCTAAGTTATCCAAATTGAAAAGAGAGGTTGATTACACTCTTAATTTATAGAGAATAATTTAGATATATGAATATGATATAATATTCTTATTATAAAAATATAGGACATCTATAAATATTTGGTATTATATTATTCTATTTTATTTTAAAAAAATAGTTTAATAATTTCTACCAACTGTTTGAATTAGGATGTGGCTTGATTGAGATGGCTATCTTCCCACCTATAAAAGAGAAAATAAAATGTAAAACTTTTATTTTTTAATTTATCATGTAAGTATATATATATTATAAAAGCTTTACCTATCCTAAATTTAGGGCATAAACTTTCATCACTTCTCATTTAAAGTCTTAATAATGTCACTACTTCCATCAATTTTAAATTCTTAATTTTATTTTCTAAAAGTTCTATAGAAATGTAATTTAAATTCAAAGTAGAAATTGTTTTTATAAATACATTATTTGTAGAGTATGCATTTATGAAGTTTACAAAGAACATGAGCAAGCTAATAGTTAATCTTACTTTAAATAATGATCATTCAAAATTTATCACAACTCTTAATTTAAAGATTTATTGTATCTAAAAATTTTCATGGAGCCTTTGTATATCTATAAAATTATTCTAAAATAATAAATAAAACTACACAATGGAACCTTTCTCTTTAGGTGGCATGCTGACATTTTTTTTTTCCTTAAAAGTTGATTAATTTTGTCCAATCACCTACTTCAAAACAAATAATAAAAAAAATAAAAACTCAATTTAACCCACTCCTCTTAATAGACTAGTTAATTAATTAAAATAAAAAGCCATAATTTTAATATTATTACTCACTTATAATTTTTTTACTTATAAATTCAGATTAGGCTAATTTTTTTAAAAATGACTAATTTTGTTTATTTTAACTATTTTATTTATATTATATTATGTAATTATCTAAAAAATTTAAACCTATTAAAAGAGCTAGTGAAACTTGAGTATAAGAACTCCTTTAAATATAACCACATACTTAAATTTTAAGTAATTTCTATCTCTTCAATTTTTTTAGTCATTTTATCTTAATTTAATTATATATGATTTTTATTAAAAATTAATATTTTATCAAAATCTTTAAATTTAAATTTGACAAACTTATTTAAATAATATTAAAATTTATAGATATTAAGTAATGTAAAAATGATTTTAGAATTTATCCAAAATGTCTCTCTTGTTATCCTAAGTTAAGGGAAATATTTTGAGCATTTATTAAATTTATGCTTGTATTATTTGAATTTTCTTAAGAAATAATTACATAAAACATATTAGATAATATATATTTTTAAAAATTCTAAAATTATGGAATATTCAGACCAATTTAATTTATCAAATTCATACCTAACTTGTTAAATCTCATTCATTAACTTGAATAAGATAAATATTTAAGTCATTTATAATTTAATAACAATCATTTTATGATCTGTCTTTATTTAAAATAAATATTATATTATATTTCAAGATTTATAACACAAATACTTACTAATTTTATTAATTTGTATACAAACAAAATAATTAATGTTATACTATTTACTAACTTAATTATTAACCTTGAAATACTTTCATGAGATTTGGAGTTGATTAGACAAAATTAATTTTAATTCATTGTTTATTTTAATATAATATTTAAATTAATTACCTTCTTTTTTAAAGTTTAATATTTATAAAATTAATTTTTTATAAATCTACATAGATAGAGAGAGCATGGGAAAATAAAATCACTTATTTTGAAATAATAAAATATTTTTTATAATTTAAATATTTAAACCAAAATATATCATAAAAAAAATAGAATAATAAAATGACATAAATTTTATAAGTGTTGAGATCTTACTTCTAGTGCTTTTTCTTAAAAGTCTTTTGATTTTATAAACTATAATTATTTTAAAAAGTAAATATATAATAATTATATAAAAACCAAATTACACCAAAAATTTAAAAATATTTTGTACAAATTCTAAGAATATTTTAATAATAATTTAAAATATTTTCATATGAATTTAAATTTTCATTAAATTAATTAATTATTATAATTTAAAAATTAACTAAAATTTTATGAAATATCTTTGAGGATGTCTTTTGAAATTAGGACATAATTCATGAAGTTTGTGAAGTCATTTGAACTTAAATTGCTAGATCACCGATCTTAGATTTAGGTCAAGTTAATATTTAATTGTTATGTATTGATCTTTCTTATTTTATAATGTAATATTTTAAATTCGATTATATGATATTATTTCTTCGTAGATTAGATGTTAGGGCTTTATTTATTAGATCTAATAATATCTTTTGTATGGAGTAATGCTTAGTGAGGCTACTTACTTAAAATTAGAAATGTATTTGCTTGTTGCATTCTTAGGCCTCAAAGCTCGAAAAGGACTTAGCATCTCATTCTAAACCTATCTTATATCTTTTGCTTTTCTTAACATCTATTTTCTTCTTATGATTTTATTTTAAAATTTTAAATATAATTCAGTGATGATTCTTCTGGGTTTAGGATACATTGATGAACTAGCCAAGTGATCTATGAAACTAAGGCATTGCAAAAGCAATTAGATGATTTCATTTAAATTTCTTCAATCTTTTTAATACAAATAATTTATGGACATTGGTTGAATAGACTTTGTCTTTGTTGCAGTTGGAGGTTGATTTCGTGTCTAATGGAGGAGAGTGAAGTCACATTGTGAGGTCAAAGTTATGGGCATGGTTTTAAAATAAGATTGGATCGATCTGTTCGATTTGTTTGATGTGAACCGATTCTCTGACTAATTTGGTTCAAGTATAAAATCACCTTCTCACAAAATCGGACAAACAGAAGTTGAACCGATGAAATGGCTCGATTTTTAAAGAATCGACTGGTTTTAAGATTATTCCATTTTTTTACTATATGTTTTTAATCATATATCTAAAAATAAAAAATAAATTAAAAATAGATAAAATAATTAAAATAATCTCTTATGATTTTATTTTAAAATTATATTCAAAATATTTAAGAATGAAGAGTCTTAAATTATGATTAATATATTATTTTAATCATATTAAAATAATTTAAAATATATTATATTTTTTGGTTCACCTCTTAGTTCAATTTGAATTGAATTATTGAATTTTGAACTTCTGTTTACTTAATCTTGTTGTTATTATTATTTATTAATATGAGGCACTAGCATTTAAATATCATTTAAAGATTATACTTTGAATATGATGCGCACTATAAGATTAGATTAGTAAGTTTTATAACTCTTTATCGCTTATACATGCAATGACTATTAGGACTTAACAAGCAATTTATAAGTTTCTTAAAATTATGATCATAACATCTTATCGCTCGCACCAATGACAATAATCTCAAACTTATGCCTGCATAGAATCCCCCTTAACTTAACTTCCTAGCTTTTGCTTAAAAGTTAAAGTAAAAATAAATAAATAAATGGGCATTTACATACATAGCACACAAGTCTCATATATTTATTTATCTAATACTTAAAGTTTGATATTTATAAAAATTTCAATCAAATCTTTAATATTATATCAAAAATAGCACCATCATTAACATCATTGCAATGCACCTTTTCAAAAGCATGCTTGGTTTGTTGATTTTATAAATTTTAAATTCTTAAGAATTTAAATAATTCAAACCTTTTAAAATAATGTTAAAATGCTTCTAAACTTTATGGAATGGTCTTTAGGACATCATTATCCTTTGAGATTAATTTCATAAAATTTGGAGCTCATATTAATATAAAATAGATATAATCTAATCTTTTGTTTAATATAAATTTAATTAATTATCTAGAATTTTGATACTTCTCTTATAATTATAAAATGTATATAAAATATGTAAGAAACTTATAAGAAACTATAGGAGAAGTGAATTTTATTGAAAAATTGTATGGCTTGTCATTTATGCTAAGATTAATATATATATATATATATATATATATACATATATATATATATATATATATATATATATATATATATATATATAATGAACATCATAATTTGCTAATGGACTACGTGTGTACATTCAATATTAATTGATTGTCATGCCAATATGAATGTGCTAATTCATGATCAATATTGAATCTATTTCTTACTTAACACAATGCATGGATTTAGAAGTCTCAAGTTAGCATAAATAATCTAGCTCACTTTATGGCAAGTAATTGAAAAAAAAAACTTATATAAAATAATGAACATTTAAGGCTCACATGGTTGGGCTATTTAGTTTCAATGGCTAAGTTGTAAGTCCTAATATCTAATGAATAGTCTAGCCAATCTTATATTTACATTTAAACTTTGATGGCATGATTTTAAATGTGATTATAGGGGTTTAGCTAGTAATCCATTACAATTAAGAATGTAATTCTATTATGTTAGACCTACATAGCTTTGGTGCAATTTCAAGTTCAACTCACTACCTTAATGATAATTCTCGATGTAAATTTTGGATCAAATGCTAATGTCTTTTTATAGCTATGTTATAAGTCATAATTTTTAGTAAAACTTCTCAATTTTTTTATCGGTGAAATATAAGCATCAAATTTTTGAATAAATCTATCAACACAAATATAAACAAAATAATTTTTAAAATAGTAAAACCTAACATATAGTTTTGACCGTTTTTGAGCATCTTAAAATCAACTACTTCTTATTCTTCCTTTGCTATATATATATATATATATATATATATATATATATATATATATATATATATATATTATATATATATATTCATGCTATATTAATTCTCTCTTTGATAACTTTTATAATGTAACTGATAAAAAATAGTATTTTTTTTTTCTTTCAAATTTGAGGTTATAATTCCCCACATTGGAAATTCTTATCAAACTAATATATTCTTTATAACATTTTTGTACCATTTTAATTTCGTTGCTTCTTTTCATTTGATGATTATCTTATTAGTGATATTAATGCCTTTATGCTATCTTAACATTTTATGATTAAAGTTGTGATTATTAACTAATAAAAAAAGTTGTGATTATTTGTATATTTCAAACATATTGTTATTATGCTATCAAAATATTTACTTACCAAGCATTGTGTTTTCAATAAATTTTTTTATATTAGTTATAATATGTTAATATTAATATATGCGCAATAAGTTACTTAATTTTTTTATATAAGTGGCATAAATATTGTAAATATTAAGAGAAATCATAATTAGATGTATAGTAAATTACTTTCTAAAAGAAAAGCGTTTATGAATTTTTTTGTATGGAGTTAAAGTTTGTTAATGTAACATATTTAAAACATAAGAATAAAATTTTTCAATCAATTGATGAGATAAAAGTTGATTTATATATTAGAAACTTTTTTACATTATTATAAAATGGTTCTAGATATGCAATTGTTATTCCTTTGTCTCATGTTACACGTGCTATATATATATATATATATATATATATATATATATATATATATATATATATATATATATATATATATATATATATATATATATATATATTTATTTTTGATGACGGATGATATTTTTGAATGACATTGCTTGGATGAGTATCAAAGGGTGACATTTACTAGGATGAGATTAATAGGTCATACAAAGATTTATTGGGAATAGAGAAGGGGCAAGATAAATCAAAGGTGGGTAGAAATGAAAAAAATGATTAAATCTAAATATTGCCCATGATATCATAATAAGAAATTACATGAATGATTGATGACTTTAAGACATAGTAGCTAGCAAGTGACTGAGTAGCATAATACTTTTGAAGATCTCATATGTGCATTAGTCAATCTGAACCAAAAAATGAATCAAATTGAGCTTATTTAGAAAGTTTGGTTGGGTTTGAAAAATCATGGTTTGGTTTCAGTTGAAATTTTAGTTTATTTAATTTTTGGTTTAATTTTTATTAGAAAATCAAGTAAACCAAAAAATTGATTAATACATAAATAATTGGTGAGCTCAACCATCACTACGTTAGCTCGTATTTTGATTTTAGACATTTTGGTTCAAATTATGGGCATGCCAATGACTATAAGAGTGAGTGAGCAACAAACTTGATTTTTCATTGGGTTAATAATAGGATTTTTTGCATTCACCCGATCACCCCTTCTTCTCATTTCTTGCTTCAGTTGTTCTGCATGTTTTCTCTAGTCGCTCATGCAATGAAGAGGCAAATCACCCCTTGCCTCTAGCTTTTTGAAAGGTAGGAACCCATTCTCATCTCTTCTCATCCTCACTTTTGTCATTTTTTCTTCATAGCCTTTTTTAACCTTTTGAGGAGGCATATGGGTGGAGTCATAGTTAAGAAGAAGAGGAAGTTTCTCTGGGTAAGATTTAAGGGTTTTAATTATTGTCTTTAGAGTGTCTACCTATTGATATTGTGTAGATAAAAATCATCACCCCTTCCTATATTCTCCTTTATGGTTCAATTTTGATGTAACTAGTGGTTGGTGTTGATGTTCCCAGTGATTGAATGACCTTTTATTTGCCTACATTTTTGCATGGTATCTGGCAATTCATTGTGATGTTTGAAAGAAAATAGATTTTCAATTTTTTTGGGTTGCAGAATGCCTAAAATAAAATTTATTTAATTTTTGTGCAAGATTGTTGACCTCACTTTTGGAGTGAGGATTAACCTTCCTCGTTTTAGGCTTAGAAACTTTCTAGGCACTTGGATTTTTCTACTTAAGACACTTATAGTAACCAAGGGAACACTAAACCCAAGCCTAGAGACTTAGCAAGGCATACCCTAAACTTAGGATACATCTTAGAACAAATAGGTCTTACCTATCCTATGGCCTAAACCAAAACCCATGCTTGTCCACTTATACAAATCTAAAGCTCCCATAAATTAAATATAATCAAACCCAAATTGAATTTTTGTTTTATATCCAAGCTCCAAGCCAAAGTAACTTTGCCCCTAATTTCCACCATGATCTTATGCATCCAACCCAAAACCCATTCAAACAAACTAAACCCAACCTGATTTTCCTCAATCACTCCAATCATTCAATGGATCACTTCAAACCCTTACAATACTTACAATCAAACAAATTAAACCATATGAATCCAATCAACCCAACTTAGCTCATTTGACCCAAAGGGTCCAAATGAGCCAAAATCCAATCAAACTCAAATCAATTGCAATCAAGGCCACCAATCAACTCTAAATCCACCATTGAACGCTTCTCAACACCTAATTCCACCAATTTAACTCAATTAACCCAATTAGTCCACTTGACCCAAAGTAAAAATGACCAAATTGACTGAAACTTCAATCCAACCCAAATTGGATTGAATCAACCCATCTAGTCCCTTCCATAATAATTGTTGATCATTTTGGATAGCCAAATTGCAATTGAATCAATCCAAATCAATTTGACTAATTAACTAACTATATTTGACCTAAAGGGTCAAATATAAATCTCATTCCAACTCTAATTGATTGAAACCAGTGCCTCTAATCAATCATAAATTGATTATTGAACATGATTTAACCTTTAATTGAACCCAATTTAGTCAAGCTTACCCAATTGACCCCTTTAGCCAAACTTGGTATGACTCATCCTTGGGTCACCATGGGTTTGTCCAAATGAGCCCAACTCATGGTGAGCCCAATTTGGATCAAAACCCTTGAACCAAGCCACCCAAATGGGACAAAATCCCCATTTGGATGGGTTCTCCCACTCCCCATGCCTTGGCAGCCACATTTGTCCTTTCTTGGACATGTGGACCACTGATCCAACCTAACCAAGATTATTGGGTTCAGCCTTTGCCCAAGAGTGGGTGAGTTCACCTTTGGCTCTCCATTGGTTCACTTGGAGGAACCTCGCCCCATGCCACGCCTCTCGCTTCCACCTGCCACCCCACCTACCCCGCCGGATGGCTTAAACCAATCTCAGCCCGTAATTCACTTAGGGAGGAGAGTATACTCCTCCCCAACCATTTAAACTTTACATAGGGAATCCTTAGAGTATTCCAAGTAGTCCAAAACCCTTCCGTGAATCTCTAGTGCACTCCATCATTGGCGAGACCAACCACCAAGCAAAATAGAGAGCCTCATCCGTCCAACCTCACCAAAACCTCGCCAAATCTAAATTAACTCTTCCCACACCTTGTTCTCACTCTGGTGAGTAAAAAAAAATCATTTCCTGAGTGATTCAACTACCAGAAGATGTCTCAAGACCAACTTCGATGAGCTTTGTGGCGTTTGGTCCATAGAGCAATCAACAAGGAGGAAGCTTGTGATCTTCTCAACATGGCTTCATCTCTTCAAGATGAAGCTACCTCTATCGATAGCCTGCCAGTCTATAGCTCTGGCGAGGTAAAAATCTGGCCCCTAGGTATTTATCTTTTTTGAAGTGAATTGTGTATTCATGTGATCTCCACCCTAGGATCATTCTAGATTCATTCTCTGATCATTTTGGAGTCGATTTCACTATTGAATGAGCTCTGACGAGCTTAGATTGAGCGATAGAAGATGGAAGGTTTCTGTCTTCTAATGCTCGTGGGATGATAAATCATTGGTTGTCCGTTCCGTGTAATTAGAATAGACGATCGTGATTAATTGCTTTAGAAATTTTAGATTAATCCCTTTAGAATCATAGGATTAATCTCGGTCGTCCAATCCGAGATCAGATGGCTAAAACAAATTGCATCCATCATTGTTGAGTCGCCTGCTTTGTCCGATGATTTAAGTAACCAATACCACAGTTCCACATGGAAAGTGCTACCGCATCTGCGTTTGCGTGGTGCAGATTGTTTAAAAGGTTAATTAGACTTTAAAATATAGTTAAATGGCCATAACTTTAAAAAATCATAACTAATTGTAGAAAAATCCAAAAATGCAAATAGACCTATTTTGGAAGGTTAGATTCAGGAGATATTAAGAAAAATAAAATCCCTAATTTATGTCTAGTGAATAGTACTTAATTATGGTTTGAAGCTTAGGCTAATTATCTTAATTATGGCCAAATTACTTGGTTAATTAATTCCAAATTTTGTGGGATGATTTCACGGGATACCCTCTACCTCCCATAATTTTGTTTAGAATTATTTGCCATGTAATTCAAAGAATTTGGAATTTCAATCCTAATTTCTCTCTTTAATTTATTAAATAATTATTAAAATTGATTAAGTGTGAAAATTAAATAATTAATGATAATTAATCATTATGAATAGTGGGAATAGTGAGGAGAAGTAATTAATACCATTTTCTTAATTATTTTTCCAAACATATTTTCTTAAGAAGGTTAATTAACATATGTAATAATTAGGGATTAATTAGAAAAATTAATGATAAGATAGAATTCAAACAAAATTAATGATTGGTTAAGATAATTCAAATATAATCAATTGATTTATCTTTATATGTTTAATAACATAAAGTGATTAAAGAAATTATGATTAACCCATTGGTATGGAAAAATCATAAGAGTACTTAACTTAGATTCTTTCCTTCTTTAATCTAATTAACTCTTAAGCATGAGCCTAATTGCATTAGATTTGTTTATATGCATTACAAATTTTACTTTCCCAAAAGCATATTATTGAAGGCTTATGATCAAGTAGTTAATTAAATTAAAGAAGTTTAGGGAAGGGTAATTAAATTGATGTGCTTAATGATTTGAACCTAATCAACTCATTAAATCCATTTAATTTCTTTCTTTAAATATATCAAATCACCAACATGGGATAAGGTAACTACTAAGTATCTCCTCTTTAGGTTTTAATAATTCAAACATCAAAAATCAAATCTCATAAGAATTTTAGCTAGCTTTAAAGACTATTTATTTGGCTTGATTATCCTTAAAACTTAATGTAATTGAGTTTGTTATGTGGTAATATTTAATTTCTTCTTTTCAATCATTAGAAATATGCATACAATTTATTTCACATGTTCATGTTTTCAAAAAAAAAAAATAGAGAGAGAGAACTAAAAGAATATGGTTGCATTTAAGTTGCATGTGTTGGATAAATATTTTTATATGGTGTGGCTATTATCACTAATATATCCTAAATTATTTTTAAAACTATAAGCAAATGATGTGTAAGAATGTGAAATTTAAGCTAATGTTGGATATAAATGTCCAATAAAGTTTACATTTAACTGTAAGTTAAATATGGTAAGAGATTATTTTGTCTTTATGGTTCATGTGTATGTTTACATATGTTTGAGTTGGAAAGTATATAATATGGGCATCCCGAGAACACGAGGCTTTAAGTAGCCCCAAGAAGGTCTTAGATAATCTCACTTCTTTGATTTAACAATGACACACATACTTGCTTAATTTCATTCATGTGTATGCATATGATAGAATTTGGGATAAATTTTTTGCTTTACATGAATAAAGATTTGTGTTTATATACTCTTTGCATGATTTTCATTTCTATGTTTGTGTATATGTTTACATGTATTTAAGTTGGCAAGTATATAGTCTAGACATCCCAAGAATATGAGACTTTGAGTAGCCCCATGGAGGTCTTAGATAATCTTACTTCTCTAGTTTAACAATGACACATACTTGCTTCAACCTCTAATACATGTCTACATATGCTTAACTATGAAATAAAATCTTTCTTTTCTACTAAAATTCATGCATTAATTATCATCAAGTGTGCAAAAATATAAATGTATATTGCATGTACGAATAAGTATATTAAATTAAATATCATGAATAATAAAAAACATGAAGATGTATATATATTATTGATGATGGAAAGAAGTAGGAGAATATTATTCATATAATAGTGATTCAATTTTATTAACCATAAGATGCCTTTTATGTTTGAATA
The DNA here is from genome assembly GCA_021442155.1 of Cymbidium sinense. Classification (NCBI taxonomy): domain Eukaryota; kingdom Viridiplantae; phylum Streptophyta; class Magnoliopsida; order Asparagales; family Orchidaceae; genus Cymbidium; species Cymbidium sinense. The sequence continues at coordinate 115,253,132 of CM038219.1, read as the reverse complement.
AGACTCCTTAAAACTAACCAAAACTTTGGCTTAATAATAAAAAGTGTTTAATAAACAATTCACCAAAGAAACCAAAATCATAATAATATACTTTTAGAAAATAACTTAGGGTGGGAATGGAGGGAGTCAAACTCCTTTCTTCTCTTTATGATGATTAATGTTGGCGAGGCATTAAATGAGACAAGAAAGTGTAAATTAAAATTAATCAATTCATTCAAAAATTTGAAGTGAAACCTCACCTAATGTTTAACTTAAACAATTCTAAATATTAGATAATCATACTTTTAAAGCTTAGTCAAGACACTATAGCACACATTAGAATGCTAAGTCACCAATTCTAGTCTTAGGCTAGGCCGGTGTATGTTATGGCATTATGTTTTGTTTTATGATGTAATATTTTAGACTAAATATTAGGATTGTTTGTGCGTAGACTGGATGTTAGGTCGCTAATAGCTTAATGATGTTTTCTATAGGGGATTGTACTAAGGGGGCTGTTGTAATAATAAGTAAAAAAAAATGTTCTTGTTTGTAGGTGTTGCTTATGCCCCTAAGCATAATCCAATTAGGACAGGTGGGCTTTGGCTACCCAAGTGCAGGGTACTAATTCCAAATATCCGAAATACAATTGCTTTGTCTTATATGTTTGTTTAGATGACATCTATTTCGAAGATGTAGTTAAGTTTCATTTTCCATAAATATGTAAATTTTGTAATAGGATTAAGAGTAGTGTTATGGGCTTTAGGATGAGCAGTGGCTAGAAACCAAGGACCTGGAAGGCCCTGTGAAGCCTGGAGTAAGCTAATCCAAAGAAGAAAAGAAGAGCACAAGATTGAAGGCCTCCATATCATTTATTATATTTGTAAAAATTTAATTATAATCTAGGTTGTATAAGGGTAGAGCTTGGCTACCCAACCTTTCTCTTTTTTCGGGGTGTACGGCAATTTCTGACCCCATCGGTCTCTTATTCTTTTATAAAATTTATATGTTGATTGCTGTGTTTAGTTTGCACATTAGAAGATGGCATGCTTTTCAAAGGTTTCTTAAAATGTGATGCTTTGATGTGTGGCCTAAATGTGTTAGGCTCTTTAAAATAAAATAAAATTTTCTACCATTAGTAAAAACTCATAACTAAATTTTAATATAACTCATAACCTCATCTTAAATCCTAGGATCATAATGAAGATAAATAAAAGATTTAGAAACCTCTTAGCTAAATGTTGTATGTTATTAAACTATGCATGCCATATTATTTCGCTCTTGAATAGAGAGGGTCTCCACTTTTGCACAATAAGGGATATGCTTGACCTTTGAGGGTGATCCATTGTAGTGGATAACACCACTTCTTACCGATTTGACCCATAATTTTACTTCATCATGCATGTAGGAATAATTGTCCCAAACCTTGGTACAAAAATAAATGTGTCAAAATGACTTTAAAAAGTTATAAATTTTGCATTAGTCCAAGTCATGTTTTTTATACCAATCATGATCTAGCCTCTCAGGGAAAGTTTAGAATTCTAGCTTCCTTCCTAATTAAATAACAGCCTATCTATCTTATATTTACATAAGACTGACCTACATTATTTTAAATCATAGGAAGTGTTAGCTGGCGGTTACTCCAAGTGATTGTAAGTCCACAATAGTCAGGATGTGTCTATTCTCTCTTGTGGATGTAAACAATTATGTCCCATTTTCCCGATTAAACTTATGTTAGTTTGTGCTAAAACATTTTAGATTTAGGTTCTAAGGCTACTTATTTCCTTTGGGCTATGAGCATAAGTCATAAGTATTATACGTTTTCACAATCTTGTGTTGCTAGACTATAAGCCCTAGCATTCTAATGAAATTTCAATTCAAATAAAAGTAAATTCTCTCTTTCAAATATGTAAAGCCTTATTATAAGGTAGATTAAAGCACTTACTAGCTTCCTTGTATCGTGAGTGCTTCCGACTTATTCTCCTTTGGAATCAATAAATAAGTTCTCCTACTTGAACCTTTCCACCTGATTTTCAGAAGTACCCACTCCTTTGATAGTCTATCTTTGAAATCTTTGGAGATACTTATTAACTACTTTAATTGAGAATAATCTAGGAAAATTCCCATTTCCTAAGATATAATTAAATATGGAAGCTTGCATCCATAGGGAACTAAAGAACCCAGCATAAAATAAACATTGCTTTACTTCTCCATGTAAAGTATGGGAAAGATCTATGATATATACATAGACTCATCTGCCTTAGGAGTCCCTACTAGGTGATTAGGTTCATTGTAGGGCGATGTTTCAATCTTCTGAGATAGCACATTATACCTCAATGTTGCACCGGATCACTTCAATAAGTACCCCCTAAGATCTGTGTGGTGTCCCCATGACTCCAAATTAAAATACCATAATGACCCCACTTCTTTTCACATTTTCCATGTAAAAGAAGTTGATCTAGAGCTAGTTGAGACTTATTTACTAACTATGGCCCCACTTCTTTTATCTAATTATAGTTATATTATCTATTGAGTTATTAAATTTCTTACAACATCTTAAAGATATCCAACATGTCATAGATTTTATATCTAGATCACAACTACAAAATCTTCCACACTACAGAATAAACCACGTAGAACATGTTAAATTAAACATATAGATATATGAAGAAGATATTTTTTCAAGAGAGTCTTAGCCTCTGTGAAGTTCTGCTCTTTTAGCTCCTTAAAAATATGATACTTCAAGAATGCATGTGTGTGGATAGTCTAGCTATTAATAAGATTAATATAATATGTATATTTTTTATACATAGGCTTGATGATTATTGATCTCATTATTGGAGTGAGGATTCAATCTTCCCATCTTAGGCTTAGGACTCTCCTGGACACTAAGACTTCGTTAGTCATAGGACACTTCTAGTGACTAAGTGAACACTTAACCCAAACCTAGAGACTTAGGAGGAGTTGCCCTAGGCTACACCTTAAGACTGAATGAACCTACCCATCCTTTGGCCTAAACCAAACCCCATGTCCAACCCTAAGTCCAAAGCCAACTTCAAATTGATTTAAACTAAACCCAATTGAATCCTTAAGCCAACCTACTTAACCAAAGTTCCTCAAACCAAACTCAATTGAATTTCACAAAAGCACTCTAACCATTGAACCTTCATTTCAAACTCTATAATTAAGCCAATCAAACCCATTGACCAAAATCAATTCCATTAACTAAAGCCCATTTGAACCCAAAATGTCCGAGATGAGCTCAATCAAACCTAAATCAATTGAAATTAAAGCCAATAATCAATCCTAAGTCAATCATCAAACTAAATTCAACGCAAATCAACCTAATCCAATTCATTTACTCCAATTGGTTCACTTGGCCCAAAGTGACCAATTGACCAAATTGGACCAAACTCCACTCCAACCCAAATTGGATTAGATCAACCACTCAAATCTTCAACATGGCGATAGTTTATCATCATGGATAGCCTAATTGCCATTAATTCAATCCAATAAGCTAATTGACCCATTATGTTCTTGACCCTGAAATGGACTCATTTGAGCAAACCTCAATCCAAATTGGATTGAACCTTCAAAACCTCCTACAATGATTGTTGATCACCCTTGATTATCCAATTGTAATCAATTGGGTCAAACCAAGTCAATTTGGTCATTTGATCAAGTTGACCCAATTAGCCTACATGAGCCAAATGAACCAAATCTCATTCCAATGCAAATCATTTGAAACCAATGATTCCAATCAATGATAAACTAACCATTGAACATGACTTGACCATCAAAGCCAAACTCCAATTGGCCCTTTGATCCAAGTTGACCCAATTTCCTAAAAGGCTAAATTGGGCCAAAACAAATTCTAATCCAAATTGATTGCAACTAATGACTCAAATCCATTACAAATTGATTATTGAACATGATCAAACCTTGATTGAATCTAATTTTGCCAAGTCAACCCAATTGACCCATTTAGCCCAAATTGACCTAAAGGGTCAAATTGGTCTAAATCACTCCTAAATCCAAATTAATTGAAATCAAAGCATACAATCATCTTCAAATGATCAATTGAACCTAAACCAATGCCAAGCCTTTATTCAATTGACCGATTGGTCAACTTAGCTCATTTGACCTATATGAACCCATATGGGTCAAATTTAAAACCAATCCAAATTTAGCCGAACCAATTGATCCTAAACATCTCAAATGATCATTTAAACTTGACGCAAGTCTTGGCTTGACTCAATTTGACCTAACTTAGCCTAATTTGACCTACATGGGTCAAATTGAGCCAATCCAAACTAAACCAAGCCCATGCCCATCCAAACTTAGCATGAACCATCCTTGGGTCAGCCCAAATTCAACCCAAGACCAGCACTAATTAACCCATTAGACATTGGGTAAATCCTTCTAAATGGGATAACCCATATTTGGATGGTGAAACCTCTTCTTACCCTTAAACTCAAAATGGACATGAGGACCATTGGCTCATTAGACCCAAAGCTAGTTTGAGTTAGCCACAAGCCAAGTGGAGGTGAGCTAACCCACTTCCCCCCATTGAAATACTTGGAAAATAAGGATAAGCCACCTCATTTGGTATTCCCCTTCACTCATCTACTCAAACTGACCCACCTCACCAATTCCACCACCACCCACTGCACGGACATCGTCCATGGCGAAATTTATCCAAGCTCGGTTTAGGGAGGAGATTATACTCCTCCCCATTTGATTCAAACACACAATTAGAGTTTTCTTAGAGCATGAGAGAGCCGAGACAAACTCTCAGAGCAATTTCTCAAGTTCCTTAAGCCTCCCCATCATCGGAAACACCAAGCCCAAATAAGATAGAGCCAATCTCCATCTAACCTCATCCAAACTCCACCATTTTTAATTTAACTTCACCCACATGTTCACCAAGTTTCGTGAAAGCGAATCGATTCCGTCGATTGAGCACCATAGACCACTCCAAGCCTAACTCTGAGGTGTGCGTTTGATCCATGGAGCCATTTCGGCAAGTCACGAGCTTCTCAGCAGGGCTTCATCTCTTTAAGACAAAGCTACCTCACCGGTTAACTCGTCCACGAGGTATATTCTGGCAAATAATAAAAATTTTAATTATTTTTAGCCTCTGTGAAGAAAAGTGTGATTTTGTGTGAATCTCATTGTAGCATCCCTTTAGATCTCCTCCGTGAATGTTTTGGGATCGATCCAGACACCTCACGAGCTCCAGGGAGCTCAGATCGAGTGGATGGTGGATCTTTTGTGACTCAGGGGACAAAGGATCATCCTCCGTCCATTTTGTGTGATTGGAATGGATGGCCATGATTAATGCAATTAGATTTATTCAATTTAATCCTATAGAAACCATAAGATTAATCCCCACCATCCGATCTTAGACTATATGGTAGGGATGAAAGCGCATCCATCGCCGCCACGTCAGCACCACATTGAACTATTTAAGTGGCCAATTTCATTGCGCTATGTGAAAAGTCCTGCCATGTTAGCCACTCGCATAGTGCCGTCAGGTTAGGGATTAATTAGTGTTTAAAAATGCAATTAATTGATTGAAATTTCATAAATTCATAACTAATTGTGTAAAATCAAAAAAATACAAATAAATAAATTTTTAAAAAGGTTAAACAAGGAGAATTTAATACAAAGAATTTCATTATGTTTTGAATAGTGATTAAGGTTTAATTAGGGTTTGAATGTTCTTTAATTAGCTTAATTAAGCCCTAATTACTTGGATAATTAATCCCAAATTTGGCATGATGATTTAAAGGGATTATCTCTACCTCCTATAATTTTCTTGGGATTTATTGGCTATGTATTTAAAGAAATTTGAAATTCAAACCTTAATTACCCTCTTAATTAACTTAATGATTATTTAAAGTTCTAAATAGTAGAGATTAATTAATTTAACTTCATTAATCACTCATCAATAGTGAGATGATGAGGAAGGGTGATTAGGACCTCTTTCCTAATCATTTTTCCAAATTTATTTTATTCAATGAGAGTTAATTAATGTGAAGTTTAATTAAGAGATTAATTAAGAAATTAATTGCCAAATCAAATCAAATTAAAATGCTCATCACTTTAGATAATCAACATTGAAATTAAGGGTTTAGCTTTATGTGTTCAATAATATAAAGACCCTTAAGGATATTATGATTAGCCCATAAGTGTGGGAAAATCATAAAAGCACTTAATTAGATTCTTTAATCTAATTAATCTCTAATCATGAGCCAATTAAATTAGGTCCTTTAAGAGCATTACAACTTTATTTTCTTCATGTTCATATTATTTGTGGCTCATAATTAAATGATTAATCAAATTAAAGAAGCATATGAACGAGTAATTAAATGGATTGCTTAATGATTCAATTTAATTAATTTAGAAAAATCACTTAATTATCTTTTCTTAAATAAATTAAGATTACCAAAATTGGAACAAGATGAAAAATAACAAATGACTTCTCCTCCTTAAGTTTAATTAAAATCTTATTTAAAATTAATAATAAACTTTGGTTTTCTTTAAATGGTTTTGTTGACCTCACTTTTCGAGTGAGCTCTCAACTTCCTTATCATAGATCTAGGACTCTGATAGATACTAAGAGTTTCTTAGTCTTAAGACACTTCTAGTGATCAGGTGCACACTTAACCTAACCCTAGAGACTTAGAAGAGTTAGCCATAGGAATAGGTTATGCCTTAAGGATTTAGGAGGACTTGCCTACCTATGGCCTAAACCCAATCTTTGCTTCCTATTTTTTCAAACCAAACCTCAAATTCAAATCCAAATTCCAAATCAATTTCAAATTCAATGATTGAAACCCATGATCAAATTCAAATCCCAAAATCTTTTCTAAGCCCTTTGATTTTATCCCATGGACTTAGCTTTAACCAAATCTAAATCACTCCAAACTTAAGTAATTTTCTCATAACACATTTATATCTTCATTTATATTTACAAATATAAATGAAATATAAATTCAAATGACAAAAACCAAACCCAAATCAAATCAAATTCCCAATTTTAACCCTTTTAGCCAAATTCTTGAACTTGACACTCAAACCAATTCAAAACCCATGGATTTCTTCATGATTCAATCATTCCTTCATTTAATGATCCAAATATAAACATAAATTACAATTATCAAACTAAGTCCAAGCTAAACCAAATCAAACCGAAAGTTTGCCTTTTTGACTTGAAATTGTCATATAAACGTAAACCCATTTGGCTCCAAACCAATTACAATTGGATTTATATTTCAATCTTAGGCTCATGTGTGAATTCAACCAAACTTGAATCATGCCATGATCAAGCCAATCAACCCATTTAGGTCCACTTGACTCAAAGTGACCTAAAAGATCTTTTTGAGCCAAGTCCTAATTTAACCCAAATTGGATTAAACTGAGCCCATCCAAACCTGACAACATGATCAACAATCTTTCTAGGTTAGTCAATTGTCTTAAATTTGGTCAAACCAAGTCAAACCTAGCCTTTGACCAAGTCAACACTTAGCCCAAATGAAACCCAAGTTAGCCAAAATCCACTATATGCCAAATTGATTGAAACTATTTATTCAAACTCACTCATAATCAATGATTAAACATGACCAAACCTTCACTTGAGCCAAACCAAGCCTAATTGGTCATTTGACCCAAGTTGACCCAAATTGGCCTAAAAAGCCAAAATGGGTCAAATCATGATTTGATTCAAATTGATTGCAACCAATGGCTCAAGTTCATTTCAAATCACTTATTGAACTTGACCAAAGCCATAATTGAGCCCAAGTTGACCAATTTGGTCAACTTAACTTAACTTAGCCCAAATTGACCTAAATGGTCAAATTAGCCAAAATCCAAATTAATTCCAAATTGACCAATCAAAAGCCTACAATCATTTTCAATTAGCCAATTGAACTTGACTCAACACCTAACCTAACTTAATTTGATCAAATTGGTCAAATTGGTCAACTTGAGCCATTTGACCTATATGAATCTAAATGAGCCATAATCAAATCCAAAACAAATTGAATCAAACTAATGACACCAATACACTCCAATTGGTCATGTGAACTTAACCCAATCTTGGTTTGACCTAATTTGACCAATTTGTCAACTTGACCCAACCTAACCCAATTTGACCTAAATAGGTCAAATCAAGCCAAATCAAATCAAATAAACTCTAAACCACTTGAAATTTGGGCTAACCCACTTTTTACCTATCCCAAATCTGTCCAAATCAAATCCATAGCCAAATGAACATTTTTCCCTTGGGTTTAGGGCATCCCATGAGATAAAACACATGCTTATTGAGTCTTTCTCTCCCCATGGCCACTTGACACTCAACCATTGGTCCACATAGGCACTTTGGACTAAGGCTGACTTGACCCAAAGGTGGTTGGGTCGGCCATGATCCATGGGGAGGTGAAATCATCTCTCCATTCCCATTGGAACACTTGGATAGCCATAGGACATCCACTACTCCCTTGACAGCCGCACCCTCCTCCACTCAAAGGAAGCCAACTAACATGATTCCCTGCCCAAACCGAGCTCCTCATGGTGACCCCTTGATCAAAAATTCTAAATCGGCCATGGCAATCTTATCTAAGGAATGAGGGGTTATACCCCCCTCATTCTCACTCAAACTCACACACTCACACTCGATTCAACCCTAGTAGCCAAAAAGAGGAATCCCGGAGCCATTTCCAAGGTTTTCCATGCTCCCCAAAATCTCCATTCTCAATTTTACACAAACTCAAAACATGTGAGCCTCAATCTGATTCTCATTTGCTCAAATCTCCACCAAAGTGTAATTAACTTTGCACACACCTTCCTTGGAGCTAATGGAGCAAGAATGAATCATTTCCCAAGCATCCTGATGGCTGGAGGGTAGCGTTCGATCAAGCTCGGGCACCTATGCCTTGTGGATTGGTCTTTCAGGCAAACTACACCAAATCAAAGCTCGTGCAACTCAACAGAGCTTTATTTCTACCAAAAAAAGCTTCCTTAATCGTTGGAACCACCGAACATAAGATCTGGTGAGGTATGCCATTAAAACTGATCCTTGAATGAAAATAGGTTGGTCTTTTATGAAAGAAATTTTATGTCATGTGATTTCCGTTAGATCTTCTTCTTATGCTTCCCTGAAGGTGTGGGATCATTTTCATCTCCATCCAAGCTTGGGCGAGCTCGGATCGAGCAACCATTTATGGAAGGTAGCCATCCTTCATCGCTCGAGAGGAGATAGATCATGGACCATCCATCCCGCATGATTGGAATGGATGGTCCTAATTTAATCACACTTTGAACCCTTGATTAATCCTTCAAAATCATGGTTTGATCATGGCCCGAGTCAGCACTCGGATGTGATAACTTAAATAGTGAATCCCATCGTGCCGCATCAGCTGCCACATGGCCCGACGGGATTAAGGCTTTAATTAGTGCTAATTAATTAATTTTTAATCCTAAAACTTCCTAAATTCATAACTAATTCTAGAAAATCTAAAAAATACAAACTTAGGCTCATTTTGAACATATTTTAGAGTAGAATCTAGAAAAATAATTATTAATTGATTTTGAATAGTGAATTTAGCTTAATTAAGGTTTAATTAAAAATATAATTAGTCTAATTACACCCTAATTAAACATCTAATTAATCCCAATTTTTTGTGTATGTTCAGGGGGATGACCTCTGCCTCCCCATTTTTTTTGGGATTTTATTATTTGCTTAATTAGGATAATCAATTGGTTAAGCCTTAATCACCCTCTTAATATAATTAGTGAATGAATAGTAAATTAAACAATCAATTAAGCCTATGAACCTCTGTTAATGGTCATGAAGTAGAAATGGATTGAGACTCCTCTTCCAATATTTTCTTAAATCTTAATCTCTCTTAAATAAATAATTAACACTTAATTAGTTAATCAATAAGATTAATCAAAATCCAAATCGTACCTGAACTTTAATAAAGTAATTGAAAGGATTTAGGGATTGAAACTTAGGCTCCCTTCTTTGTCTCTTTCTCCAAGTCCATCTCATTTTGATTGGTTAAGATTAATTAAGGTTTAATTAGTTAATTAATGAACTAAATTAATTTAATTAAATCTATTTCTCTAATTTAATCATGGGTAGCTCTTTGGGTGTCCAATAACCCAAAGGGGGAGATAATGAAATTATGGTTAGCTTACATGTGTTAGAAAACCATAAAATTAGTTAAGTGAGATCCCTTAAGCTTAATTAATTATTAATTATGAGCCAATTGCATTAGCCCATTTCATTTCTTAGGAGCATTGCTTATTTACTTTCCATATAGTTGCATATCATATTGACTCATTATTAATTAGTTAATTAACTTAAGGTGATATAGGTAAGGGTTAATTAATCCACTTAATTCATATCTTAACCTAATAAAATCATAAAATCAACTTAAATACCTCTTTCTTAAACCAAAATTAACTCACACATGGAAAATAAGATTAGGACCAGCAAACCTCTTTCACTTTCCTTAACTTAAATCAAACATAAAGATGAAATAACATTAAAGAACTTTGGTTTGCTTTAAATGGCTTTATTTATTATGATTATCCTTAGAAATTAATTAAAATGAATGGGATTATGTGCTTATGTTCTTCTATTTCTTTCCAATTATGTTAAATGTTGCTTTCCATGTGTAATCATACATTCATTTCTTTTAAATTTAACTAAATGAGATGGTTTCTTTTATGTCTAATTGCATATGTTGATTTAAATAAAATAAGTGTGGCTATTAGCACTATTAAATCAAATGTTATTTCAAAAGTTCTTAAATCAATTATAATGAATGGAGTGATGTTAATTACAAATAGCTATAAGTTTGCATGTGTTGATAATATATGGTATGGAATATGAACCTCTCTCTCCTTACTTTACATGAATTCACATAGGAATTATAAATGTATAGTTCATTTGAAAAGAACACAACATTTGTCTAAATTTATTCCTATGCATTTGCATGCTAAGACTTAGGAAGAATTTCATATCACATACGTAAATCATACAATCAAATCAAATATGACTTTTGCGACTTCTCGTTCTTTTGGTTCGGTACATTCATATGTATATGAGAAAAGTGGTATATTAGTTTAGACACTCTAGGACTGTGAGGTTTTAAGTAGCCTTAAGTAGGTCTTATACATTATGCCCTAGTACAAAAAATAATGGCATCGTACTCACTAAAACTCTTATACATATGCATGTATGATGTGACCAATGAATAAGAATCATAAATCAAACACAAGTTTTGCATGGGTTTTCCTATCCTTATAGTTGCTTATACATCTACATGTATCTACGAAAAGCGGTTTATTAGTTTGGACACCCTGGGGATGTGAGGATTTAAGTAGCCCTAAGTTCGTCCTATACCTTACACCCCTAGTATAGAAAACAATGGTGACGTACTCACTTAAAACTTTTATACATGTGTATATCGAGCTAATGGATGAAACATCCATCTTTTCTATTAAAAAGGCATGCATTCATAATTCAATCAAATGAAATATTTAAAGTCCAAAAACACTTCTTTGCATTCATCATTCAAGTATGCTAAAAAAAATACAAATTGCATGTATAGGTATGCTTAGGATTTATTCATATGCATGATATACATGATGGAAAGAAATGAATGAATATGTGTTATGTGATAGTAATCCATTCTAATTAATCTTAAGATATCTTTCTTATTGAATGAGGTCATTTAGAGTGAACCTAAACTTAAGATTGATTAAAATATATAATAAGCCATTCACTAAAGGAAATTAATTAATTAACTTGCTTTAGAAATGACTTAAGGTAGGGTTGAAAGAGGTTCCCTCTCTTTCTTCTCTTTATAACACTTAGTTGTTAAGTGTAGGCCATATGAAATAAAAGAAAATACTAAATAAAATCTTCAAATCAATGAAATCACTTAAAGAGAAATTAACCCTTTATAAATTAAATTCCTCACACTTAGCAAACTATAATTCTAAAGCCTAGTTAGGATATACCACACAAGCTTTAATTCGCACACATTAAACTAAGTCACCATTTCTAGCTTTATGTTAGGGAGGTGTATGATTTGATGTATGCTTATTTTATGATGTATTATTTTAGACGGATGTTAGGGTGTATGTCTCGTAGTCTAGATGTTAGGTCGATATTAGCCTAATTATATTTTCTGCAGGTGGTTGTGCTTAAGGGGTCATCATAATAAAAATATAAATGCTTTTTCTGTGCAAGTTGCTTAGCCCCATGTTGGTTAAAAAAATTTTCTATATAAGGAGTCACCTTTAAATCTATAGAGAGAAAAGAAAGACAATGCACTATAGAAATTTATCTTTTTAGGATGCCACGTAGATCTGCAGATGTGCTTACTCAAGTGATCAGGTATATCATCAAGGAATAGTGTACTATCTCAAAAGATAGAAGTCACTACCCTTTAATGGACCTAATCACCTCAATAAAGACTCCTAAGGATGATGGGTCTACATATGTACCAGAGATTCTTCCCCTAGTTTACATGAAAAAGTAAAGCAAGGTTTATTTTAAATCAGGTTCATTAAGTTCCCTATAGGGGCAAGCCCCCATAGTTAGTTACATCCTAAGGAATGGGGATTCCTTAGGAAAACTCTCGATTAAGGTAAATGATCGTTGTCTTTGAAGATTTCAATAAGAAGGGACTATCAATTGATTAGTTCATTTTTAAAAGATCAAATGGGATTGATCAAAAGAGGGAGTTATTAGCGAAGCCAAAGAAAGATAAGTAGGAGGTGCCCACGATGCTAGGAAACTAGCGAGCATCTCAAACTATCCTATGGTTGGGCTTTACATTTTTGAAATTGATTTAGTTTGTTTGAGTTGCATTTTTATTAGAAATTTAGGACTTATGATTCCTTAATACAAGATTAAGAAAATGCCTAAGAGGTGAGGAATTATGCTTATGACCCACAAAGGTGAGAAGCAACCTCAGAACCTAAATCTAGGGAGCTTTGGCGAGGGCCGAAAGCATAGCCTAAATTTAAGGCAAAAATGGGTAATTAGTTTGTCTCTATAAGAGAGGATGAACCACCCGACAACTTGGACTTACAACTGCCTAAGAGTGAATGCCAACTAACTCCTACGATTTTAAATACATGTAGGCTAGTCTTTATGCTTATGCAAGATAGCTAGGTTATTATTTATTTAGAAAGAGACTAAGTCCTTAAACTCACTCCCTAAAGAGACTAGGTCATGTAAAATGCATGCTTCAAATGACTAAATCTAATTCATTTCAAATTTCATTTTTGTTTTTATTTTTGGACAATTATTTTGACTTAGGCTAATAGGATTCATATGATTAATGTATGAGAAATCAAGTTATTGGCCAAAATCAGCGAGAAGGGAGGAGGTGTGTTTCCACCATGACTCTCAAAGAGCAAGCCAAGATTCTCTGGAAAAAATGGAAGCCCTCCAATCAAGAGTGAAATAAGATGTTATTGTGCATGATATTACAAAAGAAATGCTCATCCAGCTAAGGGGTTGCTAATTCTTTTTTCTTGATTTTAAACTTATGTTTTAAGTGAGGTTATGAGTTATTTAATTTTTATTTTGAGTTGTTAAGTTTGGTAAGAGATATATATTTTTTTCTAAAGAGCCTAATCCACATCCAGGTCATACATAAAGCAAAGAAGAAACTAGGAAAAACATGTCACTTAATGCAAAAGCTAAACAAATCATCAATTAATTTATAAAGCTAATTGCAAAAAGACTAAAAGGTCGTTGTGGTCGGGCACCACCGCACAAACCCAAAATATCAAATTTGGTAGCCGAGCTCTACCCTTATACAACTCGAATTACAAATGAATTAAATTACAATTAAGCAGGAAATTCATTGTTATGGGGGTCTTCAAGCTTCATTTCTTTTTTCTTCTTTTCTAATTTCTTCTTCTTTGCTTCTTTCTTTCTTCTTTGGTTCCTCCATTTGGATGGTTGGAAGGTGAATACTCCGAGGCTTTACATGGTGCATAAGATATGATGTTATGACCAATGCTCATTCTAATCCCCATAACAATTATTCCAAAAATCTAATTGCAGAAATTTATATGAAAAGGAAAAGTGGAAATCTAACTAACACCTAGAAAATAAAGGTTAGCTAAAACAAACTACACAAATCCCAAGCATGCATATTGGACTTATCACCCCACACATAGGTGACTAAGTGTACCTGGCCTATGGATTATGTTTAGTGGTATAAAGCACCTGTAAGCAAACACATTTATATTTTTATTTATGAGAGCGCACCTTAAGCACAAATCCTTGCAGAAAAGAATAATTATACTAAGAGCATCCTACTCTTCATTCTATGAGCATGCACCCTAACATCCAATCTAAAACATATATCACAAAATAAAATAAAACATCAAACCATGCACCAACCTAACCTAAAGCTAAAAAGAGTGACTGGTTGTGTGTGTGCTTAAAGTTTGTGTGGTATGCTTAGCTATTTAGTTAGGTTTTTTTCTAAGTGTGAAAGCATGTTCAACTTAGAGGAGGGTTTCATTTAAGTTGTTTAATTATTTTGGGTTGATTTTATTTCATGTTTTGATTTGTGAACTTACACAATTAATTACTAAGTTATAAAGAGAGGGAAAGAGAAGAGAACTTCTCTTTCCTTTCCTAACCTAAGTAATTTCTAAAGTAGATTCACATTTTAGTTTTGTTTAATGAATATTTTTATTAAGTCTTTTAATTAATTCTAAGTTTAGATAAACCCTAAACAAACCTATTCAAAAAGAAAGGTATTTTAATATTAAAGAAACTGAACCAAATTCACAAAACACACATTACTTCATTTATTTCCCCAACATGTATAACATGCATATAAATGAATCCTAAGCATTCTATACACACAAATAAAAATATTTAACATACTTTAGGATGCATGCTAAGTAATCCATTTAAGGGAATTTAGAAGTTGAATATGCATGATTTTCTTTAAGTAGAAAAAGTGTTTCTTTATCCAAATTTTCACATACTGACATAAAACTAAGAAAGACATAAGTGAGTACATTGCCATTGTTAACCAGAGGTGTAAGGTACAAGACCTACTTAAGACTACTTAAAGCCTTGCAACCTCAGGGTTGTCCAGACTAATATACCACTTTCCTTAAATACAAACATGTGTGTAAAAGAAATAAAATGGAAAGAGAGAATGCAAAAGTTGTATTAATTGATTCATTTTTGTTTATGCAATTTATGTGTGCAAGCATAGGTAACCCTCATTAAGTGGTAGCATAGGAATGAATAGGATGTGGAATTAGATAACTATTAGGTTCCTTTCAAATGAACCATACAACTTACAAACTCCTATTCAAAACTATGCTAAGATAAAAGAGAAGAGAAACCTATGCTAAGCACACCCTTATATTATTCACATGCAAGCTTATAATTAGAATATAAGTAGCATACTTTTAGATTTGAGATTTGATTTATATGTTTTTAAAATAATTTGAATTTAGTAGTGATAATAGCCACTCATATTTCTACTTTAGCCAACATATGCAAATTTGACATAAAGTAAACAATTTTATTTTTAAAATTGAATTTGAAAAATATGAATGCATGAAACCACATGACACACAAATTTAACATGTTGGGGAAAGAATCAAAGAAATGAAAGTATGTGAACACATTCACTTCAATTAAATCCTAAAGACATTCTTATGAAATAAGAAAGTTTAAAATAAATCAAAGTGAGTTCAATGTGATTTTTGTTTGAGTTTGAGTTTGTTTAAATTTTGAAAAGGTGAGTTGAGTTTGTTATTCCTAACCCATTCCCACATGTGTTTGATATTTTGGTTTAATTTTTAGATGATTAGATCCATTTTTATGCATTAGTTAGGTTAAGGTATGAATTAAGTAACTTAATTAACCCTTACCCATACCACCTTAGAATAATTAACCAAATAATTATGAGCCATTATGATGACATAAAAACTCACAAGAAATTTAAATTTTAATACACCTAATAAGAAAAAGGCCTACAATTTGGCTCATAATGGTTAATTAAGCTAAGGGGTTTAGCTTAAGTAATTTCAAAACACCCTTTCACACCTATGAATTGGGTTTTGATTTCCTTAATTGAACTTAGGTTATTAAACACCTAAGCATCTACCCAATGTAGATTAATTAAGTTCTGGAACTTTTTAGAATTTTTAGAAATCAATTAAGTGGATAATTAATGAATTAAGCCTTAATTAAGAGGAGATTAAGGAGAGAAAAGGGGGTTTAGGGAATGGCTTAAGGAAAATGCCCTAAAATTATTTCTTAAACCTCTTATATACTTGATCTAACCTTAATCAACCCTAATCATGGATTAAAACCACTAATTATTCCCTAATTATCCTTAATTAGATTAAGGGAGTAATTAACAAATCCATATGCAATTCCCCTACTCAAGCCTTCAATAAATCCTAAGAAATTTAGGGGAGGTAGAAGTCATCCCCATAAACACACCCAAGAAATTTGGAATTAATCAAATGCTTAATTAAAAGGTAATTAACAAAATAAAGTTTCCAATAAAACCTAAAATCAAAGAAAATCATAACTTAAAACCCATTAAGATTAATTTTAAAATATTCTTGGTTGAATTATCATTTCATAAAAATTTATTTCATATTTTTCTAAATTTTATAGAGAGAGTTATAGATTTTAGAAGGTCTCTAGATTAATTAGAATTAATTATAATATTTTAACTAATCCTATAGCTCACTGCGTGACGCGTGGCGGCGGTGGTCAGCACGCTTTACACGCATCATGCCATGAAGGATTTACTTAAATGTCAAATTCAAAATGGCTGCTAGCGACGTACGCGGTTTGATCTCTGCCATCCGATCAAAGATCAGATGGCCAAAATCTCCCCATGGTTTTAAAATGGATAATGGATTTCTAAACATGGAAAATTATCTCGATTGTCCATCCAAAATGCGGATGGACGACTGAGATCTCCCAAGTTCTTTCCCTTGATCAATAGAGACCGTCCATGATCAAGAGGATGATCCGAGCTTGATTGACCTCAGATTCAAACCAAACTCAACCCACACCATCTAATGGCAATGAGGGGCACATCCAATGGTCAAAACTCCTTGGAATTAAAATTTCTTTCACAAATCCTCATACCGCATTAATTTTAATGGTCAGAAAATCCCATACCTCACCGAAGGTGATCACTTTGTCTTTCGATTCCCTTGGGAGGTTGAGATGAAGCCTTCAGTTTGAGCACTTGAGGTTGAGTGGATTTGTATATGGACCACCTCCTCCTTAGCTAGCTTGCAGCCTTCATCCAATTCAACTCTTCCTTGCTGTGGGAACTCCAAAGGAAGCTTGGGTGCACTCGACTTAGCTCCTTGATGAAGTATGCAAGAGAAATTGGATGGAAATTGAGTGAAGAGGAAGTTGGCTCTTCAATAGACCTCCCTTATTTTCAAACTCTGAAAACTCAGAAATGGAGTTTTTAAATCCTCTTTGAGAAGCTTGGGAATTCTCTCTAAGGCTTGCTCTGAGTTCCATAGCTTCAATTGATAGAGGGAAAGTTAGAATTGAAATGAATTAGGGGGAGTATATCTCCCCCTTGAAGGATCGGACAGTCATCCATTCTCTTGCCATTTTTGATCAATGGAGCTTAGGCAGTGGGTTTTTTTGATAAGTTAGGAGTGTGCACATGTTCGGTTTGAGCCAAGGAGTGGATTGCCCCATGTGCTTGAATTTGAGTGGGAGAGGGAGTTTGAATTTGGAGTTTTGACCCATAGGGTCGGGTTTGGTCTAGGGGCCAATTGGGCTAAACCCATTCAATGGGTGCACCACTTTACTAGGTCCCCTTGAGCTTTTTAGAAAGCCTCATCAAGTGGATATGAAGAGGGTATGACCAAATTACCCATGGATTAAGCCAATATTTGCTCTAAGGCCTAAGTGTAGGATGGTCATTTTGCTGATTTTTCAATTTGGATATGTTGGGTATGTGGATAAATTAGGTTTGGCCAAGTTTCATGAGATTTGTAATTCATTTGATAAGGTTTGGCTCATGTTGACCCATTTAGGTCAAAATGGGTCAACTTGGGTCAAACCAAGAGTTGGGACAAGGTCATATGACCATTTGAAATATTTTGGTGGCTTTGGTTTGATTCAATTTCGTATAGTTTTGAATTTGGTTCATATGACTTCATTTAGGTCAAATGGGTCAAGTTGACCTATTTGACCCATTTGACCTATTTGAGGTAGGTCAAGGGTAGGTTTAGGTTTGGATAGTCATATGGAATGGATTGGTATCTTTGTTTCCAATCAATTTTGGTTAAGTTCAAATTTGGCTAACATGACCCCTTTAAGTCATGTTGGGTCTAAGGTCAATTGGAGTAGGTTAGATCTAGTTGGCCAATTGAGGCTTTGGTCAAGTTTCACAAGTGATATGGAATGAACTTGACCTATTGGTTTGGATCAATTTATCTTAGATCAAGTTTTGATACATTTTGACTTTTTAGGTCAAGTTGGGTCAACTTGGGTTAAGTGGCCAATTGGGCTAGGTTAGGCTCAAATGTTGGCTTGGTCAAGTTCAAACATAGGTCATGAATGAACTTAGATCAATGGTTTCAATCAATTTGTCCTATGGTGGAATTTGTCTATGTTAGGTTTCATTATGGCTAAGTGTTAACTTGGTCAACCCTTAGGTTTGACTTGGTTTGACCCAATTTGAGTGATTAATCATCCTATGATGATTGTTGATTATGATGAGAGGCATAGTTGAGTTTGGTTCAATCCAATTTGGTTAGGATTAGAATTTGGCTCATAAGGGTACTTTAGGTCACTTTGGGTCAAGTGAGTCTCAGTGGGTCGAATGGCTTGGTCAAAGATTGATTTGAGTTTGATTGAACTTGTATATGGACTTATGATTGCAATATGAATCTATTTGCAAGTGGTTTGAAGTCAAATGGGTTTTGATTCATTTGACAATTTCATATTCAAAGGAAGAATATGAATGGATTTGGGATTTTATTTTTGAATTGGATTTGATTTGGTGATTGAAGTTTGTATTTATATATGGACTCATGATTGTAGGTTTGATTGAATCATAAGAGAAAACCAAGAGTATAGCATGATTTGAAGTTGATTTGGCTAAGTTCAAGATTTTGACTTGAAAGGCTTATGTTGGATTTTAAGTTGATTTTGAGTTTGATTTTTGGAATTTGTTTTGGTTGTTTGAATTTATATTTCATTTATATATGTGAATATAAATGAGAATCTAAATGGATCATGAGAAAAACTTAAGGATTTAAAGTGATTTGACCATGATTTTGGCAAAGTCTATTAAGAAGGATTTAAAGGACTTAGGAAAAATTTGAAGTTTGAAGCTTGAATTTTTGAATTTGGTTTGATTGATTTATATTCATATTTCATTTATATATGTGAATATAAATGAGGATATAAATGGGTTATGAGAAAATCCCATGAATTTGGGATGGTTTGATCAAGATTTAGGCTAAGTCCATTATTGGAGAATTAATTACTTAAGAAAGATTTTAAATTAGGAATTTAATTTGAGGACTTGATTTGATTGATTTATATATGTGAGTATAAATGAGAATATAAATGAGTTTTGAGAAAATCCCATGACTTTGAGTTGATTTGATCATGATTTAGGCTAAGTCCATTAAAAGGAATATTTAAAAGACTTAGAAAATTTCATGAATTAAGTTGGAATTTTGAGTTTAGTTTGATTGATTTGAATTTATATTTCATTTATATATATGAATATAAATGAGGATATAAATGAATCATGAGAAAATCTCAAATATTTGACATGGTTTAGAGTTGACTTTGGTTAAGTCCTTAAGGATAGATTAAGGACTAGAATATTTGGACTTAAGAATTTTGATAGATTTTGATCATCAGTTTCAATCATATGTTTTAATCATGGATTTCAATCATATAGAGTTGATTTAGATTTGGAGAAAATCAAAATGAGGTTGGTTTGGAGTTTTACTTGAAAGAAGGAAAGTGAGGAATGTTTTAAGTTAAGGGTAGGAAATTTTCCTAACACTCCTAAGGCATGACCTATTCCTATGGCTAAATCTTCTAAGTCTCTAGAGCTAGGTTGAGTGTCTACCTAATCACTAGATGTGTCTTATGACTAAGGAACTCTTAAAGTCTAAGAGAAATCCTATGTATAAGATGAAGGGCTTGAGAACTCATCCTAAGATAAATCCTATGTCAGCACCCCATTATATAACTCAAGTTAGGACAGGTGGATTTGGTTACCCATATGTGGAGTGCTATGTCCAAATTATCCATATAACTGCTTGGGTTGTATGGTGTGTTTAGCTAACCTTTATTTTACAGGTGTACATAGATTTATTTTCCTTCTTTTAATGTAATTTTGCATTAGGATTAGGATGAATATTATGGGGGATTAAGATGAGCATTGGTTATAAGACTAAGTCTTATGTACCACATGATGCCTTTGGAGTAAGCATATTTAAATCAAGTAAAAAGGAAGAAAGGAATGGGGAAAATCAAATGAAGAAATAGATGATAAAGATATGAGGAAGGAAGAATGAAGAATGAAGACCCCCATAACCTTCATTATTCTTAATAATAATTTTTTTTTTGTAATTTAGGTTGTATAAGTGTATAGCTCAGCTACCCACACTTCTTTTCTGGTTGTACAACATTACCTAACCACATTGACCTTTTTATTCTTTTGCGATAGCTTTATAAAAGTATTTGATATTTTGTTTAGCTTATGCATTAGAAAAAGCATGTCTTTTCATAGTTTATTTATGATTGATGATTGTTATATGGCCTCGATGCGATTAGGCTCTTAGGATAAAAATAAATTTTATATTCCATTAACAACTCATAACTAAACTTTTAAGATAACTCATAACCTCACATAAAAGCCTAGGTATTAAATCAAGATAATAAAATATTTAGCAACCCCTTAGTTGGATGTTATATGTTTGATATCATGCATAACCATCTTATTTCACTCATATTAAGAGAGGGATTCCATCTTTGCCAGATAGAATGGGCTTAACCTTTAAGAGCCTATGATGGAAGAACACCTCTTTCACTTTTGATTTATCCCATAATTAATTTCTCATACATTTAGGCATACAAAACCCCATAGCCTGTGTCAAAATAAAGAGTCCCAAATTAAATGAAATTTGATAAAAATTTGCATTAGATTTAAGTCATTATTCATACCCCTCATGCTCTAATCTTTTAGGGAGTGTGTTTAAGTAATTAGCCTCTTTTCTAATTAATAATAACCTAGCCATCTTGCAAAAGCATAAGACTTGCTTACATAGTTTTAAAGTATAGGAGAGTTAGTTGGCTACCACTTCAGGTAGTAATAAGCCCAGCAGTCGGGTGGTTTGCTCTCTCTTATGGAGCTAAAACATATACCCACTTTTGCCTAAGATTTAGGATGTGCTTTGGCCCTCGCCAAAGCTCTCTAGATTTAGGATTCGAGGTTGTTGTTTCCCTTTGGGGCTACAAGAATAAATCCTCACCTCATAGGCATTTCCATGATCTTGTATTATGGAATTATAAGTCCTAGATTTTTAATAAAATTTCAACTCAAATAAATGAATATCCTCAAATTCAAATATGTAAAGCCTAACCATAGGATAGATTGGAGTGCTCACTAGGCTTCCTAGTATTATGAGCACTCCCTACTTATCTTGGTTATCATCAATAATAACTCTCTCCTTTTTTTTTATCCAACCCACTTGATTTTCCAAAATACAACTAAGTTATTGATAGTCCTATCTTTGAATTCTTTAGAGAAAACTATTACCTAGTTTAATCGAGAGTATTCTTAAGGGATTAATTTTCCTTAAGATATAATTAACTATGGAGGCTTGCCTCCATAGGGAACTTAACGAACTTGATTTAAATAAATCTTGCTTTACTTTTCCATATAAAGTAGAGAACAAATCTCTGGTATATTCGAAGACCCATCATGCCTTAGGGGTCTTTATTAGGTGATTAGGTCCATCATAGGATAGTAATTTCTATCTTTCAAGATAGTTCACTATTCCTTGATGTCTAACCAATCACCTCAATAAATACATCCTTAGATCTATGTGGTGTCCTCTCTCCATCTCTTTCTCCAAGTCTGTCTCATTTTGATTGGTTAAGATTAATTAAGGTTTAATTAGTTAATTAATGAATTTAATTAATTTCATTAAATCTGTTTCTCTAATTTAATATTGGGTAGCTCTTTGGGTGTTTAATAACTTAAAGGGGGAGATAATTAAATTATGGTTAACTCACATGTGTGAGAAAACCATAAAAATAGTTAAGTGAGATCCCTTAAGGTTAATTAATTATTAATTATGTGCCAATTTCATTAGGCCCCTTTTATTTCTTAAGAGCATTGTTAATTTACTTTCCATATGGTTGCATATCATATTGACTCATTATCAACTAGTTAATTAACTTAAGGTGATATAGGTAAGGGTTAATTAATCTACTTAATTCATATCCTAACCTAATTAAATCATAAAATAAACTTAAATACCTCTTCCATAAACCAAAACCAAAATTAACTCACACATAGGAAATAGGATTATGACCAGCAAACCTTTTTCACTTTCCTTAACTCAGATCAAACATAAAGATGAAATAACATTAAAGAACTTTGGTTTGTTTTAAATGGCTTTATTTAGTATGATTGTCCTTAGGAATTAATTAGAATGAATGGGATTATGTGCTTATGTTCTTTTATTTCTTTCTAATTATGTTAAATGTTACTTTCCATGTGTTAATCATGCATTCATTTCTTTCAAATTTAACTAAATGAAATGGTTTCTTTTATGTTTAATTGCATGTGTTGATTTAAATAAAATAATGTGCCTATTAACATTATTAAATCAAATGTTATTTTCAAAAGTTCTTAAATCAATTATAATGAATGGAGTGATGTTAATTACAAATAGCTATAAGTTTGCATGTGTTGATAATATAAGGTATGCAAGATAAAACTCTCTCTCCTTACTTTACATGAATTCACATAGGAATTACAAATATATCGTTCATTTGAAAAGAACATAACATTTGTCTAAATTTATTCTTATTCATTTCCATGCTAAGACTTAAGAAGAATTTCATATCACATATGTAAATCATACAATCAAATTAAATATGACTTCTTGCATGACTTCTCGTTCTTTTGGTTCTCTTCGTATATTCATATGTATATGAAAAAGTGGTATATTAATCTAGACACCCTGGGGCTACAAGGTTTTAAGTTTCCCTATGTAGGTCTTATACATTATTCCCCTGCAAAAAATAATGGCGTTGTACTCACTTAAAACTCTTATACATATGTATGTACGATGTGGCCAATGAATAAAAATCATAAATCAAACACAACTTTTGCATGGGTTTTCCTATCCTTGTAGTTGCTTATACATCTGTATGTATCTATGAAAAGTGGTATACTAGTCTAGACACCCCGGGGCTGTGAGGCTTTAAGTAGCCCTAAGTAAGTCTTGTACCTTACGCCCCTAGCCAACTGTTGGACTTAGAACCACCGGGGGTGCTCGCCAACTAACTCCTCCTACAATTTTAAAATATGTAGGTAAGTCATATGCTTTTGCAAGATTGGTAAGCTGTTGTTTATTTAGAAAAGAGACTAAGTCCTTAATCACACTCCTTAAGAGACTAGATCATGTAGGGCATGCTTTTAATGACTTAAATATAATGTAAAATTTTCATACTTTTTATTTTTTTTTGGACAATCAACTTGACACAGGCTTTAGGATTCATATGCCTAATGCATGAGAAATTAGAATATGGGCCAAAATCAACAAGATAAGGAGGTGTGTTTCCACCATGGCTCTCACAGGTCAAACCAAGTTCTTTGGCAAAGGTAGATGCCCTCCAATCAAGAGTGAAACAATATGATTTTTATGCATGATGTTATAAAAGTAAGACAACATCCAACTAAGGGGTTGATAATTCTTTTATCTTGATTTATAGCCTAAGCTTTAGGTGAGGTTATGAGTTATTTACTTTTAGTTTTGAGTTGATTAATTTGGTAGAAGATTTATTTTTCCTAAGAGCCTAATCATCATCCAGGCCATACATCAAAGCAAAGAAGAAACTAGAAAAAGATGCCAACTTAATGCATAAATTAAAAAAACATTAATCAATTTATAGAACTAGCACAAAAGAATAATTGGCCATTTGTGGTCAGACTCCATCGCATAAATCCTAGAACAAATTGGGTAGCTGAGCCTATCCTTATACAAGCTGGATTACAAATGAATTAATTATAATTAAGCAAGGAAATCATTTTATGGGGGTCTTTGTTCTTCATTTCTTCTTTCTTCTTTCTTTGGTTATTAAACACCTAAGCACCTACCCAAGATGAATTGGTTAAGTTCTAGAATGTTTTGAAAATTTTATCAAAGTAATTAAGCAAGTGATTAGGGGATTAGCCCTTAATTAAGTTTAGATTAAGGAAGGAAAGGGGTTTAGGGAATGGCTAAAAAACAATTTCCCAAATCCATTCAATAAACCTCTTCTCTACTAAAATAAGGCTTAATTAACTAGAAATTAAACTATTGTTCATATGCTTAATTACTCTTAATTACTTAAAAATAGTAATTAAAAATTCATTAATTGATCTCCCTAATTAACCCATCAATAAATCCCAAGAAAATTAGAGGAGGCAGAAGTCATCACTCTAAATGCACATGAGAAGTTTGGAATTAATCAGTGGGGTAATTAGTTATTCAATAAAATCATAATTATGGAAAATACACTATTCAAATCCCATTGAAAATAATTTTAGAATATTCTCCTCTGAATTATCTTTACTATGCGTGTATGTTTATGATTTTTTAGAATTAGTTATGTTATTTTGAAGATTCAGTGATTATTCAATAATTAATCACTTAATTATATACTAATCCCGGCACATGGAGCGGTATGCTTTCGTGGGATTTGTCACATCATAGCAGCACATCAGTGGTGGTGCTACGTGCTTTCTCCCCATATGTCCGGCCAAGGATCGAATGACTAAGCTCGAGCCCGCAGTATTAACAATATTAAATTAAGGATCCTATGTGTCTTGATCATGGCCGTCCATCCAAAATGCATGGATAGACGACCCATGATCCATCACTAATCTTCCCTACGGGATAGGACATCCGTCCATCCTTTAGGGCAAGATTCGAGCTCTATTTAGCTCGGATTGAGACCAAAGTCAACCCACACCATCATCATGCAAGGGGGGACACATCAAAGGGATAACTTTGCTTGAGATGAAAATCCACTCCACAAAAGACCACACAGTCTCTAGTTTAACCTCGGGTTGAAGGCATACCTCACCGGAGGCTATCACCGGTGCTTGAGTTTGATGAGATTGCTTTGTCTAGTGGAGACAAAACCTTGTTGAAGATATAAGATGGTTTGGTTGAATGGATCTTCTTATGGACCAAGCTCTCCTTCAAATGGATTCGGTCTTGCTCAAAGTCCCACCTCCCTTACCTTTGGCGCTTGGAAGAAGCTTGTGATGAGCTTGACTAAGCCCTTTGAGGGGTGCTCTAAGAAAGAATTGGATTGGTTTTATGTATTGGCTAAGTTGGATTTCCTTGCTACCTCCCCTATTTTTGACTTGGAGAAATCAAGAATAGAGAAATTGAATTGGCTCTAGGAAACTTTGAGGAGCTCTATGATGCTAGCTCTGACTTACTATTACTCAATCAAATGCAAGAGACTTGAGTTGAGATGAAATTAGGGGGAGTTTATCTCCCCTTGAAGGATCGGACGACCGCAAGCTCCTTTGCCTTTTTGATCCAATTGACCTCCTTGAGTGGGTTTATGAGGTCATTTAGGGTGACATTGCATTCGATTTGGCTAGAGAGGTAGTGGAGGATTTCCATGTGCTTGAAATGAGTGGAGGAAGGATTCCCATGTGCTCATTCCTATGGGGTGGTCGATTTTGACCTTGGGTTGGGTTTGGTTGACCCAAACCTAATGGGTCATGTGTACCATGCCTAATAGTGACCATTTGGTCCATTAAGAGGATTCCAAGTATCCATGAAAAGGAATTAACCAAGTTCCAAGTGGTTTTGATTTTAGGTTACCCTATGGCCTAGGGGTAAAATGGTCATTTGGCTTGGATTTTAATTTAAATATGTTTGGTATTATTGAAAAATGGGTTAGGCCAAGTTTCATTGAATTTGGAGTTGGTTTGATATGATTTGGCTCATGTTGATCCATTTAGGTCAAAATGGGTCAACTTAGGTCAAGTTGACTAATTGGTCAATTTGGGTCAAACCAAGGGTTGGGTCAAGTTCATATGACCATTTAAAATGTTTTGGAATCATTGGTTTGGTTCAATTTGATTTATATTTGAATTTGGTTCATTTGATTTCATTTAGGTCAAATGTTGAAGTTGAATTTGACCCATTTGACCTATTTGGATTAGGTCATGGGTTAGTTTACTTTTGATTGATCATTTGAAATGGATTGGTATCTTTGTTTCCAATCAATTTGATTTATATTTGGATTTGGCTCAATTTGACCTTTTAGGTCAAGTTAGGTTCAAGGTCAATTGTGCTAGGTTAGGTCTAGTTGGCCAATTGGGGCTTTAGTCAAGTTCAACAATCATTTTAGAATGAATTTGATCCATTGGATTCAATCAATTTGGCTTAGATCAAGTTTTGACATATTTTGACTTTTTAGGTCAAGTTGGGTCAACTTGGGTCAAGTGGCCAATTGGGCTAGGTTAGGCTTAAATAATGACTTGGTCAAGTTCAAACAATGGTCATGAATGAGTTTTGATCAATGGTTTCAATCAAATTGGCCTATGGTGGATTTTGGCTAGTTTAGGTTTCATTTTGGCTAAATGTTGACTTGCCTTGACTCAATTTGAGTGATTGATAATCTTATGATGATTGTTGCTCACAATGTGAGGCTTTGATGGACTTAGTTCAATCTAATTTTGTTAGGATTAGAATTTGGCTCATAAGGGTACTTTAGGTCACTTTGATTCATTTGATAATTTCAAGTTCAAAAGGGTGAATATGAGTTTGACTTGGGTTTAATTTTTGAATTTAGTTTTGGTTTGATGGTTGGGGTTTACGTTTATATTTGGATTCATGATTGTAGGATTGATTGAATCATGAAGAAAAATCAAGGGTTTGGCTTGATTTGAAATTGATTTGGCTAAGTTCAAGATTTTGACCTAAAGGCTTAGGTTGGATTTCTGATTGAATTTGGATTTAATTTTTGAATTTATTTTTAGATTGATTATTGAAGTCTGTATTTATATTTGGATTCATGATTGAAGGATTGATTGAATCATGAAGAAAAATCAAGGGTTTGACTTGATTTGAATTTGACTTAGTTAAGTTCAAGATTTTATCTTGAAGGCTTAGGTTAAATTTTTGTTTGAATTTAGATTTGATTTTTAAATTTAACGTAATTCATTTGATTTTATATTTCATTTATATATGTGAATATAAATGAGAATATAAATGGGTTATGCAAAAATTCCTTGAATTTGAATTGATTTAGACTTGATTTAGGCTAAGTCCATGAGAGGGAACCAAAAGGACTTAGAAAATATTTGGGATTTTGGAATCTAATCATGGGCTTCAATCATAAGTTTTAATTATTTGGAATTGATTCATTATTTGAGAAAATCCATTGAATTAGTCTGAGGTTTGAGTTAGAGTTAGAGTTGATATGAGTTTGGAGAAAATCAATCAAGTTGGAATTGATTTGAGTTTGACTTGAAGGGAGAAAGTGAGGATTTGGTTTAAGCTATAAGGTTGGCAAATTTTCTAACACCCCTAAGGCATAACCTATTCCTATGGCTAACTCTTCTAAGTCTCTAGGGCTAGGTTGAGTGTTCACCTAATCACTAGAAGTGTCTTAAGACTAAGGAACTCTTAAAGTCTAAGATAAGTCCTATGTCTAAAATGGAGGGGTTGAGAGCTCATTCTAAAATGAGGTCAATAATGGTCCGTGCAATTATTTGAAGTTTGTGGAACAACAAAGTCAGGAATGTACAATGAAGATCAGAATTAAGATTCGGTATTGTGTATTTTGATTTGAAGATCATCTCGATCATCTGAAGTTTCTAAACACACTACATTGTAAGAATTAGTGTGGTTTGAGAAGAACCTATCATACTACAGATGAATGGTGACAACTAAGCAGTAATCATCATCATCATTTGAAGAGGAAATGAATTCAATAATCGACAAGTTCAAAGAAATCAACCTCGGGATAGAAGAAGATCCACGCCCTACATACATTAGTTCCCCACTGAATGAAGAAAAAATAATAACTTAGTCAAGCTAATTGAGTTTTAAGGACTGCTTTGCATGGAGCTATGAAGAGATGTCCAAATTATCTCCTGACGTAGCAGTCCACAAACTAGCACTAGACCCTAACACTAACACTATCAAGCAAGCTCTTAGACACATACGATTAGAAATCGAACAATAGGTCATTTCTGAAGTTAAGATACTTACCGATGATGGCTTTATCAGGGAAGAAAAATACCCTACCTAGTTAGCCAGTCTCATGTTAGTTAAGAAAAAGAATGGCCAAATTCTCATATGCATCAATTTTAGGGACTTAAATAAGGCATGTCCTAAGGATGAATTTCCACTTCCTAAACTAG
Organism: Cymbidium sinense; assembly: GCA_021442155.1. Taxonomy (NCBI): domain Eukaryota; kingdom Viridiplantae; phylum Streptophyta; class Magnoliopsida; order Asparagales; family Orchidaceae; genus Cymbidium; species Cymbidium sinense. The sequence goes on along the minus strand of CM038219.1, from coordinate 115,224,441 downwards.
AGTTAATAATGGACATTGCCTCATCTCATGAAGTATTCTCCTTTATGGATGGGTTATTTGGGTACAACCAAATCAAGATGGCCGAGGATGAAAGAAACACTACTTTTCAAACCCCGATCGAAATCTTTTGTTATAAGGTCATGCCTTTCGGCCTTAAAAATACTGGTGCTACGTACCAACGGGCCATGAATTAGATCTTCAACGAACTCATTCATCATCAAGTTGAATGCTATGTTGATGACCTCGTAGTCAAAAGCAAAGAAAAGGAAGACCACCTCTTTGACTTGAGAGTAGTTTTTGAGCGGTTAAGAAAATTTAACCTCAAAATGAACCCATTGAAGTGTGCATTCAGAGTAGCTTCAAGTAAATTCCTTGAGTTTTTTGTCCGACATCGGGGAATATAAGTGCACCCAAAAAAAGATCAAAGTTATCTTGGAAATGCCACCCCCTAAAAGTCTAACCCAACTTAGATCATTCTAAAGGTCATTGACGTATCTAAGATGCTGTATCTCCAATCTATCTAGGAGATAGATGCAAGCCAATTTTATCACTTATCAAAAAGTACGCTAAGTTCAAGTGGGATGACAAGTGTTAGCATGCCTTTGAAGACATCAAGCAATATTCGGTGAAGCCGCTGTTCTAGCAGCCCCTATCCCGGGCAATCCATTGATCCTCTACATTTGTATTGGATGACTCTCTTAGTGCTTTGTTGGCCCAAGCCAATGATGAAGGGAAGGAGATCGCTCTCTACTACTTCAGCTATCATCTGATCCTACTGAAGTGAACTACCCACCTATTGAGAAATAGTGCCTAGCTTTAATCTTTACATCCCAAAATTTTGTGTCATAAGGTGAACTTGATTTCAAGAATCAATCCACTACGATCTCATGACACGTTATCGGATGGTTGGTTGGTCTATGATTCTCTCACAATTTGATATTACATTCATACTCCTCTGTACGATTAAAGGACATGCACTAGTGAATTTCTTAGTAGCTTTTCTCACCTCGAGTCCAGTGGCATCTCCTAATGAACAAATCATGAACTTAGGGGAGGTTGACAATCTCCATTGAGAGATATATTTTGATGGTGTGGCTTCCTTTCATAAAGGAGAAGAATTACGATCTACTCTTCTAGGAAAGGCAGGGGTAGAAATAGTTCTCTTAAATCTAGATCGTGATGTGTTAAGATTCTCATACTATCTCTCCAATCCAGGCACCAACAATGAAGCTGAGTATGAGGCTTTGATTGCCAGTCTAGAGTTAACCATTATAGTGTGTGTCAAAAGCATTAGTATCTACAGGGATTCTCAGCTGGTCATCAACCAAATTATTGGATCCTACAAGGTTCTAAAACCTAAGATTCATCATTACCACCAGTACACCATGAAGCTGTTGGCCCAAATCCCTGAGGTCACCATCTATAAGGTCCCTCAAGGAGAGAGAACATGCTGATGCTTTGGAAAACTTTCCAAAGAATTGGCATGTCCAGAAGATGAGTCCATTCCAATAAGGGTCTAAAATAGACAAGTCTTATCCCTTATTGAAGCTGAACTCATCGAGAGACTTTTTCTTGAAGAAGAGGTTGCCGTTGCTGAAAAGGATGAGGAGCTGGATTGGAAGAAACCATTCATGGATTACTTGACTAGAGGAAAACTACCTCAAGAGAAGTCATAAGCCCATCAGGTGAAACAGAGAGCTCTCTCCCATGCTCTCATGGATGGAACCTTGTAACGATAGTCTTTGGATCAAATGTGGCTACGCTGTTTAGACAAACACAAAGCTTGTAAGATCATGACCGAGGTACATTCAGGTCTATGTGGAGCACATCAAAACGGTCCAAAGATGAAAGCAAAGATCAATAGACTAGGATACTACTGGCATTCGATGATTCTGCATGAATGGCTGGGATGAGATGCCATTAGGTACCAGTGTGGTCCTACATCAACCACCCAAAATTCTACCTTGGCATGGCCATTTGAGTGGGTGTACATTGTGGGTTCGATCGATCCTCCTTCTTCCAAGGGTCATGGTTCACTACCACCAACTACTTTTCCAAGTGGGTGAGACAATCCACTTAGAGAGGTCACCATGTGCTCCATTTTTAAAACCATATCGTATATAGGTTTGGGGTGCCTGATGAATTATATCCAATAATGGTACTTCATTCAAGAGTACCAAGATCAAGACCATGAAGACATGGTATAGATTAGAGATACTCCACCATCTACTACCTAGGGTAAATGGCCTAAGCATAAACTCTCATCCGGATACTAAAGAAGACACTTGATGATAAATGGCATAATTGTTGAAGCTTTGTGGGCATACCACACCACATACAGAATTCCAACACAATCTACCCCGTTCTCCTTAGTTATTGGTCTGAAGCCATTCTACCATTAGAAGTTCAACTCCCATCACTAAGGATAACAATGGGTAATAAAATACTACATAGTAGAATGTCAAGTTGCGGTTAGAAGAGCTCAAAGGTTTGGAGGAGAGACACCTATGGGCAAAACTTCGAGTTGTGCAAGACCAAGATGATTCAATCTCACAATAAGCTGTCCACCTTAGAAGTTTTCAAGTTGGAGAACTTGTTCTAGTTCTAAGGAGACTAATTGTTACCCATCGAAAGATGGGAGACAAGTTTGAACCCACTTGGGAAGGCCCTTTTGTCATAGAGAAGGCCTACTAAGGAGGATCTTATCAGCTTATTAATTGTAAAGGGAGAATACCCTATGCTTCCAATTAATGGGCTTTATTTAGAGAAATATTACCCATAAAATCATGTTTAAAAATAACAATTCTATCTTCAAAAGTTTCATTCCAATTTATCAAAATATTCTCTTTTTTCTAAACATTGTTTGCTTGTTTTCGAATCTACCACAATTTGTTTAGGGTAGGTGTAAGAGAACCCAAGAGGCGTCCTATCGTTCTTTCACAACACAAATACAAACTGAACATAATTCTCGAGCGCTACTAAAGTAGGTGTGAGAGAACCTAAGAGGCATCCTATTTTGACAAGCACAACTAAGTTAGGTGTAAGAGAACCAAAGCGACATCCTTTCTTAGTGGAACCCTAATTACCATTCATGGAACCATTTCATCAAATTCCTCAATGTGTTTTAGAATAGGTATAAGAGAACCTGAGCGGCTTCCTATTCGCTCAAGAAAAAACAAAAAAACAAACACATATATTTTGTCTTGAGCTACTTTGATGTGGGAGCAAGCCCCCTATGGCACTCACTCATTAGCTGCTCTAGGCCGGATTGAGATGCTACCTTACTAGCCTATCATTCCAATGGTCACTTGTCCGGTGGATGTGAGCCCCCACACTTTCTTCCTGACTTGACCATTGCAAACCAACAAGCACCTTGTTAGTTTGGTAAACTTCACTGTGCAGCCAGTAAGCTATCTCATGTTGACTTAGTTTAAGAGGATGTAAGCCTACAAGCTTTCTTCTTGGACTAGCCATCATGCACTGACTAGGTCGAGTATATTTGAAGTTTAGGATAAGTCCCTCAGAGGCTCCTTTTCTTTTGACTACTTTTGAGTTGATATAAGTCCCCTAGTGGCATTCACTCAGTAGTCGCCCTAAGTCGGGTAACACCTATCGAGTCGAAGATAGATTATCCGCGCTATCAGTTCAACTGTAGGAAGATGTGAGCCCCCGATGCTTTCTTCATAGGCTGATTGTTGCAAATTGATGGGCACCTTAGGTTGATTGATGTTCGCTATACTGACAATGACTGACCTAGTGGATATAACACTCTTGGAAGATATGAGTCCCCGAGCTTTCTCCTTGAGTTGACCACCAAATACATATAGATATTATCTTCTCTAGGGTTTTGGATAAAGCCTTTAGCAGCCCCTCTCCCAGCGGGCACTCTACTTGGATTACATCATTTGCGACCCCATTTAGACACTACGTGAGTTACTTTTGGATTGGACAGTCCCTCTTTCTTAGTAGCCACCCCTGTGGTTGGAAAATTTGTTCAGTGGATGCATAAATTCTTCCTTGGTTGATAGATAGATCTAGCGATATAAGCTCCTTCTCTGCGATCCCTCCAATAGGATCCATGATAAAAAAACAAGTAAACAAATTATTTGCTTATGGATTAGCAATTCAAGCCCCTAGTGGCCCAAGGATATCCTATCTTTAGGCGTGTCGACAAGGCACCTATAGGAATTATCTGACTACTCTCGAGTAGAGATAAGTCCCTAGGTCAGCACTCTCTCAGTAGTTTCCCTTAGGTTGGGTTCAATCTATTTTACCACAAACAGGTTACCCCATCGATCATTTCACTTTGGAAGATGTAAGTCTACTACACATTCTTTCTAGCATGACTGTTACAAACCAACGGGCAGCCCTAGGTCCAGTTAACATGTTACCTTACTAATGTGTTGTCCTAGTGGTCTTCTATTTAGGAAAGATGTGAGTCTCTATGCTTTCTTGATTAACATGCAAACCGAGGAAGGTTTTTGGATTTCTGGATAGTTCGGAAGCTATTCTCTTTGAATTGGTAAATCTATGTTAGACCAAGGCCAACACGGCCCCTAGTCAGTGCAATCCATCACAAACTGATGTGATTCATCAAATATAATTAAAAATAAAATTAACTCTAACTATCTTTGAGCTGATTTAAGTCCCCCAACGGCATTCACTCAGTAGTCAACCCTAGGTCAGGTTAACATGTTATCTTGCTAATGTGTCACCCCACCGGTCCTCTAGTTAAGGAAGATGTGAGACCCCGTGCTTTCTTCCCTGAATTAACTATTGCAAACTGAAAGGAAACCCCTTTGGTTGGATAGTCCTACTATGTGGTTAGTAGACTACCCATTCGGATTGGTAAATCTGAGCTAGACCATGGCCTACTGATGGTCCATCACAGCGAAAGGGTCCATCTCAAAATTTAAATTTAAAAATCTAAAAAAAATTCCTTCTAACCTCCCCAGTGGAGTCAAACTAAACAAACAAAATAAATCCAATCAACCTCCCTAGTGGAGTCAAACCAAATTAAAAAAAAAATTAATCCGCTTCTCCTCAGTGAGATGCAAATCTTTCCAATTCCCCAGTGGATGACTTGAACTTGCTCCCCTAGTGGAAAGTTCCCATTTTCATCCCCAATGGATCCCAAATTCTAATCCCCTAGTGGATTTCACAACCTCTTATCCCTAGTGGATGACTTGAACTTGCTCCACTAGTGGAGAGTTCACATTTTTATCCCTAGCAGAGCACCAAATCATAAATCAACAAATCAATTTTCTCCTCAAAATCAAATTAAACCTTTCATCCCCTAGTGGATGACCAAAACCTCTTCCCTAATGGAAGGTTCACATACTCAATCCCTAGTGGATTCCTCCTTCACTCTCTTATGTCTTTGACATGAGTAGAGTCACATTGCACTAAGATCTTGATTCCTTATACACCTTGAGATTGGGAGTAGATCATTTCTGTTAGTTCTTGTGATTGTTCGAGCATTGTTGATTATCTCGGTCAACACCATATGTGCCTTGTCGGTCACACCACACCTAGTGGGTGCCCTTTGTTGACCTCATTTTTGGAGTGAGCTTTCAACTTCTCCATCCTAGGCATAAGGACTCCTCTAAACATTAAGAGTTCCTTAGTCATAAGACACTTCTAGTGATTAGTTGAACATTTAATCTAACCCTTGAGACTTAGAAGAGTTAGCCATAGGAATGGGTTATGCCTTAGGGGTATTAGGAAAACTTGCCTACCATTTAGCTTGAACCAAATCCTTACTTCCTTATTTCATGTAAAACTTCAAATTCAAATCAACCTTAAATTCAAATCAACCTCAAATTCAAATCAACCTCAAATTCAAATCAACTTCAAATTCAAACCAAAACTAAATTCAAAACTCAATTCCAAATACAAAATCTTTCCTAATCCTTTGATTTCATCTTATGGACTTAGCCAAACCAAATCCAAATCAATTCAAACTCAAAATATTTTCTCAAAACCCATTTATATCTTCATTTATATTCACATATATAAATGAAATATAAATTCAAATAACCAAAACTAAACTCAAAATTTAATTCTAAATCCAAAATCTTTCCCAAGCAATTTTGATTTCACCTGATGGACTTAACCAAACCAAATCCAAATCAATTCAAACTCAAAAGATTTTCTCACAACCCATTTATATTCTCATTTATGTTCACAAATATAAATGAAATATGAATTTAAATAACCAAAAATAAATTCAAAACTCAAGCCCAAATCTAACCTAAATCCAACTTACACCCTTTCAAGTCAAATTCTTGAACTTAGGCAAATCAAACTTAAATCAATCAAAACCTTTGGATTTTCTCTTCAAACAATCAATCCTTTAATAACAAGCCCAAATATAAACACATACTTCAATCATCAAACCAAAATCAAACTAACCCAAATCAAACCTATGTTCATCCTTTGAAGTTGAAATTGTCAAATAAATCAAAACCCATTTGACCCAAATCTTTTATAAATGGATTTATATTTCAATCATAAGTCCATATGCGAGTTCAACCAAACTTGAATCAAGCCTTGATCAAGCCAATTGACTAACTTAGGCTCACTTGACCCAAAGTGACCTAAAGTACCTTTTTGAGTCAAATTTTAATCCAACCCAAATTGGATTGAACTAAGCCCACCAATGCCTCACATTGTGAGCAACAATCATCCTAGGATGATCAATCACTCAAATTGGGTCAAACCAAGTCAAACCTAGCCTTTGACCAAGTCAACACTTAGCCCAAATGCAACCTAAACTAGCCAAAATCTACCATAGGCCAAATTGATTGCAACCAATGGATCAAATTCATTCTAAATTGCTTGTTGAACTTGACCAAAGCTTCAATTGGCCAACTAGACCAAACCTAGCCCAATTGACCATGAACCCAACTTAACCTAAAAGTTCAAATCAACTTGAAATCAAACCAAACCAAAATTGATTGAAACCAAAGATTGCAATACATTTTAAATGATCAACCTAGCCTAAACAAACCACTTGATTGAATGGGTCAAATTGGTGAACTTGACCCATTTGACCTAAGTGAACTTAGATGAACCAAAACTAAATCTAAACCAAACCAATGACACCAAAATACTTCAAATGGTCATATGACCTTAACCTAACCCATGGTTTGACCCAATTTGACCAATTGGTCAATTTGACCCAAGTTGACCCATTTTGACCTAAATGGGTCAACTTGAGCCAAATCATATCAAATCAACTCCAAATTAATTGAAAATTGGCACAACCCATTTTTCAGACATCTCAAATCTGTCCAAATCAAAATTGTCAAATGACCATTTTACCCTTGGGTCAAAGGGTAACCTATGGCCAAATCCACTTGGAATTTGGTCAATTCCTTTTCATGGCCACTTGGCATCCTCCAAATGGACCATATGGACACCAAGGGAGGTGGTGCACATGACCCAATGGGTTTGGGTCATGATATTAACCAAAAACTGACCCCTCAATGAAATTCTCTACTTGGATCACCTCACTCACACACATGTGCCTCCTCCATTGCCTTTGCAAAACCAAAGCACATGGAGCTCTAACAACCTAAAAAACTATTTAACTTCTCAATTTGATCAAAATAATAAGGCAAGCCTCGCCATCGATCAGGAGGGGAGATATACTCCCCCTCATTCCCACTCAAACCACATTCCTTGCATTTAATTGAGCTCAAAGGATCAAAGGAAAGCTTCTCCAAGTTTCCAAAGCATTCCTAAGCTCCTTTGGATTTTTCTCTCTCAATTTTCTTCATAGTCGAAATAGGGGAGGTGGGAAGATTTTCCAAGTTGCTCAATTCTCAATCAAATCCCAATTCACTTGGCAAGCACCATCAAGGAGGCAAGTCGAGCTCACTTAAAGCTTTTCCCAAGCATCCAAGCTATGGAAGGAGGGAGACCTAGGCGCAAGCCATTAGAGGGAGCCTTGGTAAATTGAGTAATTCACTTCAAATTGAAGCTTGAAACTTTTAACAAAGCTTTGTCTCCACTAGATGAAGCTACCTCCTCCGTTGAAAGCACCGGTGATAGCCTCTGGCGAGGTATGGTTCAAAACTGACCTAAAATTGAAAAATGCTTGGTCCTTTGTGAAGGGAATTGTAATCCCATTAAAATTCAACCATTGGATGTTCTTCCCTATGCTTCTTGATGGTGTGGGTTGAATCTTAGCCTAATCGAGCTCAAGTGAGCTCGATCAAGTCCGGAGGGCCTTCGACCTCGTCTCCACTTAGGTAGGGATGAATCATGGGCCATCCATCCCGCATGTTTTGGATGGATGAACCTAATTAAATTGCATATATTCGCTGATTTAATTCCTTTATAACCATGGGTTTGATCCTAGCCATCCCTTGATGATCCGAGGGAAAGTGCTTGGCCGCCAGCGCCGCGCAATGTGAAATAATCAATCCCGTCATGCCATGTGGAAAGCGCTTTCGCATCAGCAGCCCATGTGGCACTGATGGGATTAGTAAATTAATTAGGTCATTTAATTACCTTATAATCATATAAACTTCATAAATTCATTACTAAATGTAGAAAACTCCAAAAAATGCAAACTTAAGTTCATTTTAAAGATAATTTAGATGGGAACCCAATAAAATTGTTTCTAATTGATTTTGAATAGTTGATTTTTTTAATTAGGGTTTAATTGAAAAACTAATAATCTTAAATACTCCCTAATTACTTCATTAATTAATTCCAAATTTTTTGGGCATGTTCAGTGGGATGACTTTTTCCTCCAATAAGTTTCTTGGGATTTATTAATGAGTTAATTAGGGAAGTTAATTAATGAACACTTAATCACCCTCTTAATGTAATTAATAGTAATTATGCATGTGAATAGTGATTTTATCCTTTAATTGATATAATTAAATATTATTTAAGAAAAAAGGAGGTTTATGGAATGGGTTTGAGATATTTTTCCTAAGTTATTCCTAAACCCCTTTCTTCCTTAATCCAAACCTAATTAAAGATTAATCCACTAATGATTTACTTAATTAATCTAATCAAAGTTTCAAAACCAAGCTAAACTTAATCAATCTCAATGTTGGGTAGAGCCTTAGGTGTTCAAAAGCCTAAGATAAGTTTAAGGAAATCATAATCCAACTCACATGTGTGGGAAGGTTATAAAAGTACTTAATTAAATCCTTTAGCTTAATTAATCAATAATTGTGAGCCAATTTATTAGGCCCCTTTCTTTCTTAGGAGCATTACTGATTTAAATTCCATGTGGTTGCATATCATATGTTGGCTCATAATTATTAGGTTAATTATGTTAAAGTGGGGTAGGTAAGGGGTAATTAATGGATTTAATTTACACCTTAACCTAAACAAAATATAAAATCAATCTAATTGTTCTAAAATTAAAATAAACTAATTCACACATGTGGGAAATGAGTTAGGACTAGCACACTCTTTTCACATTTCTTAAGTCAAATCAAATTCAAAATTAAAAAAAACTCTTTAAAGAATTTTGATTCATTTTAAATTATCTTATCTTATAGGATTGTCCTTAGGAATTAATTATGGTGAATGAAGTCATATGCTTACATCACTTTATTTCTTTTCAAGCATGCTAAATGTTGTATGACATGTGAAATCATGCATTCATATCTTTTGAAAAATCAATTTAAATAAAATATTTCCTTTATGTCAGATTGCATGTTTTAGCTAAAGTTAAGAATATGAGTGGCTATTATCACTATTAAACCAAAATTTAGTTTCAAAACTATAAATTAAAGATTACACATGAAGGTATTATACTTATAAATACTTATAAGCTTGCATGTGATTATAACATAAATGTGTATTTTGTGTGACTTTCTTCTCCTCTCTTAACATGGACTTGTATAGGATTTGCAAAGTGTATAGTTCATTTGAAATGAACATAACACTTGCTTAAATGTATTTCTATGCATTTCCATGTTATGACTTAAGAAGGATCTTCATAAATACACATATAAATTGCACAACCAAATCAAATAAAAATCTTTTGCATGATTCTTCATCCATTTGCTTTCTTGTTGTACATGCACATGTATTTAAGAAAAGTGGTATATTAGTCTAGACATCTTGGGATTGTGAGGCTTTAAGTAGCCCCAAGTACGTCTTGTACCTTACACCCATGGTGTAGAAAATAATAGCACCATACTCACTTATGTCATTTATACATGTAAATGTGCATCTGATTAATGGATAAAAGAGTCCATTTTTTCTACCTAATAAAAACATGCATTCATGGAATATCTAATTTTCCTAAACAATATCTCTTATCATTCATCATCAAGGTGTGTTAAGATTTGCATTACATGTATAGCTATGCTTAGGATCATTCATATACACGGTATACATGTTGGAAAGAAATAAAGGGTTGTGTGTTATGTGATAGTAATTCACCTTAATTAATCTAAGATGCCTTTCTTGTTGAATAGGTTTATTTAGAGCAAATCTAAACTTAGGGTAAATTAAAACATAATAAAACATTTCTAAAAAATCATTAATAAATCTACCTTAGAAATTACTTAAGGTAGGGATGAAAGAGAAGTTCTCTTCTCTTTTCTTCTCTTTATAACATTTAGTAATTAAGTGTGTGTTCATTTAAACCAAATAAAATTGACAAATCAACTAAATCACTTAAAATGAAATTTCCCTCCTAAGTTGAATCTCTCACACATAGAAAATTTCAATCTTAAATCTTAGCTAAGACATGCCACACAAGTCTTAAATGGAACACACATTAGGCTAAGTCGCCATTTCTAACTTTATGCTAGGGCAGTGCATGGTTTGATGCCTGATTTTGTTTTGTGATGTAATATTTTACTGGATGTTAGGGTGTATGTACATACTGGATGGTAGGGTGATCTTAGCCTAATCATGTATTCTGCAGGAGATTGTGCTTAAGGGGCGCTGTAATAAAAATATAAATACTTTTGCTGTGCAGGTTGCTTATACCCCTAAGCATAATCCAAGCTAGGACAGGTGGATTTGGTTACTCATGTGTGGGGTGCTAAGTCCAAATTAATCATATACATGCTTGGGTTTTGTGGTATGTTTAGCTAATCTCTATTTTGTAGGTTTTAGTTGGATATACTTTTCCCATTTTCATGTAATTTTGTAATTAAGATTTGGAATGAATGTTATGGGGGATTAGGATGAACATTGGCCATAAGACCAAGTCTTTTGAACCATGTGAAGCCTTGGAGCAACCTACATCCTAACCAACCAAAAGAAGAAAAGAAAAGAAAAGAAAGAAAGAAAGAAATGAAGAAAAGAAGAAAGAAGAATGAAGAAAGAAGACCCCACATAACATGAATTCATTTTAATTATAATTATTCATTTGTAATCTGGGTTGTATAAGGGTAGAGCTCGGCTACCTATTTCTTTCCAAGTTTGTGCAGTGGAGCCCGACCACATCGACCTTTTATTCTTTTGCGTTAGGTTTATAAAATTGTTTGATGTTTGTTTAGCTTGTGCATTAAGATGGCAAAATTTTTCTAGTTTCTTCATTGATTAATGACTGTCCTGGATGCGATTAAGCTCTTAGGAAAAAATAAATTTTCTATCCAATTAATCAACTCAAAATTAAAATTAACAACTCTTAACCTCATCTAAATCCTAGGACATAAATAGAGATAATAAAAGATTTAGCAACCCCTTAGCTGGATGTTGTATGTCTCACATCATGCATTAAAATCATCTTGGTTCACTCTTTCTTATGGAGGACTTCCACCTTTGCTAGAGAATATGGCTTGACCTTTGAGAGCCATGGTGGAAATACATCCTTCTTCTTTGATTTTGGCTAACCAATTTATCATGCATCATATGAATCCCATAGCTGTGCCAAATAAATTATCCAAAATAAAAATAAAACTTTAACAAAATTTGCATTAGATAAGTCATGCCCTTCATGATATAGTCTCATAGGGAGTGTGTTTAAGGACTTAGTCTCTTTTCTAAATAAATAACAGCTTATCTATCTTGCAAAAGTATATGACTTGCCTACATGTATTTAAAATCGTAGCAGGAGTTAGTTGACGTCTATCCCCAGCGGTTGTAAGTCCAACCGTCGGGTGGTTTATCCTTTCTTGTGGAGGTAAACTATATGCCCATTTTCACCTTAGATTTAGGTCATGCTTTGGCCCTCACCAAAGCTCCCAAGATTTAGGATCCAAGGTTGCTATTTCAGTTTGTGAGCTACGAGCATAAATCCTCACCTCTTAGGCATTTTCACAACCTTGTGTTGTGGAATTGTAAGTCCTAGATTTCTAATAAAAATTGAACTTAAATAAATAATTCTCCATAATTTCAAAAATATAAAGCCCAACCATAGAATAGTTTGGGATACTTACTAGGTTTCCTAGTATCATGAGCATCCCCTACTCATCTCCCTTTGGTTTCGGTAAGAATTCTTTCTTCTTGATTAATCCCATCTTTGAAATCTTTCTAAAAATAACCAATTGATTGATGGTCCTATCTTTGAAATCTTTGAGGGCAACAATCATTTACCTTAATCGAGAATATTCTTAAGGGATCTCATTCCTTAGGATCTAATTAACTATGGGGCTTCCTCCATAGGGAACTTAATGAACCTGGTGTAAAATAAACCCTACTTTATTTTTTCATGTAAAGTAGGGGAAGAATCTCTAGAACATTCAAAGTCTCATCATCCTTAGGAGTCCTTAATAGGTGATTAAGTCCATTGTAGGATGGTGACTTCTATCTCTCAAGATAGTACATCATTCCTCAATGTCGTATCTAATCACCTTAGTGAGAATATTTGTGGATCTACGTGATGTCCAACCTAGTGTAATATTATTATTTTCATTTATTTCAAGATAAATAAAGATAAAAATATTTCACCGTAAGTATTCTTAAGGGATTCATTTTTCTTAAGATGTAATTAACTATGGAGGCTTGCCTCTATAGGGAACTTAACAGTTTAAATAAACCCTACTTTACTTTTCCATGTAAAGTAGAGGAAAAATATCTGATATATTCAAAGACCCATCATGCCTTAGGAGTCCTTATTAGGTGATTAGGTCCATTATAGGGTAGTGAATTCTATCTCTCGAGATAGTACACTATTCCTTCATGCCATGCCAGATCACCCTAATAAGTATATATACGAATCTGCATGGTGTCCCCTCATATATACACACAAAGCACACCAAACCAAAAATATATAAATAAATAAACACCATAAAAGTTTATGGTGACTCCGTTGGGGAAGGTTCCTATCTCCATCTCTAGTAGACGATTGTTGTCTCCAAGCATCAATAGTGGACTTGCTTTTCATATAAGTCCGAGACTATCTTTCCTTTCTTTGGAACTTAACTTATTTCATTCTTAAGCAAAGTTAGCCATCATCCTTTAGGTTTTAGGACCTCACTACGTACAGGTCTTGAAACCCCTGTTGGGTTCCCCAATAGGTAATAACAGAATTTATCAATAAATGGGGAGATAATAAAATTTAGAACCTCCTCACTAGTAGCCTGGTGAGGCAAGGTTCTTCATAAAATTTAAAGAAAATAACTTCTTTCATAAAATGACACTTTTCAAAATCACCTTTCAAGAAACTCACAAAATCACAAAGTCAAAACCCCTCCATTTAACAATCTCGATTGCTACATGAAGGTTCTTTTCAAAAGCACATCCTTGAAAAATAACCATGCCCATTCAACATATTCAAAATTATTGAATGAGGAATCCATTTTTCAAAATTCAAGCTCCACTCAACATACTTCACATATGTTGGAGTTGAAGCTTCTCTCTTTTCAAGAGAAAATCATGCCATATTTTATTCCTGCTTAATATATCCAAATTTGAAAAGTGAGAACCTCTATTTGAATTAAAATATAAATTTGGCCATCACTTAACATACTCAATTTGTTAAGTGAGGGTCTCATTTTCAAAACATAAAATTTGACTTTAACTTAATAATTATAGTTTTTTAAGTGGGGGTCTCATTTCCAAAAACATAAATTTGGCTTTCACTTAATAATTTCAATTAGTTAAGTGGGAGTCTCATTTCTAAAAACAAAAATTTGGCTTTCACTTAACAATTTCAATTTGTTTAGTGGGGGTCTCATTTTCAAAATATAAAATTTGAGTCTCACTTGACAATTTCAATTTGTTATGTGAGGGTCTTATTTTCAAAAACATAAAATTTGACTTTCATTTAATAATTTCAATTTGTTAAGTTGGAGGCTCATTTTCAAAATATGAACTTGACTTTTTCTTAACAAATTCAATTTGCTAAGTGAGGGTCTCATTTACAAAAAAAAAAAAAAAACATTTAGGTTTTCACTTAGCATATCCTATATTGTTAAGTAAGAGTCTCATTTTCAAAGCATATATTTGGTTCTACTTAACACATCAGATTTGTTAAGTAAGAATCACATAACATACCATATTAGTTCCACTTAACAAACCAAATTTGTTAAGTGAGAATCCCATTCTCAAGTCATATCATACTTTGATTTTCACTTAACACACCAAATTGTTAAGAGTACTTTCAAAAATATATCAAACACATTTAAGCTTTCACTTAACATACTAAATTTGTTAAGTGAGGGTATCTTTTCAACACACATTTGATCCCTATTTTAACATACCAAATTTGTTAAATAAGGATCCAATTTCTCATATCAACCACACATGAGCTTTCACTTAACATACCAAATTTGTTAAGTGAGAGTCTCATTTTCAAAAAAGAAAAAAGAAAAAAGAAAACATATCAGAAACACATTTGGGGCTTTCACTTAATATACCAAATTTGTTAAGTGGGACTCCCATCTTCAAAGAAAAGTAAATATATCTCATAATCACATTTGGCTTTCACTTAACATACCAAATTTGTTAAGTGAAAGTCTCATCTTCAAGCACTAAATCAAACACATGTATCCTCTACTTAACATACCAAATTTGTTAAGTAAGAAGCCCCATTTTTACATCAAAATATCACACAATCAAATCTTCAGAAGCAATAAATATTTTGAACAGACAATCACAACCTCTTCTTAGCATACCCAAACTTGCTAAGTAGAGGTATTTCAAACTATCCATATTTTCAAACAAGAAGCATAAAATGCAAACAATCCCCAAAAGAAAGAAATTTCTCCTCAAATTTTTGAACCCCACCTAACCTAACTAAATTAGTTGAGTATGGGCTCCAAAAAAATGGTAAAAGACTCTCCTCCAAAACATCCAAATCTCTCCAATGAACCACACTTAACATATTTGAATTATTGTGTGTGGGTTCAAAACTCCAAACTTCTGATACTTTTGTGGAACAAATATCAAGGCAGAAATCTGATACAAGTTATATTTCAATAAATGCAGACATATAGCTCAGATCAGTCAGTGTAGTCTTTGTAGTCTTCACACATGGCCTCTTAAAAGTTTGCTTTTACCTTTCCATTTGGGATGGATTTGGCCCTGGATCAGGCCAGCCTCCCTCAGTCTGACTCCACCCATCTAATGTTCTTTGGCCAAGGATTTGAGAGAGCTTGCATCACCTATGAGGGGGCGACCCTCACCACGGTTAGCTAGGGAGAGGTGGCTGGGCAGAAGCAAGTCATCTACATAGAGGAAGGCATTCGGTCTATTTCACACTTTGTTGCTCCACTACTCGTGTGTGCTACCTCCTTGTTGGTCCCCTCTAAGGGGATGATTATCTTAGCTTCAGAGATAGCCTCCCCTACCTTCGAGAAAGGATCTAGCTCTCACACACACTACCTTGCTCCAACAACACACAGTGACACAACAGAGCGATCGATCAAGCACCAGCGTGCGGTAGGAGATGTTTGCCACATCCCACATTATAGAGGAGGGTTCTCCTCGTGAGGTTTCCCTATTGCTGACTAGCAAACAGTTCCACCCCCTCTCAACATCAAACGGAGAGGAAGACTATCACAGTATACCTGCATTGCCTCCACCTCCTACATACCACAAAGTTTAGGCTAGGGATAGGAGGAAGTTCTATGCTAGTCTATAGACGGTATTATAGTAGGTAGCACCTTGATATTATTTGACTTGAGGTTGATCATCCCTAGGAGTGTTACCAGGCACATTCAATGTGACAACATATTAGAGGCCCAAGTAGCAGCTCAGTCAAGGAATAAGGAGTGATGGAGGTTTGTCAGGCAGTCGATGACCTCTACTCTAGTTGATTTCCCTAGTCATTGGGTCACCACAGCTGATAGTATCGATAGCATAGTGCTGACAGGTTCCACGAGTTGTAAAGGGAAAGCCTCAATAAAGGTAGAGTCGGTATTATCTCAACCACGTCCACTCCTTGCCCACCATCACTAGTTTAGGTCCCACCATCCATCATTCCTACAAAGGCATAGAAGATAGTATCCAGGGAGAAGAAAGCCCCCTTGGTGATCCGACTACGGCCAAAGGATCACACTCATCTACTCCACCAACTGAGGTGAAGGTGAGTTCCCCTACTAGACCTCTTACTTAAGTCTTCGTAAAGGTGAAGTGGTGACCTCACAGCATCGTGGTCGGACAACCACCACCTCCACCATCAGAGCTAGTGACAATAGTAGTTATAGAGGGGAAGGGGACAGTTCTACAATCCCCATAATAGTGGATCTCCCTAGGGACACTACTCCACCCTTGAATAATCATGAGCATGTCTCTCCTAGCAGTCATGACCCTCCCAGAACTATCACTCTAGTGATAGGTAGTGTTAGGTGCATCTCTGTCAGTTGACACAAACCCTCTACCAGTCAACAACATGTATTCTTACTGACATGGTTTGATCGCTCCCTAGATGATATTTTAGCATAATACTTTGCAGAGAAAAGATAACTTTTAGGAAGTGTATGGTCAGATTGTGAGGAGGGAAAGGTAAGCTTTGATTTAGATGAGGATGATCTCCTTGAGAATTCGATGGAAGTTCACATGGTCGATACTAGGAGTTCCCTTCAGAGAGATCAACACAGTCAAGAAGGTATTGTAGTTAAATAGAATGATGTTGTCCATTCAACTGAGCACCTCCTCCACCAACTTAGGCAGAGTGATGATCACATTGATTAAATGGGGGAGAAGATTGAAGAGTTGATGGCAGTGGTGTTAGCATTATAGAATTTAGCTTCAATTTCACAGCCTTCTCCCGTGGTAGCCGACAGAGCAAAGTTGACACACACTTTAGATCATCCTGGATGCATTTCTGCAAAGGGAGATAGTGGTAGCTAGCATAGGAAGGTGGTGGATAGCACCACCATGCATGAAAAAGATACCAAACACATGGTGGAGCAACAATTGAGGGATGTGTTGTCACAATCTCGAGGAGGATCATCTATTCTAAAGGGTAGACCCTACCCGAAGGAATTTAATGGTGTCTAATACTCTAAGGGCTTTGTACCTCTATCCTTCAAAATTTTTGATGATAGTGGGAACCTCGATAGCACATAGCATATTTCAGAGCCAGATGTTGCAATGCAGGTGGCAACAATGCACTCTTATTTTGCCTCTTTGTTAGTAGCTTGATAGACATCACATTTGATTTGTATGTTGAACTACCCAATATTCAGTTAAGACATTTACTGAGTTGGAGCAGCTTTGTATTAAGAGATTTGATGGAGCTCAGCAAAGGGTAATTGGGAGCAATCTTGATGTAGCTTAACAACACCCTGGTGAGTCTCTTATTGATAATATTCTTAGATGGTGCAATTTAAGTATGAAATGCAAACCATAGCTATCTAAATAGCATGCCATTAAAATTCTACTTAAGAATATTTATGACCCAGTCGCCTTCATGCTTAAAGGGTTCATCATTAGGACATTTGAGAAATTAATCAACAAGGTGGTGAGTCTACAAGGAGAGGTCAAATAGTACCTTTTCAAGATTAGTCAGTGAAGCCCAGACCATAGAAAGGAATTTAAGAAAAAGCCAATGGCAATCATCGTAGTTCATAAGGGGAAGCAGCCAGCCAGGGTTCAGTCGGATCGATCTTGAGCTCATCAGCCTCCTCTGCCATCTCCTTTACCATCACCTCAATCATCATATCGGCCACCTCAGTTTCCTTAGTGGCCTCCACCATCGCCTGGTCAATAGTATCCCCATCCACATCATCATTAGTACTCCTATCCACCACCAAGTAACTATCACTTACCTACTCTTGTTGATAAATTGAATAAACCCTATTTGTTCTAGAGGTATGCAATTAAGAAGATCTTTAAGAGCCTCTTAAAAAAGCCTAATTTTTAGATACCAGAGCCTAGGAGGCCGAAGGATGTGGACAAGAGTCATGATCCAAAATTTTTCCCCTACTACCACATGTTATGTCATGTATTGGAAGATTTCTTTTCCTTTAAGTACTGGCTTGAGCATAGCTACAAGTAGGGTGCCATTGCCATCCCTAAGGAATACCTACTATAACAACCCTCTAGTTCTATTAAGGTAATCCTTGGGGATACACGTGATTTTCCTAAAATAGAGGAAGGTTGGAATATCTCCCTTTCCCGAACCTCCAAGAAAATCATTTCTAAGATTAGAAAGTTACCCTTGTAGGTGCCTAAAATAGCTCAAACCTCTAACTCTAAGGAAGGTTTGTAAGTTATTAAAGACAACTTGAGGGAGGTAGAAAGCAACACATCAACTTTCACTTGCGGATAGCACATTAGTGCAATGCAAGAAGTCACTCTACCACGGTTGAAGCTTCTGACTCCTTGAGTTCTTCTTCTAGTAGTCATATTGTATCAGCAGAAGGGGGTGCTAAATCCCTCGCTCTGCTTACTTTACTAGATTTCTATTTTGTACCTTCATCTAAATCTAAGAAATCAATGAAAAAGAAGACTAATGCCTCTTACATTCTCTTTACTTTTGATGATCTTGATGATTTCATTCCTATAGGAAGCTCTCCAAGTACTAATAATTATAATAATTCTGATCCACTCCTTTCTGAATTTGAAATGGATTACTCATTCCTAAATCACTCGGGTTCACCTATTGAGATAGATTTGGAGTCATCTAACTCTGATGATCCTATAGGAGAAGCTGTAGGTGAACCTGAAGAGTAGGTAGAACTTTTCATTAAATCATCTCATGAAGTCACTGAAGTCAACCTTCGTAGCTACAAAGTTCTACCTCCTGAGGTAACACCTCAGGATAAGAGTAAACAAGTCACTAGTACAAAAGTCAAGTTCTAGTACAGAACCTTCCATTAAATCATCTCATTGAGTCATTGAAGTCAACCTTCGTAGCTGCGAAGTTCTACCTCCCAAGGTAACACCTCAGGATAAGAGTAAACAAGTCACTAGTACAAAAGTTGAGTTCTACATAATTAATTCAAATATATCTTTCATTATTTTTCGATAGGCCTTGGATACATGAAAACAATACGATTTCATCCTCTTTGCACTAGTGCATCAAATTCCGAAGAGATGGAATCAAGTATTGTGTTAAAGGAGACTTGAATCCATTCTTAGTTAGAGAGGTCGAGATTTATGAAGATGCATCCTACTATCTTCCACCAAATCAAAAAGTCTATTCTCGTGAACTTGGTGAAAGATGAAAATCAAAAGAAAAAGAAACAAAATAAAAAGGAAAAAGAAATTAAAAAAGAAAAAGAAAAAAAAGGAAAAGAAAAAGAAAGTTCAATTGAGTAGAATCGAGAGAAGAGGTAGAGCGGATGTTAGATTACGCATTTGTTCCTCCATATGAACACATGTGTAAGATGACTTGACCTCCACTAGGTAGAGGAAGAGGCAAGTCCATAGGCAGTTCTAGAGGTGGAAGACCACCTTGTTGGTGGCTAGTCGGCAGGAGCTATGTTCAAGATCTCAAGAGCACCCCCGTTATCCACATAGACTTAGAGTCCAGTTTGAAAGATGAGTCCCATGTGATTAGCATGCTGACCAATCACTCTCAGCGAGTCTCTTTAGAGGTGATGTTTAAGCCAGACAGTGATGAAAACTAGGCCTCCAAGCAAAGCATGAATGTATACAAATTATCATTATGTAGAATAATCAAGAAGCAGTTGGGAACTTTAGATCTAACCTCACTTTCCTCCCAGAAAGTTGAAGGTTTGGTAGTTAAGGAGGCCCCAAGTCATCAAATGTCGTCAAGAGATTTTGTTGGGAGCATCATCCTCAAGTTAAGAAGCCAATGTATAACTTGAGGATAATTCATATAAAGATTTAATATAACTACCTTTTGATTGGTATTCGCCTTATGTTATTAACTTAGCAAAGAAGGGATTAATTCCACATACTTGGTCTAAACACAAGTCAAACTACTTTGAAAAACTATGGGACAACTAGAATAGACACTCTTAATCAAGATCAAAACTAGGATTCGGCATAGTGGGTCCTGTTAATGATGACAATCATTGCCTAGTCATCACCACTCATTTGGAGTCTGATAGGTTCTTCTCAAATCAAGTTAACTCTTATGAGGAGGCATATTTAGAAACTTTAGATGACCCAAATGAGCCTCAAGTCAAAGATGAACCACCAGATTTTGAAGAAGAAATCACATCAACCATTGATGAACTTAAAGAAATCAACTTGGGAACAAAAAAGACCCACGCCCAACGTACATTAGTTCCTTGTTGAATGAAGAAGAAACCAATGATTTTGTTAGGCTATTAGCTAAGTTTAAGGACTGCTTCACATGGAGTTATGAAGAAATGCTTGATTTATCTTCTAACATAGCAGACCATAAACTAGTAATAGAACCTAATGCTAACCGTATCAAGTAAGCTCCTAGACTCATGTGATTAGAAATTGAACAACAGGTCACTTCTGAAATCAAGAAACTAATCAACACCAGCTTTATCAGGGAAGAAAAATATCCTACTTGGTTAGCCAGTGTCAAACTAGTTAATAAAAAATGGTCAAATTTGCATATGCATTGATTTTAAGGATGTGAACAAGGCATGTCCAAAAGATGAATTTTTTTCCTTATGGGAATTGATGGTGGACATTACCTCATCTCATGCAGTATTCTCCTTTATGGATGGGTCATCTAGTTACAACCAAATTAAGATGGCCATCAATGATGAAAAAAATACTACTTTTGAGCTGATTCTATTGTTATAAGGTCATGACATTTGGATTTTAAAATGCTGGTGCTACATTCCAGCGGTCCATGACTCAGATCTTCAATGAACTCATTCATCATCAAGTTGAATGATATGTTGGTGAGATAGTAGTCAAAAGTAAAGAAAATGAAGATCATCTCTTTGACTTAAGAGTGGTTTTTAAATAGTTAAGATAATTTAACCTCAAAATGAATCCCTTGAAGTGTGCATTCGGAGTAGCTTCAAGGAAATTCTTTGAGTTTGTTGCCTGACACCGGAGAGTAGAGATTGACTTAAAGAAGATCATAACTATCTTTGAAATGGCACCTCCTAAAATTTTAACTCAACTCAGATTATTTCAGCGATGGTTGGCATATCTAAGATGCTTCATATCCTACTTATCAGGAAGTTGCCAACCATTCTCAGCTCTTGTCAAAAAGGATGCCAAGTTCAAGTGGGATGACAAGTGCTAGCATGCTTTTGAATACATCAAGCACTACTTGATGATGCCTCCAGTTCTAGCAACCCCTATCCTGGGCAAGCCATTGATCCTTACACCACTGCATTAGATAACTCTCTTGGCACCTTGTTGGCTCAAACCAATGATGGAGGAAAAGAAAATGCTCTCTACTACCCCACTCATCGTCTTATTTCTACTGATGCAAACTACCTACCTATTGAGAAGCACTATCTAGCTTTAATCTTTGCTTCCCAAAAGCTATGACATTATATGCTTTCTCATAAGAAAAATCTAATCTCTAGAATCAATCCACTGCAATATCTCATGACACGGCCAACATTATCTAGAAGATTTGCACGATGGTCCATGATTTTATCATAGTTTGACATCATATTTGTACCCCTTTGTGTTGTGAAAGGATAAGCACTAGTGGATTTCTTAGCAGCACACCCACTTCTTGCTGATTCTCTGCTTAGTGATGATCTCCTCGATGAACAAATCATGAACTTCAGGGACACTATCATTCACCATTAGGAGATATATTTTGACGATGCAGCTTCCTCTCAGAAAAGAGAAGAATCACGATCTACTCTTCCTGGGAAGGCAGGGGTAGGAATAGTTCTCCTAACTCTGAACCATGATGTGATGAGATTCTCATATCATCTATCCAATCCATGCACCAACAACGAAGCTGAATATGAGGCTCATTGTATCTAGTTATACATTATGTGTCAGAGCATCATCTTGGCGATTCATCATCAACCAAATCGCTGGGTCTTACAAAGTTCTAAAGCATAAGCTCCATCATTATAACGTACACCATGGAGTTGTTGGCTCAGATCCTAGAGTTCACTATCTACAAGATTCCTTAAGAAGATAATACTATAGCAGATGCATTGGCCAAGCTCTCCTATGAGTTGGCATGTCCAAAGAAGAGTTTATTCCAATAAGGGTCAAAAATAGAGAAGTCTTATTCTTTATTGATGCAAAACTCATCAAGAGACTCTCTTTTGAAGGAGAGGTTCCCATTACCAAAAAAGATGATGAATCAAATTGGAGACAACCATTCATGGATTACTTAAAAACATGCAAACTACCTCAAGAGAAGTCCTTAGCCCATCAGGTGAAGAGCTCTCTCCTATGCTCTCTTGGGCATCATGTTGTATCGGCGGTCTTTCGATCATATGTGGTTATGTTGTTTAGAAAAATATGCCCGTAAGATTGTGATCGAGGTACATTCATGTTTTTGTAGAGCTCACCAATCTGGTCTGAAGATGAAAGCTAAGATCAAAATACTAGGATATTACTAGCCTTTGATGATTACAAACTACATATATGTAGCTAGGAGATGCTACCAATGTCAGGTGCAGTGTGGTCTTGCATCAAGCACCCAACATTCTACATCCTACTTTGGCCTCGTGGCTATTTGAGTGTTGGCGACAGTGGGTGATCGATCCTCCTTATTCTAAGGGTCGTTCATTGTAACGAATACTTTTCAAGTGGCAATCCCACTTATAGTCTCGCATGTGCTCCAATTTTTTGAATCATATCATATATAGGTTGCCTCGATGAATTATATCCAATAATGCATTCAAGAGCATTAAAATCAACTTTGCCCAAAGACACATCATAGATTGGAGGTATTCCACCATCTACTACCTAAGGAAAAATGGTCTAGCAGAAGCATTCAATAAAACTCTCATCCAAATATTGAAGAAGACACTCGACGATAATAAGAGACAGTGGCATGAGCAATTAGTTGTAAAACTCCAACTAAATGTACTCAGTTCTCTTTAGTGTATGGGTCCAAAGTTCTAGCATTAGAAGTCTAACTCCCATCACTAAGGATAGTTTCGATAGTAAGATCACGATGGAGAAGAATGACAAGCTGCGGTTAGAAGAGCTCGAAGGTATGGAGGAGAGATGCCTCAGGGCATGCTAGAACCTCAAGTTGTACAATGCCAAAATGATTTAAGCTCACAACAAGTTGGTCTGTCCTAGAGCTTTTAAAGTAGGAGAGCTTATTTTAGTTCTAAGGAGACTAATTGTTACTCGTCGGAAGATGGGAGGAAAGTTTGAACCCACTTAGGAAGGCCTTTTTTCCATAGAAAAGGCCTACTAAGGAGGATCTTATTAACTCAAAAACTGTGAGGGAGAGCGCCCTATGCTTCCAATCTACTAGGCCTACCTAAAGAAATAATATCCATAAATCTTGTTTAAAAATAATCATCAATAAAACTTCTTTTCATATCAAATCCCATCTCTTATGTGTTAGAAATAACTTTTGCTTGCGAATCCACCACGATGTGTTTAGGGTAGGTGTAAGAGAACCCGAGTGGCATCCTATCCCTCCACAACACAAACATAAACTACATTCAATCCTCCAGTGCTACTAGAACAGGTGTAAGAGAACCTAAGAGGCATCATACTCAACTAGTGAAACTAAGTTAGATATAAGAGAACCCAAGCAACATCCTTTCTTAGTGGAGTAACATTCTTATGTGTTTATGATAACAGTAAGAGAACCCAAGTGACATCATATTCCTTCTTTTACAACATAAATAAACATATATCTTTTGTCTCAAACTACTTTGATGTGGGAGCAAGCCTCCCGTGGCACTCACTCTTTAGCTGCTCCAGGTTGGGCTGATATACTACCTTGCTAGTATGTCACCCCAATGGTCATTTGTATAGTGGATGTGATTCTCTGTGGTTTCTTCCTGACTTGACCATTGCAAACCAATGAGTGCCTTTTTAGTTTGGTAGGTCTTACTGCGCAGTCAACAAGCAACCCCATGTTGACTTCATTTAAGAGGACGTAAGCCTACATGCTTTCTTCTTGAACTAGCCATCATGCACTAACTAGGTCAAGTATATTTGAGGTCTAGTATAAGGCCCCTAAGGCTCCTTTCCTCCTAACTACTAAAAGTTTGGGTTTAGTCCTTATATAGGACTCTTCACTTGGTAGTCACCTAGGTCGGATAGCCCCTGTCAAGCCAAAGACAGACTATCCTGGCAATCAGTTCTACTTTGGAGAGATGTAAGTCTACATGCCTTCTTTCTAGACTGATTGTTACAAACTGACGGGTACCTTAGGTTGGTTTGGTTATCACCATGCTAACAGCGGCCCTCTTAGCGGATACACCACTCTTGACAAATGTGAGTCCCTGCGCTTTCTCCTTGAGTTGGCCACTGAATACCTAGAGGCTTTCTTTTATAGGGTTATAGATAATGCCCCTAGTGGCACCTCCCCTATGGACACTCTATTTGGATCACGTCTTTAGCAAACCCATTTAGACACTACCACATTGCTCTTGGATTGGGAGTCCCCTTTCCTAGTAGCCACCCCTGTGGTTGGGGAATTTGTTCAGCGAATGCGTAGATTCTCCCTTGGTCCAATAAGTTTGAGATATGACTATGCTGTTATAAGCTCCTTCTCAGTGTGGTCCCTCCCAAAACCAATAGAGTCCATGCAAATATAAAATAAACAAAATATATCTTTGCTTGTGGATTAGGTATTCAAGCCCCTAGTGGCCCCTTTCTCAAGCAGGCATCCTATCTTAAGGGCAGTGTCAGTAAAACTCCCTATAGGAATTGTCTGATTACTTTGAGCTGAGAAGTCCTCGGGTCGAAACTCTCTCGATAGTCACCCTTAGGTCGGGTTCAACTTGTTGTGCCACCAACAAGTTACCCCGACAGTCATCTTTGCTTTGAAATATATAAGTCTATTACGCATTCTTTCTAGCATGACTGTTGCAAACTGACGGGCATCCTTAGGTCGGGTTTGATTTATTACACAAGAGACTGATCACCCTAGTGGTTCCCTATTTAGGAAGATGTGAGTCCTAGCACTTTCTTCCTAACTTGACCATTTCAAACCAAAAGGCACCCCTTTGGTTGGCTAGTTCTACCCCATGGCTGGTAGACTGATTTATAAATCTAAGATAGGTCTAGGCTGATATTAGCCCCTTCTTAGTGGATCCATCACAAACTGACGGTATCCATCAAATTAAAATAATTAAAATTAAAATAAATATAATTCAATCAAATGACATTATCTTGACTACTTCTGAGTTGATGTAAGTCTCCCCAAGAGACATTCATTTAGTAGTTACTCTGGGTTGGGTCCGATTTGTTGTGTCCAATGGATCACCCCAATGGTTGTCTCTTGCTTTTGGAGATATAAGTCTGCTACGCTTTCTCCCTAGCATAGTCATTGTACAATAAAAGGCAACCTCTTAGGTCAGATAATTTTACCATGTGGCTGGTAGACTACCCCTTTAGATTGGTAAATTTGAGATAGGCCTAGGCCGACATAACCCCTTCTCAGTGCGATCCATCATAAACCTATAGGTTCCATCTTAAAAACTGAAACTTAAACAAACAATCAATTAATTTCTTCATAGTGAGACATCAATCAAACCCAATTCAAAGTTGCATTCTCTAGCGAGTGCACCCTCAAAAGAAATCTCATCAAATTCTTATCCCTAGTGGATAACCTGAACCTGCACCCCTAGTGGAAGGTTCACATGCTTAATCCCTTGGTGGATCCCTTCTTCTTCCTTTATGCCCTTGGCATGAGTGGAGTTGCATTGACCTAAGATCTTGATTCCTTCAACACCTTGGGTTTAGGAGTAGATCATTTCTGTTAGTGCTTGCGATCCTTTGGACGTTATTGATCATCTCAGTGAACACCAATACGTGTGGTGTGCCTTGTCAGTCACACCACACCTACTGGGAACCATTTGTTGACCTGACACTAAGAGTTCCTTAATCTTAAGACACTTCTAGAGATTGGGTGAAAACTTACCCTAACCCTAAAGACTTAGAAGAGTTAGCCATAGGAATAAGTTATGCCATAAGGATTTAGGAAGACTTGCCTACCATATAGCCCAAACCCAATCCTTGCTTTCTTCTTTCAAACCAAACCTTAAATTCAAATTCAAATTCAAATTCTAAAATTAAATCGAACTATCCAATGATTGAAATCCATCACTAAATTAAAACTCCAAATCCCTTCCTAGGACCACTGATTTTATCTTATGGACTTAGCCTTAACCAAATTCAAATCAACCCCTATCCAATTGATTTTTCTTAATTATCAAATCAAATTCCAAATCATAAATCAATTCCAAATTCCAAATGATTGAAACCCATGATTAATTCCAAATTCCAAAATCTCTTCCTAAGCCATATGAACCACCTTTCATGTGCTTAGCCAAAACTCCTTCAAGCCAACTCAAACATGGTTGATATCTTTATAAATCAATCATTCCTTCATTTATGTTCACAAATTTAAATGAAATCCAAATTCAAACCTTTCAAACCAAATCAAGACCCTTCTTAAGCCATATGGGCCTACCTCCATAAACCTAATCAAATTTTGATCCAAATCAATTCAAACATGATTGATTTCTTTATAAGTCAATTATTCCTTCATTTATACTCATAAATATAAATGAAACCCACCCTCCAATGAACAAAAGTAAATCACACTAAATCAAAACCCAAGTTAGCCCTTTTAACCTACATCCCTAAGCTTAATCAAATTTGCTTCCAAATTACTCTGAACTCAAGTGATTTTCTCATAAACTATTTATATCTTCATTTGTATTTACAAATATAAATGAAATATAAATTCAAATGACCAAAACCAAACTCAAATCAAATCAAATTCCCAATTTAAGCCCTTTTAGAAAACTTTTGAACTTGGCTAAATGAAACCCAAATCAACTCAAAACTCATGGATTTCTTCATAATTCAATCATTCCTTCAATCATTGATCCAAATATAAACATAAACCACCATTATCAAACCAAAACCAATCAACCCAAATCAAGCCCAAGTTAACCCTTTTGACTTGAAATTGTCATATGAACCAAAACCCACTTGGCTCCAAACCAATTGGAATTGGATTTATATTTCAATCCTTGGCTCATATGTCAGTTCAACTAAACTTGAATCAAACCTTGATGAAGTCAATTGACCCATTTAGGCTCACTTGATCCAAAGTGACCTAAAGGACCTTTTTGAGTCAATTTTCAATCCAACCCAAATTGGATTGAACTAAGCCTATCTAAATCTCAATCATGATCAACAATCATCATGGGGTGATCAACCACCTTGAATTAGGTCAAACCAAGTCAAACCTAGCCTTTGACCAAGTCAACACTTAGCCAAATGAAACCCAAACTAACCAAAATCCATCATATGCCAAATTGATTAAAACCATTGACCCAAACCCATTCATAATCAATGATTGAACATGACCAAACCATCAATTGAGCCAAACCAAGTCTAATTGGCCACTTGACCTAAGTTGACCTAAATAGGCCTAAAAAACCAAAATGAGTCAAATTATGATTTAATACAAATTGATAGCAACCAATTGCTCAAGTTCATTCCAAACCACTTAGTAAACTTAACCAAAGCCATGATTGAGCCCAAGTTGACCAACTAGTCAACTTGACCCAACTTAGCCCAAATTGACCTAAAAGGTCAAATTTGACAAAAACTCAAATTAATTCCAAATTAAAACAAACCAAAGCCTACTATCATTGTCAATCAACCAATTGAACTTGACTCAACACCTAACCTAACCTAATCTGGTCAATTTGGTCAAATTGGTCAACTTGACCAATTTGACCCTTTTGAATACAAATGAGTCAAATCCAAACCTAGAACAAACCAATCCAAATTAATTAAACCAAAACATCTCAAATCATCATATGAACCTAACCCAAGAGTTGGTTTGACCCAATTTGATAAATTGGTCAACCCAACCCAACCTAGCCCAAATGAAACCCATTTGATCAAATGAGGCCAAATCACTTCAAACCAACTTATGGGACCCTAGGACTTAGTCAAACTCGACCAAAACATGTCCTATTTCATTTCCAAATTAGCCCAAAAGCCAAGTGGCCCCACTAAGGGGATTAGCCATCAAACTATAGGATTTAAACCTTGAAACCATTGGATCCAAGCTAAAGTCAACTTGCCCATCCCCATGGTAGGTCATTGGCACTTCATGAAACCTTCTCCTGACCCACCTAGCTAACCTAACTCACCCTAGGTCAGCCAAGGACCTTTGGGAGGTGAGTTGACTCACCTCCAACCAAAGAGCACTCATTGGATCAAGACCCTTGCATCCTAGCACATTGAATCCATGGCAGCCTCCCATCACTCCTCCCATCCCTGGTGAGCCTCCCTAATTTGATGGAGACAAGTACGTCGATCGAACAACAGTGAGCTAGTACAAAACATGCGTACACTACCATCCATCAATGATGGTAAATTGAGGGGTTTACCCCCTCAATTTGAACACAATTTCACACACACTTGCATCGTGAGCCCTCCTAGGTGAATTTTGAAGCCCCTCAGAGTGTTTCTAAGGATCCCCAAGCCCTCTCCATTCGACATTGCCCATTCCTGAGCAAAGCTGAAACATGTCATCCCAATCCTGAGCACTACTCCCTCATTTTGAAATCAAACTTCAATTCCTCTTAGCCACACCTTTACTATACCCTATCGAAGCTAACTAAAATAATTCCCAAGCTTCCAAGCCATGAGAGGACTGAGTTCTATTAGAGTCAAAGCCTTAATGGATTAGTCTAGCCTCCCACACTAAATCAAGCTCAAAGCTCCTCAACAAAGCTACCTCGCATTGCATTGACATTAGCAGGTGAGGTAATTCCTCAAAATCGTAGCTATAGGGAAATGCTTGGTCTTTTTCAAAGAGAATTTGAATTTCATACAAAATTGACAGTTGGATGTGTGTGTCTCCCTTCCTCGAAGGTGTGGGAAGAGTTTGGAGACAATCTGAGCTCGGGTGAGCTTGGATCGAACGAGGGAAGGCAGACCACAACTGTCTTTCATCATTCATGAATGGGATAGATCACAAGCTGTCCATCTCACATGATTAAGATGAATGGAACTGATCAAATCCCATGGTAGAGCCCTCGATTCCTTTCTAAATTACGGATCGAATCAGTCACGATCTTAGATGATGACATATAGAAAATGCGTCGAGTCATCCAGATGTGATTACTTAAATAGCCAATCCCATCGCACCACATGGAAAGCGCGCCATGTTAGCCGCTACATGGCTCGATGGGATTAAGCTTTAATTAGGGCTAATTAATAAAATTT
The DNA here is from genome assembly GCA_021442155.1 of Cymbidium sinense. Lineage (NCBI taxonomy): Eukaryota > Viridiplantae > Streptophyta > Magnoliopsida > Asparagales > Orchidaceae > Cymbidium > Cymbidium sinense. The sequence continues at coordinate 115,194,771 of CM038219.1, read as the reverse complement.
TAATCCGAAACTTCCTAAAATCATAAGTAATTATAGAAAAATCCAAAAAAATACAAACTTAGGCTCATTTTGAAGATATTTTAGAGTAGAACCTAGGAAATGATAATTAATTGATTTTGAATAGTGATTTTGGTTTAATTAAGGTTTTATAAAAAAATTAATTAACTTAATTACACCTTAATTATACATTCAATTAATCTTAAATTATTTATGGATGTTTAGGGGGATGGCCTGTGCCTCTCCTATTTTTTTTGGGATTTTATTGATTGCTTAATTAGGGAAATCACTTGATTAAGCTCTAATCATGCTCTTAATTCAAGTAATCATAATTAATGGATGAATGGTAACTTGATTAATCATTTAAACATAATTACCTCTCTTGAATATTAAGATAACTTAGGGAATGTGATTGGGGATACTTTTCCTAATTCATTTTCTAAGTTTTCTTTATCTTTAAAAATCAAATTAATTAATGGTTAATGGAGTGATTAATTGATTAATTAAATGATTATCTTCAAAATAAAGAAATCAAAATCAGATTCATCATTCAAATTAAAGCAAAACCAAAGTGTTTAATCAATTAATTAAAGACTTAATGAAATTAAAATTAAAAATCAAATCATCCTCAGCTAAGTAACCCTTAATTGATCTTGTGTAGCTCCTTGGGAATTCATTAACCTAAGGTGAGAGACAATGAAATTATGATTGGCTCATATGTGTCAAAAAATATAAAAGTAATTGAGTGACAACCTTAAGCTTAATTAACTATTAAGCATAAGCTAATCGGATTAGGCCCCTTTCATTTTTTAGGAGCATTGCAAATTTACTTTTCATGTGGTTGCGTATCATATTGGCTTATTATTAATTAGTTAATTAACTTAAGGTGATATAGGTAAGGGTTAATTAATTTATTTAATTCATACCTTAACATAATCAAAACATAAAATCAACTTAAATATTCTCCATTTAAACAAATTAATTCGTACATGAGGAAATGGGTTAGGATTAGCAAACCTCTCTCATATTTCCTAAATCAAATCAAATTCAAAGATATAAATATATTTAAAGAATTTTGGTTCATTTTAAATGGCCTTATTTAATACGATTGTCCTTAAGAATTAATTAGGGTGAATGAAATCATATGCTTACATTCCTTTATTTCTTTCCAATTATGCTAAACATTGCTTGCCATATGAAATTATGCATTCATTTCTTTTAAAACTTAATTAAATAAAATGTTTTCTTTTATGTCAAATTGTGTGTGTTGACTTAAATTAAGAATATGAGTGGTTATTATCACTATTAAATCAAAAGTTATTTTCAAAACCTATAAATTAATTATTATAAATGAAGTAATGTTACTTACAAATATCTATAAGATTGCATGTGATGATAGCATAAGATATGTAATATGAAGTTCTCTTTCGCTCTCTTAATATGGATTCACATAGGATTTGCAAGTGTATAGTTCATTTGAAAAGAACACAACACTTGCCTAAATCTATTCATATGCATCTCCATGTTAAGACTTAGGAAGAATTTCATATTACACATATAAATTATATAACCAAATCAAACATATTTTTTTTGCATGATTCTCTATCTATTTGGTTCTTTTGGTACATTCATATGTATTTGAGAAAAGTGATATATTAGTCTAGACATTTTGCTGTGAGGCTTTAAGTAGCCCTAAGTAGGTCTTGTACTTTACACCCTTGGTGTAAAAAATAATGGCATTGTACTCACTTAAAACTCTTATACATATGTATGTATGATGTGGCCAACAAATAAGAGTCATCAATCAAAAAAGTAAAACATAATTTTTGCATGGATTTTCTTATCCTTATGTTTATTCATACATTTGCATGTATTTAAGAACAGAGGTATATCAGTTTGGACATCCCAGGGCGAGGCTTTAAATAACCCTAAGTAGGTCTTGTACCTTATGCCACATGGTATAGAAAATAATGGCATTGTACTCACTTAAAACTTCTATACATGTGAATGTGTATTTAGCTAATGGATGAAAAATCCCTCTTTTCTATATAATAAAGACACACATTTATAATTCAATCAATGAATGAAATATTTAAATTTCCAAAAATACTCCTCTACATTCATCATCAAAGTGTGCTAAAATTTACATTGCATGTATAGGTATGCCTAAGATTATTCATATGCATGATATACATGATGGAAAGAAATAAATGAATGTGTGTTATGTGATAGTAACCCATCCTAATTAATCCTAAGATGCCTTTCTTTTTGAATAGGGTTATTTAGAATGAATCTAAACTTAGGGTTAATTAAAACACATAATAAATCATTCACTAAAGGAAATTCATTAATTAACTTACCTTAGAAATGACTTAAGGTAGGGATAAAAGAAAGACTCTCCCTCTTTCTTCTCTTTATAACACTTAGTTGCTAAGTGTAGACTATATGAAACAAAAGAAAATGCTAAGTGAAATCCTCAAATCAACTAAACCACTTAAAGAGAAATCAACATTTTATAAATTAAATCCCTCACACTTAGCAAATCATAACTCTAAAGCCTAGTTAGGACATACTACACAAGCTTTAACACATGCACATTAGACTAAGTCACCATTTCTAGCTTTAGGTTAGGGCGGTGCATGGTTCAATGAATGTTTGGCTTTGTGATGTATTATTTTAGACTCGCTATTAGGGTGTATGGGTGTAGTCTGGATGTTAGGCCGATATTAGCCTAATCATGTTTTGTGCACGGAGTTGTGCTTAAGGGACCACTATAATAAAAATATAAATGCTTTTTGCTATGCAATTTGACCTCTCACACTTGATTTTTAAAAATACAACTAATCCTTTGATAGTCTTATATTTGAATTCTTTGGAGATGTATATTTGGGGTGCTAAAGTCATTTTCCAAGATGTAATTAACTATGTGGCTTGTTTAGTAAGATTTAAATAAATTACATTTTTCATGTGTAGAATTGATATTAAATTTATTTTAATTTATTAAGTGATTGGATTAAGATATAGGATAGTGAATTCTATCTCTGAGATATACACTATTCTTAATGTCATATCACCTTAATACATCTAGAACTGCATGGTATCTCAAATATACACACAAAAGAAAACCAAAAAATAAATAAAAATTAAGCATAATAGATAAATATGATTAAGAATGGATAACATTATTATAAAATATACAAACATCCATTCATATACAAGAAAAAATATACATACATCACCATCCACCATCATAAGTTAAATAATGACTTAATATTTTTATTGCTTTGGTATCTTCTAACACATTAGAGTATTTATCATTCTTTAAGTATGAAGGACATTTAATTAGAAAGGGTGATCTCACTTTAAGTGGTTTAATTGATTTGTATGCTTTACTTAATGTTTTCTTTTATTTTATTTAATTTACATTAAACAACTAAATGTTATAAAAGAGAAAAAAGAATCATTTTCTATCCCTACCTTAAGCCACTTCTAAATCAATTTATGGTTTCTCTTTAATTAATGGCTTATTACATATTTTAATTTTAATAAGTTTAGATTCACTTTAAATAATCTCATTGAATAAGAAAAGCATCTTAGGATTAATCAATTAGATTATCACATAACACATGTTTGATCATTTTCTTTCCATCATCATAGCATACATATGATTAAGCCCTAAACATAATATACATGCAATTTATATCTTAGCACACTTAAATGATGAATGTAAATGTACATGGAATTTATGTTTCATTGGTTGAATTATTTTATTATATTAATTTAAAGCTCTATCTAAATTATTATACAAAAGCATAACAAAAGAACTCTAAATCCTATGACTAATCAATCCAACCACTTGAAAAAAATATGAATGCTTGTCCTTTTAATAGAAAGAAGGCCCGGGGGGGGTTCATTCATTAGATAAATAGTTTTAAGGTAGGGACCTCCTTGGGGCTACTTAAAGCTGGGCATCCCTGGAATATCTAGACTAATATACCTGCTATTCTTAAATACATATGGAGGTATGAACAACTATAAGAATAGAAAAAAAACATGCAAAGGTAGAATTTAATTTATTTAATTTATGTAAATGAATTAAAGCTCTATCCTAATGGTAATGTCAAGAGGTATAAGAAGGAAATCAAATAGATCTCACCATTGTTCCCTAAGTGATGTAGAACCTCCTTATACTACATATGTCCTTAAAATGTCACTAATATAGTAACATTCAAACTTATGTAAATCAACATATGAATGTAAGAAAGACTTCACTTCATACACTAAACATATTCACATGCCTCAGTATGTAACTAAAGTCACAATATATATTATTATTCATTAATAAACTTTAGAAAATACATTTGAGATTTAATAGTGATAATATACATATTTCATTAAGTCAACACATGCAAATTTAACATAAAGGAAATCATTTTATTTAATTAATCTTTGGAAATGAATGAATGACTACAAGTGGCATACAACATTTAACATGATTAAGAAATAAAGCAACACAAGGATGTAATTTTATTCAATCTAACTAATTCCCAAACAATCACATTAAACAAGCATTTAAAATAAACCATAGTTCCTTAAAGCCATTTTGATTTCATATTTGATTTGATTTAAAGTGAAAGAGGTTTCTAATCCTAATCTCATTTCCCATATTAATTTGATCTAATTAAAAGCAATTAAATTGATTTAATGGTTTAATTAGGTTGATATGAATTAATTTAATTAATCAAACTCTTGTACATCAAGTTAATGAACTGAATAATGATAGCCAACATGAGATGAAACCATATAAAAGTAAATTAACAATGCTCCTAAAATTAATCAATGTAATTGACTCATATTAATAGTTAATTAAGCTTAAGGGATTTGTCCAATTACTTTTCATTTTCTCATGTAAGCTAATCATAATTTCATTAAATTTCTTTAGACTATTAACATCATCTAAAGAACTACCCAAGGTTGATTAATCAAAGTTAGGAATTTAGATTTTTAAATTAATTAGTAATGTTAATTAAATCCTTTGCTTATATTTTAATTAATGATGAAGTTAACTTAAAGAGAAGGAAGAGGCCTATCCCATAAGTCATTTAAACCAATTAGCTCAAAATAATTAGATTTTTCCTTTTAATTGATTAGTTTGGCTAAATAATTACTTAAAACTCACAATTTGTACAAAATAAACATGAAATGGTCATGAGTAAGTCAAAATTACACAAGACTTTCCTTTGTTAGAGATGAAATAAGCTTAATTAGTAGATTAATTTTAATATACTTAATTCATGAATTTAATTAAGATAATAGGTTCAATTTTACCAATTTCCTCTTTAAGCATCTAATAAAATCCAAGAAAAAATGGGGAGAATCCCCTAAACATGCTTTGAAACTTCAGAGTTAATTTAATGCTTAATTAGAGAGTAATTTTGCTAATTACCTTTTTAATTAAACTCAAATTAAGCTAAAATCACTATTCAAAATAAATTAATGATATTTTTAACAGATTCCCCTCTAAAATTCCTTTAAAATGAGCCTCATTTATATTTTTTTGATTTTCTATAATTAATTATGAATTTAGAAAGTTTCAGCCTTAAAAAATTGATTAATTAACCTAATTAAAGCACTAATCTCATCAACGCCATGTGGCTGCTGACACTACATGCTAACATGGCGCGCTTTCCACGTGGAATGATGAGATTGGTTATTTAAGTTATCACATCACACAACAGTTAAGCAAAGACATTTTATTTCTCATAAATTGATCTAAATATGACCATGATTAAATCTTATAGTTAAAGAGAAAATAGAGAGGATCTAAGCCTAATCTAATCAAAGCTATTTTGTTCATAAATGGATAGTGATCTATCTTATGGGGCGAGCAATGAAATTGTTTAATTGATCCTTTAAACTCACAGCTAGGATTATAACCCTATTAAAGGATATGCAAGGATCAATGGTTATGGGATCAAATGCAAGTTTTTAAAAGCTCCAAACTTCATAATTGGTTTTAATGGCATATCTCACTGAGCTTGTGATGGTTCCAATGATTGATTCATTTGGTAAAAGCGAAGCCTTGTTGAGTCATTAGCTTGGAGTGGATCTAGAGGCCAAGATCCTCCCTTTGAACATCTTATCAAACTGTGTTTGGAGTGGATTTGGAGCTTAAAGGTTAAATAACATGACACATGAGGATGTGTGTGTGAGTTTAATTGAAGTTTTGTTAGAGATGGATGAGTTTGAATCAAAGGATGGATGTCCTGTTTTGGCTACTCATGGGAATGGAGAATTCTAGCCAAGAGAAATAGCTTAGAGGCATGGATTTTGAAAACACTTGGGAAGCTCATGAGTTTGTGATAATCATATAAGAATTGAAATTATACCCTCAATTGGGCTTTTAATGGATGAGATTGGTTCTTGATTTTTGGCAGTTCATAGCCTTTAAAGGGATTTTTAATACTCCCACTTAGAGTAAAGCTATGCGATAAGCCAAGGCAAGATATATTGAGTTTATTCCTCTGCTCTATTATGAAGGGAGGTGACTTGGTTCGCCTCTCTTTGGTCTATGGTGAGTCCTAATTGTTCTAGGGTGGGCTAGGAAGCTTAGGTATGCTCCATATGGCAATTAGATGGTTGCTCAAGTGATGGGAGAGTAAACTTTGCTTCTTTTGGAAAGAATCCAATGCAAATGAGGTGTGTCAAATGGAGAATTCTCTTGGGTGGAGTCCACTTAGCTTTTGGGATGATTTTGGGCTGACCTAGGACCAATTTGGGTCAGGTTTGGTTAGCCATCAGGGTCCCATGGGTTAGTTTTGGGTGCTTTGGCTTCATTTGGTCAAATGGGTTCATATGAGTTTCATGTTGGGTTGGGTTGACTAATTGGTCAAATTGGGTCAAACCAAGGCTTGGGTTATTTTTCAATGATGATTTGAAGAGTTTTGGTTCAAGTGGTTTTGATTAATTTGACTTAGGTTTGATTTTGGCTCATTTAGATTCAAAAATGTTGAATGGGCTAAGTTGACCAATTTGACCAAATTGGGTTGGGTTAGGTGTTGGTTCATGTTCAATTGGTTAATTGAAAATGATTGTAGGCTTTTGTTTGATTTGATTTGGGTTTAATTTGGATTTTGGTCAATTTGACCTTTAGGTCAATTTGTAAGTTAATCAAGTTGACCAATTGGTCAAATTGGGATCAATTGTGTTTTGGTCAAGTTCAATAAATGATTTGAAATGAACTTAAGCCATTGGTTTGCAATCAATTTGGGTTAAATCATGATTTGACCCATTTTAGCTTTAGGCCAATTTCGGTCAACTTAGGTCAAATGGCCAATTGGGCTTGGTTTCAATTGAAGGTTTGACCATGTTCAATCATTAATTATGAATGAGTTCGAATAAATGGTTTCAATTAATTTGGTATATGGTGGGTTTTTGCTAGTTTGGGTTTCATTTGGGCTAAAGGTTGTCTTTGTTTGACTCAATTCAAGGTAGTTGATCACCCTAGGATGATTGTTGATCATGATATAAGGTTTGGAGGGGCTTGGTTCAATGCAATTAGGGTTGGATTAGAACTTGACTTAAAAAGATCTTTTAGGTTAATTTGGGTCAAGTGGGCCTAAATGGGTCAATTGGTTTGGTTTTAGTTTGATTCAAGTTTAGTTGAACTCATATATGAGCCTACTGAAATATAAATCAACTACTATCAATTTGAGTGTAATGGATTTTGGCTTATTTGATGTTTTCAAGTCAAATTACTAACTTGGGATTGACTTGGGTTGACTTAAGTTTGATTTAATGTAGTTTATGTTTTATATTTGGGTGAGTGATTGAAGAATGGGATTCATGAAGAAATCCATGAGTTTTGAATTGATTAGGATATCATTTGGCCAAGTTCAAGAAATTATCTTAAAAGACTAAAATTGGAGATTTGATTTGATTTGGGTTTGGTTTTTGCTATTTGGATTTTCATTTATATTTGTGAATATAAATAAAGGTATAAATGATTCATGAGAAAATCACTTAAGTTTGGAGTGATTTGGAAGCAAGTTTGACCAAGCTTAAGAATAAAGTCAAAAGAATGTGATTTAGTTTTTTGATTTTTTGAAGGGTGGGTTTCATTTATATTTATGAATATAGTGATATAAAGAAATAATCAATTGATTTTAATTAAGGTAATTTAATTTGATTTAAATTAGTGTTGAATATAAATGAAGGAATGATTGATTTATAAAGAAATCAACCAAGTTTGATTTGGTTTAAAGGAGGTTTTGGCTAAGCATATGAAGGTGGTTCATATGGCTTAGGAAGGGATTTCATAATTTGAATTTGATTTTGGGTTTCAATCATTTGGAGTTGGATTTGATTTAGAATTTGATGGATTTCATGGATATTTTAGAAAATCAACTGGGGGATTTATTTTAATTTTATTGGTTAGGCTAAGTCCATATGATGAAATCAAGGGCTTAGGAATGGTGTTTTGGATTTAATCATGGGGTTTTATGGGGAAATCTTAAATTTGAATCGTGGAATGATTATAAGTCTTTGGTTTGGTATGAATTTGAGGTTTGGTTTGAGAAGGAAAGCATGGGTTGGGTTTTGGCTATGGGAGGCGGTTTTCCTAAGTCTCTAAGGCATAACTTGTTCTATGAATAACCTTTCTAAGTCTATGCTTAGGTTAAGTGTTCACCTAATCACTATGAGTATCTTAAGACTTAGAAACTTTTAGTGTCTATAAGAGTCCTAGATCTATGATGATGGAGTTGAGAACTCACTCCAAAAGTAAGGCCAACAATGGGCTTGCTCTCATAGGGAACTTTGAAACCTTGTTTAATATAAACCCTGCTTTATATGTAAAGTAGGAGAAAAATATCTAGTATATTCGAAGACCCATCATGCCTTAGGAGTCCTTATTAGGTGATTAGATCCATTGAAGGGTGATGCCTCTATCTTTTGAGATAGTACATCATACCTCAATGTCATACCCGATCACTTGAATAAGTGCACTCTCAGATTTACATGATGTCCCTCATATACACAACCAAAAACCACAAATTTTTCTGGCAACTCCACTGGGGATGGTTCCCCTCTCCATCTCTAGTAGATAATTATTCTCTCCAAGCATCGATAGTGGCCTTATATTTTATATCAGTTCGAGACTATCTTTCTTCCATTAGCACTTAGCTTATTTCATTCTTAAGCAAAGCTAGCCAACATCCCTTTGGTTTTAGGACTTCACTCCATGTAGGTCTTGAAGCCCCTACTAGGTCCCCCAATAAGTAGAAGATTTAAATTAACAAATGAAAGAAGATGACTAAAAATTTAGAACCTCTTTACCACTAGCTTGGTGAGGCAAGGTTCACCTTATATTTAAGAAAATAACCTCTTTTGCAAAATAGCACTTTTCTAAAGTACTTTTTCAAAATTCACATGACAAAAGATTTGCGTAAAATTCATAAGAGGTTTTCAATAAGCACAAAATTCATATAATCAAATTCATTTAATAATTCTCACAATTTTTACAAGGAGGTTCTTTTGAAAATTAAAATCAAATAGGTTTAAAATCCTTTTTTTTTTCAAAAAGCACAATTTATAAAATAGTTATTGCCATTCAATATACCCAAATTTGTTGAATGAAGATTCTATTTCAAGTCATGACATAAAATTGAAATACCACTTAACATATTCCATATGTGCTAGACTTAGAGTTTCCCTCTTTTTAAAAGCAAGAAATCACACACAAAAATTAAGACATA